>CM062291.1:373435691-374035691 GCA_031216915.1 Pictodentalium vernedei
GTCATGGCTGCTGCTAAGCAGCCATGGCATAATTTGAAGTGAACTCACAAGAAATGTAGATGTGCCATAATTACTGGTACCGTACTTGACTTCAAGCAAACTTTTGTTCCCCTCACTGTCTTCACCTCCAGCACTTTCAGCAATCCCTGATCATGAAATCACAAGATTGATGATTTTTTCCCAACACAGGGGAGATGATCCTGCATAAAAAGTGAGAATTATCGACATCAGAGTGCAGTGGGTGAAACATTTTAATGTAATTATGTCTCCTTGATGCCTCACTTAACTCCTTGGAGCCTCGGCTAAGGCGGGGATGGGGGGGGGGGGGGGGGGGGGGGGGGGGGGGGGGGGGGGGGGGTGTCACTACAAGTACATTTTTGAAATTCTAGAGCTCAAAATTATCTATATAGCTGTAGATGAGTTGGCAATGGTTCTACATCATTGCTGGCTGCCTGAACAGGCAGGCAGCAAAGATGTAAACCATTGCCAACTCATCTACAGCAGTGTGAATAAATAAAATGATGCAGTAAATTGAATTTAGGAGAAAGATGCCCTAAAAGGGGCCCCCCCTGCCCCTCTGATGGAATCCCTGGGTCAGGAGACACGTAATTTAATTTTTGTACCATGACCGGTCTCCAATAACTCTCTCTCTCTCTCTCTTTCCCCCCCAAATCTCTCTCTCTCTCTCTCTGTAGGGGGGGGGGGGGGGGGGGCAAAATTGCAGGAAACAATGTTATTCCTCCAGACAACCACCCAAAAAGAAAAAAATGACAAAAAGTCCCCACAAACTGCTTCCACCACCTTGACGGTAGTGATCTGGATGACTTAAGAGCATCCCAGTCTGGTCACGTGTGTGTGTGTGTGTGGGGGGGGGGGGGGGGGTGAGGGGTGGTGTGTGTGTGATGCCCAGGTCACGCTACCACTAATTTTAAATGTGACCATATAATATTCACCAAGATAACTGCCGTTTTGCCTATGACCCCCCAACTCTTCCCTTGATCACAAGTGGAGAGGTAGTGGCACAGGTAATAGCAGGGTAACTTGATCACATTCAAAAATGTTTTGGGGTTGTGCAGCCTGGGAATCACTCAAATCCCCACCCTATCCTCTCACTCCCACCAATTTACACAATTATTCTTCACCTTATGGAATTCTGCCATTGCAACCAACCCCCATCCCACCCCAAGTAATTTGTCAATTTGACAGAGCTGTTACAAACACTGACATAACATACTTCACAGAGTGACCCAGATACAGTTCACATCTCTTTGATTTACGCAAGTTGTTCTAGTTGACCGAGAAAAGTTTGGAAAAAACAATCAATCTCAAGTTATTTCTTATTGATGAAGTGTGGATTTTGCCGATTCGAAATAGGTAAAAATACATGCAAGCAAAACTAAATTCATCGTGAAAAATAGAATGCAGATAAATATGTACTTTTCCTCCTGCTAAAAGATGAATGAAATGGCGATGCTTTCAGCCTAAAAGTAAGTCTCGGTCCGATGGAATGACCCTGTTGTCGAAGAGTGAAAAAAATAGAACGGGGAATTCCCATACACGAAATTTGGAAACTAGACAGGATGCTAATGATTTACAACTAAATAACATAATATGCAGATGCCAGATAACACTGTAACTTTAATCATTTAAAGAGTAAAATATTAATGAAACTTTTGATTCAAAGTTTTGTTACTTTGTGTTACCTTTCAATTTTTGCGACGTGATTAAAGTTGAAGTGACCCGCATTTGGTAAAGATTCAATATCGGTAAAATGACTGTACACTTTCCACAAAGCACATTCTCCCACAATAACATTCAAAACAAAACTAGAAAATGGCTGACTGTGTTTCAAAACTCAAACACACTTTTTTTAAAAAATAACTTTATGACGGCTATATTGGAAATATTGACAAGACACATTATGCGAATGAAAAGGTAATTTTACATGGCATAGGACTGGAGGAATGGGAAGAATCCAAAAAATTATATTAATTTACGGACATTCGGGCCATGTTTGGACTAGGGCTTGTGTGTTTATACTGTAAGACACAATCATGTTTTTCGAGGATTGTGGAATGTTCTGAGTAGATTATCAGAGTGTACAAGTAATTTATTGGTAAATCGTATCCCAAGCGAAAAGGTTACTACAGTCGAGTGACCTAAGATTGCGCATGACCGAACATTGCGCACGTGATATTTTTGGTCTTCTGTCAACAAACACTTGTCGCCCGGGACAAACGATTTTAATTTCTAGCTGTCACGGATAGAAAATTACTTGTCGGCAACAAGCAGACAAGCGTTATTTCGATTTTTGACCCCAGCAATCAGCACTACCGATGTTTGACAATGACTTACGATTGTGCCCCGATTGCCCGAAATCGGCAGCTTCCGATTGTCATTACCGATCATCGGCCCATCACTAAAAGTTGCACGATGGATTTGTGATACCTAACTGAATATAGACTAACATTTTGTGGCCGGTGATGGTACCTTCTGGGCCACCGTACAGTGATTTTCTAGACTGGAAACATCGGAGGTACTTCAGTGCGCAATGTTAGGTAACACAACAGTTGATCATTACGTGTACAGTATCCCTATTAGACAGGTCAATAAATACCCCAGTTATTGATGCTAAATTTAGATTAGTGCTGTCTATTTATAGAGGAACTATTTATGAGTGGGCGTGTACAATTAATTACTTATCTTCATTGACAACAGAGCAACAATAACAGGAACATTGGCTTTGACATATTTTATTTCATTCAAGCGTTCTAACTTTTAACGAGCAATAAAACTATAGAAACATAATACACTGCACATAGATATTAACATAAATAAGTTTGTTTTTTGCACATTGATATTTACATAAATGAGTTGTCATTTTTTAATCTTTTAACTTCATTTGGTTTCTTATAACTAACATTGCAGTACGTTCAACGTGGATTGAAACAAAAACGCCGCCGCGGTGTGTTCTCCTCCGTGGAGTTCCAGTGGACCGCAGTGTTTGATCAGTGGAAGACAGTTTTCAAAACACTGTGACCCACCGTGGTCACGAGCGTTAACGATTAGTTTAATTGCTTTTGCAAGTCACTTTCTCTGCTGATTAATAAATACTGTCTTGTGACGTCAACTGGCAAGACAACTGCATTTGTTACTGGTATTAGATAATTTATTTTAAATTAAAATTGGAATTTGGAGGAGGCAGACGGCGTCTATTGCTGTGGTTTGAAATTGTAAATTGGGAATAGAACAGTCAGTTCCATTTGGTTAAGTACAAAGGTCCTCGTCACTTTCGAAACTAAACTGATGTGTTTGCGCGATCGATTTGATCGAGGAAATAAATAAACCAGACTTGAGAAAAACAAATAATATTCGCGAAGTTCCCAATTTCACATTTTGTTTACAGCTGTAGGCCAACACGTGATGAACCGTGTTTTTTCTTGGGGTGGGAAGTGGGGGCAAAAAAGCCTCCTACGTCACGAAAGCGCCCACGGCGCACGGCTAATGATCAAAGTGATACCAGTTTACGACATTGAGTCAACTCGACCAGCACATCCTCTTTCCTGTCTTACTCTTGTCGGGCAACGCAGTTAAAGATTCTTATAAAAAAGGATATAGTAAAAAGAAAATATAGTGTTTTTGAATGGATACCAAAAAGTATCTCACTCGAGACTGAAACTAATGATTATTTCACAGGGGGGTGGGGGTGGGGGGGGGGGGGGGGGATGGGAGAATTAAAATATCTGCGAATGTGCCATTCTAAGAGAGAGTACGCTTCAGTGGGAAAGAGATAGAGAGACAGATATACGTGATGGGGGGGGGGGGGGGGGGGCGAGGTAAAGAAAAAATGAAAGAAAATTAGTACACGAGATTATACGCAAGTGCATGTGGGCGTATGTCTGCATATTACTCTCTGTGTGTTTGTGTGTGTGGTGTGTGTGGGGGGGGGGGGGGGGGGGGGGGGGGGGGGTCCGCAAGGATGTGTATTTTGGTGTGAGTGCATGTGTTTTGGTTTTTCGGGTTTGGGTTTTTTGTTGTTTTTTTGTTTTTATGAACTACTGTAAAAAAAGACCTACCTCTGATGAAAATGTGTCTCATAAGCCTCCATAGGCTGGATTTCATACAAATATTTTGAAAATACTCTACATGTATGTATATTATGCATGTGTATTGAAATGTGACACTTTAATAAAATATTATTCTACGGCTACTACATAAAAGTAGTCGGGATTGAAGTGATTAATTAGGTACAGTAGATTAAACTACCACTTGCACAAGGTGTAAAATGACATTTGAGTGGTGCGACAAAGCACAGAGCTGTCCTTCAAACCAACATCTGTTTTAACACCTCTGCACATGACAAGCTTGAGAAAAATAAGAGACAAATCAATATTTTCAATTACTTTTTTATTAATTCAGTAATCATAATTATAACCATATGTAAATAAAATCAATAGAAAATAATATTTTTTTTTATTTCCAATAATGACATGCCGATCGACAAGCCAGACCATCATACATCGTAACCCTAGCTCAAACATGCCCCCCGAAATTTCGTATTATAATTTTTTTGTTTTGTCCCCCCACACGTGTCTTGAAACCCCCAAAATTAAAATAGGTCTTTCAGACTGGAGATTTTAGTTCCTCTATCGGAGATTTTCTGATGCCACTCCTGATTTTTGCGTGCAGCCAAGCACATCAAAAAATTTCAGTGTCTTGGCGGTGTAAGATTCAGTTATCCATACCACTCCTAAATGGTGAAGTAAATAGCCCTCCCTCCCCATCCCTGAAACGAGGCAATTGGGCCCCAGACTCCCATAAACCCACACGCACAAATAGGCCGATATCATTGATCGCTTGCCCATCTCCTCCCCCCCCCCCCCCCCCCCCCCCCCCCCCCCCCCATCTTGGCCAGTTTTCCTTGCTAATGCATGCAGGCGCTTCAATATATGGATTCCGAAGCGTCTTGGGCTGAAACGTCCAGGGCCACCACAAGCATTCCTTTTTCGTTAATGTAGTTTATATATTTACATTTAACATTCCAGTCTGAACTTAACTTTTAAAATCGTAAATCAGATTCCCTTCCTCCCAACCCACAATTTATTCAAAATTCAGTACCGGTAACATGATTCTTCTCCCCATGAATAGCTACAGTTAGGTAAAAGACCGTCTGGGAAATGTCCAGATATTGTGCTGGTTAACTTATAATTTTTCAACTCACATCCATGATTTCAGTACGGTACAATATTTATATTTTCGTAATTCCTCGAGTTCTGAATCGATTTTGATGAACAACCATTCCGAATCGCAATAGCTTTCAATAACTTTTTCAAATATTGAACTATCTTTTTAATATTTCAAGTAAAAGTAAAAGTAATAATTTCACTGACTGTGAAAAAATTTGATCTAATTAAGAGCCGGTGACTGAGAGATCAAAAGATAAACCGATGTCAGCCGAACATCCCATCACACAGTTTGACATATTCATGCGAGATTAAAAACACAATTCAAACTCCATATTTTGATCGTTTTTTCTGCCATATTAATGCTTTTTATTATCAAAAAACATGTATGGAGCATACATATTAAATTTATACTTGAGTGCAATAACTAACAATCACTAAATACAATGAACTGAAACTATTTTTTGGTGGAAGAATAAACCTGATTACCGCACTTGCAAAAAACACAAGTTAATTATAAACAAATTTGAGTCACGTGGTGGGGTTTTGAGACCCCACCTCGTAGTGTAATTAGTGGGGTCTCAACTTCTGTGTTCATTATTGGGGTGCGCCTTTATACCGCAGGTCCCCGATTTTACCAGCAGGCTACCGCAGGTCCCTCAAAATTACCGCAGGCCCCTTGTTTTGCGGGGTATTATCTTTGTTTTAACTAATAGTTCGAGGCAACTGTCGTCTCGTTGATATTTGGGGGTATTTTACATCAAAAATCAATAATAACGAAGCATATTTTTCCATTTACGCCATATAAACAACATAAACTTATCACGCTCTTCGTGTCAAAACAACGTGTGCAGACCTATAAAACTATAACTAATATAAAAACTGTCTTCTATTGTACATAACATTCCAATATGCAATTCATCAGGCTTTCAGAGCTTGCCATGTGTCAGGAAAATTACCCATGATGGCATCCCACCCCATGTGGCCCCCGCCACACTCGGGGACATGATTCTAAATATTTCAGTGTTGCAACTTTTTAACACTACTATATCGTATTTCTTGGTTGCGGCTTTTTGGTAATTTATTGCATTTATTGGGCATAAAAGGCAGGCTGTCGAGCATGACCACAGGTCCCAAAATCTACCATAAACTACCACAAGTCCCTTCTTTCGCAAAACAAGATGGCTGTTTCTTCCACAAGTCGAGGGACCTGAGGTATATTAAAACTTTATCACAAGCTAGCGCAGGTCCATATGAATTATTTCCCTGCCCCCCCCCCCCCCCCCCAAAAAAACCTCGGGCAATGTACCAGAGTTTTATGGGGGGGGGGGGGGGGGGCGAGAGAGGGCTACCGCAGGTCCCTTTCAGTTTTTCCTCTCATCTTCACTATCTCCGTCATTTACTGCAGGTTAATACTGATAAATGTTTTGTTTCGCGGGGATTCAGGGATGAGACCGGTCTGCGCCGTGGGGGTATCCTTACCACAGGTCACTAAATCCTTCGCATATTTATTTTTAATATATCGCAGGTCCCTCGTTTTGCTGTTACTCCCACAAATCGAGGGGACCTGCGGTATATTAAAAATGTTAGTGAGTAGTGTTCAAACAAAGGCTATAACTGTATAATAAAAACGTTACTATCACAAGCTACCGCGGGCCCTTTTTTAAGTATTTCCCTGCGGCATGTTAGAACTATCGTGATCTAACATAAGTCCCTTGGTCATCCCACTCCAAGCCTCACTATTAGGGTGAAAAATTCATGAAACAAGGAACCTGCGGCAGAACAAAACTATCAGAAGCTATTGGAATTGGAATGCATTACCATGTAAAAAAATTATAATGAAACTGTTTTTTAGTTGATGATCAAAACTGGTTATCTTAACATATTTTTAATATACCGCAGGTCGCTTGTTTTGCTGTTACCTTCACAAAACAACGGACCTGCAGTAAAAAAAAAGTTACCGCAGGTCCCTTTTAGTTTTTCCCCTCATCTTCACTCTCTCCGTCATTTACTGCAGGTTAATACTGATAAATATTTTGTTTCGCGGGGACTCTGGGATGAGACCGGTCTGCGCCGTAGGGGTATCCTTACCACAGGTCACTAAATCCTTCGCATATTTATTTTTAATATACCGCAGGTCCCTCGTTTTGCTGTTACTCCCACAAATCGAGGGACCTGCGGTATATTAAAAACGTTAGTGAGTAGTGTTCAAACAAAGGCTATAACTGTATAATAAGAGAGTTTTCAACTAGTGTGGTGTAAGGACAATAACACAGAAAATTTCTTTAAAGCTTTTATTGGTAAATTTGGGTTCTACCTATTGTTTCAATCAGTTAAACGCGGGATTTTGGGAACTCTAGTTCTTTTAGCAGATATTTTTCTTTTAACCTGGCTCGGTTTCTTCCCCCCATTTAATGCTGCAAGGACCATCCTCTCACCGTTCGTTGTTCTTACTGTTCGATCCTGGACTGGGACAACCTGTTTTAAAAATCTTTAAAAATGCTTTTGTTTCGCCTCCCCGAGCTTTTCCTATTCCAAACCTCGGGTAAGATATGGAACTTTGCGAAACCCTGTGTGAGTCTGTATTGGCCGAATTTAAATAAACTCCTTTCTATTTCTTTATACTCCCCTCTAACAATTTCGAAAATTATATTGACTAGATCTGACAATGGTTTCGATTTCCAGTCTATGGCTTGTTTTAAGAGATGGTTTAGAGATTCGCAATTATTGTTTGTCCATGAAGCTGTGTTTGTCGATAGGCCCGGTAGCAGCGATGTTTGAAAATTTTCCGTCAAAAGTGGCACCATTCTAGTTTGGAAATACTCCGAGAAATTGGGTACGGTCGTGTCTATTGTGTCCTTCGCCTTTTGAATCCTGTACTCAAAACTGGTTGGTGAATCTGCTTTCGTTATACCCAAATCCCCAAAAATTTCGTCGGTTATAATTTTTCGTTCGTTCGTTGATGCGCCAATTGAGTCCCTCAGTTTGTGAATAACGTTGTTCTTAAGATGTCGGGTACAGGAAATCCGATGGCTGTTTTTGAATCCCATTGATGCTCCTATTCTCATGGCTTTTTCATCATCAGTGCCAATTACAGGTGAAGAGAGGCTGTCCCTAAGAGCTGTGGCAATATCGAAGAAAAAAGTGACATACGTTGGCCAGTCGGAATTTCCATGGAGCATCACTGGGCCTGGGAAAATGGGGTGGTCGTCGGTTTGCTTGCGCCTTACTGCCATGTATTTGAAGCATCCTATGGTTACATGAACTTGGCCTAAATTAAAGGTTTTGTCGAATCCCAATATTGTGGTTAAAGCTGTAGGGTGGCTGCAACAAAAGCGTTTTATATCCTGAATTTGGTCTTTTGTGTACAGAATGACGATTGGAATTTTATCTTTGGTATGAATGATTTTTTGAATGAATTGGTGTGAATGGATCAGATTTTCTAGATGTACTACATGGTCTGCAAAGTTTACCAATGGTCCAGAGGGAATAGTTTCTTGCTTCTTTTGTCGATATTTGGCGTTGCGAACTTGTTTTAAATTTTTCGGGGCGGCAAAAATATCTCCTTCCGTGTTAATCATTTCTCTATAAGCTCTTAATGGTGGCTGTTTTTTTTGCTTTATGTTTCATGGTGTCTATTGTTTGAAGTGGTGTTTTGATAT
Organism: Pictodentalium vernedei; assembly: GCA_031216915.1. Classification (NCBI taxonomy): domain Eukaryota; kingdom Metazoa; phylum Mollusca; class Scaphopoda; order Dentaliida; family Dentaliidae; genus Pictodentalium; species Pictodentalium vernedei. The sequence continues at coordinate 373,444,537 of CM062291.1, forward strand.
ATCTTTCTGTCGTTTTGCATACCTTTCCATGTGGAGGGTGACCGGGAAATGCACCAATGTATTCAATACAGACAACACGAGAAATCTGTTCACCTATCCATGAAATACGTCGTTGATACCCCTGGGACTGTACAAGCTTTGAATAGTATCGATGCAGGACAACCACGTCCTCTTTTTGTGGTTGTGGTTCAATGGCTTGGTATATGGTCTTTTTGTCTTTCCGCCGTTTAAGACAAAAAATATTGTTTTTTTTACAATTTCCATCAGACTGTTGGTAGCGGGAGATGAAATAAAGTACGATGCTAGACAAGAAGATTTCGATTCCCAAGAGCCACAGTAATCCCACCAAGAACATTTTAAACCATTAGCAGCTCTATCGACATTGACAGTGGTGATATGTTGAGAGCTGTTTAATTTATCCGTGTCCCAGAGTCCCCGCGAAACAAAACATTTATCAGTATTAACCTGCAGTAAATGACGGAGAGAGTGAAGATGAGGGGAAAAACTAAAAGGGACCTGCAGTAGCTTGTGATAGTTTCATTATACCGCAGGTCCATTGTTTTGTGAAGGTCACAGCAAAACAAGCGACCTGTGGTATTATTAAAAATATATTATAATAACCAGTTTTGGTCATCACTAAAAAATAGTTCAATTTTTTTTTTTTTTTTTGTCTTGGTAATACATCCCAATTCCATGCATTAGCTTCTGATAGTTTTTGTTCTACAGCACTGGCAGGTTCCTTGTTTCGAGAATGGTGTGGTACATTGCTAGGGGGGGGGGGGGGGGGGGGCAGGGAAATAATTCATATGGCCCTCTGGTAGCTTGTAATAGTTTTAATATACCACAGGTCCCTCGACTTGTGGAAGAAACAGCCATCTTGTTTAGCGAAAGAAATCTATTTGAAGGGACTTGCGGTAGTTTACGATCGATTTTGGGACCTGTGGTCAGGCTCGACAGCAGGCTTTTTATGCCCAATAAATGCAATGAATTACCAAAAGCCATGCCCCGAGAAATACGATATAGAAATGTCACAAAGTTGGGCTAACCTGCATCGCTGGAATATTTTGAATCATGTTTCCGATTGTGTGCGTGTGTGTTGTTTAGACACGAAGAGCATGATAGCGTGAATAGAAAAATACGCTCATTTATTATTCATTTTTGGTGTAAAGTACCCCCAAATATCATCGAGACCACATTTGCCTCAAAATGTTAGTTAAAACAAAGATAATACCCCGCAAAACAAGGGACCTGCGGTAATTTTGCGGGGCTGAGGTTGTTTAGACGAGAAGAGTGTGATAAGTTTATGTTGTTTATATAGCGTAAATAGAAAAATACGCTCCGTTATTATTGATTTTTGGTGTAAAATACCCCCAAATATCAACAAGACGACAGTTGCCTTGAACTGTTAGTTAAAACAAAGATAATACCCAGAAAAACAAGGGAGCTGCGGTAATTTTGAGGGACCTGCGGTAGTCTGCGGTAAAATCGGGGACCTGCGGTATAAAGGCGCACCGTTCATATGGGCAGCGTACACGACATGATGGCAGATTACATGGAGTGAATGCATTCTTTTGCTTACATTCATTGTTAATTATTTTCAAACCTCGTTTTATTTTTAAAGTTTTAGAGATCTATAGTTGCTCTATCCATTTGTTAATCTGTTAGGAAATTGTAACATGCGTCCAATCAATGAATGGCGAGCGGAGCGTTAGGTGCGCAATCTTAGGTCACAGCTGTGTACTACGAAATCAGGCGATATTATATTCGAAAGTATATAAAATGACGCACTCGCCGCAGTCTACATCACGTATCTTGACATATACATGTACCTTCAGTTTTGAAACACTCCTCTCACGTGTGACTGCTAGTAACAAGGGAAGAATGGTTCAGGTCATTGAGAAACTCTGGCAGCAAAATGACCACCACAAATTTCTAATGAAACTTCACAAATTGACATTGGAAAATTCCAAGTTGCGTTGCGTTTCCGTGTTTACTGAATCACAAGGTTAACAGAAGAACATCATCAGACTATTTCGACCAAAGACATTTCGGTCTTAGTTCAGCGATCTGAACGTTGTGGTTACCAGCCACTACGTTCAGATCGCTGGAAAAATTTCAGTCTATGATGGCCTTCCCAAATCTTCGCGGACTGAAGGCTTGAAGGATAAGGCTACACTTGAAGTGGATCAAATTCAACTTCAAGGACAAATATAATAAAAAAAAAATAGCGAAAATTTGGTAGTACGGTATGTGTGGCTTGGCGCGGGGATCATTGCTGTTCGGCCTCGCGCCACTCAGGCTCACACTTTACGGCCCTGCGCTTTTTGGCCCAACGCTTTTCGGCCTCGGGGTTTGCCGTTTTTCGACCTCGGGAATTTTTCAGGCTCCTTCAATGACGTTTTTTCCATGTTGATGGACAAGAACAAAAATAAAAACATTTTACAACTGAGTTTCATTTTTATTATATTTTCATATGGAATCGACAAAATTGTACTTAATTACATATTCGTAGATATTATGTTTCACTACAAAGAGGTGTGAACATTGTTTTGAGCTTATAATAATTTGATAGTGTGGCAGATTAACTTCCCTGTCTAGATGACGAAGGTGTAATAAATTGTTTTTTGGGCAATCTTAAAGATGAACTGCTTTCCAAACAATCTGGACATCCATTAAATTTCAAACAAGCAGGTGATTGAAACTGCAAAGAATACTCACAATGTATGGAAAACAATTTATCTAAAAGAATGTTTAGAAAAATAATTCTACTACTAAAGCACTGCTTAATGCTTACTAAGCTTTGATTTCAAGGTGTTAATTATTTAATGGAAAGCAATTACTAAATATACATTAGCACTCTGACTGTATCACTTGAAACTATAAAATTGTCTTACAGTCTTTACTGGAAAACACCAATTGGTGCTTTACAGTAATTAATTGCAAAATAATTCTACTGCCGAAACACTACTTTATGACTACTTAGTCTTAGCACTTGAAACTATAAAATTATTTGTAGTTATTTACTGGAATACACAAATTGGTGCTTTGTAAACAGCAAATAATGGCAAAAATAATTCTACTACTAAAGCACTACGTTATGATGACTTAGCTTTCCATGTCATCCATTTCGCTTCTTGGACTCCAAGGTGCTAACAACTTGACAATGGATCGCCCAATTGTAATCCAAGAAACACTGGTTAAAGTGGAGGCTACCCTTGCTACCACCTGGAGTATCCAGGTGCACAAGGGTAAAAATCACCTGACAGTGGATTTTGAGAAAGAAACCGAACTGACGTAAGTAGGTGATACATGCCGGTTCAACCATCATCGTACATGTACGTGTACACGTACATGTACGTGTACACGTACATGTACACCTCCATAGGATTTAGTGTTAAAATCGTGTACGTGTACAAGATTTTTAACGTTTTTAGGGTACTTTAGAATCCACTTTAAGTTCCAATAACACTGAATTGAATCCTAGACTTTTAAAATTTTTCGTACGGTACAGTACATGTACCGTTTAATGTTTAAATCGGCAATGGATTTCTCCCATAGGATTCAGTGTTAAATTGCAAGCAAAAAACGTTTTGCCGATTCAAACATCATCCTCTCGCCGATTCTAACAATTCGCGTCCGCACACGATTTTAACGCTGAAAACACCATGGAGGCGTAGACGGAGACCTACCTCTGCGGATTTTGAGTCTGAAATCGACTCGCGTGAAAGAGGTGATGTTTGAATCGGCAAACCCACTGTTGCGTTTCTCGAAGTGAGACTGGCGCACGTTATTGCGAGGTGATCATAGGATTCAGTGTTAAATTGCGAGCAAAAAAAACGTTTTGCCGTTTCTAACATCATCCTCTCGCCGATTCTAACAATCCGCGTCCGCACACGATTTTAACGCCAAAACCCCTTGGAGGCGTACGCGGAGATCCACTCTGCGGATTTTACGACCAGAGCCGAAAAACGACTTCCTTTTTACAAATCCAAGCATGTGAGGTATTAATATGAAGGGCTCGATGAATACATTACAAAAATGACGTTTTCCATTTTATGTGGGGGTGGGAGTCACGCCCATCATAAAAATCGAAGTTTCGAGAAGGTGGTCACGTGACCTACCAAATTGGAGGTCTCGACGAGTGGATTAAGAAGATCGTAATTTTAACCCTCGTCGAGGGGTGGGGTCACAACCAGAGCCGAAAAACTACTTCCTTTTTACAAAGCCAGGCATGTGTGTATTAAGAAAAGGTAGTTATGAAACATATTAAATTGAAAACACAACAAGTTGAATCTGATGCATCATTCATTTTTGATATCTGTGTTAAAAACGTGAAGTATGTTGTCAATATATGACTGTTATGCAAATTAGAGATGCACTCGCTTATTAACAAGTCACGCCTTAAGATGTTTCCTTCAATAACTCTGTTTACTGAACCATAGATTATTCAATACAAAAATTATAAGTTGATCTTCTAACGTTTCTACATATTGAGGATAGCCTATTTCACCAATTCCAAAAAAAGTGTCAATCCAAACTATTTTTTTTTTTAGGAAACAATGCCCATGTCGAGAAGACATTACAAACTGAATCAGTATAATCTTGACTAAATTCAAATAAAAAAACATTTGTCACGTGTTATAGAAATGATTTGTAAACAGTCTAAACGCACGTGTGAAAAAGTTGTTTTGTTTTGTTTTTTACAACAGGAGTTAAAATATTTTAAGATAGGTGGCGTTATATAAATACAGCAACAACAACAAAAAAAAACAACAACAGTGTTTACAATGTGTCAGCGTGTGACTGAATGAAAATGAGAAAAAGCTCTTTTTCTAACCACTTGATAGCGAAGCATTACATCAGTTGTTGCGATATTTGATGTCATCCAACACCAGCCAAGACATTAAGCTTTTTACGTCGACATACCACTTGTCCAAAACAATTCTCTTTTAACCCTAAACGGGTGAAATACATCTCGGTAACGACTCCCTTTTTTTTCTTGATCAGACACAGTTGTTGGTGGAAAGTTGACTGGAGGGTCGTTCAAAACAATTGATCAAATATATCGAACGAAAACGACTCATTTTCTAACAACGATTGTCGCCGTATTCTAACGTCACCACACTAATCATACAATACGATATTGGAACTGCACTACCTCTTGAATATTACAAATTTACGATTTGTTTTGTCTTCAACACAAATCGTAAATTCCTTCCCGCATCACCATACTTATACTATACCGCATCGAATTTGACATCGTCATCACCCCCCCCCCTTCCCCCGGGGGAACCCCGGGAAGTGAAGCAGTGCTTGTTTACTGTGGTAAACAAGCTCTGTTTCACTGGTAAAATAGGACTCAGTCACTAATGCTTGGGGTGCGAGTCCTCTAAAATAGACAACATGGAGTATAAACGATTGACTGACCTTGACTTTATCTCCATGTTGTGGTCATGATTAGCCATTGTGCAGAAGTATGTGACCTTAAACAACAATAAATATAAATATAACATCATCCCCTTGCTAGATAAACTTGAACTCGTCATCCGAATGGTGTTGCGAAATGAGCCTATAGGGGTTAATTAAGCTCGCAAGCTCGGTAAGAGCTCGAGCTCTTGAGTTTTTATTTTGAGGATTCAGTGGACTAATGTTTATTCAATGAGCCTGATATCGTTTGGTAAGGAAACACAAAATTCCAGAGCTGGTGAGACCTCGCAGAACTGCCAGTTAACACAACGTTTATAGTTCGATCGTACGATCTCTGATCGATAAATTTTCCCTAACATTCCGTAACAATGGTCGATAATAGAAATTAGTATAGAAAATCGTGTGAATTGTTCTCTGAAAATTGCATTGCTTGTATAGTATTTCTGATTTTTTACAGACTGCGTTCAGGGTTTAGTTTTAAAAATAAACCTTGTCAAATGGTTAGGTTCAAGGGAAGTAACACTGCTAGGTTCAAAAGGAAGTAACTCTGTCATCCGTAGGTAGAGGTTTATTATGAGGTCATCAGAGGTTATAATACAGGTTTGGTTCATGGAAGTAACTCCGTTCATTCGTAGGTAGAGGTTTATTATGAGATCATCAAGGGTCGTGATACAGGTTAGGTTCAAGGGAAGTAACTCGGTAACAACCCATCTCAAAGTAGAGGTTTATTATGGGTATATCAGAGGTGATGATACAGGTTAGGTTCAAGTGAAGTAACTTCGTAACAACTCATCCCTCAAACGGTTATGTTCGAGGGAAGTAACTCCGTAACACCTCATCCATAGGTAGAGGTTTAATATGAGGTCCTCAGGAGTCATGATATAGGTTAGGTTCATCAAATGATTAGGTTCAAGGGAAGTAACTATGTAACAACTCATTCATCCAAACAAAATTAAAATTCGATGCACCACACTAAGAAGTGCTTGAAAAAAAACATTTTTAGGTTAGGTTCGAGGGAAGTAACTCTAACAACTCATCGGTTCAAAACAAAAATTAAAATTCGATTCACCATATTAAGAAGTGCTTGAGAAAACCTAACAATGGTCGATAATAGAAATTAGTATAGAAAATCGTGTGAATTGTTCTCTGAAAATTGCATTGCTTGTATAGTATTTCTGATTTTTACAGATTGCGTTCAGGGTTTAGTTTTAAAAAAAACCTTGTCAAATGGTTAGGTTCAAGGGAAGTAACTCTGCTAGGTTCAAAAGGAAGTAACTCCGTTCATTCGTAGGTAGAGGTTTATTATGAGATCATCAAGGGTCGTGATACAGGTCAGGTTCAAGGGGAGTAACTCGGTAACAACCCATCTCAAAGTAGAGGTTTATTATGGGTATATCAGAGGTGATGATACAGGTTAGGTTCAAGGGAAGTAACTTCGTAACAACTCATCCGTCAAACGGTTATGTTCGAGGAAAGTAACTCTGTAACACCTCATCCATAGGTAGAGGTTTATTATGAGGTCCTCAGGAGTCATGATACAGGTTAGGTTCATCAAATGATTAGGTTCAAGGGAAGTAACTATGTAACAACTCATTCATCCAAACAAAATTAAAATTCGATGCACCATACTAAGAAGTGCTTGAAAAAAAAAATTTTTAGGTTAGGTTCGAGGGAAGTAACTCTAACAACTCATCCGTTCAAACAAAAAATTAAAATTCGATTCACCATATTAAGAAGTGCTTGAGAAAGCCTCCAGGTTTTAGGTTATGTTCAAGGAAGTAACTCTTTTTAACAACTCATACGTTCAAATTTATTTATTTATTTATTTATTTATTGGTGCTTAACGCCACATCGACAACAAAGGTCATATCGTGGCGAGAAAGTCATGAAAATGAGTTAAAAGGTAATGGTCAGGACTGTTTTTAAAAAGAAAAAAAAAATTGTGATAGATGAACGATAATAGAATGAAAATGTGAAAATGAATATTCATAATGAAAGAAGAACAACAAATATAATACAAATCAACCTATTGATACCAAATCATGATGGGAAGATTAAAAGACAAAGCTCTAAAACTTGCTAAAAAGGTTGATTTCTTTTAGAAAAGACAAAAGCTTGCGCGGACTGGTAGTGTAAAAAAGGTCTCTAAGAGACTCCACAGTGAAAAACTGCCGCCTAACGTGATCGAAATCTGTACAATCTAAAAGAATGTGTTCCACTGACAGCCCCTGCTGACAAGGAACACATTCAGGTCGCAGAGTGCCCTCTAATAAGAAACTATGAGTGAGTCTGGTATGACCAATATGACATCGTGTAAGGATAACGTGATCTTTTCGACAAAGATGAGAAAGAGGATAATAATCAGACACAGTTGGTCGGAAACGGTGGAGCTTGTTATTGGTAGCTCCATCCCATTCCGACTGCCACAAAGACCGGATGTATTTAAAAATAAGTGGCTTGTAATCACTGTAAGGAATTGGAAAATCAGTGATTGGCTTACTCAGAGCCTGTTTCGCTGCACTGTCTGCCCTGGTGTTACCAGCAATACCGTGTCCAGGTAACCAGCAAAACACAATATCATATCGGTCAGCCTTCATTACAGTAAGTCGTTCACGAAGTGACAAGATAAGAGGGTTCTTCAACCTGGGGTTGAGAAGAGCCTGTAAACAAGAAAGAGAATCTGAGAAGATAATGGACTTCCATTCCTCTTCAGCCTCAATCTCATCGAGCGCAAGGTCAATAGCTTTTACCTCAGCTGTAAAAATGGAACTCGTATCAGGTATCCTGGTTGAGGTGGTCTGATCACCACTAACGACAGCAGATGATACTCTATCATTATCCTTGGATCCATCCGTATAGAACATAGTGTATGCTCTATAGTGAGACTTAATCTCGGCATACGCTTGCTTAAATTGCAAAGAATTTGTGTTTGCCTTTTTAGAAGAGGCCAGATCTAAAATAACCTTGGGTTTTGACAGACGCCAAGGGGGTATATTTGGTTTACGATTTTCTGCCACAGAATCTGGAGCAACACCAGTAGCCTCCATGTGGGTTTTGATTCTGAGTCCCAGTGGAGGAATCTGTTTGGGATTTTTATCAAAAAAAACTTTATTTAGAGGTTTAAAAACATAGCAGTAAGCAGGATTTGAAGGATTTGCAGATAATTTTGAGACATATTGCAAAGAGAGTTTAATTCGACGCTTCTCAAGAGAAGGCTCGCCTGCTTCGATAAGAAGAGAATCTATAGGTGACGTACGAAACGCACCAAGGCTAATTCTGATGCCACTATGGTGGATGGCATCAAGAGGTTTCAGATAGGATTTCCTAGCCGAACCGTAAACCACACAACCATAATCCAACTTTGACCGTATAAGAGCTCTATACAGATGGAGCAGAGTTTTTTGGTCGGCACCCCAATCAGTGCTGCCAACAACTTTTAGCAGATTAAGTGCTTTCTTGCATTTAATTTTTAGTTGTTTGATGTGAGACCTAAAACTTAGTTTCTCATCAAACAACAAGCCAAGGAATTTCACTTCCTTTACAACTTTAAGTGGAGTTCCATCTAAAAATAACTCCGGATCCAGGTGGTGTTTCCGGAGTTTACAGAAATGAACACAATTTGTTTTACTTTCTGAAAACTTGAAACAATTTTCAGTAGCCCAGCGCTGAACCTTGTTTAAGGATAGCTGAAGTTTGCGCTCAATAGCAGGCATTTTCCTGCCACTGTAGCAGATGAGGAAATCATCTACATACAATGAAGAATCAACATTTGTTTCAATAGCTGTAACAATGCTGTTGATTTTTATTGAAAAAAGTGTAACAGATAGAATACTACCCCGAGGTACTCCCAATTCCTGGTCGTGAGGGTCAGATAATGTTGACCCAAGACGAACCTGGAAATTGCGGTCCTTTAAAAAATTTTCAATAAAAAGTGGCATTCTGCCTCTCAACCCCATGTTGAAGAGGTCTTTTAAAATCCCCAAATCCCATACTTCAACGTAGTGTCATATGCCTTCTCCAGATCAAAGAACACGGCGACCACGTGCTCCCTTCTGGCAAAGGCATTTCTTATGACCGTTTCAAGGCGGACCAAATGATCGATAGTGCTCCTCTGGTTTCTGAAACCACACTGAACATCCGCCAGCAGACTGTTCGATTCCAGAAACCAAACAAGCCGATCATTGATCATCCTTTCCATGGTTTTACAGAGGCAACTCGTGAGTGCTATTGGTCTGTAGTTGGTTGGATTGCAGTGGTCCTTGTCAGGCTTGGGAATGGGAATGACTGTTGCTTTACGCCAGGAAGATGGAAACTGGCCAGTCACCCATATATCATTAAATATAGAAAGCAAAAGTTGGAGCGATGAAGGCGGCAAATGTTTTAAAATTTGGTAATGGATTTAATCAGGACCAGTGGCTGTATCTTTTGCTTTACTCAACGACGCTGACAGCTCATCATTTGAAAACGGTTCATTATAATTTTCATGATTATCAGATTGAAATTTGAATTTGTGTTTCTCCTGTTGATTTTTAACCTGGACAAACTGTGGAGTGCAATTTTCAGAAGAGGAGTTCTTAGAAAAGGTGGAAGCCAAAGTGTTCGAAATGTCTTTTTTAGATGTTATTTTAATATTATTTTGTTCAAGGTGTTGTACAGTAGATTTTGTTTCTTTACCTTTAATTTTTTGAACCATTTTCCAGACTTTTTTGATGGCGGTATTTTGATTTAATTTTGAAACATAATTTTGCCAGGAAGTTTTCTTCTTTTGTTTAATGAGACGTCGGGTTTGAGCCCGATTAATACGTAATTTATCCAAATTATTCGTCGTTGGTGACTTGTTAAAATCGCGTTCAACATTTTTACGTTTATGGATAGCCTGTTTACAATCCATATCAAACCATGGTTTATGGAAACGTTTAGGATTTGCCGAGGTTTTAGGGATAACTGTGTTTGCAATGTCAAGTAATGTGGCAGTGAAATGTTCCACAGGGTCAGAAGTGGCGTCAAACGTATCTTGAGTGAGTCGCTCGCAACATAACGATGAGAACGTGTCCCAGTTTGCTTTTTTAAAGCTCCACCGGGGCACCCTCTCATCCCCTGCAGGAACAACACCCTCCAAAACAATTGGGAAGTGGTCACTTCCACACAAGTCATCTTCCACTTTCCAAGAAAAATCCAGGAAAAGTGAAGGGCTTGTAATTGTGAGATCGATTGACGTGTACGAACCAGATGCAGGATGCAGGTAAGTATGTGACCCATCATTAAACAAACACAAGTCATGTTGAGTAATAAACCCTTCAACGGTTTTACCCTTTATATCCTCTTTGCTGCATGAAGCACCCCAAAGAGGACTATGAGCATTAAAATCACCCATTAAAATATAGGGTGTTGGAAGCTGATCAACAAGTCGTTCCAGATCTTGCATCGGCAGAACTTGGTTTGGAGATATGTAAATGGAGCACACAGTAATCGTTTTGTCTAAAGTTAGGCGTACCGCCACAGCCTGTAAATTTGTATGTAAATTTACAGAACTGTGGATAATATCATTTCTAACTAAGACAGATGTCACACGAACATGAAGATCAGCTTCGTCTGCCCAAGTGTTATACGTTGTATAACCCTTAAAAGCGCAATAGTCTTGATTGTCTGGTTTCTTTAGGAGTGTTTCCTGCAGACAAAAAGCCGCAGGTTGATATTTTTGACTTAGCAGTCCGAGTTCATTGAAATTAGCTCTAAAACCTCGGCAATTCCACTGTAATATATTATGGTAGTTTGTACTATCCATAATGGGGTGGAATGTCAGGTGTTAAGGGAATAATATTTGATTTTAGAGGAGATTTGTCACTGGGGGACCTACCCAGTGAAGAATTTCGGCGGTTTGGACCACCGAATGTGTCAGTGATGCAATCATCAACTGACATAGCTTCTAAACCCTCAAATATATTTCAAGTGACTACATTTTGCAGTTTCTTTGGGGTTCTGTTTGAATTTTCTTTATTTCTGGCTCTCTGACTCTGATTCGTTTTTACTTCCTGTTTGTTTTCTTGTTTTTGTTTAATTCGTTGAGTTTGATTGGTATTTTGACCACCTAGCTTTTTCTGTGTTTGTTCCTGTCTCCGTTCCACTTTGGTTTGGTTTTGCTTTAGTTCTTTTGTATTTGGTATCAGTTCTTCCGTTTGTATAGCTTTTGGTATGTTAATATTGGTATGACCAAGGGTGAAGGGGTTAACAAATGCTGATATTGGGCCAGTGAGCCATGTAAGGTCTGTCTGACAATCTGTGGATGTTGTTGGTATTTTCCGCTTCAAGGCTGTTGCGTAAGATGGGATAGATGTTGACATGCCAGGCATAGTGGATACTATGTCTCTGGCTTTCTTAAAGCTAATCTGTTTTTCACACTTTATTTTTTGTATCTCCTTTTCCCTTTTCCATACAGGGCAATCCTTGGAAGAGGACATATGACTGCCCTGACAATTTATGCATTTAATTATAGCATTTGTACATGGCTCATCGTGCTGTTGGCTACACTTGTGGCATGTTGTTTGACCACGGCAAGAATCTTTACCATGTCCATATTTCTGACACTTGAAACATCTAAGTGGATTCGGTATGTATAAATCCACTCGGATGTTCAAATAGCCTACTTTGAGTGACTTTGGTGGTTGAGAAGTATTAAAATTCATGAAATATGTATATGTATTTAGAGTTGTTTCATTTTTTCTGATGGTAAGTCGCCTTACGCCAGTCACTCCCTGAGGTGTCAACTCTGTTAATATGTCAGCCGCAGTAAGATCAGCAAGCTCTCGCGCTCTTACAACACCTCGGCTGCTATTGAGGGATGCGTGAGAGCTCACCTTAACTTCCATGTCAATAAGTTTTGTTACTTCAAGTAAGTTGAAGGCCTGAGTGTGATTAGCACATTCAACTAGTAGGCTGCCAGATCTTAATTTCTTTACCCCTTTTACAGTTCCAGCAATCCCTTTAATTGATTTTTCCAAAGCAAAGGGATTGATGGAGGTAGCTTTTTTTGTCTCATCTTTTGAAGTGATTACAATGAACTTTGGCCAAGTTTTCATTGGTTGTGGTTCTGAAATAGTTGTTTCTGAATCAGAGTCAGAACTAGTATTCGAAACATGCAGTCTTTTATTTTTTGTTTGTTTTTGTTTCCATATTTTTTTGTTTTTAAAATTCACTACTCGCGGCTGACACCCTTACCCCGAGCCCAACAAGGGGATGCACACAGTCGACGGGTCTCCAGTCGACGGCACCGCCAGTACGCAAATAGTATACTCAGCCAACATTAATGACGAATCATATATGCCAACTGATTGACCCGTTATGCCACGCTATCCAATAGTGGTCGATCAACTAGCCGTACCCTGAGGAAATGTCAGTGTAGACGAGCGTTTTATACAGACAGTGCAATAGTTTGAAATAGAAAAATGAGTTGTTTAGGGCAGTCTTATCCATGCTTGCTACAGAAGAAAATGGGAATAAAATACTGTAACGGCTAGTTCAGCGATCACTAAATGCCCCACGTAACGTCACTGGGCTCCCGATTGATCAAGCCGGGCCGGAAAGACCAACATTCCCCGCCACAAAGTATTGGCCGAACTGGTGTATTGGACTATACCGTCAATACTTGCACGGAGGTCTGATGACCTCAGTGAAAATACCAAGAGCTGCCCTAACCGGGGCGCTAAGTCCTCAACCAGCAGGACCCCGTCCTCTATAGCGTCATGTTCGCACCTCCCGGGAGAACAAGGTGCCTGCAAGATGGCATAAGCAGGATTGACCATTTTGGTCCGGGGCTGCGTATTCATATATTCCGCAGCAAACCAGCTCAATTGAGCAAACCTGCTAAGTAAAAAACCAGCAAACCAGCCCAATTGAGCAGGCCGTCCTCTATCCGCCACCTGAGGACCCGCCTAGTAGGGGATGATCAAACCCCCTAGGATACGTTCAAATGGTTAGGTTCGAGGGAAGTAACTCTGTATAACAACTCATCCGAGGTTTATTATGAGGTCATCAGGGGTTATGATACGGGTTAAGTTCAAGGGAGGTAACTCTGTCATCCATAGGTTCAAGGAAGTAACACAATAACACCAAGGTATATTATTAGGTCATCAGGAGTCATGATACAGGTGAGGTTTAAGGGAAGTAACGCTATCATCCGTAGATTCGGGGAAGTAACAATCAACTCACCCGTCAAATGATTAGGTTCGAGGGAAGTAACTCTGTAACAGCTCATCCGTAGGTTCGAGAGAAGTAACTCTGTAACACCATAGGTAGAGGTTTATTATGCGGTCATCAGAGGTCATGATATGGGTTAAGTTCAAGGGAAGTAACTCTTGTCATCCGTCAAAATAATTCGGTTCAAGTGAAGTAACTTTGTAACGCCGTAGGTAAGGGGTGTTGGACCAGAAATGAAGCGAGGTTTGAATGTTTGTTTTTAAGTTAAACGTGAAAATTATGACTCAGGACGAAACGCCTCGTGGGTGAAAACGTCTCAGGACGAAAAGTCTCTGGGACAAATCAAATGTCGAAGCGTCAACTTTCACAGATTTATTTTACCAATAACAAAAAAAAAATCCTTTCACAACCTGCCTAATAAAATCGTGAATCACAATTTTTTCCCTCATTATATTCAAAATTATCACAACCCATTTGAACGGATAGTTCATCCATAAATCATATTTTTTGGAAATCTGAAAATGAAATACAAAACGAATTTTTGCGTGTTTTTTTATTAACCACATAAAAAATTGTTTAATTTCATTAAAGAAAAAAAAAATTTTTTTTTAATTCCTTAAAAAAAAATTTACTTTTTTAACAAATTATTTAAAAAACAAAATTCGAAAAAAAAAAAATAGGACACAAATTCCCAATGACAGTCATTTACAATACAAATGTTACTAAAATAAATGTCAGGAGACTGTGTTCCATTGAACAGTGAACCGGACTTTGCAGACTTTCTGAAGATGGATGCGAATCAAACGTGGTGCGAATCGACCACTCCCCCTTTGTGACTGTTTGTTGTCAGACTGAAAGACACCTTCCTTCTTGCTCTCATTATGACTTACCTTTTACAAAATAAAACACTTTCTGCCGTGAATATTGCTGAAACCCAGCCACTTTATTGAAGTATGATTGTAGAAAAAGCTTGAAGTGTTAATTTTAAAAAAAAAAGAATTCGTCAACTCATCGATATCGATTTACCGAAATGACCACAATATCTCACGTTTTTTTTTAAAGATTCTTTGATGACATAAAAAGGTTGCATGCGCAGTAAAAATAACCATGCGCGCGAGCCTGAAAAACAGACGTTCTTTTTTATGGTCTAATTTAATTAATAATACATCAATATTTTTAAAAAAAATCAGTTTTTTTTTAACTGATAGTAGTGTTGTTGTTATGAGAGACAGGTTAGGGTTTTATTACAAGTACATCAAGGTGGACAGCTCTATTCCATTCCCTCAATCGAGTCCCTTTGCGTGAAGACTTCTTTTTTTTAATTCAATTCAAGAGGTGTTAACCTCATCGAGATTTGGAAACGGTTTGTAACTTCACGAAATATACATTTCTCTTGCTGTTTGCTTAATTTTTACATACAAATAATGACTAAGAGTTTGTTGAACCTAGAAACGTCTTTTAGATTTTCTCCTTGATAAAACGCGAAACACGATATCAAACGCAGTTTATCTTTCTTGCTTCTCACGTTTTCGAGTTGTAAGAATCGTTTGCTTTTGACCAATCTGTCTTGAAAATCGAATATGTGTTTGGTAAACGGATCGAACGATTTTTTCATCTTTTTTTTACCCACCAGAGGAACTTCGAATTCTCCTCTTTCGCTCACGAAAACCCATTGATCATTTCCAGGTCCGATCCAGGCGAGCAATATACTGTAACACATCGCGCTATCGTAAGGACAATGCTGCTTTTTGTAAGGATTTTATAACCTACATTAGGTAGGGGTAGGAGCCCCCTAGAATTTCAAATTCTCGACATTATCTCTATCTTTTTACACAGTAGAGTAATAAGACCCAATCTCTGAGACTCTGACAGATTTTACCAGAGATAAAACGCTCAAGTTGAGATACTGCCACTTCATGTTCTAATGATACTGAAACGGGAGTTCTCTCTCTGAATACTACTATGGAAAACTATGATTATAACCCTCAACTAAATTGCCCAACACAAAAAAATATATATTTCCTAAACACCTCCCTAGCCGGCCCCACCCTCCCCTCCGTTCTCTAACCCCTCCCCGTCCCCTCCCCTTCCCTAATTCCCCTTCCCTCCCTTCCCTTCCCTTCCGTACCCCAGCCCCCTCCCTACCCCGCCCCTCCCTAACCCCCTCCCATAACCCCTTTCACCCCCTTCCCTAATCCCCCTCCCATCTCCATCCCTACCCCTCTCCTCCTTCCCTATCCACACCCCTCCCCTTCCCTAATCCCTCCCTTCCCCTTCCTTAATCCCTCCACTCTCCTCTCCTCCCCTCCCCTAATCCCCTTTCCCCTCCCCTCCCTTTCCCTAATCCCCCTCCCCTCCCCTCCCCTAATCCCCCTTCTACAATCCCCCTTCCCCAATCCCCTCCCTACCCCCTTCCCTAATCCCCACCCCTAATCCCCTCCCCAATCTCCTCCCCCTCCCTTCCCCCTCCCTGGAGTTGTTAAAAAGAGTTACTTCCTTGAACATAACCTAAAACCTGGAGGTTTTCTCAAGCACTTCTTAATATGGTGAATCGAATTTTAATTTTTTGTTTGAACGGATGAGTTGTTAGAGTTACTTCCCTCGAACCTAACCTAAAAATTTTTTTTTTCAAGCACTTCTTAGTATGGTGCATCGAATTTTAATTTTGTTTGGATGAATGAGTTGTTACATAGTTACTTCCCTTGAACCTAATCATTTGATGAACCTAACCTGTATCATGACTCCTGAGGACCTCATAATAAACCTCTACCTATGGATGAGGTGTTACAGAGTTACTTCCCTCGAACATAACCGTTTGACGGATGAGTTGTTACGAAGTTACTTCCCTTGAACCTAACCTGTATCATCACCTCTGATATACCCATAATAAACCTCTACTTTGAGATAGGTTGTTACCGAGTTACTCCCCTTGAACCTAACCTGTATCACGACCCTTGATGATCTCATAATAAACCTCTACCTACGAATGAACGGAGTTACTTCCTTTTGAACCTAGCAGAGTTACTTCCCTTGAACCTAACCATTTGACAAGGTTTTTTTTTAAACTAAACTCTGAACGCAATCTGTAAAAATCAGAAATACTATACAAGCAATGCAATTTTCAGAGAACAATTCACACGATTTTCTATACTAATTTCTATTATCGACCATTGTTAGGTTTTCTCAAGCACTTCTTAATATGGTGAATCGAATTTTAATTTTTGTTTTGAACGGATGAGTTGTTAGAGTTACTTCCCTCGAACCTAACCTAAAAATGTTTATTTTTCAAGCACTTCTTAGTGTGGTGCATCGAATTTTAATTTTGCTTGGATGAATGAGTTGTTACATAGTTACTTCCCTTGAACCTAATCATTTGATGAACCTAACCTATATCATGACTCCTGAGGACCTCATAATAAACCTCTACCTATGGATGAGGTGTTGCGGAGTTACTTCCCTCGAACATAACCGTTTGACGGATGAGTTGTTACGAAGTTACTTCCTTGAACCTAACCTGTATCATCACCTCTGATATACCCATAATAAACCTCTACTTTGAGATGGGTTGTTACCGAGTTACTTCCCTTGAACCTAACCTGTATCACGACCCTTGATGAGCTCATAATAAACCTCTACCTACGAATGAACGGAGTTACTTCCATGAACCAAACCTGTTTCATGACCTCTGATGACCTCATAATAAACCTCTACCTACGGATGACAGAGATACTTCCTTTTGAACCTAACAGAGTTACTTCCCTTGAACCTAACCATTTGACAAGGTTTTTTTTTTAAAACTAAACCCTGAACGCAATCTGTAAAAAATCAGAAATACTATACAAGCAATGCAATTTTCAGAGAACAATTCACACGATTTTCTATACTAATTTCTATTATCGACCATTGTTAGGTTTTCTCAAGCACTTCTTAATATGGTGAATCGAATTTTAATTTTTGTTTTGAAAGGATGAGTTTTTAGAGTTACTTCCCTCGAACCTAACCTAAAAATGTTTTTTTCAAGCACTTCTTAGTGTGGTGCATCGAATTTTAATTTTGTTTGGATGAATGAGTTGTTACATAGTTACTTCCCTTGAACCTAATCATTTGATGAACCTAACCTATATCATGACTCCTGAGGACCTCATGATAAACCTCTACCTATGGATGAGGTGTTACGGAGTTACTTCCCTCGAACATAACCGTTTGACGGATGAGTTGTTACGAAGTTACTTCCCTTGAACCTAACCTGTATCATCACCTCCGATATACCCATAATAAACCTCTACTTTGAGATGGGTTGTTACCGAGTTACTTCCCTTGAACCTAACCTGTATCACGACCCTTGATGATCTCATAATAAACCTCTACCTACGAATGAACGGAGTTACTTCCATGAACCAAACCTGTATTATAACCTCTGATGACCTCATAATAAACCTCTACCTACGGATGACAGAGTTACTTCCTTTTGAACCTAGCAGAGTTACTTCCCTTGAACCTAACCATTTGACAAGGTTTTTTTTAAAAACTAAACCCTGAACGCAATCTGTAAAAAATCAGAAATACTATACAAGCAATGCAATTTTCAGAGAACAATTCACACGATTTTCTATACTAATTTCTATTATCGACCATTGTTACGGAATGTTAGGGAAAATTTATCGATCAGAGATCGTACGATCGAACTATAAACGTTGTGATAACTGGCAGTTCTGTGAGGTCTCACCAGCTCTGGAATTTTGTGTTTCCTTACCAAACGATATCAGGCTCATTGAATAAACATGAGTCCACTGAATCCTCAAAATAAAAACTCAAGAGCTCGAGCTCTTACCGAACTTGCGACCTTAATTAACCCCTATGGCTCATTTCGCAACACCATTCGGATGACGAGTTCAAGTTTATCTAGCAAGGGGATGATGTTATATTTATATTTATTGTTGTTTAAGGTCACATACTTCTGCACAATGGCTAATCATGACCACAACATGGAGATAAAGTCAAGGTCAGTCAATCGTTTATACTCCATGTTGTCTATTTTAGAGGACTCGCACCCCAAGCATTAGTGACTGGGTCCTATTTTACCAGTGAAACAGAGCTTGTTTACCACAGTAAACAAGCACTGCTTCACTTCCCGGGGTTCCCACGGGGGAAGGGGGGTGATGTCGATGTCAAATTCGATGCGGTATAGTATAAGTATGGTGATGCAGGAGGGAATTTACGATTTGTGTTGAAGACAATACAAATCGTAAATTTGTAATATTCAAGAGGTAGTGCAGTTCCAATATCGTATTGTATGATTAGTGTGGTGACGTTAGAATACGGCGACAATCGTAGTTAGAAAATGAGTCGTTTTCGTTCGATATATTTGATCAATTGTTTTGAACGACCCTCCAGTCAACTTTCCACCAACAACTGTGTCTGATCAAGAAAAAAAGGGAGACGTTACCGAGATGTATTTCACCCGTTTAGGGTTAAAAGAGAATTGTTTTGGACAAGTGGTTTGTCGACGTAAAAAGCTTAATGTCTTGGCTGCTGTTGGATGACATCAAATATCGCGACAACTGATGTAATGCTTCGCTATCAAGTGGTTAGAAAAAGAGCTTTTTCTCATTTTCATTCAGTCACACGCTGACACATTGTAAACACTGTTTTTTTGTTGTTGCTGTATTTATATAACGCCACCTATCTTAAAATATTTTAACTCCTGTTGTAAAAAACAAAACAAAACAACTTTTTCACACGTGCGTTTAGACTGTTTACAAATCATTTCTATAACACGTGACAAATGTTTTTTTATTTGAATTTAGTCAACTGATTCAGTTTGTAATGTCTTCTCGACGTGGGCATTGTTTCCTAAAACAAAAATAGTTTGGATTGACACTTTTTTCGGAAATGGTGAAATAGGCTATCCTCAATATGTAGAAACGTTAGAAGATCAACTTATAATTTTTGTATTGACAAATCTATGGTTCAGTAAACAGAGTTATTGAAGGAAACATCTTAAGGCGTGACTTGTTAATAAGCGAGTGCATCTCTAATTTGCATAACAGTCATATATTGACAACATACTTCACGTTTTTAACACAGATATCAAAAATGAATGATCCATCAGATTCAACTTGTTGTGTTTTCAATTTAATCTGTTTCATAACTACCTTTTCTTAATACTTTCGATTTCAAGATGGTCCCAACTCCACCGTTATAAGAAGGGAAAGATTATGATTTTTATAATATCCTGGTCCATAGCTTTAATTTGATTTTCTGATCGGTGTTAACCCCATCCCAACGGCGATGGTGGAAAATGTCATTTTTGTAATGTATTCATCAAGCCCTTCATATCAGTACCTCACATGCTTGGATTTGTAAAAAGGAAGACGTTTTTCGTCTCTGGTCGTGACCCCACCCCACATAAAATGAAAAACGTCATTTTCGTAATCTATTCATCGAGCCCTTCATATCAATACCTCACATGCCTGGCTTTGTAAAAAGGAAGTCGTTTTTCGGCTCTGGTCGTGACCCCACCCCACGACGAGGGTTAAAATTACGATCTTCTTAATCCACTCGTCGATACCTTCAATTTGATAGGTCACGTGACCACCTTCTCGAAACTTCGATTTTTATGCTGGGCGTGACCCCCACCCCCACATAAAATGAAAAAACGTCATTTTCGTAATGTATTCATCGAGCCCTTCATATCAATACCTCACATGCCTGGCTTTGTA
Source organism: Pictodentalium vernedei (assembly GCA_031216915.1). NCBI lineage: Eukaryota > Metazoa > Mollusca > Scaphopoda > Dentaliida > Dentaliidae > Pictodentalium > Pictodentalium vernedei. Next base: position 373,464,879 of record CM062291.1, read on the forward strand.
AAAAGGAAGTCGTTTTTCGGCTCTGGTCGTGACCCCACCCCACGACGAGGGTTAAAATTACGATCTTCTTAATCCACTCGTCGAGACCTTCAATTTGATAGGTCACGTGACCACCTTCTCGAAACTTCGATTTTTATGCTGGGCGTGACCCCCACCCCCACATAAAATGAAAAAACGTCATTTTCGTAATGTATTCATCGAGCCCTTCATATCAATACCTCACATGCCTGGCTTTGTAAAATAAAAAGGAAGTCGTTTTTCGGCTCTGGTCGTGACCCCACCCCACGACGAGGGTTAAAATTACGATCTTCTTAATCCACTCGTCGAGACCTTCAATTTGATAGGTCACGTGACCACCTTCTCGAAGCTTCGATTTTTATGATGGGCGTGACCCCCACCCCCACATAAAATGAAAAACGTCATTTTTGTAATGTATTCATCGAGCCCTTCTTATTAATACCTCACATGCTTGGATTTGTAAAAAGGAAGTCGTTTTTCGGCTCTGGTCGTAAAATCCGCAGAGTGGATCTCCGCGTACGCCTCCATGGGGTTTCGGCGTTAAAATCGTGTGCGGACGCGGATTGTTAGAATCGGCGAGAGGATGATGTTAGAAACGGCAAAACGTTTTTTTTGCTCGCAATTTAACACTGAATCCTATGATCACCTCGCAATAACGTGCGCCAGTCTCACTTCGAGAAACGCAACAGTGGGTTTGCCGATTCAAACATCACCTCTTTCACACGAGTCGAATTCAGACTAAAAATCCGCAGAGTAGATCTCCGTCTACGCCTCCATGGGGTTTTCAGCGTTAACATCGTGTGCGGATAGGATTCGGTGTTAAATTGCGAGCAAAAAAACGTTTTGCCGATTCAAACATCATCAGACCTAAAATCCGCAGAGTAGATCTCCGTCTACGCCTCCATAGGGTTTTCAGCGTTAAAATCGTGTGCGGACGCGAATTGTTAGAATCGGCGAGAGGATGATGTTTGAATCGGCAAAACGTTTTTTGCTTGCAATTTAACACTGAATCCTATGGGAGAAATCCATTGCCGATTCAAACATTAAACGGTACATGTACTGTACGAAAAATTTTAAAAGTCTAGGATTCAATTCAGTGTTATTTGAACTTAAAGTGGATTCTAAAGCACCCTAAAAACGTTAAAAATCTTGTACACGTACACGATTTTAACACTAAATCCTATGGAGGTGTACATGTACGTGTACACGTACATGTACGATGATGGTTGAACCGGCATGTATCACCTACTGACATCCTTGGAGAGGTGTGTCACCTTTCGTGGGGAGGAGGGATTTCCTCCCGCACTGGGCATCCTCCAAGTGACACGAACTTGCTGGATGATGACAAGCAGGGAGAAGCCACAGAAGCCGCTGAGATCAAAAGGAAAAGAAAGAGAAAGAAGGGGCCTTCTGCCAGACGACGCGATGCCCTCCGACTGACGGAGTTCATGGAAAAGAAGAAGAGGGAAAAGGAAGCGGGGGAGGCTAACCAGGGCGATGAAAACTCGATGCCTGCTAACCCTGACTGTCCCAAGTCCAGCTCGGTACCTTCCACTCTGGTGGATGGTCTGGAGGACGCTGGTTCGACAGGTGACATTCCAATCTCCAGCCCATCACACTCTTCTTCGGAAGAGGAGATGGAGGAGGAAGGACTGTTTGTGGAGCAGGAGGCTGTCGCCGAACCCGCTCTTGCTTCTCCAGCTTCTTCCAACCTATCAATGTCTTCCTTCTTTGCCGCGCCCTGACATGAACGAAAGAATTTAAATACAGTTATGGCTGAGGGTCGAAAGGGGCTTGCCCCACACCGTCTGTTATTCGGGTCGCCGGGAATTTAAATCCAACATCTTCCTTGTACGCCTTTGGCGCCCTGAAGCTTTTCATTCATCTTCAGAAAACAGTTTAACGAGAAATGCACAAGCAGAAAAACCGAAGGTGTAAAAAAATTATTAAATGCATATATAAAAACAAAAACAAAAATATAACTGAAAATAATCACTGAACATGACAAACAATAAACAAATAATTATCAAAAAGTTGAAGTGAAATAATTTATTTGGGACGCCATTCGGCCTCGAAAGCTGCGCTTTTCGGCCCAAAACGAGGCCGAATAGCACATGAAAATTATTGGGACAGAATCACTCGAGGCCGAAAAGCAATGAGCCCTTGGCACGTGTGACCTCACAAGAAAGAACAAAGAATACATTGCGCTCACACATGAAGACGACCGACCCATCGAATAAATGCAACAGATTACTTGGAAAAAATAAACAATCACATCAAACAATATCCAGGTTGTAAGGTCACTTTTCCAGAAACACCGGTTTTCTCTATAAAACAATGGAACCAACACAACGGTCATAAATCACTTGAAGACTTTATTGAACAAGGTAAAAAACTGGTAGCCCAAGAACATTAGGTTTCACTAGGGAAAAAAATCGGAAAAGCTGATTTTTTTCAGGGAATGTCGAGTACATGTCACTGAACGATTAGACAAAAGTCCCCTAAAATCCCAGTTGAGCTTTTTTTTCTACAGCCTTTTTTCGAAAACGCGTTTGAAAAAAATAAAAAAAAATCGCACGAACTTTGCAACCTCGAATTGATCCAACTGTATTTTTTGTTTACGCGTATTTCGAGCTACATAATGTCTAATATACATTAACCTAGAGGAAAATGTGCATTCTGTGACAATTTCTGCGAAAAATTATTGAAAATTCACAAAAAAGTATCGGATTTACGCAAAAAATGACGATTTTCCTAACGGATTTGCCCAAAGGGTCGTAGTACAGAACGCGATGTTAGTTGGACAGACGATAAAAAATCCACCACCATTTGAAGACTTTTATCATTGCTTACAAAATAGACATTATGGAAGACCCCCTCTGCTTCTGGCCGAGTTCCCCTTTTGGCATAAAATTCGTCAGCATGAGAACTCAACTATTTTTGGGCTTGGGACCGAACAGACACGTCTGTGTCTGGCAGCATTAGATCAATAAATAATATTTACAGAATGTACAAAAATCAATAAATAATATTTACAGAATGTACAAATCAATCAACATGGATTAAGTTACATTGACTATTATCAACGCTATATACAGAAATGACATGACCTATATACATATTATTCATCGAACTCAGAAATTTCCGACAGGACAGTGTTTCTGTGGTTGTTACAAGAATCCGAACTGCAATTACACAAACCTGAGCAAGAGAGTCCTACCTTCTTACACCCACACCTTTTTGTACAAGCACTCTTGCAACCACAACTGATCAGATTCAGTAGGTTATCGGGGGCACATGGCTTTGTGGCTGCAGTCGGCACAAGAAGTCCATTGTCTAGCGACCACCCCCAATCCGTCGGAGGAAGCGAAGTGCCCAGCCATTGTTGGACCTGGAGATAACATCTGTAGACATGTTGTTGTGCAGCATCGCTGCTTGGTGGGAGTGAGGCTAGATCGATGGGTTTATTCAGTTTAGATTTTGCTACATAACGCTTGTAAGTGACATATCTATATTGGTCGAGAGAGGAAACAGTTTTACTCCCGTATAAGATCAGGAGAAGTTGTTCCCCGGCAGCGGCTACTGCACTTGGTGTACTGTCATCCGCCAAAATTGTGTTGACATACTGTTGTGAGTCGCTAGTAACATCGGAGACAATTGTACTGAATACTTTCTTCTTACCAACTCGAAAGAGTGCAGAAGTAATGTCACAACCACTTATAGAATGTGCTACAAGGAGGTTGCTTCTATGGTCACCCATTTTGGTTGCGATTTCACTATTACTGAAACTAGTAAGTTTGGGGTAATGGAATACATCATGTGAATATTACATCCCGGTTGAACTCGAGAGGTAAGAACGACTAACAAGTCTGTGTCTGTTCCCACAACGACAACATTGTTGTCATCTTGAGCGATGTCAAGTGCAGTTTCGGCTATCAGTACATCAGCATCAGCCTCGGCCTGCTTGGACTGAATATTGATAGCAGATAGCTCCTGCATTAGAAGATCGATCAGTTGGGTTTTGTTCTTGGCATTTGCAAGGAAATCGGATTGGGGTGTGGTGGCTGGTAACTCGGGTGAGATATTCATATCAATGGAATACCTGTCTTTAGATCTACGGGCTTGTTCCATGCCCTTTGTCGACATTGTACAAGCATAACCATCAAAAACAACCACGACGTTCGCCCCAAAATGTCTCACTAGATAATTGGAATATGATGTGCATATGTCCTTATATGACGACTGGTTAGGCCATACAACTGCCCTCAATAAAAATCCACCATCTACAACAAACAGAGAATGTTCTGGGATTTTAGTTTGCTCGGAACCGTATGTTTTGAGGATCTTACCGAGCGTACTTTTCTGTGTCTTCCTCATTCCAGCAGAATCAAACAATGCTGGTGGTTTCGGGGCGAGTTCATATTTGAGATACTCTTCCATCTCTGCTTGTGAATGAATAACACATGTGATGCGGTTGAACAGAATTGTGGAGTCAATCACTACCTTACTACCACGGACTTTGATGCTATTTGCCATCGATGCGAAAGACTTCACAGTGTCAACACGTCGTAGTTTGATGCTGTTGAACGTTTTGCTTACAACATTCGATACGCAACATTCACCAATTTTGCGAACTTGGTCACAGTTCACAGTTTCGTCGGCCACAAGCCCGGTCGCTATAGAGACTAATTGTAGTGGATCTCTATTCTGAAAGGGGGAATGCACTCTGAGCCAGTTCAATAATTTGGTGATATCATTGGCATCAGTCAATTGTGAACTTTGACGGAGATCCCGATGTTGTTCGCCATGACCAGTGTGAACATGAACAAAATTTTCGAGAGCATTACATATCGGTAGGCAAAGAGGTAGTCCATGTACCCATTTCGCAACAGTGCTATCGGTTATTCCCCTGCCATGTGTGAGACCACCAGGAAGCTTGAACATTCTCATTAAACAATGCTCTATGGTCTGATCAGAATATATCCCGTCCCAGAATTTATCTGAGCGCCTTATGGTAAAGTAACCTTTCTCGGTGAACAACTTCAAATCATCCTGTTGCATTATTTCTGTTAGCTCATTCATTTGCTGCAAATAGAGATGAGAACTTTTTGCGTATGCAAAATGACCACCTGCGTGAAATACTGGAATCATATTGCGAACACAATATGTGTGGAGTTCCCAGTCGCCTGTGCGCTCTGCTCTCAAGAACAACTGGAGAAGACCTATTTGCTCGTAGTATTGTACCCAAAGCTTTCCTGTGCGTCCTACGGACGCATTCTGGAGCAGTTCGTGTAATTTTGACAGTAGATGGTTGACACTTTCTTGATTGACAGCGTCAGCTGTTGTACAGTCACCTCTGGCAAGTCCACAGAATATTTCATTGACTTCTGTGCAGTCTATGTTATCTAGTGTTCGGCTTTCTTCAAACAGGGGGTATGGTTAATATTTCACACGTTTCACCAGTTCATTATGGAATGAATGACTATTGTTATATATCATTATAAAGCCACTGCTTTTCTGCAATTTTTGATATATAATTTAACTCCCAAAGTAGTCGTAGATTTGATTTAATGGACGTTGTGTACCGTTGTGTGTATGAAAACAATAAATTTTTTTTCTTAATTTTGTACATTTTCGTGAATATTTCACCATTGAGTGTGAGGATTGGTACAAAGTTGGCATTTTCTGTTGGGGATATGTATTCTCAATATAATTCAGCACGATATTTATGATTCTCACCCTACTAAGGCGAATAAGAATGAGAAATATGGAGCTGGGTCGAATTTTTTTTAAAATTTTTTTTTTCATCAAAAAAACGCTATGACTAAAAAAGCTCAACTCGGATTCGCGGGAACTTTTCACACTTTATCCGCAATGTGTGTCCCGGAAACATATAAAAAAATCAGCTTTCTCCGATTTTTTTCCTTACTTTCTCATTTTTATGTCTAATGTGCCTGGACTATGGAGGAACAATTGAAGTCTACACATTAAATGGGAAAATTAGGGAAATAAATCAGAGGAACAACAAACACTCGCCAACCTTCAGCACATATCTAATAAAAAAAAACACACAAAACAACTAAAAAAAAAGAAAAAAGGGAAATTCTTAAAGAGAAAAAACAACTCAAACCGGTTACATGTGTATTGTGATGGCATCCACTCAGCATAAACGTTTATACAGTGGTCGGTGTGTGTATTCCACGCTAAACTGCACCTCCAATCTGTGAATTCAATCAGAGTGAATATTCCACGCTACATTGAAGAACTCAGTAGCTGCAAAAATGTTCAACTACACTTTGATCATTGCTCTCATTCTGTCAACCTACTGCAACATCATAACCGGGTCAAAACTCAAGAACTAAATTTCCAACTTTTAATAAAACCACATCTTTCAACCAGTGGCCAAAGATCAATTAGAATACCAACAAAAAACGTAACAAACAAAACAATCATCTTACTAATCATGATCCAATCAGTCGATATAGAGTTAAACCCAGGCCCAAGGGCAGCAAACATCTTCCCATGTGGTTTGTGTGAAATACCAGTCATGTGGTCAAACGAAGGAGTGTGTTGCGACAGCTGTAGTATATGACACCACAAATCATGCATCGAGCCTTGTACAGTGGACTACGAACTATTACAACGACCAAATGTGCAATGGATGTGCTGTAAATGTGACAGCCTAAACGTCTCATCCTTTACATACCACTCCTCCGAGATCGAAAATATTAGCTACTATGAACCACTTACCACCGAGGTTAGCTTCTTGGATCATTTACTTTTACATCAAGTTTCAACCCGCTTAAAACCAGCAACCCAAAAATTGAAGAAGAACCAATGGAAGTAAAATCTAGAAACTGAAATAAATCACATTCCATCAACAACGACACAATTGCAAAAAGCGTACACATCTTATCTAAGAAAAGAAATCTTAGAATACTAACTGTAAACTGCAGAAGGGTCTGAGACAAAGTATCTGAACTGAAAGCAACCGTCAACAATACAAAACCAGACGTAGTGATATGAACTGAATCGTGGCTGAAATGAATGAAACCAGACAGGAACCAACAAAATATGACATTAAATCATCCGAGATCTTCCCTGATAACTACAAGACCTTCAGAAACGACCGAGGGACACTGGGAGGGGGGGGGGGTCTTTATACTGGTACAAAGTAACATCATAGCAATTGAAGAACCGCAAGATGTCACCTCGTGCGAAATTGACTGGGTGAAAATCAAACTTAGGGATGCCAAAACCCTACTCATTGGAATATTTTACATGCCACATAGAAGCATGAATGACATCGAAGAACTAAGGAAATCACCAAAGAACATATCTGAGAAGAACAAAAACGATAACATCTTCCTAGCAGGAGATTTTAACAGCCTTTACATAAAATGGGATACTCTGACACTCAGACAAGAGTCAACAGACAAAGAAGTACAAAGGTCTCTAGCAGAAATCACATCTCAAGCTGGACTCACACAAATGCATGAAGAAGCAACTAGAGAAAACAATTATTACATCTGATATTTACAACAAACCCATCTCTAGTCAAATCAACATCAAGTGTACCTGGTATTTCGGATCATGCTATAGTAGTCACAGACATCGACATAAAACCATACTACAACAAAAGCAACCATCGCAAAACAGAAGGCAAACTTGGAGGAGATAAACAAAGACCTCAACACAATAACAACAAACATGGATAAAATGGAAAAAATAAATGCAGAAATACATAACATGTTGTCGAAATTCAAAGAAGATTTTTTCACTTCAGTCGATAAGAGCGCACCCATCCTAACCCATTAAATCTAAAAACCGACCACCATGGATAAAGCACAAAATCACTCAATAAAAAACAAAACCTTTATAACGGAGTATAAAAAACAAAACAGTGGTCAAATTACAGACACTTCAAGAAAGAATGTAAAAGATAAATAAGGAGAGTTGAATGGAACTACATAAACACAGCAATACTAAAGGGAATGGAGAAAAAACAACTTGAACCATTCTGGAAATATGTAAAATCAAGAAAACAAGACAACATGGGTGTAGGTCCCCTAAAAGACAAAGGACAATTGTGAACGACAACAAAGGGAAGGCTAGAGACCATACCTCACAGCAAAATCTAACACGAACCAGTAAAGAACCTACTCAAAAATATCAACCCATCAAAGGCATCAGGTCCAGACAACATACCCAACAGACTCCTAAAGCAATGCCCAGAACACCTAGCACCCGCTATGTCTATTATATTCCAACGCTCTATCGACAGTGGCAAACTCCACAGGGACTGGCTGAATGCGAATATATCATGCATTTTCAAAAACCGCTATAAACACGCACCACAAAATTATAGACAAGTCTCCTTAACTTCAATACCCTGCGAACTTCAGTACCCTGCGAACACATAATTTGTAGACATGTGCTTAAACATCTGGAGAAACATAAGGTATTAACTACACTAAACCATGGATACAGGCATGGAAACTCATGTGAAACCCAGCTCGCCACCACCATACACGACATGCTCCAATCCTGCGACAAGGGGAAACAAGTAGACATTGCAATCCTCGACATCTCAAAGGCTTTCGATGCAGTACCCCATGATAAGCTCCCGCATAAAATCGATCAATACGGGATAAGAGGAGTATCCACGAGTGGCTCACCACCTTCCTAACAGAAAGAAAAATGAAAGTCCAACTCGAAAGGGAATACCCAAACTAAGCGCTTGTAGATTCCGGAGTCCTTCAAGGAACAGGCCTAGGGCCCCTTCTCTTTCTATGTCACACAAACGACCTTCCAAGTACAGTAACATCACCAGTTAGACTCTTTGCAGACGACTGCCTGCTCTATAGAGATATAAACACAAGAAAAGACCACGACACGCTGCAAGGAGATTTCAAGCAGCTGGAAAACTGAACTTCCGACTGGGGCATGTGATTCAACGCAAAGACATTCTACATCCTAAGTCTGAAGACGAAACGCCACAGGTTCTATACCCTTAACAACCATATACTAGAACACGTAACATCAAACCTGTACCCAGGCCAACAAATATCCGAGGACCTAAAATGGAAAGAACACACAAACAACATCAGCAGCAAAAGGACCAGTTCAAACCTTGGGTTTCTCCACGGAAATCTCCAACACTGCCGAAGAGAATGTCGCAAAACAGCATACATCGCACTAGTCAGATCTTTTATGGAATACGGGAAAATCATCTGGGACCCATACACTAAAAATGAAATAGTTAAACTAGAAAACATTCAAAGAAGAGGCGCGAGATTTATCACCAAGGACTGCAAATCAAGGGAAGAGGCTGTATGACGAAAATGCTGGAGAATTTAAAATCACCAACTCTACAAACCAGACGACAACAACATCGTCTTATATTTTTTATAAAGTGGTTGTGGGGCAGATACCAGCTTTACCATCTAACAGTTTTATAAAATTCCAAAACCAAAACGCCAAATTAAAGCTAAACAATATACAGACTGCCAAATATCAAACATTGTGAGTTCATCTGCAAGTAACAACGGCAGAACATTGGAAATTCCATCCAGTAGAACTGTTTAATATAAAAACTCTCTCTTCGTCCATACGGCAGTTACCTGGAACCGTCTTGAAGAAAATGAAGAAAATATAGTCCGCGCACCGAAGTTAGAAGACTTCAAAGCCGTGTTATTGAACCATCGCGACAAATGCGCCCTCCCCCCGTCGTATCAAAGCCCACCAGGGATATCTGCGACGTATTGATACAGATACAGAATCCATGGAAACTGTTCCGAGGCCAGTTTCGTTAAATTCAGTCAGGTTTGGCTAGTGGAAATATAAATGCTGTAACCTGTAGCCCGGAGATACGTAACAAATCGCCTCAGGTTTGGGGAGAGTTGTCCCAGGTTGGTGGGGCGACGTAACCCGATTTAAAAGATAGGGTAAATAAATTTAATGATGATTACTGCGGCAACATATTAGCTTCATTGATCATCATCGCGTAACTTATGTTAATTTGTAATGACAACTTAATTGTATTGTAATTGTAATTTAATATATTGTAATTACGATTTACTAAATTGTAATTACAATATAATTAAGTTGTAATTTCAATTTATCTAAATTGTAATTTCAAATTAGCTAAATTGCAATCTGCAATCCTGTGACAATTACAAGTGGTCGTCGCCCCGATGAGGCTATGGGGGCTGTGAGTTAGGGTTCTATTGAGGCCTCAATTCAATGAATCCTCACTGGATCCTCAGCTCTAACCGGTTTTGTTCATATTTGAGCTTCGTCAGAGGCGAAATGTACCGGTCAGCCAGGATTTATATAGAGTTTAGGTGTGGCAAGTGCCTGGCGAATGACATTTGGCGAATGCATTGGCGATTGACCTCAGCAGTTTGGCGAATGCGATGGCGAACGCAGCTTGGCGAGTGTCCCCCTCCCCCCTTAGCTTTTGCAATGATTGCTGTTGTTGGCGAGTGCAGTCGTTTTTGGCGAATGCATTAGATGGTAGCGGTTTAAAATTGAGTTTGCTTTTGCCAAAATAATCAGTAATATTATGCATTTAAAGGGTTGACAGCAGTACATAGATGCATTTACCTAATTATATGTAAAATTTGTAAAAAAAAGTATGTTGGCAAAACTAAACGCCACTTTAAACTCCGCATCAAAGAACACATAGCTGATATCCAACACCAACGAGAAACACCAGTAGTCATACACTTCAATAACCACATGAACTCAATCACGGACCTTCCTTATCGTATTATACAAGTACCCCGATCCGGATCACCCTAACACGACCGATAAACACCGTCAAACAGAAATCAACTATCAACTGAATTTTTGAATTAAAAGCGCTCGAATCATTTGGCCTGAACAGGAAGGACTTTTAATTAAGTGTTTTCATATTGTCAAAAGTATCCTCAAACACCTAGATGAGTCGAAGAGCTTATTTGCTCGATAAAATTCGAGCAAGCAGCAGCTTGCTAATAGTAGTGGAAGACAAGTATGATAGTGTTATGAACTGGTACCCGTAGCAGCAGTAGTGTAATGTTAGATACTAAGAGCCATAGGAGTGCCACAAGTTAGTAATGGTGGAACACTTAAGCACCGGACAAAATAGTGGTGGCTAGTAATAATGGTACAAGGTTACAAGGCTGATAGAATACTATAGTGACTGTGAATACAAAATAGGTTGATCATGGAATATATAGTTGATTTCGTGATGGGTGCCAATCAAGCCTGAACATAAGCAGACTGTCATCTGCACAATGAAGTCCCCAGACGGTGAATTTGGTGATGCTACCCCGCACAGAAAGGTAGCATCACAAAATTTACCCTTTGTGAACCTCAGTCTGAATGAAGGTCTCAAGCCAAAACAGAAAGATGTATCTAGAGGATAAATTGGCCCACTGTATGGGATAGCATCAGCAAATTCAATCTCTGGGGACCTCATTTTGCAAATGACAGGTTACCTATATTCAGGCTTGGTGCCAATAGTAAGACTACTAAGAACGAATAGGAGCTTGGCAATCCTTATGCAGAGTCTCACTTAGAAATCCATTTTCCCGAGATGAGTCGAAGAGTCGTATGTGGGAGTCAATTGTCCGAGCTCATTTGCTCGATAAGAAGCGAGTCCTACTGTTCCAGTGAATGCCCGATTGACTCTTGGACTTAACCCTTTACACAACGCAGACGATATCAAAATTTATTATTTTAAATATCATTTTTTCAAATTTTTCAAACATTTCAACAAAACCATATCATGTGACCCCTCGTTGGAACGAGCTCGATCCAACGAGGGGTCACATGATATGGGTTTGTTGAAATTTGTTGAAAAAATAATATTTTTTCAACTGCTAAATTTGCATATTGCGCAGGCGGATGCGGGCGATTCGTTGGGTAAAGGGTTAATCGTATTGATGTGATAGTAAGGGGCCTTTAGATGAAATAGTCAGACCGCCAGATGCCAACTCTCTGCCCAACCCCAAAGTCGCGTCCAAAGTTTTCTCGGTGGTTTATGATTCAAAAAACGTTTACTCGACGTCTGGCAGAACAATTTGAGATATTTCTCGTAGAAAAGGGGTGCCAATTTTCAATTCGCGTAGTTAGCATTGGTGCTGAAATTCTCATATTTTATCGGCATTTACAAGAAAAAATCAAGAAGTTTTACTTATGTAGACACAATTGACATTATTCATTGAATAATAAGTGCATGTTTGCCAAGGACTGCTATTTTGTCTTGAGAACAAGAGTTTTATAAACAGCAATTTACAAATTATTAAAGAGCGTTTACAAGAAAAACAAAAGTAAAACATATGGCCATGGTAAGTCGGGTGTTATAGCATTACTCTCAAACCAGAAACCCTTAAGGTATAGCTTGCATGCATGCCTGTGAATCCTTAGCCCATAATATATCAGAGATACGTAAGGACACAGATAGATCCCAAATTTTCCACAACGAGGTGGGCAAAGAGCGAATTGCATCCTATGCTGCTGACCATAAAGGTCTCCGCTCCAAACCTGAGATGTGTATAGATCATATACATCCATCACAGCACCCTGAAACCATTGTCAATATCGTAACCGGAAAGGTAAATCCTGGGTTTATCAACGCGGACAAGGTCCTAGAGTTAGGTTCAGCACCGATGACCAAGTTCGAACAGAACCGTCTATTCCAAAGCCGTCCAAACCATAGCTGTGTCAAGGAAATCTGTCAAGATTGCTGGTATTAAAGTTTATGATACGATCCTCATATACTCCAGAGTAATCGGACTACTATCAAGCTCTTGGAACTTCGATGTAAAGGGACTTCTCTCTTACGAATTGTCGCCACTGCCTACATCGCTATTGGCCGAGACTGATAACATGCGGAATTCTAAATCAAAGTCGTTTTTAAAAAAGAAGACGATTGTTGTATTGTCTAACAGAATGGCTGGCAGGGCGCAAACAGCAGTAGTGAAAGATTGGTGTGCATTGTTGTGGATTCCACATTGGCCAGTTTTGGGAAAACGCACCAAGCGACAGTTATGGACTTTATAGAAAAGGTTAAAGATCATATAAATCAGCACTTGCAGTCTAGTGACGTTTATTATTTGATCTTTGGCAGATATGTGGATTAAAGCACCAAGCCCGTCACCAGGGTGGACAGACGTTCTTCTAGTTGTAGGGTGTTCACACTAGCCTACTCTCCCACCACAAATAACTAGTTTTTACGGTCGCTGCAAACAAGGCGAATAGACATATAATATGTGAACAGTTTGTCACTGACAAGTTGTTTGAGTTGAATACAATGAAGCATCAGCTGGTGATAACTGGCGAAAATGAAACCCTTGTCGAACTGAGCAAAGGATCAGTGAGGAAACGATTCGATCTGTCAGCGACACACGAAGATGCAGACAATATTATCGCTCATCAATCCATTAAGGTTGCTTCTGATGAACAGAACGGTGTAGTTGTGCTTGCAGACGACCCCGATTTCTCCGTTTGGTGGCTGCATCACTATCTACGGCAGATTTTAGTTGCTCCGATGAATATGGAATCCCCTATTCACGGAAGAACGTGTATTGATATGCGGGGAAACTGTCAGTGATAATCGGGCTATCATCCCATATTTACTCGCTGCTCATGCCATTTCGGGCTGCCAGACAGTTGGGAGCCTGTTCGTGAGAGGGAAGGGTCGAATATAAAGTCCTCCAAAGTGGAGCTTCGTTGAAACTTTTGGTTGAGGAGGACGCTGTGTGGTCACATACACTCGCTCGATCAAGCAACCCAATTTATTTCTCTCTGTTTCGGTTCCAAGGTAACCACACCAATGACTGATGTACGTTTTCGTGCGTGGTTATCGAAAACCGGGAATCCCAAGGCAACTAATTCACTGAAACGTTGTTCTTTGCCTCCTACCACAGCAGCCTTCGGGGAAAATATCAAAAGAGGGCACCTTCAGACACGTGTATGGAAGAACGCCCTTCAACCGAGACCTCCAAATTTAGATCCCATCAAATATGGATTCGAGAATGAACTAGAGACTAAGTCGCTCCAGCCCATTACAGTTCCGTCCGATGTTGTTCTGGCCCCAGATGAAGTATTGAAGTTAAAAAAAATGTTCTTACTCAAGCCAGACACTATGCTATACAAACAGGTGTAAAAGTAATGCTGCTAAAATGGCGTGCATATTTTTCTGCTCTGGAAACGCCACACTAGAGTGTTGCAATGAACAAAGGAGGTTGGCAGATACATCAGCTATGAATAGCACTGTTGACTAGAATCACCAAACACCCAGAACATCCCTTAAAAATGTATATACATGTAGGCTTGGATGTAACCTCTGGTATGCGCCCGGAATGTTGTATTAGCCACAGAAAAACATTGCAGACCGCAAAATGACGATGCTATCTTAAACGTGGATATTTAAAATAGCTCAAGGCCGCCAGACGCCCAATAAACATTTTCGTAGTCAGGAGATGTTTGTCTTACACATCCCATCGAGCAAAAAAATCTTTGGACGCCACTTTTAGGTGCAGTGCCATGGCGGCCGCATTGTGTGGAGTGATCTGATTGGGTGGATAGTTGCAATGAAGTGATCTGATTGAATGGTCCTGATAAAGAAAACATGACTTGTTATGAACAAGAATAGGAGTACCCAGAATAGGGTTAGAACTAATCAGATCATACCCGGGAAGCTAAGAATAGTAACAATAAACTAAAACTGTTCCAGCTGACAGGCTCTTCTACTCTACTGGAGTATTCTCCGGAATAAACAAATAGGTAGTGCAGACAGAAAAAATAATATAGCTTACCTGTACATAGATAGAAACGGAGGATTCTGAAGGAATGTAAACGAATAAAATAGTTGTCAGGTTGTTTTTCGTCTAGGAAGTAACTGCTGATTTTGGGAAATACGAACCAGCGAAAGTACTCCTGTGAAATCGAACACATCTTGCAAACACCCCACAATATTAGTAGCATTTCAAGGTCATAGTAACCACGTTCCATCAAATTCAGAATGGACAAATGAGGATTCTCCGAGAATCCTAGCCAAATAAACAATTGTAGGGTTGTTTGTGGTAATTAGATATACTCCCATTCAAACATGCCCATCCTGCTGTAGGAGTCTGTATCACGTAGCAACCACGTGCCACGATTGAAACCAAAATGACGGCCTCCACTTAACAAAATGGAAATATGTGTCACTTTAAGAACACGCACTGTGCATGTGCCCTGACCCCCACTTAACTCTATGGTAATAACCATAACAACGAAACATGAGGTAACTGCGTCACGTGACTATGACGTACCCTACGTAACTCTATGGTAATAACCATAACAACGAAACATGAGGTATCTGCGTCACGTGACTATGACGTAACATACTACCATCAATGATATTCAAATATGACCTGAAAAGTGCGAGCACTACTACTATCATTGATATATAAATTTACCACAATGACGTCGCCAGTAACAAGTCTGTGTGGAATATAACAATATTTGGAGACGCTTTTGAATTTAATTGTTACTCAAAGTGTCTTAGTGGATTAATGTGGGTGTTTTGCTTCCGCTATCTTGATTGTTCAAAAATGTTTTCACATTCCTTACATTTCATTAAGATTGATGAATTTTTGGAACTTTTTCAGACACTTTGCATATATTCCTGAGTTTCAGGATATTTTAGAACATTTTTGTCTGTTTTTATCAATCCGCACCATCAGTGGCGCCCCCGACTGAGAAGTGGACAAGCAGCACACTTAATTCTTGATGAAATCAGTCCTGTTTAAATATCATCCCATATAATACAGAAATTTGGCAGCTGTAACTTTTTTCTTTGAATGTCTGCAAGCATCTGTTTTGACATTAATTTGTATATTTTACTTCAAAAAGTCAGATAATGCTTCAAATTGTTCATTCATTATGTTACATAGACTTTACAACAATCAATGTTTGATTTCTTATACACTCCACTTCTTTTATTTCCTATAGAATGTGAGGCCACAATACATGTTCTTTTACTATTAAGGTCTAAGATGAAAATTTCTTCTCAAATGTTTTTGAGAGATGGGAGGATGGAGGGTTACATTTGTGGCACTAGTCCTCTTA
The DNA here is from genome assembly GCA_031216915.1 of Pictodentalium vernedei. Classification (NCBI taxonomy): domain Eukaryota; kingdom Metazoa; phylum Mollusca; class Scaphopoda; order Dentaliida; family Dentaliidae; genus Pictodentalium; species Pictodentalium vernedei. The sequence continues at coordinate 373,481,004 of CM062291.1, forward strand.
AACCAAACGTTCAAGTTAATAACTGTTCTGATCAAACACTCCTATCTTTGCCTGTGGTAGGACTAAGAGTGACAGAATACGTAGTGGTTCAAAGGAAAAATCTGGGAAATATATCTACATAGATGATCTTGTAAACATTCTAGTTCTTAAAAGCTCACAAGCTCTCAGGGAAGCAGTAAACTTTCAACAATATAGCCCAAATATACCTGATGAGAGAACTAATATAGGCTTAGTTAAATTCTGACTAGAGCTGCTACCTCTTATGGCATATCTGAAAGTCCGAATACAGCTACTGCTCATGAGCAATATTAAGGTATTCAACAAAGGGTAACAAATACGATAGGGGAAGCTACTTTGCAGGGTCAGCCTATCGACAATTATGAAACGGACGAAACCAGACCAAAAAGAAACCAACAAAACTTTAGAATATATTGCCTACAAATGCTACTAATTATAATGAATATACTGATCAGGCACAAAATCAGCCAAGTTTGAGAATATGCTTTTGACCTTTCTGTCTGGATTGGAAACTGTTTTTGATATCAAAATACCACAAAATACTCTTTCTAAAATTGCACAACCTTCATGTTTGTTAGGTAGAGAGCAAACAGCTTATTCATGACCCCTTACAGGTCATAGTTTACAAATGCCACCACTTTTGGTACCACCTCAAGTTCAGTTAGCAATATCACCTCAAATTCTCCACATTTGCCTGTATGCCAAATACTAAATATACAGGCACATCTTCTCTCATACAACCGGCACAACTAGTGCAGACACCTCGATATGAACAATCAGATCCAATAAACACACCACATAAACGTCATTATGATAGGCTTGAATGTGAAAATATACCACAACCTTTTTAGGTCACCTAAATCAATATTGCAATCGAACTGGCATGCCTTAATCTGTAAATTTAGAACATATGGAAAACTCCAATGATGGACAGAGAATCAGTGTGAGAAAAATCTGGGGTTTTTTTTGTATAGAAGGAAAAGATAGTGAATACTACTCACTTTAAAGTATTTTGATATTATTCTAGAGATCTGCAAATCACAATTGTTTTTACGAATCAAATGTTGAATTGAATATTGTCTCCAATATCGATATCAAATCAAATCTCGAATCGAATCTTAATATGACAAATTATTTTGTATTGCACCAAAATGACCAAATGGAAGTTACGGAATACTGTAATGACCCTTACAAGACTGACTGAACAGAGCCACTTTGGTCTTATCTTTTTAGCTTGACCAGAACTACTGACTACAAGCAAAATATTTAGAGGGAAACTTTGAGGTCAAATGCCTCTCAAATTCAAATCTTAATATCTATATATATCAATATAATTATCTCGGAATCTCTCCTGACCGGAGATGAAATCCGTGACCTCCGGATTGAGTGACCATCACACAAATCCAAGCTGTCGCCACATCACTCTCTTACTCCCGTCTGTTTGTATGAGTGTGGCACGACTCGGTGAGAAGTGACTCAGTAGAAAATGGTAAAGGAATGAAATGCCCCAGGGGACAAACTTCTAAAGGAACGATAAGACACGACACCCTATTAGTTGGTCACGCTCGGTGATGGTTTTTGTAATGCGTTGTTATGTTAATTCCGCTGATTATGGTCGATGGCACTGTCTGACTTTTAATTTTGCGTCTATTTTCGCGGATGTGATTGTATAGTTCGCAGTGTTCATTATTCATTGATACATATGTCTGGGAAATTAACTGCATCTCGTGCACGACCTGTGGATGTTCTGTAGTCTATACTACTAACCTGACAACTAAACATTGTCAATATCTCAATTAAATATGAATTGAGTCTACATGAATGAATGGCCTAATGTCAATTTTGTCTGATTTTTCGTTGGAAATGTATCAAATTGCATGAAGCATGAGGGATTTGAAAAAATCAAATCTTGAGAATGATTTGGGATCGATCTCAAAGCAGACGTATGATATTGATATCGAGTCTAATCTTGAATATTCATAGAACCCTTTATCATATGACTCATCCATTTTGTTCACTTTAAAACATTTGATACTTTGCATTCATATTAATCAGTGATAAATAAAGCCTTCCGTCAATTTCATTGGTCAATTTCAAAACTAGACAATTTGATTGGCTGAACAAAACACAACTGGGCCACATTTTCATAATTTGCATAATTAGAGTTAGGAGCTTCCATTGGTCAATTTCAAAACTGGACAATTTGATTGGCTAAACAAAATACAACTGGGTCACATTTGAATAATTTCAGTAGTGAGAATTTACGTTATCTGTCCTATTTAGAGCGGGTTATATTGTATTAATCTTTTACCTACAAGAAAAACGCCATTCATTTTTTTTTATATTTTCACTTTTTGCTTCCAAAACATAGGTTATGACCCCTCATTAGAACGAGCTCGTTCCAATGAGGGGTCAGAACCTATGTTTTGGAAGCAAAAAATGAAATTTTTTTAGTTATATGAGGATGTTTTTTCCAAGTGCTGTCTGCAACTCAAGTTAGGTGATGGGTTCAAAAGTCACACCAAGTGGCTAATTTGTGCTTGTGTGTGTAATATGATAAATAGAATATGAAATGAGTGTTTTTCTCATATAATATTCATGAAACTCGTCCGAATTTTCCGTTTTGGCAAGCCATAGGCTCGCCAAAACGGAATATTCTTAGACTCGTTTCATAAATATTATGAGAAAACACCCATTCCATATCCTCTATATATTATTCAAAGGCTTAAAAAGATTTTTTTTTCTTGATCTACCTGAACCGGCACACATCTGAAAAAGTGCCAAACTTGAGTCTTTACAAAAGGAAATTTCTCAACCTTAGCATATTAATGAAAACCATCAAGCTCAAATTAAAGGTATTAATATACCTATGCCCGAAATCACTGCAATCATAGGGAGAATTCAAATAAGCTGTGTCACATCAGGATTCAAGCTATTACTCTGTAAATATACAGGCAGCTGGTCCTGCTGAGAAGTGTTCAGAATCTCATAAAGATGCTTGTGATAAACACATTTCGGTGCTTGAAGGTCAAATGATACAGGTCTTCAATTGGATTGGTTCGTTATCAAAAAAGTAAAACAGCTACTGATTTTGTTAAAACTAGGCCATGGTTATCAAGAAGGGAGGATAAACATGCTGCGGTTGTGAAAAAAGGGGCATTTTAAAAATCAATTCCCTGGTACAAAACCAATGAACAGACAAGCAGCCAAATCAGTAACTTTTGGATCTACCAGGTTTGAAGAAAATTTAAATGAGAAAGGGTCAGAACAAGAGACTGAAACCCGATCCAAGTACCTCACGCAGGTCTCAGTAAATTTAAGTCAGAAATTAATGAAGATGCTCTGAAAACTATTGATAAAGTTTTATTTAAACATCACTCTAGTATTAATGACCACGTATTAATTCAGGAAAGTGTTAAGGAAATAGGTTGCATGTTCACGCAGAAATAGATTCTGGAATGAATTCTAGAATTAATGATTGTGCAACAAATGAAGCTCCAACTGAGGAAAATGGTTGAACAGAATTTGCTCATTCACTTATTGATTTTAAAATTAATAAGAATACTTCCACAATGGAGGAAAATTTAGATTGTCATTTGGACACTCAGTTTTCTATCATTCAACAGTGTGATGATGTAATTTTGAATGAAACCTCAGGTGAGAAAAATGTATTATGTCATGCTGATTTAAAAAAATTGTGTGATGGCAAAAATGTTTTTAACCCCTTGAACATTTATGGTATCATCTATATCAGTTCAATGACAGCAGTCGAAGGAGTCCATAGTCATTATTTGGGGTAGACCAATCAATATTTTCAATGTGCAGCCTTAGGGCTGCACTTTGAAAATATTGATTGGTCAACTCACACATTCACTTATTTATTTATTGGTGTTTAAGGTCACATATTTCTGCACAATGGCTAACCATGACCGTGACAGTTTTACAGATGGAGGAAGCTGGAGTACCGGCAGAGAACCACCGAGCAATGATGAGCAACTGTCAGCTCCCCAACATACCAACTCCACACAAGCAGGGTTAGCATTGGTTGAAGACAGGTGCACTATCGACGTGCAGTACGCCTTAGTACACAACGTCACCGTGCCCCCACGTGGGCAATGGTGGTGAAGTGTCTTGCCCAAGGACACAACGCGGTTGCCACAGGTGGGATTCGAACCAAGGACCTCTCGGCTTGCAGCCTGCGCCTCTACCAACTGAGCCACCACGCCCCCACACATTCACTTAACAGCCATCCATCTTAATGAAATTATGACTTCCAAGGGTTAAATATAATTCATTGAATAATTTCAGATGGCATCAGTGGATGGTTCAAATTGTGAATTGTCTAAAACTGTCCTAGAGAAACAAAATGATGTTGATAGTTTAATTCTCCAAAGGGAGAAACTGTTTGAATTCAAGCAAGACTTTTGAATCTAATATTTGTACACGTCAACTGACATCAGATTCTAAGTTCAGTAGAAATAGGTAATTCAAAAATCTCAAGCTATAGTTAATACCGCAACACAAGTAACAATTGTATCTGACACATCGTTGAATAAATGTAAAGAAAAACCTGAGAAAATTAAAGAAATTACCATGGTCACACTGGAAGAGACATGACAATGAAGGGATACTGAGCTGAACCAATTCCATTTACTGTTGGGTAAAATACACTTCTTGAATCAATATTTGTTGCACCAAATCAAGATGATATGTTACTAGGTTTAGATTTTCTATTTAAGCATAATGCTACTATAGACTAAATTAGGTAAATTTGAAATGTGGTTACACGGACATGGTTTCCCGTAAACCAGAAGCAATTCTTGAACAAAAAGTAGCTTGAGTGACCATGGCTAAATGAACAGTAATTCCACCAATTAGTGTGGCAAAAGTTAAATGTTCTATCTGTGAACCATTCTCACAATACTTAAATGAACCATTAGCTGTCCAGAACGTTTTTATGTCTCGGTCTTTACACAGTGATTAAAAAAACACAAGACTTTTGTGTGTTAATATCTCAGAGAATTTAGACACACTGAGAAAAATTTTATTGCTCGGGGCAACCACTGAAGTAGATGGAATAGCTTCAAAAGCCTTTGAAATTTAATAAGAACATTTAATTGAGTTATGGCTAAAGGCTAGTACAGATTTGGATGGAAAAAAATAAATTCAAGAAATTATTAATCAATTATTATGACGTTTTTGCTGCTAATGTGTTTGAATTAGGAAATTCTTCAGCCATTAAACATAAAATAGACACAAATAATGCCAAATCAATTAAACAAAGAATGAGAACACCAATAATTTTTGAAGCAGGCGAAGATAATCATTTAAATAAGATGCTTGAAGCAAAGGTTACACAATCTTCAATTTCTGAATGGGCCTCAGCCTCTATTTTGATCAGGTAGAGGAATGGGGGCGGGAGAGTAAGATGGTGTATCAACTACTGTGCCCTTAATTCAGTGTCAACTAAGGATGTATATCCATTGCCTGTTATTGAAGAATGCTTAGACACTTTATCAGGAAATTATTGTTTTTTTAATCTTGATACCAACTTGACATATTGACAAATTGAAATTACCCGTCTCCACAAATGGTTTATATGAATTTATCAGAATATCATTTGGTCTTTGTAATGTACCCCCTGCTATTCCAGGGCCATAAACGTTTGTTTCAAGACATTCCACATCAAGTGCATCCAACTTTAAGGCTGAACCTTGTAGGAACATAAGCATCACACTTTTTTGCACATGGGGTTACTGTCTATCGAGGCTCAAGCGTGGAAAGAGAGAAATTATGAACAAGTAGAATCCTCTAGCACTGCAGAAACCATTGATGTCAGTTTGTTCAAGATGCCTGTGTCAAATCTTTTGGGTTTTTTTTTAAAAAGTTATTGGTGTTTCAAAGGGAAGGAACAGAGCTTTTCAAATTTAAAAATCTTTTAGACAACTTATAACTAAAGAAAATGAATGTGTCAAAACTGGATTAGATTTCGATAATTTGGACAGACTACGTGGAGAGACTGCCATAGTGCTATACTAAATGGTAGTAAACATTTCTCCTCCAGGTATGCAAACATAAATCTTCATATATTCAGTATTTGACACAATTCGGCCCAAGAATTGTTAGTTTTTGTAAGTGTTCCATGAACCAATAGAAAACTCTCGGGAGGCTAAAAAAATCAGGGTTGGAACAAGGGTAAAAGCAGGTTCATCGATTCACACAAACAGTTGTGGTCCTTCCCTCCTTCCCTGCACTATACCCAATATACAAGCAGCTTGTGACTGAAATGTGCATCCATGAGATGGAGTTAGTTGCATAAATGGGCAAACATTGTGGATGAGTGGGTGGGCAAGTAAGAAAATAAGAATTGAATGGAGAAGAATGTGTTTTTCAAACATCTTCATCTCTTGATTCAGCATGTGCAATCTTCAAACCACTTGACAACAAGAAGTGCAACTGAAAGTTGTTTGAGACCTTCGGGTCAGATCAGGATTGTTCAGGCATATAAGGTTTACTAGTGTTTTTTTATGCATCCAACTTGCACCAGATTGCACTGGAGATACAGACATACCCCGGCAGGTGCCAAGTTGATGGCTGGGGCTACGTCTGGAAGGACAAAATCAAAGATCAAAGAAACATTGAAAAATTAAGGGCCGTAGCTCAGAAGAAAATAGTGTGAGCAACTCCATTCAATATGCTACAGAAGTGAGCTATCTCAAGAACACCGCATACCGAACTTGGTTGAAATCCATCTCCTCACTGCAGAGATATGGATATGGATGGACAGATGGGCAGACTGATAGACAGATGAATGTAATCCAGTTTATTACACACCCATTTAAAATTAAGGTTTGTTCACGGCATTCTAGGATGTGTGATAAAAAAAAAAAACGTTTATTGCACATGTGTGGGATACAGATTTTTGCACTTTTTTAATGTAAGAATGGAACCAGTCATATTTCTGGGGATACAGTATATGGGCCCGTTTCGATGCAATGGATCATTTATTTTGATGCTGTAAAGTGGATGTTCGCGGTCTATAGTATCTGAGTTTATATTGTTTTTGATGAAACTCATGTCCGATACACTGACCGACCATCAAAAGAAACTTTCTAATTTATTTTCTTAATGCGAACAATACTGACTGACTATTGATTAAATAACCCGATGGGTTAAAGTATGGCATGGGAATGACTGACATACATTTCAAACTAAAGAACAATGTAGACAGAATATGAAAGCGTCTATGAGTGATGCCATTTCGAATGAATTACATTGCGCGAGCAAGTTTCTAGGTCACCAATTCGAAATACAAAACAAATTGCCTGTCGATATTCACTTGATTTTGTATGGATTCTCTACCCTTGTTAAAGGCTATAACACGAACTTTAATAAATTTTGAGCAGGCATAGTGAACGATACTATCAATTCTATTGGATAATAAGGATATAAATTTAATTAACGTGGGATGAATTGACAATGGCTACTGTAATCTTGACTTAAATCTTAACCTGTCTGTCAATCAGTCGAGTAACAACAGTCGCATGGAATTTGGAAGTCAGATAAACATGTGAGTTTTTTTTAATAATATCTCATTGATGGATTTTCCGAATTTACACCCATTGTTTCTTGTGAATGTGTGGTAACTTTTTTGGTAGGATCACATCAACCGTTCAGAATTCGCGCTGTAAAATTGAGGCATAAAAAGACGCTAAACTGTATTTCAGATGAACAGTGTTTCATCGATCGAAGTGGTGACACGTTAACCATTACAATTTGCAAGTGAAACTATGAATGAAAGTTCAATCGGCGTACGAAATAATAAGACTGGTCTCCTGCTTGTGAAGAATAATTTGGATTTTTGTCTTATTTTATTTCCTTTACGTCTCAGGATAGGTTAATTCTCACTTAGTATTACCGTGAAAGGCCTGTTTCAGAAATTTGCGAAAGTGTGTGATAAATACAGAAGCACATAAGCGTTTGAATGGGTTAATGTTTATCGCACTCGTTTGGTTTGGCACAGAATACCACTCGAGGCTTCACCTCTCGTGGTATTCTTGCGCCCAACCAAACTCGTGTGATAAACATTAATCCATTCAAATGCTTGTGTGGTTCTGTCTATATATCCTCCAATCTCTTCAAGATAGGGTTCTGCGAATAATCGACATTCGAATCAATGTTGATACCATACATCTGCTTTGTGATCGATCGCGAATCAGTCTCAACATTTGATGTTTTAGAATCTCTTGTATTAACTACAATTTGTTACATCTCCAACAAAAATTGGATAAAATTGTCATTAGAAAATTCATTCATTAGGCTCAATTCCTATTTAACTGAGTAACTGACAATGTTTAATTGTTAGGGAAGTACTGAATTTTGCCCACAACTTTATCCATAGTTTTACTTTTTGAAGGCTGAACTTGTTACTATTCACGTTCTCAAGAACGTGAATAGTAACAAGTTAATCCTTCAAAAACTAAAACTATGGATAATAGGCCTGACTGTTTCAGCAGCGGTGCTACAGAGAATATTTAGTTATTGGTGTTTAATGTGTTCACTCAGTCGTGTAAGGGTCATCATGGTGTTCCATAACTTCCTTTTGGTGCAATATAAAATAACTTGTCTTTTAAAATTCGATTCGGGATTCGATTCGATATCGATATCAGAGACACGATTCGATTCGAGATTCGGTTCGAAAAAGAAATTTGTGATTTGCATATCCCTACTTCAAGAGTGGAGGTATAAAAGTGTGTGAATACACAGTTAAAAATGTAATTCATAAATAACATCACAATCACCAGGCAAAATATTTTGGTATATATACTTCAGCTCCAGTATTAAACATCTATTTTTCATTTATGTAAACTTTTACTGTGATGGGTCGATTATCCCTTAAATAAATAAATAAATAAATAAATAAATAAATAAATAAATAAATACATAAATAAATAAATAAATTTATTATACACCTGTTCTATGTAATCCCCATCTACAGCAACACTAAACCATGCGGAAAATGAAAATCTGTTCCGCACATATGTGCGGAACGGAAATAGTTTACGGACTAGTTTTAAACAGAAGCAAAATTTCAAGGAATTTTCTAGAAATCGTGCGACGCAATTACAATTTGAGTCGCTAGCGATAGCTGAACATCGTCCAATGATTTCCAATGTGTTCTATTTGCCAGTAGGCACATAGAACACATTGGAACTCAGGGGACGAAATAGTAAAACTGGTTCCGCTTGCAAAATTGGTTCGCGATAAAATGTGTTCTTTGTGTTGATGGTTATCACATGAATTGCTGAGTGTCCTTCTAATAACTGTTTTTATAAACATGAAGGCATGTAATAAACACAGAACGACACACGCGTAGGAACGGGTTAATCGATATGGCACTTGTGCCATCGCGGAAGGATAAAACTTGAGCCCCCCCCCCTCTTGTTGTATCCTTCCGCGCTGTCACTCGTGCCATATCGATGAATCCATTCACACACGCCTGACGTTCTGTGTATTACATGTCACCAGTGAAAACTCATTCACGAGAAAACATGCTCATTTGCATATCCTCAGTTTGATCTCTTTAAACAAAGCATTCAAACTGCTAAGCCTATTTCCATCACCTTTTGCAGATGGTGTAGATAGGTATTATTATTATAGATGGCCTTATGTATTATAGCTACAGGGCAGTGCAATTTGGCCTATTTAAACAATGCCTTACAACGACTGAGCCTATTTCAACCATTTCACGGTTCAACATGCAGATAGATAATATTAGGGTTAACCTAATGCTTTATGGAACAGTCAACGATGGGGGCTCAACAATAAATTATTCTGGAAACTGCCTGGAGTTTTTTTTTATATTTGGAATTCGGCTGCTAGACCCTAATTCACTTCATGGCACATGAATAAACTCTTCCATCGAGTTTCAGGAATTAACAAAAAATCTACACAACTTCCGATATTTCATACTCATTTCTCAACTCAACAAAAGTTATCTGTCTGAAAATTAAATTCAATCAAAATCTCAAATGGAGCAAAAGAGTGGCGGTTTCATAAAAGCAGAAAAGTGCTGAGCCAGTCCTGACCCCAAAGCATGTTCTTCAAAGTCGTTTGTTAAACAGAACCTAATGGCAGAAACGTTTATATACAATATCGAACGCCCCAAGGACGCCATTTGCTAGATTTAGGTGGTGTAAAGACACAGTGGGTCGCACTTTTATGATTATGATAAATAGTCATCCTGGGTTTTAAAAAGTCAGAAATGACATCACATCAATATTACATCGCCTTTTCTACAAAGGCTACTAGTTGACAAATGATCGCTAACATTAGGTTTAAAGCGATGCAACTTGTTAGTTGTTGCTTCATTCCACTCCGCATGCTACACAAGTGTAACGTAATTACTGATGTATGGTACTGTCCATACTGGTGTTACCGGGAATACCAACATGTCCAGGTAAACATCAGAACACATCATATTGGTCATACATTAGCGTATGCGACTCCCAATGAAGCTCAGGAGAGTCAGAAAATATAATATATTATGGTTTCTTCTTTTTGTTCAATTGTAATGACTACTGACGTGAAGTGTATGGCACGTTGGAATTGGGTTTTGTTTTATTGGGTTTAATGACATTTTCAGCAGCCAGAGTCACATCGTGTTAGACAGTTTTACAAGGGAGGAAGCTGGAGTACTCATAGAGAACCACCAGGTAGCGGCGAGCACCTGTTAGACTCCCCAACGTACTAACTGTACACAATCAGGGTTAGCAGCGGTCGAAGGCAAGTGCACCATCGATGCTTTAGTACACAGTGCCACCATTTCGTAACATGAGCAGTCAGGATTAACTGTCTTGACGAAGGACACAACACAGTTACCGCCAATCAGGATCGACCCGTCGACCTTTCTGTTTGATGTTCAATGCTCTAACCTATAACCCACCGGGCTCTGTGAGTTTGGGTGGTTAGTTAATCTTACCTTATCAGAATATCATTTACGTAGATTATCCTTGATGGGCTCCGATTGGTGATAGGTATGGGAGGCGTGTGTCACCCACAGTAAAGGTCTGTTGTTCTTACCTCACTGGGAACATTTTCCCCTTATGCCTACGAACAGACATTTCAACTTCTTACATTTTCTCGCCGTGTTCAAATTTTTGTAGCACTAGTGTTCCACTATATACACATATCCATTCCATGATACAGATGGACAGGCCTTCGAATTTGAAAAACATATGTACGTGGAAAACCGCACCTTGAGAATGAATTTGCCTCCTGAGAGTTATGGTGCAAGCACTGATTTGTAAATATGGTTCAGTTCAGCTGAGGTCGAGGAAAAAACTGAAATGGTTCAGGTAATCCGACCTATCATTTTTCATGCACGACGATAGTATTTTATGAGCTTTTGACAGATATCTGACAATGCTTAAGGGCCTGGCGTCAAATACACGTCCACCACGAATATAGGCAATACATTTTAACCCTTCGCATAATCCGAAGAGCAAACGACACGTGTTAAAAGAATTCCAGAATATGCCTCAGTGTTATAGCTCATGACTCTTCATTGGAATGAGCTCTAATGAGGTATCATAAGCTGTGTTTTGGAGACAAAAATGAAAAAAATAATTTGAGGGATGGCGATTTTGTAGATAACACAAGTCGCTTTTGGCGCTATGTTTGGTAAAGACGTAAGAGACAACATGAGAAAATAAAAAATCCTGGCCGAACGGCCCTATCTGTCTATTGCCTGTAACCTGAACCAAACCATTTATTTTTTTTCGCCTGAAATAAAATGAAGTTTAAAAAGGCGAGATAGAAGTAATAACAGCTGTGTTTTGTACACAACTATTGAAATATCATTCTTCTGTGATGATGTGATCATACAGTATAGCCGTCGTGGACTGGTCGGAATCCACGCGTGGGCACGTATTACCAGGTATTATTACCACTTCACGGGGCATTCTCTAGTAGATTAAAACGATTTTACCTTTACGGTAAAAGTGTATAATGCGCAGTCTCAAACCGGAAGTTGTGTGTTAACCTGGTTATCGGCCCCCTCCAGATAAATATTTCGAAAACGCCTCGGCTCCGATTGAAGTTTCAAACGCGCGTATAAATGTAATGAATATCACACATTTGTGAACTTTCACCATTTGGTCATGAATTAATAGATTTGGAAGAGTTCAGGTGGCATGCAAAAATATTTAAATTAAGCTATCATGTGATTGACCACGTGATGTTTTGTTTATCTAGAAACAGACGACACATGTGTGTTGGTTAAATGGCATTGTGAAAACTCGAGATGTCACAATCAAGTGAACTTGATGAAGAATCTTTGGATTTAACCATTTTAGAAGTGGTAATAATAGTAATAACAAGATTTTGTTTTTGCGTCCCTGTTTATTAACGGCCCTTCAGGAATGATTAACAGCCCTCGGGCCGTAAACAGCCCTCGACTTCGTCTCGGGCAATTAATGGACCCTCTGGCTGTTACTCATTCCTGTCGGGCCGTTCATAAACCGTAACGCCCTCCAAAATCATGTTATTGGTATAATACAAATCATCATCAGGAGAAACCTAATTAATGAAGCACCAAGTCGGGGAAATATTGTCCACCCGTGGAAAGTGACCAGTCTACGGCGGCCGTTCTGTAAAAGGAACAAAAAATCCTCGCCCAGTATGGAATTCATCGAGACTTTATATACAATATTAGGTCACTACCAAAATAATAATAATATCCGAGTAATATCCACTCTTCTGAAAGCCAAAACTCCCCTTCAGTAGATTATAAAGTAAACTGCTGGTGATTTCCATTCTTTAGAAGAACCTCTTTCCTGATTCATCTGTAATAGAAAATCGAGTTCGATCCAATCATGGGTACATGGGCTATGTTTTCAGGCAAAAAATGAAACTGTTTAAGAAATGAAGAACATTTTTGATGGTATTAGTTAGTCGAGTAGTTAATACGGTAACGAAAACAGACAGTCGTGTTGTATTGTTCTCCATCAACAAAGAAACATAACATTATTACAATCGTCTTATGTGACAAAAGTATAAAACAGACACAATAAGAACATACCCGGAACTACTTGCACTGATATAATATAGAAAAATAGTCTACAATCGAAGATTATATTTTATTACACGCCTGTTCTATGATATCCCCATCTACAGCAACACTAAACCGTGCGGAAAATGAAAATCTGCTCCGCACTTATGCACGGAACGGAAATCGTTGACGAACTATTTTTATAAAGAAGCGAAATTTCACTGGAATTTTCAACAAATCGTGTACCGCAATTACAATCTGAGTCGCTAGCGATAGCTAAAAATCGTCCCCTGAATTCCAATGTGTTCTATGCGCCGTTTGGCATATAGAGCACATTGAAACTCAGAGGACGAAATAGTTACACGGGTTCCCCTCGAAAATTTGGTTGGCGATAAAATGTGTTCTTTTTGTTGATAGTTGTCAAATGAATTGCTGAGTGTCCTTCTAATAATTGATTTTATTGACGTGGAGGCGTGTAATAAACACGGGAAATAATTTGATAATTTCACGGCAATCGTTGAGAGATGCAAGCACTATTCAATCTACTATTCTCAGTCCTTAACCCTCCGCTAATTGATGTCTAAATTTCAAAATGTCAAGAAGCAAATGCAGGGCTTGTATTTCGACGAGAATCTGAGAACTGATTCAGGCAAACATTCGCGCAACAAAACCAGCGAGATTATCGCACCACCTCTGTTTGGATTGGCGTGAAAAGAATTGGGTCAATTTCAGAGGCGAACAGGTGGATCCCCCCATTGGAAGGCCCATGGGACCTCCAAAATCGATGCAGCCCAACACCGGTTGGTGCCTGAAATTTTGTGAAAACGCCCAACAGGCGAAATGGATGTGATTGCATATCGTGCCAGTGTATTGAAATGTTCTCTATTTAATGGTAGCGTACATAGAGAATATTTCGAGAAACCAGCAGTCTATCTGCCACTGATCGCTCAGATTCACAGAAACAGCGATATTTTAATTTCCGATGGGTCCACACACCTCCAAACCGCTGTTGACACCATTCTTGCCGAATGAGTGATGAAAATGATACAAAAATGCCAACGAAATGTCCTCTGTGTGAATTGCCATTGATAACTCAGATGAAAGGAAGCACCTTGTTCAGTTCGAAAAATCAAAATTTACTCCAAGTCCGGCGTCCGCCTTGGTTCATTTCCCTGTAACTTTTATTTGTCCCAGTCCGCCCCTGCTCAATTTAACCCTTTACCTAACATAGCGACAGCAAATCAATTAACCAATACTAGGCTAACATGATCTGAAATATCTTGACACTTTGTCAATAAAATGAGCCTGTTTCAATGACATCCACATTTGTAAGGTTTTATTGGTAAATATTGTTTAGTTTTTAAAAAAAATTCAGTTGATGTTTTAAAAATTAAAAAGTTGTGTTGAGTAAAGAGTTAATATGTGTTATCAGTATACAACAGGGATTCAACCATGGTGGCCTTTTGGGATCCTGGGACACTCATAGGGAGTATGGATTCTCCCAACCATTTGCACGAGTATCCATATGGATTCTCCCAAATTTAGATGAAATATCAGCTCTAAGATGTTTCCCAAAATGATAAAGGAATTTAGCCAATTCAGTATTGTTTCAGATCGTGTGGAAGAGCGGGGGTATCGCGTGGTGATCGTCTAATGGATTTTATAGGCTTTCAAAGATTATCACACACTCTTTGTACATCTGTTCAAATTCTTATGAGGTGGCCCAAATTTCCCGTGCTTCGACTGTCGGCTCCGTTGTCGGGTAAGTTTAAGATAATGGCCCATTCAGCAGACAACAACTCAGCAAGCATTGTTTTCTTGTATTTATTTCACACAGCTTAGATAATTGTTCATCAAACAATCTACTACTGGAACAGTAGTTAAACTATCTGGATTGACTGTAATCTACTGGAGCCAATCACAAATCTACCCGGCCACACACTTCAAGAAGACTTTTACAAAGCACATGTCCATCCGCGTGGATAGTTGAATCGAGATTGTCTGATCTGGGCTTCTGCTGGCTCTTTTATTCCCAGTGGTACGTGACTAGCCTTGATCGAGTTTCTGCAATTCCGCTGATCTAAGTGCTGAACAAGCATCACGCGACTTTGAGTGGATCAAGTGAACATGAGGCACCCTTTTCCAGTGAAGCCAAAGGACTGCCTCTATCACTGAGTTCCCATACCTCTTACAGAAATCTCCAGGCTTCAATAGTCGTCGGTCTGAGGTAGGTTCTGTTAGAGGTGTACGTGATACTCTAGGCAGTTCTGGTTAAAACTAGTCAGAACTAAGCATCACGTGACTGTTCCAATTATGCAAATCAGATTGACTTGACAGAACAATGAAACAGTTTGACAGTTAAGTGTCAAGTTAAAATTACTATACATCAGTAAGAAACAACATTCAATCAAAACTTGACAACTTAAAATTTCAAAATGTCCAAGAGCCATGATTTTTCCGAACATTTTGGTATAATTGACGTTATAGAGGTCTTCTCCCCACCTCTCGCCAATTGATTTACCATACTTTGACACAGTCGCACCTGTTGGTATGTGCAGTCGCAAGTACATCTATCTCTGATATCCATTTAAAATATTAATGTCAGCAAAGTTTGATTTTCTAAGTATTTCCCGTCAGACCTGCAGTGGATTCTAGTGCAACAGAACGTTGGCATCTTTCCATGCAATTCAATTCTAACCCTTCCGCCGATTTTATTTACGTACTCCTAAGATATTTTACAGCAACTTACTGGTGGTTCTAATGACCCTCTTAACACTTTTGCCAGCATAATATTTCTGCTACTTGTAGCCTGAATTTCGCAACAATAACTATACGAGATCTGTCAAAAAGAACTGAACCGCCTTCATATTTCAATAAAGGCAAACGAAAACTGAATATTTCACATTGCAGAATTAGGTGTGGCTGTAATGATCTTAATGTGATAAATTCCAAAATCATATTTTAGAATCACCACTCTGTCTATGTGGAGAAGGTAATGAAGATGCCGAACACTATTTTTCTATTGCCAGCGGTTTAGCTTCCATAGGTCTCAACTTATACGTGACCTGGAAAGCTTTCATATTATTTCTATGGATACCCTTCTATTTGGTAGCATGGAGTTGCCAAATGAGGATAATGCACGCCTATTCAAGTATGTACAAAAATATATCAACGCGACTAAAAGATTTGAGTGACAGTAGGCAGTAGTGTCTTGATTTGTGTTTTTTTGTTTTTGTTTTTTAACATAACAGACAACACCCTTTCCCAACTTCTTTTCTCTTCTTTCTTTCTGACTCCTTTTCTCCTTTTTCCTTTTCTTGTATTTAGTTCCATAACTTGTTTTTCTATTAATGTTAAAACTGAATTTCGCAGTTGCTGCCATGTAATTAATATGTTTTGTTGAACCATATGTTTAAGTAGAGGATTGTTACTAAGTGGCAAGCACTTGTTCTCCAATCCTTTTTATACTTTTTATTTCGACAAATAAAATATGTTTAAACTAAAAAGAACTGAATTATTTGAATTCCCATTTCAACTATGGAAAAAATTCGCAGGTGCGATTTTTCATATTCAGAGATCAATTTGCAGATGGTTAAAGAGGGTGACAGGAGTGTTTGATAGTGGCGTGTGTAGGCGTGTGGGTGCCGAATGTGTACAAACCAGGAATGTCAAAGTACCGCCGGTACCAACATAACCAGTAACGGACGGGGCAGAGCCTTCCCGCCGAAACTGGTACCGGTATCGCGACAAATCAACAATTGGATGACATATCGCAATCAGGTCAGAGAAAGTCTCATTTAAACCGTCCCAGTCCCGAAGATCGCATGACAAACATGGCACTGTGCCAATTATTCTGCGGTGACCTAAAGCAATCATAAAGCACGATAATCGTGCTTTATGATTACTTTGATGTCACCACAGAATAATTTCTTTGAAGTAACCGATGGCGGCTCTTTCATTGTCTTTAATGCGACGTTTGAAAAGTCAAAATGGTCGGCCTTATCGAGGTTGTGGTGCAGACTGAACATGCACATGTAGAGTGTTTTTGATATGTTAATTCAAAAATAAGCTATAAGTACGTCATGCAAGTGTGCCATACACGATTATTAGCCTGTTTACCCTCGTTCAATTAGGAATTTCCTGATAAAATAATTTTGTCCCGGTACTGGCGGGACAAAAGCGTCAGTACCGGTACCGGTGGGAGCATGAGGGAACCGGCGGTACCCATACCGGTTCAAGTACCGGTTGATATACCTGGTACAAACGCGTTCAAAGGAATAATATATCAAACATAAAGGTACTTTTTCACAACGAAAATTTTGGTTTTTGTCAAACAGTCAACTTATTTTTATGCCACCGATAGGGAAGAATCTTAAATCCGGGTTGTCCGTCCGTCCGTCCGCCCGTCCGTCCGTCCATCTGACTTTACTTGTCCGTCCGTGGCCATAACTCTATAATGCTTTGGTGGATTTCCATGAAACTTTACCCAAGGGTAAAGACCAATGGGAGGACTTTTGCACAGTGACACTGCGCTCGAGTGACTAAGGTCAAGGCCACTCGAGTGGGAAAACTTAATTCTCTCATAGACTGTATTTGTCCGTCGTGAGCCATAATTCTATAATGCTAGGCTCACAAAGTTGTCAATGGTCACACACTTTTATCATTTTCAATCCCTGTGTTTCATAGTTTAAAAGGGTAATCTATATCAGTT
Organism: Pictodentalium vernedei; assembly: GCA_031216915.1. Taxonomy (NCBI): domain Eukaryota; kingdom Metazoa; phylum Mollusca; class Scaphopoda; order Dentaliida; family Dentaliidae; genus Pictodentalium; species Pictodentalium vernedei. The sequence continues at coordinate 373,498,784 of CM062291.1, forward strand.
TACTCTTTCCCCAAGAATGTTTTTTTTAATAAAATAAACTAAATTCCACTTATGAGGGAAGGGTTTTATCTCTATATTCCAATAAAACCATTCCGATGTCGTTGTCAAAAGAATTTGTACATTACAGTACAAGTCGAAATAAGTTGTAAATAACTGCAGTGAAGTATACTGCAGCTTGCGCACTGACAAGACCAGAATCTGACATCAATTCTGGAAGGCTCTCCCAGAGCTTTCTAGAAAATGATATTAGTTCCTATTCTTATCGGTGTAGGAAGAGAAAGATACATAGTTTCTCAAACTTTATTTTGACTTGTACTGTATGCCAATTCAAGGGATATCCATATGTGGTTTGTTCTGTTGAGAAAGGTCAAACATATTAGTGGTTGCATTGTTCTTATGGAAATAAGGTCAATACAGCTTTTGGCTGCCATGATCAGATGTATTTTATTAAATTCGAAGCATTATGGACTAAAAGTGAGCACCAAATTCAACACAAAACATTTCATTCCAGCATTATAGGCCATTTGGTCATAGTTCGAGGGCGCCCGTGGCGGGTTGTCACCGTTAGTCTTGTTAGGTATGAAGCCCGCCAAATTATTTACTCTAGAACTTTTAGAAAGCTTGAATCTAACACCCAAATTTTGTCTGTTTTACGTTAATATTCTGCCATTGGCCATTTGACCCCGCGCTCAAAGTAGAGCGCCCGCGGTCGGGGTATGGCCCAGCAAGCAAGTACTGCAAATGCGGGACACATTTTGTGTTACTGTAGGGAATGGATGGGGTGTCATACAGAAACAAGATCTGATATCCTTTACAACTTGCACGGATTCAAAGCACCCCTAAATTTTGAGAAAAAAGTAAACTCTCTTTTCTTCAAACGTGTTCATATTCTCCCTTTGGGTGTGTCACTAGTACCCCACAAATTCGCTGTGCAGCCGTTTAATTACTTTTCGGTGTCGCATCAGCGATCGCATTCTACAAGAAGTATTTGGCTGTTATGCAGATATTGCGATTTATGATTGCATTAATCATTTGACACATAATGTATTTATTATGCATCCCAGCTAAGCTATTGTTACTGGTATTTATCGATAATATAGTACCATAACCCCCTACATTGAGGCGAGAGACAGATATTGTCTATGGAAAATCTACTGGCGATACCTCCACGTTTACGGTAACTGATGCATTGTGCAGGAAACATATTCAATAAAACGTAACACCATAGGTCGAATGTTGTAAAAAAGATACACAATAAAGCAGAAAGAAAACCAATTGTTTTGTCCAACATACTTCGTCAAGCTCATCTGCATCAATTTTTATGTATCCTCTGAATTTGAATTACAAATGGAATACTATAAACTACACCAGCAATTTCGAGCCGCGAAACAAATGTCAAGATGCTGATCATTCCTGCATGTCGGGATATAAAAACATAGCCTCCTCCTAAGTTGCATAATTTCTATATTAAACGATTCGATGGTTATAATTGTTGCGATGCTTGCGGTCATCTTTGGGCGTCTCTGTGGGGCAGTGCCGATTGTGTGAATTCGGAATCATTACATAGTACAGCCGTCGTGGGCTGGTCACTTTCCACAGGAGCAGTATGTTCACGAACGCAATACTATTAGATTCCAACCACTAATTATAGGAATAATCATCAAAAAATTGATTAAGGAAGCACCGGGTACAACCCAGTGCTTCATTAATTAAAATTTTGCTGATGATGATTTTTAACAACCTGGTAAACTCATCACCGTCCACGCGTGGATTACTAGCGGTCCGACAAAAGCTATCAAAACAGATTTAGGGTGTAACATGCAGAACATTCTATCCACAGTTCATTCGTGAATGTAAATTTGAGAATGTAAAAACATTCATTTTTTTAAGTCTAATCTCTCAAACCCTTTAACCCGTAGCCCGCGTTGGACCACAGGGCCTAATTTCAAAGAATTTAAACGATTTTCATACAATGAGAGTGGGAGACAGCAAACTATTACAAACACCGACACCAGTGTTTAATGCCTTTGTTAATTTATTCTGTGCCGCGGAAAAATATACCCTAGTGACCAATTTGCTTAAACGGGTCCAAAGGAATTGGCAAGCTCACAAGCCACCAGTCGAATTCTGCAAGAAATTCGATTCTGTTATGACGTGAAACAAGTCTAGCCATTAAATACTCTATCACCTCTGTTCAGAATCAATCGTTAGAAATAGTTCAGTTGGACTGGATAGCCAACCCATCCGAATGAATCTAAAAATACCACTAACGTTCATTTTCATAGAATCAACACAAGAAATGTTTCTCATTAGAGATTTGATTGAATCGAATCTTTAATGACTTTGTCAATACTCTTAAACAGGGTTGTTTCCTAAATAATTATGAATGAAGACTACCACTGCTGTAGTTTTATGATTACGCGGCGTATTTCCACCAATTATGTTAACACCTTGATGTTTTAGGCGAAATAAATACTTATTGTTTGGGATATCTATAACTGTAGCATGAATAATTAAAAGATATATATTTGTGATAAAAGGGACGTCACAACAAATTAACAGAAATCTTTACTCAAACTCCTTTAAAAGTTGGTAAACAAACAGACCATAACAGCGGCAGATCTCATACAGTATTTGACTGGTGGTTCGAGAGCTTGATGAATTGGATTAGTACACGTGCGTACAGTACAGCCGCCGTGGACCGGTCGTAGTCCACGCGTGGGCGGTGATTTCCATGCATGAGTTTACAAGGTAGTACAAATCATCGTCAGCAAAACTGTAATTAATGAAGCACCGGGTTGTACCTGGTGGTTCCTTAATTAAATGTTTGATGATTATTCCTACACAGTGTTTGGAATCTAATATTATTGCGTGCATGTGGTGAGGGTTGGGTAGTCAGCTAATCATTATTAGATTGCGTATAATGAAACGTAGCTGTTCGATAAAATCAAATCATTTGCATTTACTATTTTTACCACTTATTATAGAAGACCGGTGGCTCATTGGGTAGCCCATTGAGCTTCAGGTGGAAAGGTCCACGGTCCACTCCAGACGCACGTCATCTGCATTAGCAAGACAATTGATCCCAATTGCCTAGACAGGGACTCTGTGACACCATATTCAAAAGTGTCAGGAACTTTGATTGTTTACTTGCCTTCAACCAATACTGAACCTACCTGCTACGGCTTAGTATGCTGATGCTTCAAGTAAAACTGCCTGATGTGATATAACCCTGGTTCTTGGAAGTGTTGTTACACCCCGATAAAGAACAAACAGCGCGCAACCACGTTTCATAGTGTTTTTATCCCAGGACATGTTTTCCAAGCCACCATTCCACCATTTAAATTATGCTGAACGGAATTAACACTGAAATGCAATACTGTTAGTATTGTTACAAATATGGAACAGCCAAACCGCACAAAACCCCCAAATTGTGTTATGGACCCAGCGTCGAAGTGTACAATAAGTTGCGATAATCGAACCTAAGCATTATACGAAAAATATACTTGAGAAATCTCTGTTGTAGAGAATAAAGGCTGAGTGTACCAAAGCAATTTTGTTATTGTTTGCTTCCATTAAAAATATAAGGAAATAGGGAAAACGCACACGTCATATTTTTCGGCTTGAACAACACAATGCAAACGATTACGTTATATAAGAATCGTGTCACTGAAGGTACAACAGTCGAATCACAGCGAAAATTGTACCAACATACCCAAAAAACTCTCTAAAATTTTAAATTGTTTAGTAAAAAGTTATTATTTGTAGTATTCAGTTAATATCCACTAACATTTCTGGGTACCCTTCAGTGATAACTAGAGGGAGCAATGTTGTTCCGTGAAAACTAATTTCGTCGCTGCAAGAGGTTGGATGGCTATCCACCTTGGCTTTTAAAATGAAATGTCGCTTTCGAAGTAATTACTTTGCATCGAGTTTGGATCAAAACGTGAATATTTTTTTTAAAATAAACAACGTATAATGTTCCAGTAAGACTAAAATCCTCCTCCTCTGATTGGATGACAGCTTGCTTAGTATATTCTGTTTATGGCCCAAGTGGCAAATATTACCGACTAACGTCACCACGCGAAATATTTGAAATGACGTCGCCCAGTTCGTAATTGTTTCACCAGAGGAGTGACTAGCAAACCGCTTCATTTTTCTGGATTTTTCACTCGTACAGCAGACGGTGTTCTGGATGAAGAGTCAAATTACGATTTGAATGAACTGAGATGGAATGAGTTTTTTTTTGTTTTTTGATTATTTATCCAGTGCCGTTGGCGGATAGTCTACATGGAAGGTTTATTTACTAAACCTGTGATCATTAAAGTTGCCTTGAACAAGGCATCTTTTAATGATTACATGTTTAGTAAATAAACCTCTCGTGTTTCACGTTGTAGGTTTCGGGCTATGGGTAGTGTCATTTTGGAACATATACGTTATTGTGATGAATTGACGGTAACATGGTCTGAGGTTTATGACTAGCGTATGTTCAATCTCGATGCTTCACATCTCATTTGAACATGAGCTCCGAGCCACAAACCTCAGACCATGTTACCATCAATTCAGCACAATAACTTATACATAATAAATAGACAGAACACGACGCGTGTTTGAATTGGTGGGTATTTTGCATAATGAGTTGGAATATGATTTTGCCACCCATCGATTCAAACACACATCTGGGTTTATTACACAACCCATGCATTAAAAATTCATTTAAATAAACAAATTTTAATTCCGATGTTTAAACCCAAAGTTGAAGAGTCTGTTTGTTTTTACTGAAGCTGTACTGATAAAAAAAAAAACTTCAATTTTTTTTGTAAAAAAGTTGATTTTTTTAAAAAAAATATTGAGTTTTCCCCAAAAATATTTCTATTTATAGCCGAAAACCCTGGGATTTTCCAGAAAATGTTAAAAAATTGAACATTTCTGGCTCACTTTTGATGGAATTTATTAAAAATTCACCGATTTGAAAAATTCAATTTTTTAAAAATTTTACACAAATCTCGGTGAAAAATTCACTTTTTCATAATGTAACATCGACTTCGCCATTTGGGGTGAATTGTTTCGAAATTTTGGAATGGGGTTTTGCACAATTGTGACCACAAGCAAGGTTAGCACAGAGATTCTGTTTGGCAAAAATTCTGAAAAACATGCTCCTTTTGCAGTCGTACATTGAAAATACGTGATCGAACGTCGATTCCCATGGGGAAAAAAGAGTCCAATTCGATCGGCGAATTTATGAGGTGCGCTAGTACTGGCTGGTGATAATGTAGGGCTTTTTTGGCATAGAAAGAGAGAGAGAGTCTAAAAAAATATATAATTAGCTCAACGGCGCAATCTGAAATGGATGGATGGATCGCGATTGAAGATGTGTGTGTTATATTATGAGTTGTGAGATGAATGATGATAAATTAAAAAATAATAACTGTTTTTGTCATTAAAGAAAAAAACTGTAAAAAAAAGTTATTTTATTTTTTTACATATATAATAGTAATAAGAAAAAAAAAAAAAAAAAAAAAATTTACAATTAATAATTATCATTTTAAAAAAAAACACACAAAATTTAATATTTTATAAAAAAATTCAACAAAACGACAACAAAAATTAATCAGTCATGAAATCAACACTACCTCAACAAAAATTAAAGAGAGTCGAGAGATATTTGAAGTTCAATAGTAAAATTTCTCAATTGCAATCACACAACGCCATCAAATTGAAGGATGTGGAGACGAGTGGGTTGATAGAGGAATATATGCATTGCCTTTGAAATTAAACGAGACTGTCCTGGAATTAATGTGTGGATGTCAAGATGATCTATTGACCATCCTCTTGGAGAAAATAGAAAATTTCGACCCAGACAATCTGTCGCTGTTCTACGGGAGTAATATATATCCGAACGTCTCTAAAGAAGTGGTCGATAGATTGAATCTGATCACCAGGGAAGAACGGACGTTCGAGAGGGTGAATCTCGTTTTCCAATGGATTTATCAGTGGGGAGACAATAGCTATAAAGTTAACATGCTCGTGATGGATGCGAAGTTATGAAGTGTTTTTTCAATGCATGTGTGACTATTTCACCTCTGTTTTTTGGAATGAAGTGGGAAAGCGAGGTAGTACTCGTTTTTCTGCAGTAGACAATATTTTTTTCTTTTTCTTTAATGACAAGTTTTACAATTCGCAAAAAAAAATTAAAAAAAAAAAAACTAAAAAATATTATATACATATTAAATAAGAAGTTTACCACACACAAAAGATGCCAAAAATAAAAAAAAAATGTATATCGTGGAAAAAAAAATATATTTGTCTACCATACCCGAGTTGAAATCTACAACCATCACAGAACCAAAGGAGAATTGATTGAAGCTGTGCATGAGGAGACCTGTGATCTATCACTGGTGAATTTACAAGCCAAAGTGTGTCAGTCGTTGAAATTGAAAGGTGTCAAATACATGAAAAAAGATGAATGCATCGGTCATTTGCTCGATGGAAAGGGAATGGTTGAAAGATCTGCAGCAGCGACAAAAACAACTTGCATTGCAAAAAAAAATGAGATGACTGCGACAAAAACAACTCGAACTGCAAAAAGAAATGAGAAGACAGCAACAAAAACAACTGAAAAATGATAACACAGAGACGACAAAACAATAACATCAACAAATGACCGTGAAGGAAGCTAAGAAGAAGGCGGCTGTTAAACGAAAAGTGGTGGAGTGGCAGAAGGTTTTGAAAGAGAATAATAAAAAAAAATGAAAAGTGACGTGGTTCGAGATGAAAATTCGTTAGAAAAACCCCCAATGGATGAAGTTGTAAGAGTGCTGAATGAAAACAAGGGACTCTGTACGATAAGGAGAAACATAATCAAAGTGATGCAGTCATCATTGATTCCGCTAGAACGAGATGTCGCCATCAAAGGATTTTTTAAAACTTTCAATGTGATTCCCGGTCTTGCAAAACTCGATCTCAAATCGTTCATGGAATGAGCGAAGGGTGGAGTGTTGAACGTATTTCGAGAACATCTAGATAAGGGTCTAAAAATAAAAATGATCTTGTATTGTCTGATGAAAAAGGTCAACACAAACACGTGTGAGAGTGTGGTGCAAGATGCCTATTTCTAGTCTAAAATCGAGACTGTATTTAAAGATGACGAATTAGCCAACGTTTACGAAGTGATGAAAGACAAAATGTTGGAATCTATGTTTATTTACCAAAACAAGGGAAGTGGTTCGAGAAGGTATGGAATCTCGAGATTCACATGGATAGACAAGACCCTTTAAAAGTGTCTTCCAACATAAAATTGCCTTATTTCATATCTAATAAAAATTATGTGATCAATGTGAAAAATGAAGATGATAGCGAGTGTTTCAATTGGGCAATCACAACAGCCTTGTATCCCATAGAAAAGGATGCTCAGAGGGTTTCCAAGTACGCAGAGACTTGTAAAAATCTTGATGGGATGGAAGTCCCTTTCCCGATGTGGTTGAAAGACATCGAAAAGATAAATCCCACCGTGACCATGAACGTCTTGGGATACGATGATAAAAAATGAATAGTCTATCCTCTCAGACTGACTTCGCACAAAGTGAGAGAAAAGATTGTTAATTTGTTATTAATTTCCGAGGGTGACAATTCACATTATTGCTGTATTAAAAATATGAGTAAAATGCTGTCAAAGCAGATTAGTAAACATATGTGCGAGAGATTTTTCTGTCTCAACTGCATAAATTCGTTCCATCGTCAAGAATCGTTGACACATCATTGGGAATATTGCAACGGAAGGCAATGCATTGCCTAAACCTAACACTTACGTGGACTGGCGTCGTCACAATAGAAGATTAGAACCGCCATTTATCGTCAATGCTGATTTTGAATGTTTCACCACAAAAATGAATTCTTGCCAACCCGACGAGCATAGGAGTTACGCCCAAAAGATATCAGAAGCATGTACCTTCGGGCTATTGTTATTATGTGAAATGTTCTTTCGACGATCGAGAATCGTTGGGTCCATTCATCTACACCAAATGTTCGGAATGCAATGACATGGCCCAAAGATTCGTGGAAGAGTTAGAATCAAAAATTCAAAAATTATACAACAAATTTTAAAAATCTAAAGACATGATCATTATGACATAGCAACAGCGAGAATACAACAAAACCACCAAATGTCACATCTGTCGACAATTATTCGATAATCAGTTTGAAAATAATAAAATAAAGTTAGAGATCACATCACTTTACAGGTCTGTTTCACGGTGCTGCTCACAACGAATGTAATTTAAGATTTCGAGATGCTCAGTTCTATCCGGTGATATTTCACAATCTCTTGACAGTCACCTGTTCATGAAAAATATGAGTGTCACCAAGGGGGAGTTGAGTTGCATCCCGCAAAGCAACGAAAAATACATTTCATTCACTAAATGGAAGGTCGTTGATAAAAAGAGAGTTGTCGATGGTCTGACTGAGAAAACGATTCTCATCTGTAGAGAGATACATTTCATCGACAGTTATAAATTCATGTTGGGCAGTCTGGAAAAATTAGTCGACAGTTTGGATAGGGAGAAATTTAATTTAAAATCTCGAGTAAACATTTTGATCAATGACAACAATTGGTGGACAACATGTTGAGGAAAGGTGTCTACCCTTATGATTACATGAGTGATCTCGAGAATTTCGACGACTTCTCTCTACCTCATAAAGAAGATTTTTATTCGAAATTATACCGGTCCCACATTTCCGATGATGATTACGAACACGTGCAAAACGTGTGGAGATTATTTGACATGAAATCCATGAGAGATTATCACAACCTCTATCTGAAAAGCGACGTGCTTCTCTTAGCTGACGTGTTCAAAAATTTTCGACGAGTGTGTCGTCGATATTATGAACTAGATCTGGCTTGGTATTTCGCGGCACCTGGACTTGCATGGGATGTTCGTTTGAAGATGACCAAAGTCCAATTGGAATTATTATCAGACCTCAACATGTTGCTCATGTTCAAAAAGGCCGTGAGGTATGATTTCCACCAGATAGGCTAAAGTTAATAATTCTCACATGGGAAAATACTTTGATTCGGAAAAAAACAAGTAAATACATACAGTATTGGGATGCTAATAATTTGTACGGTTGGGCTATGAGTCATCCTTTACCAATCAGAAATTTCAAATGCGTCAAAACGTCGGAAGAAAAACAAAAATGGAGACACTATCCTTGTATTCTAGAAGTCGATTTGGATTATCCAGAAATGTTACACAATGATTATCCACTGGCTACTGAATGTATGGATGTGAACAACATTAAAAAACTCATTCCTGATTTAAATCGCAAATGCAAGTACTTGGTCATTTGCGAAAATCTGAAATGTTACATCGATCATGAGATGAGATTAATCGACGTGCATCAAATCATTCGACTCGACAAGGAGCTTTGAATGAGAAAATACACCGATCTCAACACGAATTTAAGAATGGAGGCTAAGTGTGACTTCGAAAAAGATTTCTTTCTTCAAACTCATGAACAATTGCATGTGCAGAAAATCTATGTAAAACATTAGGAATGGAACAAACGTTCAACTCGTCATGTCCGGTCTAGAAAATTAATCTTGAAACCCAATTATCAACATAGAATCATATTCAATGAAAATCTAGTGACCGTACTCATTCAAAAGACGCATCTGAAATTTGACAAACACTGTTATCTCGGAGCGATCATCTTAGATATCAGTAAGCAGTTGATGTACAAGTTTCACTACAATTATGTCAAAGTGAAATTCGGTTCGAAAGCCAAATTATTGTTCACTGACACGGACAGTCTGGCTTACAAGCTCGAGACTAGAGACGTCTATGAGGCTATCATTCCAGACGTGAACGAATGGTTGACACGAATAATTATCCCGATGATCACTCATCTAAGATTCCAAAGGACATCAATAAAAAGGTGTTGGATAAATTCAAAGATGAGAGCGGTGGAAGACAGATCACAGAATTCGTGGGTTTGAGACCGAATTGTCTGCTTATCTCCTCGACAGTGAAGAGATCAAGAGATGTAAAGGCGTTCAAGTGTGTGTGACAAATAAAGGTATCACTTTCGATGAGTATAAAGAGTTCTTTTCGAAGGTTCAATGGTGCATAAAAAGATGACTCAAAGCGAAAAGTATGAGATGTACACCAAAGAAATTAACAGGTTTGCGTTGATGGCCGATGATGACAAGAGAATTATATGTGAGGATAAAATACACACTTTTGCACTATGACATTATTATTCTGCGATAATTCAACAAAATCGAGAGGATTAATGTAGTATGACTGACGATATCGAAATGTTGTAAGTTTAAAAAAAACTCGCGAGTTTATAAATTAAAAAAAGAATAAAAAAATAAAATAAATATTTATGAATGAGAAGAAAATAAAACACATATCCATAGAAGGTGTCATCTTACCCAACAAACCCCTATCAAAATTGATCTGTTGAAAGCGGCAAAAGATTTAAAAATCAAACATTTTTGAGGTGTGTTTTCTAGAGATCTCTTACCGACGAAAAAAGACGACGATTCGGAATGTGGAATTTTAAATCTGGATGATATCAGAGGTGAGGGCACGCATTGGGTTGAGTGGTTTTCAAATCGGAATAAAAATTATTATATCGATAGCTACGGAACCTCACCACCAATAGAACAAAGGAACTATTTAACGCCAGTTATTTGAAATACTGAACGAGTGCAAGTGCCGGATCAAGTGTTTTGCAGTCACCTGTGTCTCTACGTTCTCAAGAGATGGTCGAAAGGAGATCACTTTCAAGATATTCTCAATGATTTACATTAAAAAGAAAACTGATACATATAGAGATATATGAATAAAAGTTTTTGGTTGTTATAATTAAAATAATAAAAACTAAATTTTTTAAATAATAAAAATTAAAAAAAAACACACAAACAAACATGACAGTTGATCAATTTGGTCGCGCTGACGATAATAAAGGTTCCTCTAGAAAGAAAAGAAAAATGGTTGAAGTTGTTGGTGGCAGTAACATTGTCAACTTGGATGAACGATACGTCTGGAGATACAAACCTTGAGAAGAACCTTCAAACTTAAACAATAAGAACATTTACAATCTTCCCGAACCGACCGATCTGTCAGATGCTGCGACTAAAAAATTTGATGATTGAGGAGACGAAAATTTTTGGCAGATGATGAGAGATAATTACGTGAATAAAGACATGACGGACAATCTCGACTTGAAATCTAAATGGGCGGTGAATGTAGGAGATCCTAGAGATTCAACTGATGTCGCCACCAGAAGATATGTGGACGATGTACATGGGAGATTCAGTGAGAGATCACTACATTCTTAAAGTGATGCAGTCTGAATTGAATGCAAATTCTAACAAGATAACCAACGTGTCTGTTCCCATGAATCCTAAAGATGCGGCGACCAAACAATAAGTAGACTTGAAACTGGGAAAGAATGATGATGACGAGCTAGAAATGAAATTGGATCTGGATGCGGGATTCAACAAGATCTTAAATCTGTCCCAGATCAACGATGCAGACAAACACTCATCAGCGGTCAACAAATGCTATGTGGATTCTGCCCTACAGCATTCTCAATCCTATCTGAAATCTCAAGTCGATGAATTGTATCTGAACAAAAAATCTGGAGGAACCATGGAGGCTGGCATCGGCATGGCTGGACACAATTTATTTGGTCTCGATGATGAACCGGAATTCACTTCCAGCATGGTGAGCAGACAGTACTTGGACGAAAATACGGTTTGGGGAAAGGGTGATATCATGGAAGGCAAACTGGACATGGGAGGACATGCACTCACGAATCTGCCAGATCCCGTTCACATGTCAGATACCTGCACTCTGATCTCCGTCATGGAGAAGATAAAATATGCCAGACAACTGATCACCATCTGGGCTGAGGAGAGCAGTGCGTTAGAAGTGGAAAAAGCCGAATGGTCCTTCAGAAACAGAGGTAACAGACCACTGCACGGTCTGATAGGATACCCCATGCCAGCGGGAGGCAATATCATTCGAATGAGTCTGGCTTCTATGGACTTGAGCAATAGAGCGGTCGTCAAACTCGTGGTGAACGGCGTGGAAACCGATAAGAGGTACAGAGTTTAATAGATGAAGGATCAACACCCGAACACTAGTGTCTTCAGTACGCCTCTCAAGGTGCAGAAGGGGTATAGGATCAATTTCAAGACAAAAACCAATAATCCTGAAGCCGGCACTTCTGTGGTCTCTCTGTTGATCGATGTTGATCGAACTCAATCCTCTGAAAAATTCCTTTAAAAAAAATTGAAATATATATATAATCACTTCTGTGATGTAGGGGGGACAACTCAAAAAAAATATATATATAATTGGATTTTAAGAGATTGAATATTCAATTTTCCTATAATCCAACTATATTTTTTTTATATTATTTTATTCATTACTTTTTTGGGGTATTTTAACTTTTTTTTAATTATTATTATTTTTTTCATCAAATGATGGACATTTTTTGTCCGTCCGATTCTAATTCTAATGCTCTATCTGACAGGACAAGGGCAAAAGCCTCGGTTCTTTTTGGCATGTTCCTGTCGAATTGCATCTTGATCTGAATATCTAAGATGCTACTCTTGAATCGCTCGCTCTGTTTACTAACGTTGAATGCGAACAAAGGATACATCGATTTGGATTCGGTGGGAGTGATATTAGGATTACCCATCAAATCGTCCAGTCGATGATATTTATTTCTGAAATCAGCGGCATCTCCGTATAGCCTGGAGAAATCGTTCTTATCGAAAAGGCATAATAATTGATGGCTGGATATGTCGTAGCATTTAGAAATACCTGCATGTTTCTCAAGTGACAATGATCGAACAGGAAGGGATTCTTCTCTTGAGACCCATCCCTATCGGTCGAAATTCCAACTATGATGAATCTTGGTCTTTCCGAAGCATATTTCACGGTCAATCTCCAATAGAAGTGATTGCTGGATGATGGAATACTAGCCGTGTCGCACTGTCTCATTCTAAATCCCACCGGTAATTTACTCTTTGATTCTATGATCTTGTAGAGACATACTTTCTCTGCGACCGAAGGCAACACGTGTGGAATGAACCAAGATATCTTGTTCAAATGTATCTTACCCACATTGGTCGCGGTGGGTCTCTTGATGGCTTCGTTGTTTCCTTTTCGAATCAACATCAGATTAGGTTTGAATCCATAGAGAATCTTATCGTAATATTCTGCATATCTGAATATGTGTTCCAGAGGTATCCTGAACGAAAACGTACCTCTGGGTCTCGACATCTTGGCGATGTAGTTAAATCTCGTGCTGGCACTGGTATAGCTGTGCTCATGTCGGCGACATTGTCTTTCACCTACAATTGATTGAGTCCTTAATATTTTGAAAAATCGTCTGGATATGTCAAGAGTCTGTAAATCGAGGTTGCCTGTCCAGGTTGAAACACAGATTCTATCTCTTGTCCCGAGAGCATGTATTTTATATTACTGAACAGATGCACCATGCCATTATTGGCTAGAGTGTCCATGTCGTCATCGGCATAATCGCTTCTGTTTTCCTTGGTGACTATGTAACTTTCGCTTGGATGAATGAACAGATCTTGAGTCTCGACGTTGATTCTTATTTCACCAGCATTGTTCAGCAGTCACGGGTTCGTACTCGTGAACTTCGTATTCTTGAATGCTTTTGTTTTTCAATAGACCTTCAGTTATATATAATATATTCATGTTTTTTGTTTTTTTGTGTTAATTCGTTTGCTTTTCTCTTATTATAGATTGTTTTTTTTTAAATTATTATTTTTATTTATTTTTTTTCCCTTACTATACATGTGAAAAAAAAAGTGAAGGGTTGGTTTTCAAAATGCTGTCTCCTGCAATTCTTGTTCGTAAAATGTTCCAATGATTTCTCTGCTGTCATCTTCGTCATCCTCTAACGCTTCTATTTTGTAAGTCATTGGATCTGTGTAAAATATTCTAATGATCTTTAAGATTTTCTCGGTCCATCAAGGAGTGTAACCTTTCGTGAAAATTGACTTATGAGAAGTGATTCTCACTCGATCGCTGACTGCAAATTTTGGTGGTCTAGACACCTTCTTGATCTTAATCCTTTCGGGATAGAGATTCGCAATGACGCATTTTTCGTTTCGAGGATCACTAGCTCCCGTGGGCATCATCTTGATCAATCTGTGTCGTGTGTTGTATTCTTCAACCAGTTCGTCTAGAACGCTCATATATTTCTTGCTCTTTTTGACTGTGAAATACTTGTACATTTTTTTCTCCATCGTTCTATTCCAACGTTCGATCATGTTAGCTTTCCCTCCATTTTCGACGGAATAGAGGTCGACCAATGGATGAACGTGACTGTTGTAAAATCCCCCCCTCCCTTGTCCACCCACAACTTATCCGGTTTTTGAGAAGACGATGCGAATATGCTCTTCAGAGCCTCGGCCATGCAAGCTCCCGATTTATTCGTCAGATGTCTCATCCATCCGTATTTCGAAAACACATCGATGACCATCAGTATGTATTTAATGCTCTCGTTCCATCTCGAAACCGATTTCATGTCAACCAGATCGGCCGACCAGGTCTGATCCAGACCCTTCACGAGCACCCTTCTCCTTTAAAATTTATGTGTGATGGGCTTGTGTCAGGCTGACACCACATTTGACGAATTGCGTCTTGGTTGAACCGCACACTTTACACGTTCTGTGAAGCATGGGACTTTTATTTTTTGTCAGTACTTTTTTAATGTTAACTGTATTGGTAACTCTCTTGCATTTGATGCAATACATTTGTTTGTTTTTTTTTATATATTTAATTATTTATTTTTTTCATATTTTTTAAAAATTTATATATATAATTTATTTTAAAAATTTTTTTTTCTTCTTTTATATATATATTTTTTTCAATCGATTGCTTCCAGAATCTTTTGGGGATCTAGCAATTTATGAAACGATCGTCTCGATTCTTCCCTACCTTTTAACATGAGAGAATCCTTCATTTCTTCCTCGATGATCTGACGACTCTTGACTCTTATATTCGCTTTCATGACTTCGTATTTTTGTTTTTCATTCAATATGTCGAGGAATGCGCCGTCTGAAATTCCATCATCTTTCAACGCAAGGGAGATCTTATCCAACACAGTGTCAATCTTTGCATCGGCTAAAATGCTGATGTTTTGTGCTTCCTGGCCTTTACAGATAATTTCTTAGCGATTAAATTTCCGATCATACTAATGAATCCGACAGTCAAAGCCAATCCTTGACCGGAAGTGTAATGGTGGCGGCTGATAATAGACTGATTCTGGCAAACCCATAGAAGTTGCGATGAAAGTCAAATCCACACCATTCACAAATTTCTCTAATCTCGAATATTTCTTATTATTTCTTATTGAGCGAATGACGAGAATGTCTCTCTCGCGTTAGATACAATTGAATTCTATTGATTTGTTTGATTCAATACCTCTGCCCCACGTCCTCACTTTCTCCTAGTTCTAGCAATGATGGTGGTAGAAAAGGTCCTTAGGGCTCGATGTCCGACTTCTCTAACGATGGATAGATTTTTTCACTTCAAGTTTCCATTTTCATTTTTTTTTTCATTTATTTATTTATATCTATTATTTTTTATGTATTTTATTTTCATTCCTTATTATTTAACAGAAAATTTTCTAGTGGTCTCCCCTATTTCAACAAAAATTCCTAAATGCGTCCCCTGTCTTCGGTGGTGAGACCTCGATGCGTTAACTTCAACCCTTCCGATTTAGTGGGTTTGGGTTCTCCAATGCAAAACAGAATTGATTCCAGCATTCAATCATGTCGTTGCATTGGACATATTCCAATGCACGCGTGAAATACATGGTGATGATGTCTTCCCATTCCATCGTAAGACACGAATGATTAATGTGATTAAATACTTTCTCCTCTCGACAGCTGAGGCATCTTTCATTCAAAGTGCGAGGAAGCTGTTCATTCACACAGATTGCGTAAGCTCTGCACAGCACCCTTCGAGGAAACCAAGCTCTTGATTCCATGGAATCGTTTGTTTTACTCATAATTATTCTTATTTTTTTTCTATTATTATTTTTATATATTCTTATTTTTTTTTACTATCTCTCTCTATAGATTACGTTTTTTTTATAACAACACATTCTGTTCATTGCATCATCAACTGAATGATCGAACGCTAGTCGTCGTCTATTATGATCCCTTGTATTATTATAAGAAAGAGATGACATTCTTTTTTTTGAAAGAAGGATTTTTTTATGCTTTTCATATTTCGATAAAGCCATTATATTTTTTATCATCATCATCGTCGTCGTCATCGTTAGAATGATATGGGTAATAATCCATAATGATTTTTAACCTTTTAGCAAATTCCATCTATGATCTATTTGATGTAAACGAGTGTAATCTGCGAATAAATTCGAAACATGCACGAATGGATTTCTCATCATCACCACCATAACGATCGAATACATTAAGTACGTTTTTCGTGCAATAAATAATGTAATGATATTTTGCGTAATTGTAACATTTTACAAATTTCAAATCGTATTTTAAACGATCTAGGACATCTATAATCATGTGATAATCTTGGTGAGACACTTTTTTTTTTTCGTTCGAACACTTCATCATTTTGATATTTTCAAAATAGTTTCGATTATATCTCAATTGAGCAGGACTCAGTCTCATCATCATTCCTGTTCGATCACAAATCGCTTTCTCCATCCTTTTGATTTGAGTTTCAGTCCAGGCGATCTGATCGCTACCGCCACTCACCAGATCTTCATAACTGAATTTAAATCTAACAGCCTTGCCTTGATTACTCAATGCTCTTTAAAGTTTAG
This sequence comes from Pictodentalium vernedei, assembly GCA_031216915.1. Lineage (NCBI taxonomy): Eukaryota > Metazoa > Mollusca > Scaphopoda > Dentaliida > Dentaliidae > Pictodentalium > Pictodentalium vernedei. The sequence goes on from CM062291.1 coordinate 373,515,647, forward strand.
CTTTCTGTCCGGATATGTTCACATTTTTAATTATGTATCGACTCATATTTTTTTTTTGATTTGATTTGATTTGATTTGATTTAATTATATATATTCTTTTCAAATTATTAATATTATAAGTTTCTTTTTTTACTATTTTGTTTATTTCTTATATAATATATAAAATAAAAACCTAAAAAATAAAAAAAACTTCTATAAATAAAAAAAATATATTTTTTTTTTAAGATATTATTTTTCAAATTATTTATTATTTTTTTTTCATATCTCTCTGATGTGAAATTGTATAGTCACTCTCTTTCCGTGGAGATCTAACAGATCGCCGTTCTGATCCGTCAGCGTGGTTTTGAACACATTTGGTGGTCTGCTTTATTGGTGCTCTGGTACAATGGAGATAAGATAAGATATTGATTAATTCGGTATCAACAAAGATAAATGACTAGAAACTCATTCTTGGCATTCGGGGGCGGGAGTATAGCTACCATTGGCGTTCGGAGAGCATTTGTTGGCTGTGCCAACTCATTGCCCTTGTTTTGCTCGATCTTGGAGCAAAAAGGGGGAATTATTATTTGTTTTTTTTACTCATTATACGAAATGGTGGTTGAATTGTAATACAGAATAGTCCTATTAATATCTTGGCTGCAGGTTTAAGATATTAACCCTTTACCTAACCTGAAAAGCAGACGACACTTGCAAAAATAATTCTTGAATAACTAATTTTTTTCATTTTTTGTCTCAAAAACATAGGTTATGACCCCTCGTTGGAACGAGCTCAACGAGCTCGTTCCAACGAGGGGTCATAACCTATGTTTTTGAGACAAAAAATGAAAAAAATAATGAAAATTATTTGGCGATTTTTGAGAATAGCGCTGGCCGGTTTTGGCCGTTACGTTAGGTAAAGGGTTAATAAGCATGCCTAAAATTGTCTCTTCTAAGACAAGGTAACTTTCGATATGGACAATGCCATTTTCCAGAAGTCAAAATTAACCATTTACCTAACATGAACAGGAGACGACACTTGCAAACAAAATTCTTGAATAACATTTTTTGTCTCAAAAACACAGGTTATTACCCCTCATTGGAACGAGCTCGACGAGCTCGTTCCCAAGAGGGGCCATAACCTATGTTTTTGAGAAAAAAAAAATGAAAAAAATAATGAGAATTAATTGGTGATTTTTGTGAATAGCACTGGCAGGTTTTTGCCGTTACGTTGGATAAAGGGTTAAAAAGTTGAATGCGTTCGTTTAAAAAAACCTTGCTAAACTGTACATGGACACTCCTCTATTTGTTTTCATATGATAAAACAGTCTTTTCCGTAACATTTATCTTAGACGTAAACGGTAACTGGTTGCCAGTACTTTTACTGAAGTTTTAACGCAATTTTGTTTTACAGTGAATGTATCAACAGCCATTCATCGCCACGATATTGCCTTGGGTGCTGATTTGGTGTTAAGCACCCAAAAATAAAAACATGGCTCGAAACGCCATTTAGCTGATATTATGTTTCAAAGAGTTTAGCACATCCTTTCGTTATGCGCCACTTAATATTATTATTAGTTAGAGGATTGATGATGTTGAAAAAAACACGCCGAACCGCTTCAATGTGAAATTTATTGGAGAAATGCAACAAGATGTGCATGTTCTAAATATTGTTTAACGCATTCTCTAACACAGTAGCATGTCTGTGAAAGGTAACGGCAATCACCGAAAGTATTGCCTGCAAATCATCAGGCTTGTCTTTAATCATCTCGGCCTGCTAGCTTGATATATTTTCACAATAGATAACAAAATAGACATTATTGCCAATTGTCGTCAAACTCAAGCAGTTTGCGTCTCATAGAATTCGTCTTTCATTGATTGTCCATTTTAATTGACGGTCAGTGCTTCAACATTTCCGTCACAATTTCTGCAGTGCAATGCGTTCTCACGTCCGAACAGGAAGTAACCGACCTGCGAGAAGCAAGTGAAATGAAATCATTCATTTTGGAAAACTGCGACGAATAAGCAGTTATTCTGTCCTTTATATCCGAGACATAAACACCAGGTAATACTTTCAAAAGAATGAACTAGCTGCAGATAATACTACTATAGACGTTAACGGAAAAGTCTCGTTCTTGAATTGCAATTGAAATGTTTTTGTTCACTTTCGGTGGAGAGACGAAAACACCAAGTCATGGGAATGGACCCAGCTCTGCTCGCACCTTCTAGCCCAGTTTCCCGCGGATATAAACACATCCGTCGACGGAATATTCTGGTCACGAGTCTCGGCCCTCCTCACCGGAAATGGGAGTACTATTCATGAACGACGTTGTTTTTGCGGTCTTACCCCACGTCGTCGAGAAAGCGAAAGTTATTAGTGAGGACTGGCGCACTGGATACGCGCTTGCAGTCCCTTCCAGACATGACTGACAATAAAAGCCCCGCAAATGATTTGGATCACTCGGGAGTGAGGGGGAGGGGAGAACACAAATTGCATACAAGTTTTGTGACCCACCCCTCCGATCACTCTGTTAAATGACAAGCCAGTAAGAGTAGGTCAATCGATCTGTTTCATTGAGCTCAAAGTATTCCAACCTTTTAAACGTCCTGGTACCATGGAAGATAATTCTATTTATTACTTTCCAAAGTGTGATTTACTGAGAGTTCCGGGTTTGATTATAAACGATAACTTCACAAGTGAATTATGCAATCAACAATTGGGCCCTGTATACGTACGCGCAAACGAAGACGCTTTGCCGTGGGTGTAATGGGGACTTAATTGTTTTTTGTGCTTTTTTTAACCCTTTACTTAACATGAAAATAAATTCTTGAATAACTATTATTTTCATTTTTTGTCTCAAAAACGTAGGTTATGACCCCCATTGGAACGAGCTCGTCGAGATCGTTCCAATGAGAGGTCATAACCTATGTTTTTGAGACAAAAAATCAAAAAATACTGAAAATTAATTGGCAAGTTTTGAGAATAGCGCTGGCCGGTTTTGGCCGTTACGTTGGGTAAAGCTTTAAATAACATAATTATTGTTAATAATGGAAAGTAATTCGAGGCGAGGGACTATATTGTAAAACACTCGCGCGCATTCGCGCACTCGTATTTGTACAACGTCCCTCACCTCTCGTGAATTATTTCACGTAACCAGTCCAGTCAAGCGATTACTCTCTATTCAAACGTTGTCACTTGTACAGTGTGTGTGTCATCCAAGAAAATATTGAAGAAAGGATATAATGTCCATAAATGCTATGTTTTGAAATGAAATATATTTTGTAAACTTCCTATATATAGAGAGTGATGTTTTCATGTGGGTGCAGTGGAGCAGAATGGCATGCGGGTGGCTCCATTCCCCTTTGTCCTTTCCTCGAAAGGGGGGATGGGGCAAATGATCCTGTGACTGCTAAAGTAAAAGGTTTGAAAAATACTCCGTCTCTAAATGTGTATTCTGTGTTAATTGGGTTTTCTTACTCTGGTAAATTATAAACATTATATCTTCTTGTGGATAAAACTGCCTTCAAAACCTCATTTTTATGTTCATTTTATGCATGCTTTGGGGTGCCCTGATAATGGTTCAGTCCCCCTTGCCCTTTGTTCTTCTGCCGACTCTGGTTTCCTATATATCCTCTGTACATGTCACAATGGAATGGCTAAACTGATGGAATTGCAGTGTTTTGTGGTTTGTACAGACAAGAGTGGACAAGCAATAGTACTATATAGCTGCATATTACTAAGATGAGCCAACTGAATTGAAAGACAATTGAATTTGAAATTCATTTCACGATAATCCTCCAAGACCCAACTACAGAGTCCTTAATTATATTATCGGAAGCTTTAATAATCTATCCAGGTTTATTCCTAACCATATTTATAATATTAAATTATGTGCTGGAGAGAATGTAGTATTTCACATTTTGAACAGAAGAAATCACGTTGTTACTGTAGTGTAGGAACTATAACTTTCCCAGTATATGCCAACATTAGCATTGGTTACCTCCAGATTCGGGTTATGTGTTTTGCCATCAGTTCTTTATCAAGTTATCATTATAATATTGGGTACACTGTTTGTTGGTGGCCTAATATGGTATATATGGTGTCAGTTAATTCCATATTGGATTAGAGCAGCTCGAGTCCAATACGGAATTAACTGACACAATATATACCATATTAGGCCACCAACAAACTGTGTAACGAATATATCTTACCGACTGCTGCATCGATGCACAAAACTAATAACAACAGCGATCAAAATTAAATGCGAGAATTCTCACAATGTGTTCACGTGTCTTTGCCTTGTTACAATTTATGGGAGAGTGCAGGCACTCTCCCATAAAATGTAACAAGGCAAATTCATACATACCAAACAGTTTCATTTCGAAGGTAACATGACACACATCCACAGAATATGAAGCCTTTTAAGTCGCCTAACCTGCACTTCAGACCACATATGGGCTTCCCACACTCAATCTTTCAACTTGAAGCGTATATCGGCTGCCGCCATTTTGAATAATCAATGAAAAAGGGGAGATTACCCATAGCTGTCAGCGTATATTGATGTTGACAGGCAGTATATGGATTTATATGCAGTCTGCATGTGACGTCGTTGACCCAATGAAATTCCCAGATACTTGTAGGAGGTAAGATATATAAAAATCTTTTTGCGAAGTTATTTGTTTATACGGACACATATTAACCATGTGTGAATCTGCTTTGATAAGGTTCAAGATATTTATAATATTAAATTATGTGCTGGAGAGAATGCAGTATTTCACAATTTGAACTTAAGACATCATGTTGTATCAGTATTGGACGAACTATAACTTTCCCAGCATATGCCACCATTAGCATTGGTTACCTCCAGATTCGGGTTATGTGTTTTTGTTATCAGTTCTTTATAATAAAAAAATCGTTTAGATAAGTGTTTTGTTCATAACCTTTTGTGAATATGCTTTGATAAGGTTCATGATTCTTTTTAATTCCAGCGGTCCAGAAATATTCCATATCAATATCACATTAACAACCGAACAAAGGTGTGATTTATAAACATTCTGTTTCACTGAGAACATTCTAAAATTCTCAGATATTTGTTCATGCATCGGACGACCCATCCACCCCTGCTTAGGTGTATGGAAATGTTTTTATTATGCTAGTAAATTTGTTTATCCAATCAAATGAAGTTACTAAGAGTCATAGACTCCGCAATATTAGGTTCAGGATGGCTGAAAAGCAAACAATATTAATTTCATATTAGGTGCCCGTCAGCCATTTTGTTTTATCATTATATCCACACGAGTAGTAGTGCTCGCACATTTCACCTCACAGTTGCCGGATCTCATTGCCGGATCTCATGTGACGTCATAGTCACGTGACCTAGTGGCGCCATATTGTATTGTCATGGTAACCCGCGTGAGCGGCCATGTTGTGACGTCATCTCCATAGTGATACGTTGTGTCAGTGCGCATGCGCAGCGCGTGTTGATAGGGTGCTACGTGTTTCCGTCGTCCATTTTGTATACTGGAGGCCGCCATCTTGGTTTCTATGGTAGCACGTGATTGCTATGTTACCCAATTTTTCTGCAATAAGACGGGGTATGTTCGGAGGGTATGTTCGATTGAACAGGTGTAAATCTAATTACCACAAACAACCCGACAATCCTTCCAAATCACCAAAATCTATCCCAACTTGTATTATTTCGAATTCTTCCAGAATTCTCTGCTTCTATCTATATATGCAATAGTTTTCGTTTATCTGGCCATGTTCCTTTATTCTAGAGTATACTCCAGTAACGTAGAAGAGCCTATCAACTGGAACAGTTTACCTTATTATTGCTATATTTAGCAATTTCTGGTCTATTCTTGTTAGTTCTGACCCTATTCCAAGTACTCTTGTTGTTTCATATATCTAGATTATAACTAACCAATCAGATTGCTTGATTTCCCATAATCTGTATGCAGGGTTATCTCCCTTGTGTATATCAAAAGCCTATATCCAATGGCGCCCCAATTTTAGCGCCCCTTTTTGAAAAAACCTGTGGCTATGGAAGTTAACTTAACGAATAGTTAAATGATGCGCACCAATATTAGTTGTTTTCTCTTCGCCGTATATGACACTGTATTTGCCAGCTAAACGCCCTGTGACTTATAATACACGACTCCCGTCTGGATCATCGACGACTATGCCCGATGGACGAATATGGCGTGTCTGTCTGTCCTTAGGGTGGAGAATTTGAACAAACTCCAAATGCATCAGCCGAGCTGAATTAAAGATGACATTTTAAACCGTCTGATTGTTGAGTTATTATTCGGGAAAACCCATTGAAGAAAACAACATGATGCCGAGATAAAACTAAAGGATGTATCACGCAGTTAGATCAGTCCCGTTGTTTCTTGTTATCTATTATTGCCACGCTAGCGGGCATTCTATACTATATTAACATAGATTAGTAGGGCAGTAAAACTCCGTGATGCTCAACCAAACTGACCACGTGACGTATCTGTCCGTTAATGGGTTAACGATTTCAATAACAGCAGGTAACGACATCTGACATTCACAAATGTGGATTAATAATTTAGCATTGTTTCAACTTCAAATATTTTTTTTTATACTTCCTCACCACCCTTTAGATACTTTCTACCCCCCTCAAGGTCGGGCATTGCGGTTAAATTTTGGTCCGTCATAGATTATTATCAACTCGTTATCGGGCCGTTGATAAGATGTCGGGCTGTAAATCATTTCTATTGCGTCGTTAATATAACAATAACATGAGTTTGGAGAGCGCTACGGTTTATTAACGGCCCGAGAGGAATGAATAACAGCCCGAGGGTTTATTACCGGCACGAGACGAAGTCGAAGGCCATTAATAAGCCAGAGGGATGTAATTTATTCCTCGAGGGCCGTTAATAAACCGGGACGCTCGACAAAATCATGTTATTACTATTATTACCATGACCGGAAGCGGGTGGCGGGCTGTTAATGAATTTTGTTTTCATTAACGCCCGCGGCTCGCTTCCGGTTACATGGCGTCATGAATTACTGAGTCTTACCGCCCCGCTAAACTTCGTTAATATACTAGAGAACGCCCGCTAAAGTGGTAATAATAAACTGTAAAACCCTTCAATATCAGATTATTGTTATAATCGCTCGTTGTGGTTTTCTGTATCCATTTCCCATGCACTGTAATTGTGCGTTGTTTCTGGCAGCTTGGTACAATTAGAATAATAATTATGCGCTAGCAGTGTGCAAATTTGACAAGAACGTTTGTTCCGTTCGCGTGGAGGTAACGAATGTTTAAATCTACGGGAACGGATGACAGGTTGGCCAAATATTGTATTTTGAATGGTAATATCTACGTAACTTAACTGGCGGAATGCTGGAGACCACTATCAGGGCTTTAAAAAAATGAGGGTACCAGAGCAAAAACCAATATTTTGAAGTTTCCTTGCACATGTTTCCTATTCAGTGAAATGTAATTAATATTTTGTTATATAAGTTTATTCTGCAACAAATTATTGAAGAGTGCCTGTAGGCACTCTCCAATAATTTGTCACAAAACAAATTATGAATGGAAAATTTAGACCACAAAAAATATTATAGCCTTAACCAGTTAACCAGCCTTTCATGTGTCTGATAAATTTTAAATTTTTTACCACGAGAGACTATATATATGCTACTCAAAGTTTGCTAAGCACCAAGCATATCCAACTACCTGTTTTACGTTTTAGTTGAAATATTGTAATGAAAATTGTATATATTTAATTATATCTTTAATGATTTAAGTACAGAAATTAAGATTTTATTTGTGTTTGACATTATTTTTTAGCTTTTGAATACGATAACCATGGAAAATGGATATTATTGGTAAAAGAGGAAATGTTTCAATTTGCCAAAAAGTTGACGGAGCGAACTGGTATGGGTTCAGTATCGAGTATGAGACCCATTACTGTTAATTACAGCTTGACAACGCCTTCTCATGATCCCAGTCAGGTTCGTGGTTGTCCTTTGTGGGATTTTGTTCCATTCTTGGACCAGCAAGGTACCAATCTCCTGGACACTTCTTGGTTGGACTGGACTGACTGAAATTGCAAGCTGCAACTCATTCCAGACATGTTCGATCGGATTGAAGTCAGGGGATCTTGCTGGCCAGTCCATACGCTTAATCCCCTCCCTCTGTCGCTACTCCCCGACAGAATGGGCAACATGAGGACGGGCATTATCGTCCATCAGAATGAATCTATCACCCAATGCACATGCATGCAATCTGACGTGGACATCCAGGATCTCATCAATATACCGCTGTGCAGTCAATGTACCAATTTCAAGGACACAGAGCTTTGTACGTCCATCCCTGCTGATGCCGCCCAGACCATGATTGACCCTCCACCATAGCGGTCATGCTCAGCAACGTTGTCTGCATGGAATCGCTCTCCTAGTCTTCTCCATACCCTAGAACGCCTATATGTGTGGTCTAGGCAGTACCTTGACTCATCTGTAAGAAGGACAGGTCGGCAATCTTTTCTGGTCCATCCGACGTGGTCTATGGCCCATTCATATCGCGCCTGGCGGTGGTTCTGGGACAGCGGAATGCGAATACATGGTCTTCTCGGTCGGATACCACCTTCGTGCAAGCTTGCCCAGATAGTCTGCCTCGAAACATTTACACCGTATGCATTCTAAAGGTCACTGCGAAGCTGGGTTGCTGTGGTAAGGCGGTTCCTATGAGCCTGAAGGATCAAAAACCGGTCTTCAACTGCAGATGTTGCTCTGTCTCTGCCATCACCATGCCGTCTTACTGGTGTTCCATCCTGCTGAAATCTTGCCCAGGATCTGATGATCACTGTATGGTGCACACCAAGGGCTTCATCAACCTGAGGATGGGTGATTCTTTGCTCCACCATCCCTACAGCCCGCCACATTTCTGCTTCAGACAAATGTCTTCGTACATTTGTATTTGCCATATTCAATCATTAAATCATAAGGGTTTTGTTGAAATGAAGATTGAAAACCCTAAACATGTCATGTACATGTAGACTACACGAAAACATCATGAAAATCAAGGGGTACATGCTTTCCATGACTGTCACGAAAAGTCTGCCTGTCAGGAAAGCTAATGAAAACACTGGGGACCATCTCAATACATTTCTCAATCATATCCACCAAAAATATCTCAAATATATCACACGCAAATTTCACAATGATGTGTCAAATATTTGGTGCTTAGCAAATTTTGAGTAGTATATTTAAATTCCACGCAATATGTGAATACTTGTTAATGATAAGAAGCAGTTTCCCAAGAAGTTTTACGTTGCGGAATGTTCGGTTAGTCATCCCCAAACCACATGAATGATCAGTCCGTTAGAGTCATTTCTTAAATTTTGCACACTGTACTAGTTAATATAATGTCCAGTTGATCTTCTAAAGAATGGCCAGTTATAGTTCAAATGATGCACACTTTTCGTTCACGGCAGTTGTACTTGAGAACAAGAGATAAGGTAAAACAAGGTCGGCCAATATTTCGCACGTATCGTTGATTTGCACGCCTGGAAGCCATTTCTCCATTAACTTATCTGGCCTACCATTAACTTATCTGGCCTACCAAAAACAGTGATGCTTTCCGAACTGTCAGCGTCGTGGGTCGTTCAACATGTCGCCGGGGGATAGCTCGAGAGGACACGCCCCCTTCTGGATGCAAGGTGGGGGGGGGTGCAGTTTAGTACCAAAAACCCTTTCAAAGAAATGAAAATTGTTCTCTAGACGGGGCTACATGATTTACACAGCTAAAATGGGTTTAGTGCAATCTGCAAGAAGAGTAAAATCAATCACATAGTGAGCTCTTTGTGTTCGATATTCGTGAATATCAAGCTATTCCAGATCCTAAAATTGTAAGGTAACGGCGTGCCCACTCAAAGGTAAGTGTCCCCATGGAAAGCAGCACTGACCAAGAGCGTCATTTTCAGTCCAGTTGAGCATACTTGGGACATTTTCGATGGACCGGTATTTTAGATATGCCACAATGAACTGCCCTGAAGCAGCATGTTGAATACTACCCCACAAATTTCTTTTTCGTTATAACAGTAGGAGGTATCAAGATGCTTGTCAGAAATAAGGAAATTTTCTTCTTAAAGGGTTAATTGGTTTATTCCTAAAGTATTTTCAGTATCAGTCAATTGTGGTGACCGTATACAATATTGCCAGCACAGAATGTCGACCAAATTGCGACTGGGTCGTTCCCTGGCTGAAATTATTTGCCCATATTACTCTCAGGGCACTGTGGAATCGCATCTATCAAAAAAGAACCACAGAAACATGGCATCTCAGAGGCTATTCCCATTTGTTTATTTTATAAATTCAGTCTTAATCTCGTAATAATGTTTTTTGAAAATCTCGATCCACTGGTTTACAAATAAATGTGGCGTGACCAGATTAAAACATAAACAGGACAAGTGATTTCGCGAGACAAAAACCAAATATGGAAAAAAACCCAAAGAAATGAAAGTAGCTTGTTGTCTCCATTTGTCTTTAAGTTTGTCTTTAAATAGTTAAAAACGAGTTGTCGTAATTATTAAAATCCACAGATGACAATCCTCTTTGTTTCCCCTTAGTTGTTATCCAAAGGACTGATCCCCACCACGAACCATCCGTGCGCATTATTTTTAAGATGACCATGCAATATGATCATTCCGCCTGACCTTATCGAAGTTTTACTCCGAGTTTCTAGTTAACTAGTAGCGTACTGGAAGCCCTATTCGGGCTTTGTTTTGAAGTGCAGGTACCACAAACTTAAAGGCTTCATATATTCAGTGGATGTGCTTCATATTATCTTTGAAGTGAAATAATTTCATCTGTATGGAATTGCCTCGTTACAGTTTATGGAAGTGTACCTGTTCTATAAATTGTAACAAGTCAGACATGTGTAAAAATTGTCATGACCATAAATAATTTAGCACTCTACCAGTTAACCCTTTACCCAACGAATCGCCCGCATCCGCCCGCGTAATATGCAAATTCAGCAGCTGAAAAAATATTATTTTTCGACAAATTTCAACAAAACCATATCATGTGACCCTTCTTTGGGACGAGCTCGTCGAGCTCGTTCCAAAGAGGGGTCACATGATATGGTTTTGTTGAAATGTTTTGAAAAAAATTAAAAAATGATATTTAAAACAATAAATTTTGATATCGTCTGCGTTGGGTAAAGGGTTTTAAATCCAGGTTTATCGTGCTGTTGTCTTCGATTAGTTATCATGAACGATAACTCACCCATACAAAAATTGTTCGCATTTTCATTTTCTGTTTTCTGCAATGTTATTTCCTTCTTTCGGTATTAAAACGAGAGTTTAATGTAAATTGACTTCTTAGAAAGATAATTCACTTGACCCAAGATATTTGACAGATATGTCTGGCCGAATATCCTAGATCTCGTGTCTTATTCTTTATCTAATTGGTCTAAGTACAGAGTATTTACCCCTAAAAGAACTTAACCAGGGGCGGCAGAAGCTCGATAAATGTAGAGGGGCACAAATTTACAATGCTACCATGTGAGAACGTTTACAATCGTATATCGGTAAATGTACCGTGACTAGCTTTGGTCTCCAATTTAGATGAATATGTCGCTTTGTGGACACGGTCCTGTCTATTTCTTCTACTTCAACCATCTTCGGGTTGGAAGATGGTTGGGGTTGAAGAAACGGAATGAAGCGACCGAAAGTGGGATTCCTTGGCTAAATATTGTTTGGATTTGCAAATAATGTAACAGGAATACCTGTATATTGACACCAATTTTAACTCATTGTGTAACTGCGAAACAAATCTGTGGATAACAGTGGAGGGGCACGTGCCCCCTTTGTCGCCTGACTCCACCGCCTCTGAAATTAACAACAGAGCTAATGGAAACAAATGCGTGTGTTGTTCAAACAAAGATTCCAAAGACAGGTGAAGAGAACAATGCTAGTTCCGTTTGTTTTATGGCTATGACATCGAACAAATCGACCGTTCTCTTAATTTGAGAACACTTTTATTTGTTGACTAATTAGCGGGAAGATTTATCTATACTCATTCAAACATACGCGGTCCCTGCATTGATGGTACACCCTTATTTAACATACACACTTTTGAACTTTACACCGACCTTTGTCCATTGTTGATGTGTAACAAAAGTGCGGAAAGTGAACACAATACGAATATGAGATTTCCCCACATTCTTAGAATCTAGGCGCTGAGAGCTCAGAACTTTTATTGTCATTGTGCCATTTTATCAATAGTTATCTGATTGATCAACAGTTGTAATTAAGATAATTAGGAACAGACAAAAACAACGAAAACAAAGAAAAATCTATGTTTGAACATTTAAATTTTGTGAGACAGTCGTGATATCGATTTGTCCTGAATATGGAAGGCATGAAGTGTTCACGCTAGTCGAAATTGTTTGGTGCATATGGAAGTTTTGTTCGGTGCCAAATGTATTTTTTAGGGCAAATAAAAGATTTTAGTGCCAAATTATTTATTTATTTATTTATTTATTTATTTATTGGTGTTTAAGGTCACATATTTATCCACAATGCCTAATCATGACCGTGACAGTTTTACGGGTGGAGGAAGCCGGAGTACCCGGAGAGAACCACCGAGCAACGGCGAGCAACTGTCAGCTCCCCAACATACTAATTCCACACAAGCAGGGCAGGGTTAAGATTGGTTGAAGACAAGTGCGCCATCGACGTGCAGTACGCCTTAGTACACAACGCCACTGTGCCCCCACGCGATTCGAACCGAGGACCTCTCGGCTAGCAGCCTGCACCTCTACCTACTGAGCCACCGGGCTCCCTTTAGTGTCAAATAGAATTTGAAGGTGAATGAGAACAAAGTATCCGTGAATCGTCGTTTGAGTGCAACTGCAATGCTAAATTACGATATTTTAGTGTAGTATTACCGAGTTCTTTTAAATATATTAGTTGCGAAAAACTCCCACAAATGGTAAAAATTCACATAATAAAAAACTAAAACAAACAAATAATTAAATAAATAAAATAAAATAACAGAATAAATAAATAAAATAAAAGGATATAATGAATTTTTACTAAATATATCCGTGATTGTTATTTATTCACTGTTTATTCACTCCAAATAAAATAGAAGCAAATCATTTATTATCCTCCAGAAGGATTATAAAAAAGATAAAGCAACATAAATATAGAATAAACCTATAGTGTTTTCAAGTAAAAAAAATATTCTACTAGGATTAAGAATGAAACCGACGAGCCTCTGGCGAGTCGGTTTCATTCTTAATTCTACGAGTAGAATAATTTTTTTACTTGAAAACACTATACGTTCATTTTGTTTATCCTATAAATCTTCTACAGGGCAGTCGCGGCAAAATCGTTCTATAATTCGCTACAAAACACAACGAGAAGTGAGGAGCACATTGGTCCAATTCGCTCGACCAGCAAAATTGGCAAAAATAAACAAGGCGCAGTAATACATTTCTGTCTAAAAATAATTCCTCTACAAACTTGAGCTAAGCTTGCAAAAATACTTTATTATATGAGCAGTGGGTGGTGTTTTCTACTGGCATTGTGTAATACTTTCAAACAGATTTAAAGAAATCAACAATCGAACTATTAATTAGGCAAGACAAATTTATCACCCAACTAGGTGAATAAAGCAAAAATTTATCCAAGGCCTTTATTGTTCAAATAAACAGCCATTCATGAGGGGGCGCGGTGGCTCAGTTGGTAGAGGTGCAGGCTGCAAGCCGAGAGGTCCTCGGTTCGAATCCCACCTGCGGCAACCGCGTTGTGTCCTTGGGCAAGACACTTCACCCCGATTGCCCACTTGGGGGTACGGTGACGCTGTGTACTGAGGCGCACTGCACGTCGATGGTGCGCATGTCTTCAACCAATCTAACCCTGCCTGTGCTCTGGTGCAGAGTTCAGAGTTACGATGTTGGAGAGCTGACAGCTGCTCGTCGGTGCTCGGTGGTTCTCTCCGGGTACTCCGGCTTCCTCCACCCGTAAAACTGTCACGGTCACGATTAGCCATTGTGCATAAGTATGTGACCTTAAACACCAATAAATAAATAAATAAATAGCCATTCATGATAAAATAGAGGATATCTAGTGTTTTTGAGAGGATACCGAAAATTATCTCACTTGATAGGTTGATTGAATTTATTCAGTAGTACAACATGTATACAGTAAATAGCAAAAATATACTTATAGGTGGCATACCTTAGAACTACATGACTGCACCATTGGGAGATGGCGTAGCCACTAGTGGCTGTCTCCACGCCATTCCCGTTTAAAAACATGAACAAGAAAAATGGGGAAAAACACTTGTTACCGAGATAAATGGTTATTTTCGCTCGCGCTTCGGTATCCACTCAAAAATACCAGATTTTCTTTTTATTATACGCTTTTTATAAGAATCCGATAATTCCACTCTTTTTAACCTTGAATGGGTACACGAAAGTAAACAACGCATTGAATCATTGACACGCGGAAGTCATTTGATCGATACTAGGAACAAAGAGCGTCTTGCAGTCTAATTCAGCTGGTGGGTTTCTAGTCCAAACAGAGCCTGAAAGAACGTAATATAAGTGTTTGGTTTGGTTTGGTACGTCCTTTGAAAGGACGTACCAAACCAAAAAATTACAGACTTACAGGCCATGTTTGGGCTAGCGGGTTTCATGCATCAATTCAAGGTGTTGACTTATTGCTTGACATAATGGTTATCCACTCAAAAACACTAGATTTTCTTTTCATTATAAGTTTTTAGAGCAAATTGATCATTTTCAGTGATAATTTGATTCGTATCCACCTTCAATTGATGCTTTGAAAGCCACCATTTTGAGAGACACCGTGAAAGTGAAAATTTCTATATCTTCACAGTGGGGGATACGATTTCTATCATTCCGCAATTTTTTCGATAATCTATCGTTTAGCGTATAATAAAGATGATTTCGTAACAAAAAATGTTTTGATAATTGACAGATTAACTGGATAAACAGTTAATTCTGTTGACTCATAACAAAAAGCCATGAGTATACCTGTTACATATAGATTACTTGACAGATGTGGATTTTGTCTCGCCGGTGTCGTCAGTCGGTGATTTTATGGGAAATTACGAAGCCTTTGAGACGAAGCAAAAGTATATATCTAATGCCAAAGTTTCGGTGCTAAATCGGGGCGTGGGGTGTACCAAAACATTTCGGACACCGGTGGTGGGTGGTCAGGGGAGCGGGATGACAAATCCATTCCTGGGGAGGGGGAGGGGGGAGTTGCAACTTTTTTCGTAGTGCATTTTTGAAAATTATTTTCAAACAATAAGGTTAAACTGTTGTTTTAGTAGTCTATTTGGCACCTGTTCGCCAGGTAGGGCCAGTCAATAAGAAGCCAATGATATCAAATTTCAGTAAAATTTAACATGAAAGGTCTATCATTCCTGATGCCATAGCCCATTTTTATACCGTACTGGGGAGAGCTTGGAATCGACTTGAAAATTAGTTATCAACAAAATATGTCTCTAAATCTGAATGACAGTCTGCCAGTGCAAGCTGAAAAGTAGCATGAATCAGCTGTTAGCAAATGTGACTGGACCCAGGGACGGACTGGGCTAAAGAAACATTGCCTGGAAACGTACCAGGGGGGGGGGGGGGGGCGGACCCGGAACAATTTTTATTTTTCGAAACGAAAGAACGCTGCTTCCTTGCATCTTAGCGATTAATGGCAGTCCACATAGAGGGCATATTCAATGGCATTTTTGTATCATCTTTGTCGCTCATTTGGCAAAAATGATTGCACTAAAGAGAGCCACGGACTCGGCAGCCAATGACAGTCCACATGGAGGGCATTTCATTTCGATAAACCGACAGACTATGCAATCAGAGTCATTTCGCCTTTTGGTCATTTTCACTAAATTTCCTGCGCTAACAGGTGTTGAGCCGCATGAATTTGGGAGGGAGTGAGGGGGGGGGGATTGGTGTTCTCAAATGGGGGCCACCGGGAAATTTCCCCATGAACCACACGGCCAGTCCGTCTTTGACTGGACCTTCTAAGTTAAAACTGCCGACATCAGGTCAGAGATGTAAGTCTGCTCCAGTACATCACTAAGATAGACAAAGAAACTCAGACTTTCCTTCATCGGTGTCTGCATGCTGGAGTAATGTTATGTATCAAAATGCATTACAACATTCAAATAACAGGACAAATACAGAGACTGAAATTAAACAGAAATAATCATAAAAAGGTGAAGTAAACTGTACCCGCTATCATGCGTGAAAATGTTAAGTTAATGTATACCACATCCAAATGTGAGCTGCAAAAATCTGCATTTCAGTTGATACTCAATTTGACCAACTTGGCCAGTTGACCGTTTGAACACTTGTAGTATCTCCCATGTCAGTTCAATGGCAGCAATCGAAAGAGTCCCATATTCATTATTCTGGGTAGATCAATTAATATTTTTCAACGAGCAGCCTTGGGCTGCACGTTGAAAACATTAATTGGTCTGCACCACACATTTACTTAGCGGTCACCCCACTGAATAAAATTATGACGTATCACGTTTCTGGTCTGGCAAAGCGGCCTCTCGAGTTCAAAGGGAGTTAAACATCTGGAATTCTCTAATTAGTCTGTGTGAAACACACAGACTATTGTTTTTGCACGGTTTCTTTTTCTTTTTTTTTTTCTTTTTTTTCTTCTTCTTCTTTTTCTTCTTCTTCTTCTTCTTCTTCTTCTTCTTCTTCTTCTTCTTCTTCTTCTTCTTCTTCTTCTTCTTCTGTCTTCTGTCTTCTCATCACTTTTTTGTCCGCAAGATAACTCGAAAACGAATTGCCATATCTCGTTGATTTTTTGCATGCTGATAGACAGCCACAAGTTCTCGGCACTGAATATTTTTCAGATTCCTGGGGCATTAGGGTTCTCCGTGGGGGTGTTTTGAAAGTGGGTCACGCCCATATCTCAGGCGTGGTATGACCTAGGGACCTGGGACCAACACCAAATGAGTCGATACTCGATGGACGTTCAAAATATGGGTCAAGGTCACGGAGGTCATCTAGGGGTCATTGAGTGCATTTTTCAGAATTGCTGGAAATCACATTTTTTGACCCCCTAAAGTATTCCTGATGTACACACATGCATTTTGACGTAAAAAAGTGGGCGTGGCCAAAATTTTTGAAAGTGGGTCACGCCCATATCTCAGGCGTGGTATGACGTATGGACCTGGGACCAACACGAAATGAGTCGACACTTGATGGAGATTCAAAATATGGGTCAAGGTCACAGAGGTCACCTAGGGGTCATTGAGTGCATTTTTCAGAATTGCTGGAAATCACATTTTTTGACCCCTAAAGTATTCCTGACGTACACACATGCATTTTGACGTAAAAAAAGTGGGCGTGGCCAAAAATTTTGAAAGTGGGTCACGCCCATATCTCAGGTGTGGTATGACGCATGGACCTGGGATCAACACCAAATGAGGCGACACTTGATGGAGATTCAAAATATAGGTCAAGGTCACGGAGGTCACTTAGGGGTCATTGAGTGCATTTTTCAGAATTGCTGGAAATCATATTTTTTGACCCCCTAAAGTATTCCTGATGTACACACATGCATTTTGACGTAAAAAAGTGGGCATGGCCAAAATTTTTGAAAGTGGGTCACGCCCATATCTCAGGCGTGGTATGATGTATGGACCTGGGACCAACACGAAATGAGTCGACACTTGATGGAGATTCAAAATATGGGTCAAGGTCACAGATGTCACCTAGGGGTCATTGAGTGCATTTTTCAGAATTGCTGGAAATCACATTTTTTGACCCCCTAAAGTATTCCTGACGTACACACATGCATTTTGACGTAAAAAAAGTGGGCGTGGCCAAAAATTTTGAAAGTGGGTCACGCCCATATGTCAGGTGTGGTATGACGCATGGACCTGGGATCAACACCAAATGAGGCGACACTTGATGGAGATTCAAAATATAGGTCAAGGTCACGGAGGTCACTTAGGGGTCATTGAGTGCATTTTTCAGAATTGCTGGAAATCACATTTTTTGACCCCCTAAAGTATCCCTGACATACACACATGCATATTTACGTAAAAAAAGTGGGCGTGGCCAAAATTAGTGAAAGTGGGTGACACCCATATCTCAGGCGTGGTATGACCTACAGACCTGGGACCAACACCAAATGACTCGATACTCGATGGAGGTTCAAAATATGGGTCAAGGTCACGGAGGTCAACTAGGGGTCATTGAGTGCATTTTTCAGAATTGCTGGAAATCACATTTTTTGAACCCCTAAGGTATTCCTGACATACACCCATGCATTTTGACGTAAAAAAGTGGGCGTGGCCAAATTTTTGAAAGTGGGTCATGCCCATATCTCAGGCATGGTATGACGTATGGACCTGGGACCAACATCAAATAAGTCGACACTTGAGGCAGACTCAAAATATGGGTCAAGGTCACGGAGGAGACCTAGGGGTCATTGAGTGCATTTTTTCAGAATTGCTGGAAATCATATTTTTTGATCCATAAAGTATTCCTGACGTACACACATGCATTTTGACGTAAAAAAGTGGGCGTGGCCAAAATTTTTGAAAGTGGGTCACGCCCATATCTCAAGCGTGGTATGACCTACGGACCTGGGATCAACACCAAATGAGTCGACACTTGATGGAGATTCAAAATATGGGTCAGGGTCAAGGAGGTCACCTAGGGGTCATTAAGTGCATTTTTCATAATTGTTGGAAATCACATTTGTTTACCCCCCCCCCCCCCCCCCCCCCAAAGCATTCCTGACGTCCATACATGCATTTTTATGTTAAAAAAGTGGGCGTAGCCAACATTTTTGAAAGTGGGTCATGCTCATATCTCAATCGTGGTATGATGAATGGACCTTGTACTAACACCAAATGAGACGACACTTGATGGAAATTCAAAATATGGGTCAAGGTCATGGAGGTCACCTAGGGGTCTGCCTGAAAGAGGTCACCAAAGTCATCAAGTGCGTATTATTCAGAAATACTGGGAAATGAATGTTATTACACCTTAATGCATTTCTAAAGTTTATGAACGTATTTCATCACTCAAATTAGTGGGCAGAGCCAAAAATGTCCATTTCTGATTCGAGTATCGAACCCTTTAATGCTGGTCACATGTATGCCTTTTCTGTTTTCATATAAATAACTGTTCTGATTCAAGTATGAATATCTGTAAATACTGTTAACGAAAACCCACTTCTGATTTGTTTAAAAATATTTTACTCCTGAAAATAAGCCTCCATAAATTCTCTTTCTGTATAGTTTATTCCTGATTCTTTAACCCTTTTCACACAGACTTGAATTTACTGGCTGCAGTAAATTCTGTTTCTCTAGTTCTTCTTGGCTTCCGACAACCAGTCACAGGCGAATTGGACAAATTAAAACATAAGTCATAGGCCCATAGGCCGGGCCCATATACTATGCCTACTTATTTATTAATTTATTAATAATATTTACGAACATTTTAGCAGTGATAGCAATTAGATGATCCTTCATTCTCAAGTTGACATAATTCAGTATCTTTGGAACTTGTAAATGTTGGGAAGTCCACACAGGGGAGCGGCGGTATATCTATTTTTGTCCCTTGCAAGTCTAACATTAAATTTGAATGGGAAAACAGCAAGCAGTATTCATCGTTGATGAATTATTCAACAGCAGTGCTTTGCTTTTTCATAACAGCACACTACAGCGTGGAATCTTGAATAACGCGCCATTTTATTTCACAAACACACGCCTGTACATTGCCATAACAGCTACATTTCAGGTATTTGTCATTGTATCAGCCCGAGACAGTCAAAAACAATGAAAACTGGCCATATTAACCATAACTGAAAGTACGGCAACATTGATAAATATTTTGCAATTTTCTATGGTGAAATCTAAATGCGTCTATTGATGTGAACATCTTTGCCTTGGATAGAAGATTGGGATGATTCAAACTAGCGGAATTATTATTTATTTATTTATTTATTTATTTATTTATTTATTTATTTATTTATTTATTTATTGGTGTTTAAGGTCGGATAGTTGTGCACAATGACTAATCATGACCACGACATTTTTACGGGTAGAGGAAGCCGGAGTACCCGGAGAGAACGACCGAGCAGCGGAGTGCAACTGTCAGCTTCCAAACATACTAACTTCACACAAGCAGGGTTAGCATTGGTTGAAGACAGGTGCACCTTCAACGTGCAGTACATCTAGTACACAACGTCACCGTTCCCCCACGTGAGCACTGGGGTGAAGTGTCTTGCCCAAGGACACAGGTGGAATTCGAACGAGGACCTCTCGACTTGCAGCCTGCAAATCTACCAACTGAGCTACCACGCCCCATATAGCGGAAATAACTTCCGATCAACGCGGTGGTGATAACTCTGAAAAATATATAAGTGCTTGGTGTCCCAGTTTTCAGCGGATAAAGAATTGTACGGGGTGGCGTGGGATGGGGGATGGGGGAGGGGATTGTGGTCGGTGGTCAAATGTCGGAAAAAATATTCCGCTTTGTGTCTGCATTTTTTTTCTTGTGCCATCCCCGATCAAATGCTGTATTTTTGTGCCAAACGAATTATTTTTGTGCAGTTGCCACCATTGGCACCCCACAGTGTGAACACTGAGAGGCGGTATTTGGTAGCCCTTTTCTGACTTTCTTTCTCTCCGTTGTTCTGCATCGCCACAGCAGAATGTCATCTGTCGAAAAATTGCACATTATTTACTATCTGTTTTTCATGAATAAGTCTTCGTTTCACATTTTTTTATTGATGAAATCTCTGTCTATCGATGTAAACGGTAGCGACCAGATCGCAATCATATCGCTATCCGAACGAGAATGAAGTCGCTGTTAAGATCACGGTACCTTACTCTTGCTGAGTTGATAAGTTCATTTTTTTCTCAAGCCAGAACGAAAATTAACCTTTTACATAACAGAAATAGAATACGACTCTCGAAAAAGAATTTATTAACTAATGATTATCATTTTTCGCCTCGAGCTTGTTCCCGTGGGGGTGTCAAAGTATATATTGTGAGGCAACTACTGAAAGAAAGACTAATAAAATCTGAAAGCCATTTTGTCAGGGTTACGCCGGGGGGGGGGGGGGGGTGTCAAGGGGGATGTACCCCCTCGTCGGAGAGTGTTACCCCCTCTGTTGGGAACATCGGCTAAATTCGTCGGAAAGATAACATTTTGCAGATACCATGAAGACAGACGTAGTCGTCTCGAAGACAAAGACAAACACGCATAGCAGGAATAAGCCGATTGGTGTATAATCACTGTGGCATAAGAAGAGTTAATTGCATTGCGAGAGATCTATTTTAGTCCTTACCAGAAACTTTGTACACAATCACTCATGGGTAGACACACATCTAATCTCTGTTGTGAGTTATATCGTACTTACTAAATTTGTGGCTTGTGGATCAAGGGTATCAAAAACAGGCGCCATGGCGAAACGCTATGACAAGCACCTGTATTTGTTAGCCTAGTTCCACAAGCCACATTTTTTGCGTTTCGTTTTGACTCTCTCGAAGCCTCTAAAGTCACGGATATTGCCACTTTTTTCGATTAAACCAAAACTTTCCCACACCGGGGCGAACCGCGACTCTCGCCCCACCCCCCCCCCCGCATGGGGGTCATAGCAAGGGGATCATGGCGCCGCCGCTGATTTGTTTTTTTTAATTTATTTGGGTTTAGCGACACATTCAGCAGTCATAGTCGGAGAGTTTACAGGATGTAAGAAGCCGGAGTATCCGGAGACAACAGCAGACCAAAGGTGAGTTGTTGTTAGATTTTCCAGCTTACAAACTCGGCACGAACAGAGTTAGTGTCAGCTGAAGTCATGTGTAACATCGACGCGTAATACGTCTTAGCACATAGTGCTACCGGCATCCAAGTTCAACTGGGGCATTTTGAGTGATTGTCCATTTTTACAACACTGGTTGCACGAGCCTGGATCGACCCTACGCCCGTTCGATCAGAAATCCATTTCCCCGAGAGCTTTCACGCCCCTCACCCTTTATAAGCGTTTCATTAAGTAAGGGTTAGCACATTCTATGAGTAACGAAGCTACGCGTTAAAACGTTGGAATATTAGACTTTGCTTGTTTTTCTGTATTGGGGATTTTAGGAGCATTTTCAATAGCCATGATCATATCGCGTTGGACAGTTTTCCGAGTGGTGGAGCTTGAATATAAACAAGGTTCTAACAAGATCCAGTAGCAACTGCGCTGTATGCTAGGGCACGGTCTCAATACCGACTGTCCACGTGGGGAGGGGCGGGGCGGGGCGGGGCGGGGGTGGAGGTTACGGCGGCGCTGAATACTAAGGCTTTCATTCGCCGCTGACTCTGTGCAGTTAGTAAGTTGAAGGGTCTGACAGTTGTTCGCCGCTGCTCGGTGTTTCCTCCGGCTACTCCGTCAAACAGTCAGGCACAATGTGACCCTGACTGTTGAAAGTCTCATTAAACCCCGATAAATGGCCACATAAACATGAGTGAGACATATAGTTTCCACGAAGCGTGTGAAACGGCCTTATCTGGAAAGACTTGGTGTGTTATTTATTTATTTATTCTGGTTGCCTTCTTCCCAAGAAACAAAAGAAAAAAACAAAACAAAAGTCCTTCTATTGACAACATCTCGTCGTCACACCTACACAGATTGGAATGTAACCAATCAAATCTTGTACTTAATATTTCTATTGTTTGGATGATGAGTTTCAGAAGATCCGATATTGGACATTTTGACTTCAGAGCTGAGAGTTGAGTGAACCACCAGACGTCCATACGTATTTCGTTCTAAATAGATTTTTTTCTATTTTAAACACAGTGAAGCACTTTTAAACCAAGAAAAGGTTTCAACACAGAAACAATGCCAGCTGTAATCGTAACGGTAACCGTTCGGACCATCTTGCGTTTATTTCTTTGTGTGATACTGGTAACTACGACGACATTTGGTGCAAGTAAGTACATTTTTCTTGTTCCTCACATTTTGTTACTGAATGTAACTACAAAAAACTTGTCTGGTAAAATAATTGAATTCTTTCATGTGAAACTGGGGTTGCGTGACCTATCCCACGTTTTGCAATAATGTACAAATGAATTCGGTGAGACATTCTAATGACAAGAAAAATAAAATTGCCCGGGAAAGTAACCAGCCAGGCTCATTACCAGCTAGATGGTCTTGAGGGAAATTTACCCGAGAGCAAAATATTGAGTTAGATTTTTGACCAAAAGCTGCTTGTTAAGGAAAGTACACGTTTTTAATTTCATAATTAGGCTCAGTCCAACAATGTAACACCGTAACTGGGGCCCCATATTTCGAAAGCAATTTAAAGTTTGAAGTTGACTCAAGTCTGCGTTTTACTCAAGTCGGATGTTTTGAAAAAGATTCAGTTCAAAAATCGAACCTAGCCTTGAAAATTTACTCGAGATCAAATACTTGCTATAAACGTTATGTTAATCCATTTTGTAGTTGCCGCAAGTTCGATAAAAAAATTAATCCTGCAGCCCCAAAGGTCGTCGTGAGCTATTTTGTTGTTTATTCTTGTGATCGTTACCGAACGATGAATCTTCTTAAAACAAACATTTATGCATACCTATTGAGGGGCCCAAAACTCCTTAAACTTAAATCACGAAACTTATGACTCTAACGGAAACTTTGAACGCAACAACGTTTGCACATTAGTTTATTTTTAACCCTTTATCCAACGAATCGCTCGCATCTGCCCGCGTAATATGCAAACTGAGCAGCTGAAAAAATATTATTTTTCGATAAATGTCAACAAAAACATATCTTTTGACCCCTCTTTGGAACGAGCTCTTAGGGCTCGTGCCAAAGAGGGGTCACATGATATGGTTTTGTTGAATTTTTTTGAAAAAAATTAAAAAATGATATTTAAAATAATAAATTTTGAAATCGTCTGGGTTGGTTAAAGGGTTAAAATACCGACTGGGTGCTCGGTTGCTCTGTGGTTACGGAATTGGACTTCAAACCGAGAGGTCCACGATTCGATCCCCACAAGGGCAACTGTGTTGCGCGTTTGGGCAAGGCACTTAATCCCTATTGCCCACGCGTGGACACAGTGGCGCCAAGTACTAAGGCGTGCTGTCGGGCGATAGTGCACTTGTCTTCAACCAATGCTAACCCAGCTTGCGTGGAGTATGTTTGCGAACCTGACAGCTGCTGACCGCAGCTCGGTGGCTCTCCGGGCACTCCTGCTTCCTCCACACGTTAAACTGTCCGACCCGAGGTGATCCTGGCTGTCGAAAGTGTCGTTAACCCCCCCCCCAAAAAAAAATAAATAAATAAATAAATAAAAAATAAAATATCGATTCGAGGCAAACTGTCATCTGATTCCTGAGCTGAACCTAAGAATGGACTCATGAGTTTTTCGAAATAATGGCTTCAGATCACGACACTGAAAAGCCCGTCAACTCTATCAGCCATATTGGGCTGTAGGATAATCCTTTCAAAGCGCTGTGCATAAATTCTTGCATGACAAAATAGGAGCATTCAATGACAATTTAACAAAATACACAACAAATCAATAAGGATGACCAACAATAATTTAATCCTACAGCCCTACAGGGTTATAGGTTTACATTATTGCTGATCCACCCTATGATTACAAAACGGATCAGACCATTTAACATTATGTTAGGACGATATTTTTTTAGGACGACACCACCTACGCGATCAGTGTTAAAGGGTTGTAATTCCTCTTCATTCGCAATCTGTTTGTAAAAGTGTCTTGAGTCAAAGGGCTTTGGAGTGAGCTAGTGAAGGTGGGCGGATAGTGGTTCAGTCCAGTTGGTTCAATGATGGTATTTCGAAGGAGTGGACCTGTGGACCTCAAGAACAATCGAGAATCCGCTTGAAGCCTTTTGTATGCACAGTCTACGGCATGTGGCAGCCCTCTATAGGAATAATAAGTTGTTTCAGGACTTTCAAAAACTGAGGGTACCAGAGCAAAAGCCTACTCCTTCCTTGCTCATGTTTCATATTCAGTCAAATGCAAATAATGGTCTGTTTATATATATTTGTTTTATTACAAATTATTGGATAGTGTCTATGGGCATTCTCCAAAAATTTGTAATAAATCAGATTTGAATAACAAATTCAGACCACTAAAAATAATCTAGCCCTTAACCAGTTTAAGCTTTTCTGGGAGAAGATATCATATTCATTATTGGTAGACGGTGGCTCATCGGTTAGCGCATTGTACTTATGATCAAACTGTCGTCCGTTCTATCCTGCCCTGCGTCATCTGCCTTGTACTCTTGCTCAAGACGTTTAACCCTTTACCTAACATGAAAAGCAGACGACACTTGCAAACAAGATTCATGAATAACTATTTTTTTCATTTTTTGTCTCAAAAACAAAGGTTATGACCCCTCATTGGAACGAGCTCGACGAGCTCGTTCCAAAGAGGGGTCATAACCTATGTTTTTGAGACAAAAAATGAAAATATAATGAAAATTAATTGGCAATTTTTGAGAATATCGATGACCAGTTTTTTCCGTTACGTTGGGTAAAGAGTTAATCCCGAATCCCGAGTGATCAGAAAGGAGTACAACACGTCGACGGTACTTTTGTCTTCAACCACTGATAAGCCTGCTTGTGTCGGAATAGTAAGAGAGAGAGAGAGAGAGAGAGAGAGAGAGAGAGAGAGAGAGAGAGAGAGAGAGAGAGAGAGAGGCCAGTTTTTGAAAGTGTCGTTAAAATCACAAATAATAAACATACAAACGTAATCATATTTATAATCCTCAAATTATTAAAATGGAAAAAAAATCCTAGGATTATTATTTTTTAAAAATTCTCTTCGTTAGGGCACTGGGGTGTGATGATGGCACATTATTTCTATGAAAGTCATCGATATCTTCATGTTTTTCCAAAATAGTAGGAGTTGTCATACACAGGGTGATCGCTAAAGGAGGTGGGGGGGGGGGGGGGCGCTACGCCTATATTCCAATGTTTCGAAAAGCAATTAAAATGTGTATTAAACTTTGACGCAGCATATTAGCGACCGGCCTAAGTATTTACCAATACCGACCTTGGTTATAATACCAATACTCGACAATTTGAATGATGCCTGAATTGACGAGTACCAGGATGGATCGTTTGGGGGGTCATTGTGGTTCAAAGTGAGATCAATGTCAGAGGAGTTGAGGAGAGGGGGGGGGGGGGTCTGGAGAGGCTAGGAAAGAGTGTGCCAAATGTGTAACTTAGATGTAACGGAGACCCTGGAACATTTTATTTTACAATGCCCCAAATAGTTGCCCAGTGGAACAAGACTCCTTGAGAACTAATAGAAAACATGGGATGGAAACAATGAAGGATAGCTGGATAAGGAATGACACGAGGAAAAGGGTCAATTTTATAGTTGGGGAGATCGAGAAGGCGCTTATGGGGGAATTATGAAACAGTTTTTGATTGAATGCTGGGAGATTAAGAGGGAGTGTGCGTGGGGGGGGGGGGGGGGATTCCGGCGGGGCACTGGGTTAATGTCGCTGGAAGGAGTAGATTGAATAGCTGTGGGTCTGTAGTCCTTGTGTAGCCTGGTAAGTCTAAGAGATAATTCATGAACCTACACTGGGAAATGCATTTTTCTTGTGGATTAAATTACAAGATTTGAGGCAAAGGGAGTCCTCAGAATCCATCTCAGGGGTTACAAAAATATAAATTCCCCCGGGGAGCCCCTTCCCCACCATTGAGAGAGAGAGAGAGAGAGAGAGAGAGAGAGAGAGAGAGAGAGAGAGAGAGAGAGAGAGAGAGAGAGAGAGATACCCTCCTCCAACACAGCACCTGCGGCCCTCGGGGCAACCCCAACCCCAGTTACTGACCACGCCCAAGAACCTCTAGCAACGTCCCTGCTCACACAATTCAGTTTCCACACTGGTAAAAATCATGATGAATCACAAAAAGCATCGGGTCGGAGCCAGGAATTCCCCGGCACGGGTGCCATGACCCCCAACAGAGGTAGGGGTGGGGTGGGCGGAGGGGTAAAGAGTCCATGTACCTATAGGGCCGCGTGTGGAACTAGGGTGTCAAAAACAGGTGTCATGGCGATTCGCGATTCCCCAGCTCCACAAGCAACAAATTAAATAAGTACGATATAACACACAACAGGAACTAGATGTCCATGGATCAGTGCTTGTGTAGAAAGTTTCTGGTATCGAACTCAAATAACTGACAATTGTCGATGTCTTCCATAACATGAAGATAAAAGGCCCATTATCGTCTCGGTACAATAACAATCGAATCAAGTTGCAAGATAAGCAATGAATCGCTTCTTTTATTTTAGCCTACAAATACCAAATATCATGGAGCCCGAGAACGGATTACCAATCCGTGCGAACGGATTACTAATCCTTGCACACGGATTACAAAAATGACCATGTCACCTCTCGAGCTCCATACTCAGTGATTTTTCGCACTTGGCACCTCACGGGCACCAGTCAATACATGCGCCCGACAAGGGACATGTTGATTTATTTTATGGTTCCAATACTAATCAAGGAGCATGACTGTAGAAGTATGATAAGAAAGTGACATAGCAGCAACTGAATGTTGTCCGGTATCGTGCATGACAGTATGTCCCCCATTCCTATAGAAGGAGGGTGGACGGGTATGTGTGGTTCGTAGGTATAGTCATGTTTGCAATTGGGCGGAGAGCTCGTGGATACTACTTCATAAGATGCACCTGCGGTGTGTGTTAATGTGTAGTCACCATAGACGGTCCTTATGTCAGCTCCTGATAGGATGAGGGTTCGGGGCTCAGAATTAGATTAACGCCGCCCTGCGTTATGTGGGGTTGTTGACCCTTGCATGGCGAAGGCCCACAATCAAGAATAAGAATAAGTGATAAATGTCCTCTTTAGTTAGTTATGTAGGTGAGAGCTTGTTGTGATAACAATGAATCGCTGCTGAATATATGTATAGGTTACAGCATAGAAAACCAGTGATATTGAATATACAATCGCGAGAGTCAGTTAACGAGGACTTGTCCGAGTAACTAGCTCGAGCGATTGTATGTTCAATATCACGAGTTTTTTGTGCTGTAACCGACTTGTCACACTGATGTTTGCACAAACAATCAAAACACGAACAATCAAACACTCCACTGAACCCTTGTCTGACACGTGTCCATTCCCGTTTAATTAGTTAATTTCTTAAGCCAAACTTGCAAGACACATGAAGATTGATGGAAAGCGAGTGATATTACTTCATTTTTTCCGTTTCGTCATTGCGCTCAAAAGGTTGAGCGAGAAATTAAACGTTCCATTTATCATTTACACCCGGGTGTGGATTTCTTTCTTTAACTCTTTCAATAAAATCAAAAGTCAGGTAAATCTCGTTTCTCTGTTCAAAACATTTTAGCACAGGTGCCCTTAATCTTTCCTCTCGGCTGTGTTTGTATTAGAACTGACAGGTTACACAATCACTGTCTATTGTTCCTTGATTGGTAAAAGTGTGGCGATATATGTTGAATATCACACATGCTCTTACCAACTCTTCGAAATATATCACACACTTTTAACAAAGGCGTGACGTCATAACTATGTGACAAGACTCCCAATCGCATTCTGTTTTGAAGCAATTGGATGTCTTCAGTGAGGAAGGACCTGGAAGGCCTTTGAGGCGTTCGTATAAATTTTAGTCCCTTGCCAAGCACAATTTTCTCATGTGTATTGATGGTGTAAGTTGATAAGTTGGTAATATGTTTGCTAGCCTTGGCAGCCAGTGCGGTAAGGTGAGGCTGTCGTTCCATTTAACGTCATGTCTGCCGCCTCCGGGAACGTTTGACATGTAGGATAGTGAGATAGTTGTGCGGCGGTGCCGAGATGGACAGTGAATTTTGGAAGAGTGAACTTCACTGGTAGGAGCACATAGGCCTAGCCATGTTTGTTTAGTATCGACTATCCTGGTCAGGTTCCGTAGTATGCCCTCTCTGGTACATCTATGGGCAAACTCGGCGATGGTTAATAGTAGGGATTGGTGTTTTGCCCGGATAGGTGGTACTCACACATGGTTGGGCCATGGTTCGTGTATGTAGGGATGAGGAAGGGGAAAAATCATCCGGCCTGGCGGCAAGGCAAGGCAAGACCTGCGTCCAAAGCTTTAGGTTCAGCGGAAAGGGACAAAGGTCCCTGGTCGTCAGAAGTAGCAGAGGAGAGCCTTACGCTCTCTGATGACGTAGTGGTGAGACAACAGCCGGTTCCAATGCTGGAATCGGGGTCATGCTCCGCCGACGAGGGGTCGGAGTCGGACTCCAAGGGACAGGTATGGTCCATAGGACCGACATGAGTGGACATGTCGGTGGGCCGAGTGGTTTTCAGTGGCCCGAGCCCGGCTGAATCGGTGTTGATTAATACAGACTGCATATCCGTGGTAGTACAGATAGTGCCATTGGTATCACTGTTGGACTCGTGGTCAATATTCGGGTGAAGAGGCCAACTTTCCTCTGGCAAGAGGTCATAAGCGTACTGAGTGTGGCAGAGGTGGAGGTGTCCTGATGTAGGCGAGGTGTAGAATATGCCTTTCTTATGGTAGCCCTGCGTGCCGTGGCACTATGCCCTGTCATGTGTTTGACAGAAGAGGTAGCCTTTGTAGGGGCCTCAGACATCTGATGTGCACCACCTCGAGGTGTTGTTCTCTGGGGGAGAATGTCGGTCATTCCTAACTTCCGACGCTTGGGTGCGCTCGGCGGTGAATCAGCTACGGTATGGTGGGTGTCCACTGGTAAAGTTACTCTGCGAGTGCGCTTCGGGAGGTGTGTCTCTAATTGGTCAGAGGAATTGCTACCGGTGAGTGGATTACGCCCCCCCCGCCGCCCCCCCCCCCCCCTGTCGGTTCCGCGGGACACGATGGCAGCTGCCATTGTGTTGTGGCCACCTGTGGCCATGGTCTCTTTATAAGGCTGGGCATTCGTTAGCCGATATTTGGTGACGCCAGAGCTGGAAAAGGCGTTCTATGGCGTTACGGAAAAGCTCAAGAAAGGCAGGTTGGTCCTGCTCAGTGATATTAGGAGGAAGGGAATTATTGAGGTACTCAGATATCTCGACCTCCAGGTCAGAGACACTCTTCTATTATTGTGTCTGTAGGAGTTGCGTCAAACGCTGGGTGGTTGGGAGAGCTAGCTCGTCGATGTCCGATGATATGTCATTCTCATATTTGAGCACCCCATTGACAGTGCGGCGTAGACCTCTATTTATGGCATTGAGATCTGAAGGCACGACGTTTTGTGAGTTGTATTGTCGATAAATGCGGTGTTTGTGGTGTGCATTAGCTTCTCAAACACGAGCCTCCGAGTGTTATTGAATTGTAGTCGGAGCTTATGGTGCGTTTCTGTGTGTAACGACGGCATTGTGGAAATGAGGTAGAAGGCTTGATACGTGAGGTGAACCTCTATTTGTATTTGTCCGGAATTAACTTCCGCAAAGTGTAACCATGGTTTCGGCCTGTACGGCCTTATCAAACAAAAAAGAGATCTGTTGTATTTCAGTGGTAATGTTACAAGACTGGTCCCAGGTGGGTGGAAGTCTCAACGGTTGTCGACGTGTAACCCTGTTGGGCAGGATTAATAGTGACAGCGACTGAGAGTCGGAAACTGTCACGACTTTATTATCGTGATGTTGTTGTTCACTGAGAACCGTCAAAACACAACGAAGAGCTGTAGCTTTGGTAGCCAGCTGTGTTGAGAGTATTAAAGCTCTATTTGTGATGATTGTGGGGTACCAATCAGAGCGCCAAGAGCTGAGAATGTTAGCTCAATAATGCTTTCGGGAAGGTATCTTTTTAGCGTCGTGGGGTGACGTACAGACTGGTGTGGGTCACCAGAGTATATTCCACCAGGAAGGTGGAAAGGATCGTGTGAAGTGAAAATGCGATAGTGTCGGGGTGACACACAAGTGAGTCACACTAGCCAGGTTGGCAGTCAACACGATCTAATAAGATTGTATGGCTGGAATAAATAGTACAGAAAATAAAAAGGTGAAAGCGAAAATAACGAAAGCAAAGCGTTGGGTCGGAATAACTACCTGTGTGCGAAAAAGTTAATGTGTATATACAGTTGTGTCTCAGAGTGGTTATTAAGGGACATAACAACAACTAGGATCGCCATCAAGCTTCGGGTGTGGTCATCTAACGGTAGAATGAGACAACAGGGGCCTTGGTGGCCTCAATCATATGAGATCGGCCCCCATGAGACACTAACGGGCGTGTGATAAGCGAAGTCTAACGTTAGTGAACGTTATCAGACCGTGTGTGGCTGGTCCGCTTTCGTGTCGAACATATTGCCCACTATTCCTCTTTAGATGTGAGGTGGGAGGGTTCTGTTCGGTTCTTAGGTATTGCCATACGGTTCGAAAGTTAGAACTGGACGCCCCTGTGTACTACTTCCATGGGAGATAATTGTGGTGGGTTTTAACATAGATAGACTTTAGTTCAGCCCTTGGTAGCTCAAAGGTTCAGGGCTCAGAATTGAAAATAGCGCTTCCTGTAGGGCGGTTTATAGCGAAGGGCTGTACGCCCGTGAGTACTTCCATAGGGGGTAACTGTGGTATGTTTTAATGTAAGGTCACCATAGATTGACCTCAGTCAGAACCAGGGCTGGGAGGAGTTACAATTTTCCTTAACACGTTAACGTGTTAAATAATTCTGCGTTAACGAGTTAAATGACGTCAAATGTTAAAATGAACAAAATTTTAATAACTCCGGCCATTTTTATTGATTTGAATTTGAATATGATTGAACTTACGTACAGTTCGTCTCTTGAGTTCCAATGTGTTCTATGCGCCTACTGGCATAAAAAAACACATTGGAACTCAGGGGACGAGTAGTTAATATAGTTCTCTCAGGTTGTCGTAAATTCTAACATTCAGCGATGTTTTCATTTAAGAATACAAGCGCTGCGGCCGTGTCGTTAGAAAGAGACATCCGCCGTTGTTCGAATACCAGTCCTTACATGGAAAACAGACAATCGGATGAAGCTGATATTGCTGTATCGCCAAATATCGGCGGGTCAACTTCGCCAATGTTGGTAGGAGGGCTTCATGACCTCTCCACCAAATCAATGGTCATCTATAATTGACGGACATCTAAATTATTCGTGTTCTTCGATTTCGTCAAATGGCGCAAAATTCGACGTCATCGGCACGCGCGATCCGGTTTGGGTAAACACATAACCACGTAATGCTTCATATTATACAATTATAATCCTCAAAGTTAAACGTTATTAACTTGGTTAAATTTTTTCGACGTTGTTAAACTAATTTAACACGTTAACGTTTTTAACGTTAACTGCTCCCAGCCCTGGTCAGCCCCTAGTAGGTTGAAGGTTCAGGTCCCATAATTAGCAATGATGCTTCGTGCGATGTGCAGGGTTCAAGGCCCCTTTTGTAGGATAAGACATTCTGTGAGTTCCATTGTTGATAAATGCGAAGTTTATGGTGTGCATCAGATTTTCGAAACACAAGTATCCGAGTGTTATTGAGCTGTAGTAGGAGCTTACCGTGTGTTTCAGGTTGTAACAACTCCGTGGTGGAGATGAGGTGGAGAGGCTAGGTAGGTTATGTGGACCCCTATTCGTATTTGTCCGGAATTAACTTCCGTAAAATGTAACCAAGGTTTCGGCCTGTGTGGCCTCACCAAACAAACAAATACAGATATCTGTTGTATTTCAGTGGTAATGTTACAAAACCGGACCCAGGTGGGTGGAAGTCTCTACGGTATCCAACGTGTAATCCTGTTGGCCAGGTTTTATAGTGAGAGCGACTTACGTAAGGCAGTCGTGAGTGTGAGAGTCGGAATTTGTCACGACTTTATATTGTAGTGTTGCTGTTGACTGAGAACTGTCATAACACAATAAAGAGCTATCAGTTGGTAGCCAGCTATGTTGAGAGTGTTAATACTCTGTTTGTGATTATTATGGGGCACCAATCCAAGCACCGAGAGCGGAGTATGTGAGCTCAATAATGCTTTCGGGAATGTATCATTTGCAGTCGTGGGTCGGCGTGGCAAGCTGGTGTGGATCACCAGGGTATATTCTACCAGGAAGGTAGATGGATCGTGTGATGGTAAAATGCAACCCTTCCGGGGTGGCACACGTAGTGGTCGACTGGGCGGGTCGGCAAGTAACACGATCGAGTATGGTTGTATGGCTGGAATAAAAAGTACAAATTAAAAGGTGAAAGCGAAAATAACGAAAGCAAAGATTATGTGTATATACAAGTGTATTGCACATCGAAGTGGTATAAACACTCTGCAAGAGTCACAAATTGGTAAATCACGAGCTAGATATTGGCATGAACAAATGTTTCCAAATGGCTGCCGATATCACTGTCTGAGAAGGGTATGGCTGGAGGCTGGAGACTGGAGACCAGAGATGGAGTACAATTGTGGTATGTAAAGATAAAAATCAGGGGAGATTAGTAGAGAATAAACATTGAGTTTGGCGAGCAAAATTATGAAACGGAGTAAAACATCAGGGGAGATCACTGGAGAATAAAATTCCTTTGAATTTGACACTCTTCGTTGAACGAATTTGTGTACAAAAAAGCAGTGGCGGCGCCAGGACTTAGGGAGTTGGGCCTAAATAAGATATGGGGGAGGGGTTCCAAAGTGTAGATTCCGAAGGCATCTCCCGAAAGCCACAGGCCTGAGCTAGAAGGGAGGAGTATAGGAGGGGTGTGCCCCTCTTGTTAGTGCAGATTTGGGAGTCTTCGGCAGGAAAAAAAATCATATCTGGACGCAGTGTGAGCGATATCTGAGCGTTTCTACAACACCTGACGTGGTCTTCAAAGGACCCCAGATTGTGTCTAAAATGGGCACACATAATTATATGCAAACGCTTCCTCGATGTATTATCATTCAAATACAATTATTACTCGTGTTACTGCAATATCAGCGAACTATTTTCACTAAAAGCATATTAAACTTGATCTGTAAATAGTAATTCTGCTAAAATAGGCAACAAGTTATAGAATGTTGTCGGGCTGTACAGGTAGTTTTGGGGACGTTGCAGTATAGGCAGATAGGCCTACTGTATATATTAAGACAATGCATGTGAAACATTGTAGGCCCAGTAACGATTAACGGTACATGATGTGTATTATTGTGTGCCATTTGCGAGTGTGATATTGGGCGGGAAAACCACGGTCAGGCAGAAATGTGAAGTTTGATTAGGGGGAGGGGGGGGGGGGGGGTAAAAGTGGGGGGCCTCCCTAGCCTTCCCCCCTTATGGCGCCGACACTGACAAAAAGCCTGATTAGTTTATTACTGTTGTTGATGTTGTTCCATTCGTCGTTGCTACGTGTTAATATTGATACTATTTCCACTGTAACAATTTTCCTATTGTTTCTATGTTGCAAGCTGGACGTAAGCGTTTCGATCGATGCCATAAAGATAGAAACTTAAAATTACCAAACGTTATCCACTAATATCGGAGCGCGGTGGCTCAGTAGGTAGAGGTGCAGGCTGCAAGCCGAGAGGTCCTCGGTTCGAATCCCACCTGCGGCAACCGCGTTGTGTCCTTGGGCAAGACACTTCATCTCCATTGCCCGCGTGGGGGCACGATGGCGCCGTGTACTAAGGCGTACTGCACGTCGATGGTGCACATGTCTTCAACCAATCTAACCCTGCCCGTGCTGCAGTGCCGAGTTAAGATGTTGGGGAGCTGGCAGCTCACTCTGAGGGTACTGATCTCCACCTCAAGCCTACGGCCTTCGGATATGGCTATAGCATATATCGACCTGACACCCCTAAAGAAATTATGCCCCACCCCCTCCTTAGGAAATCCTAGCTACGCACATTCAAGATACCACACCTAATATGAAACTTGTGTAGCCCCAGATCTCTTCAGTATCTTCCAAAAATCAACCAACTCGGAACTTCATTTCACTTCCTGACAGCAAAACAAACAAAAGGATATATACACCTTGCAAACTTTCGATCAGTATCTCTATCGCCTGAGCCGTGTAAATCCTTCAACATTACACTTGGTAAGTTCAGCCTCATGTCACCTGGATTAAGAAATAAGTTGACTATGTCAAATCCCGGGCTCCAGACTCTCGGTCTTCAATATATGAACAAATGTAACGTGGTCAATTTATTTTTTAATGCGTTCGCACGGATTAGTAATCCGTTCGCACGGATTATTAAACCGTTCGCATGGATTAGTAATCCGTTCGCACGCATTAGTAAACCGTTCGCACGGATTATTGAACCGTTCGCACGGATTATTGAACCGTTCG
Source organism: Pictodentalium vernedei (assembly GCA_031216915.1). Classification (NCBI taxonomy): domain Eukaryota; kingdom Metazoa; phylum Mollusca; class Scaphopoda; order Dentaliida; family Dentaliidae; genus Pictodentalium; species Pictodentalium vernedei. The sequence goes on from CM062291.1 coordinate 373,550,899, forward strand.
CATGGATTAGTAATCCGTTCGCACGCATTAGTAAACCGTTCGCACGGATTATTAAACCGTTCGCATGAATTAGTAATCCGTTCGCACGCATTAGTAAACCGTTCGCACGGATTAGTAATCCGTGCGCAAGGATTACAAAAAAAATTGACCATGTCACCTCTCGGGCTCCATAAAATACGGATACTGTCCACAGAATTTTTTTTCTTTCAGAGACTGTCCATCTCCCCAATTCTTAAATACCTGTTCAGTAAAAAATCTTTTCATCCAAACTAAATTTAAGAAAAAAAATTGTGGTTCAGAAAAACCTGGAATCAACAATCAATGTGTACAGCTCAACCTTCACCGGAAAGCACTTGAAGCAATATAGTTTTCTTTCATCCGCCCTCTCCTGTAATACGGGTGTCAAGTGTTTGGTAACTGTACTGATGAAGAAAGCAGAAGACTCTAAAAAATTCAATTACAGGCTGCAAGATTAGTTACAGGGGCCACGAAGGGTGCATCGAGAAGAGAGCTTGAAATTGAATGTTTATGGGAGTCCGTCGAATTTCGACGAAACAAACATAAACTTATACAACTTCATAAAATGTTTAAGACGCTTACACCACCCCACCTTTATAACCTGCTCCCTCCGACAGTATCTAGACTACAGAATTATAACCTAAGAAACGCTGTAAACCAAAACCTACCGCCATCTCACTCTGAATTACGTCACACGGCATTTCTTTACTCAACAATCAGACTTTGGAAGTCTGACTGTTAAGTAAAGGAATGCCGTGTGGAGTAACTGATATCCGACAAATACACCAACCCTTAGCGTTCAAAAATCATCTTCCTCGTGACCAAAGGCGGCACCATCCCATTGCAACTCTCGCTTCAATCGGAAAGGTCAAATACTACATTGTAGACTGAGACTTGGATGCAGCAATCTCCGCCAACATATTTGTTTAACAATCACATCTCAGTTACCCCGCTTTGTACAGGGACCTGCGGTGAAATGGAGACAACAGAGCATTACCTCCTACACTGCCCGCGCTATACAAACATCCGTCGTGACACGCTTGGTGGTCTGTCAATGCAAATATCTTCTGCCACTCTGTTATTTGGTTCAGGACACTACTCTGTTGCAACAAATAGTAACGTTTTTAAAGTTGTTCAGAAATTGTGTCAAGGTTTCGTGATGATAGTTGCCGAGACTCTCGTAGATTTTTGTCGCGAAATCATGACATAGTTTTCAAGTTTGGTGTTCGCCCATTGGGGCGGCCATTCAGAGGGACAAGCGATGAGATTCCTGGGGGCCGACGTGCTCGGCGGTCACACCAAACTTCAACACGGCCCTCCTAAACAGTAATCGTCTGTTTGTGATTGCAGGACCGAGTGGTGTACCTGCCATTGCTGTGTTTGGGCGTAGGGTTCTACGGATTTTATCATTGTGATTTCAGGTCTAACTTCGCACCACCTTTAGTATGGGGCGCACAAAAGAACACTATTGTGTGACATGTCCGCTCTGCTGACCCTAGACACAAACTCTTGGCCTCCACTTTGAATCGACTTGGCAGTCACCCATCCACATCCGTAACTGTATATAATCTCCATTCTTTTTCTATTTGTTGTTTCATTTCTCTCTTCCTACTTTTAATGAGAAATTATATTGGATCCCGCCTGAGTCCTGTAATGAAACTGTGTACGGTATATCTGCCTCTATGCAGGAGGCGACTTACAAAAGCTTAAAGCTTACTGTTGAATCCTGTTCTTTTATTGTGTTTACTTTCAATATTTCCTTTTGTGTTTTATATTACTGTTCGTATAAGATTGTCAGTGTATTTAATAGTTAAGAGTTTATTTTTCCAAATAAAAATATTGTTTAGATAACCTTCATCCCACTATTCAGTTTCACATCCTCACAATCAACCCTTTTCACCACTCAGTGTGGAATTAGAATTTTCCATGGAATGATTGGATTCTGAAAGTCAGATCGATCTGAGTGAAGGAGGTCAAGAAATTTCATACCCAATACCCAATCGTTACAGGTGTCAGATTCTTTTTTTCACATTATGGGTAATGTACCATTTACTTAACGCAACTGATGAAACCGACCACCGCTATTCACAATAATCGACAACAAAATGTTATTATTTTTCAAATGTTTGCCTTGAAAACATAGTTTATGACCCCTCGTTGCTCTCCATTGAGAGGTCATACGTTTTGTTTTCAAGACAAAAAGTGGACATTTTCAGTTAATCAAAGAATATTGTTGTGTAATTGTCACCTGCTTGTCGTATCAACGAAGCAGTTTATCAAATATAGAAGATTCAATTTTACTTCTAAAAGCAACACACTCACAGCGTTACGACGTTACGTTAGCTGTTAACATTATGCTTTCATTAGACGCTTTTCGGGCGGTATTCACGTAATGAACTATTTGATCGAAATTATTTGATAATTTAAATTTAGATACATCGAAAATATCATTTTAACCAGGAAAATATGTTTTGCAACGTCAAATGTTGCGTTCCAAGACAAAAACATTCAATTAGCGATATACGAAAGGTGCCGCGTCAAAGCGTCGCGTGAAAGCGCCGCATCAAACCAAAACTTTAATCGAAATTGTAGAGTTTAGTTATATTACTTCACACATGCACGTGATTTCAGTCACGTTAAAACATTTGTCATTTGCAGATTACAGTCGACAAAATATTCCCTTTCAGACATAATTCTTCCCAAAATGTGCAGTAGATAAGATCAGGACACGCACACTTATTACCTGTGGTAGATACCGTTGAAATATTCTCGAAATCCAAGATTCGAGTCTGGGATTCCTGGCCGTTCAACGATACAGCAGAAATCAAATCAATTTGAGATCGTGTTGCTTGACAACGTTTTAATTACACAAAGGTAGATAACTCTAGCGGCGTGTGGCGAATATTTGCGTCCCTCACGTCTACCAACCAGTGGTGGCACCAAGGGGGGTCAGAGGGGGCTACAGCCCCCCCCCCCCCCCCCCGTTGGAGATTTTTAGTCAGTCCGTCGGAGAGTCTCGTAAACCCGACTTCACGAGAAATTTCCGACAATCGAATGTAGATATCTCGTCTTGTCAGACTCGAACCCGTGCAGCACTGGAACTTTGATAGAGAATAGTGATTCTCACGAAATTCCTTAATGTCGTTCGTCAAACTGACTTTATAGATGAAATATTTCCCGACCTTATTATAATATGTTTACTTTAACCCTTTACCTAAGGTAACGGCCAAAACCGGCCAGCGCTATTCTCAAAAATCGCCAATTAATTTTCATTATTTTTTTCATTTTTTGTCTCAAAAACATAGGTTATGACCCCTCGTTGGAACGAGCTCAACGAGCTCGTTCCAACGAGGGGTCATAACCTATGTTTTTGAGACAAAAAAAAAATGAAACAAATTAGTTATTCAAGAATTATTTTTGCAAGTGTCGTCTTCTTTTCAAGGTTAGGTAAAGGGTTAAATAATCAACAAACATACTCAATTTGCTTCTATTTTGGTTCTCCAATTTACCAATTTTCACTCATTTTCCTTCGTTTGGGAGGTCAAATGTTATAGTCCCCCTGTCGGAGAGGTCAGCCCCCCTGTCGAGAAATCCCTGGCGCCACCCCTGCTGCCAACAATCCATTATCTCCAACTCTGCAAGTTTAACCCTTTGAACCCTGGTGGTATACTCCATGACAATTTAATGTTATCATTTGGAAGAGACCCTATTCGTTATTTGGTGGGAAACCAATTAATATTTTCAACGTGCAGCCTTCGAGCTGCACGTTGAAACTATTGATTGGTCTACCATATAAATCACGGAGCTATTTACTTATTGGTGTTTAAGGACACATATTTCTGAACAATGCCTAATAATGACCACGAGAGTTTTACGAGTGGGGGAAGCCGGTGTACCCGGAGAGAATCGGCGCGCAACTGTCAGCTCCCCAACATACTAACTCCACACAAGCAGGGTTAGCATTGCGTCGTCTGAGTGCTAAAATGCATTCTAGTACAGAGGCAACGATTGGTGGAAGACACGTGCACCATCGACAGGCAGTAAGCCTTAGTACCACCGTGCCGCCATGTGGGCAATGGGGAAGAGGTGTCTTGCCCAAGGTCACAACGCAGTTGCCGCAGGTGGGATTCGAACCGAGGACATCTCGGCGTGCAGCCTACATCTCTACCTACTGAGCCACCGCTTCCCCACTCACGGATGTACCTACTGGATGTGATTATAATTAAATAATCAGTAAAGCACCCAAACATTACTACAATGAGTAAAGAGCTGTGTGTGTCTATACTCAAAAATGGAGAGTAGGGATTGTAGCAAATGCGTCTCTAGGTGGGTTTCGTTATGACGAGAAGCCATGTAAGTGCTTAGGTGGCAGTTTTGTGTGGGTGGGTATGTGGGTGGGCCACTGGCTTTCAAATTGATGTGAAGGATACTGGAGTCTTGGACGGATTGGTACAGACGGAGTACTGGATATGCAGTTTGGGAGTAACTGAGACCATGGAACACTTTCCTTTAGAATGTCCAAAATATCAGTGTAACAAAATATAATTCACAAGGTGTATAATTAGAAAATGGGATGAGGAAATGAAAGATATAACGGTATTTGGTGATACAGGGGAGATAAGTAATATGGAACTGAACATAGGGGAATCGCGAATATCATCAAGCAATTCGTTTTCGAACGTAGGGGAAATAATGGGCAGCGGTTCACGGAGGAAACTGAAAGGTAAGGTCAGGGGTAATGGGTAACTTCTCATCTGATAACCGCGACAGATCAACAGTTGGCAGAAGTGGTATTTTCACTATTATGGAGGAAAGTCATATGGAACCACATGTTTTATTGGGTTTAACAACATTTTCGACCGCCATAGTCACGTCGTGTCGGAATGGAATCACAATATATGGACACGATTAATAGAACTTGTAGAAGCTGGAAAGAATGAGGACAAAATGAAAGAAAATTATCATCTCCGTGAATTGTGCCATGGTCTTATAGGCGCAGCTACTTCGAGTGATGTAGTATATGTGTAAGTAACACCATAGAAAGCATGTGCTATTGAATTTACAATCGCGAGGGTGTTCACGAGGGCTTTGCCAAAATAAACATGCCCGAACGATTGTGTGGTCAATATCACGAGCTGATATGGTGTAAACGAATTGTCACAGAGCTGTTTTCTTTGACAAACAAAAGTCGCACAATCCGCAAGAAAGACTCGATATGAAGTCTCGATTAAATTTACTACATTTGACATTTTTTTCTCGTTCTTTTCAATACTTTCTTTTTTGGAGTCAGCAAAATCTTGCTATCGTTATACAGAAAACGTCATTTTTATCGTACTTTTTGGTTTTACTTTACGTGTGAAACGTGATATAATATCATCACGGGAGGAAGCTCAGAATCAGGATTGGGGCGAATACATTGTAAATGTATTGAATACGAATACGAATACTTTGAAATTTTATGAATACGAATACATAAATTTCAAATATATTTGAATACGAATACGAATACTTTACAATGTATTCATGAATACAAATATGAATACTTGAATATTTTTCAAAATTATTTCTTGTAAATGGATGATAATTTGATCATTCTTATTGGGATTAAGGGTATAAGGGATTATAGGTGAATAATTAGTTTTTCAGAGGGTGGATCTTTTAATCCTTTAGAATCCAATCAACAGACATAGGTTGGTATTAATGACAACCAAAAGAAAAAACTTACCTTCATGTGTAGTATGAAGTTTGATGTACTATTTGATAGACCTGATAAGAATGTTGGACGTGCTTACATTGAACTTTTATAGTACCAGATGGATTATCTGGCATTTTGTAATGAAAAGAAACCTAGCGATTTGTTCCTTGATGACATCTTGGACATTTCCTAGTGAGTAAATCAAGAGATGAGAAATTGAATTTGAGTAAACTTATATATGGCGAAGGCCTAGTAAACTGTATGGTTAAAACAACACAATATTTGTTTGAAGGTCAAGACAAACAACACAACAAATCAACACAAACAATCTTTGATCAATTAGTCTTTTATTTAACCATTGTCTTGATCATGAATCCATATCACTCCTGGCCATCTGCTAAGAAACATTTCTTTGAAGGTCAAGACAAACAAGCTATTTGAAACAGCCATTAAAGTGAATTAGCCTGTTGCTGTTAAAAGGCACTTCAAAAGTATTAGTTTAATTCTTTACTACTTTCTAATAGAGATAATCAAATCACAATATTTTTTTACAAATACTGTATACATGTGTATTAAAAACAAGAAAAGTATTCAAAAAGTATTCAAAAAGTATTAATGAAGACACCTCAAATTTGACGGTATTCGAATACGAATACGAATACTTTTAAAGTTGCATGAATACTGAATACATTCGAATACTTGACAAATGTATTGAATACGACTGAATACCGAATACGAATACCCCAACCCTGCTCAGAATAGTGCGTGAATGGGTTCAGATACTTTAATACAGATTACTGAAATGTTTTAACAGGTTTTTGTTTATGTCAGAGCTGACACTGTCCCAGTTCATTGCCTTTGTTCTCGAAAGATATCCTTCATCGCCTAGGTGTTGCAGAGCTTGGGATGATATTTGTTGAATACACCATATGCTCTTATCAACTCTTCGAAAATATATCACTTCTTTCAAACAAGGTGACCAGTTGCCCTGTTCAAAACAATTGATTCGTTTGTACTACGGAATGGCATTGGGATCAGTAGTGCACCAAACCTTTCATTCACAACTCATTTCAACTAGTTGTAACAACCTCAGGGCTGATTATAACGACTAGTCAATTTTCAACTCGTTATACTGACTTCATAACAGTAAGAACCTGACAACTCATTATGATGACTTCACAATTCTCGTATACCATATGGCCCTGCAGTAACGATAGATTGAGCCTTTTAAATACTGTGTTCCAGGATAATCTTGTCCGAATGAATGTTATTATATATGGGAATTGAAATGAATTATCTGCCACTTTATTGGGGTATGAATGTGGAATGGGCGTGTTAAATTGTATTAACTGGTTGAGCGCTAACAAAATATTATTTGCGCTTCCCTGAATATGAAACATAAGCAAGGAAAACGTTAGGTTTTGCTAAGGTGTTTCGAAAGCCCTAATAGTGGACTCTAGCACTCGACTAGTTAAATACGTACTTAATTCATTTCAATTGTTATAATTTAATTCCGAGCGTTTGCTTGTATTATAATACAGCCTCAATTATATCATCCCAAACATATCAACTTTGCGTAGACGACAGTTTTGTTATTTTCAACATAGTCTCGAATTCTGGGGAGAAAAATCAAAGCAAGCAAGATCAATGGTTTCTCGAGTCGAAGGCGCGCAGGGACGGCTGGAGGCAAGCACCTTTCGACCCTCTCTTACAGTATGTTATATAATTTTGTATCATGTCCTGGCGTGGCAAAGGAGGAAAGTGTCAGGGTGTTCAGCGGCGCATATGTCTTCTTGTGTTAGAGAGATCGTGGCAGCTGGTGTGTGCTTATCCTTTATCCATTTGTGGAAATTTTGGTTTCTGGCTTTATGTGCCTCTACTTTTCTATAACTGAGTTCATTATTGATGATGTCTTCGGTGTAGCCTGCATGGTCTTGGATGTATTCAATGTATTATATAGAGCCCGTAAAACCTAATATCAGCTCTCCGTACTCCGAGATACACATGTTAAGCTAATCCGTAAAATCCCCAAGTGATTCCAGGTGGTGTTGTGGATCCTGGCTGTCGGATGCAGAAGCCGAGGACATTGTGCATTTATCGCCCGAGTGGTCCAGGTCCATAGGAGAGCCAGGGTTGGGTTGTTTGACCACCATCTCCCCAATCTCCCTCTCCGACTCCTCACCACACTCCGTCTTCCCTGGGGAAGAGCGGTTAGGTGTAGGTGGGGTTGGTGGTGGTGATGATTTGATGTTGCTCTCCCTCTCCTTCTCATGTCTCTCTTTCTCATCATCCCTTCTCCTCACAAGCCATTTTCCTTTCGCCTTGTCGTCCCGGCGTTTGGTTGATGGTGACTTCTTCTGCTTTCTCTTTTCCATGAATGTCGTGGATTCGGTGGTGTTGGTCTTCTTGTTGCCCTTCCTCTGGTGTGGACCAGTGCGGGGGTCCGCGAAAGGTACTTCCACACCAGAGGTGGGTTTCTGATGAAAACTAGATGGGTTTCTGATGATACTGGATGGCTGTTGTGGTGTGTTGATGGCCTAAAGTTAACTAAATCAATTCTATTTTACATGATATATTTATTCGGCACTCGTGTGTTTACATGCTTGATTTTTTTGTTCTACATAAAAATCGAACTGTAAGGAGGAATGACTGGTAAGCGGGCAGGCTGGTGTATTGTCCATATATTACATCTCCCCCTTTTTGGAAACTGGATAGTCGTTAATTAAGTGTAGTCACTTTGTCTATTGGGTGTAACAACTCTGCCGGAACTTTTTTGGGTAATGTTAGGTGTGGGATGGTTGTCATTGTCTTCAACAGGTATGGTACTATAGCTCTGACTGCTTTGTTGAACAGCATTATCAATGGGATTGCAGTCACCGCTTGTAAAGGCTAGTTTATTGTTTTGAACTGCTTGAAGGTGTTTTCTGTTTCTACGGTATATAGCACCATTTTTGATTTGAACAACATATGATCTTGGTGTGTCTGACTGAGCCAAAACTCCAGCAGGTTGCCACAGTTTGTCTTTCAAGATCCGAACATTGTCACCAATATTTAGCTTAGACAATGGCCTTGATAGTTTATCATAATATTGTTTTTGATAACTCTGTTTACGTTGGAATTGTTTCTGGATAGAACTGTAGGGACTGATTTTGGGTTTTAACTGTCTTTCATTGATGGGTAAGTTAGAGTTAAGTCTTCTATTCATTAAAAGTTGGGCGGGAGAACCAACATTGTCAATGGGAGCATTTCTATAATTTAGAAGTGCCAAGTAAGGATCATCTCCACTGACAAAAGATTTTTCTAAGAGGCGCTTGGTTGTTTGCACATGCTTTTCCGCCAAGCCGTTTGACTGGAGATGGTATGGTGAACTTGTTGTATGTACAAAACCCCACGTTTTTGCAAATTATTCAAATTCCTGAGAATTACATGGTGGACAATTGTCCGAAATAACACAGTCCGGAATGCCATGTCTGGCAAAAATCGATTTTGTGTGACTTATGATGTTTGCAGATTTTGTACTTAGGACTTGAGCAATTTCAAAATATCTGCTGAAATAATCAACGATGAGAAGATATTCTTTCCCTCTCCTGTGAAATAAATCTGTGCCTACTTTTTGCAAGGCATGAGTTGGTACATCGTGATTTATCTTTGGTTCTTTTACATTTGCGTTTCTATATGTTTGACACACGGAACAACAATTGTCCATCTCTTCTATCTCACTGTTCATTTTCGGCCAAAACGTTATGTCGCGGGCTCTCTCTTTAGTTTTAACAATTCCCATATGACCGATGTGTAATTTCTGTAACAATTCCTTTCTCAAGTGTTTTGGGATAACAACTTTCTGTCCTTTGTAGATTATGCCATTTACAAGAGTAAGTTCATCACGATGATTCCAAAGTTCTATGGCTTCCTTTGGTACAGTATCCCTTGTTTCTGGCCAACCTTGTTTTATTAATTGCTTCAGAGCTTTGAGTTGAACGTCATTATCAGTTTCATCACTCACTTCTTTCATTTTGTATTGAACTTGTTATTATATCAACATGTAGATCTATTTTGTCAGAATTGTATGTATCAGCAGTATCTATACAATGTCTTGATAAAGTATCAGCTACCGGAATCTTTGAACCAGGTGAGTACTGCACAGTAAAATTGTATGAATATAGCCGAATTCTCATTCTTTGAAGACGTAATGGTATGCTGTGCACAGATTTTTTCATGATGAATTCCAACAGTTTATGATTGCTTTGTACAAGAAATTGTCTTCCGAACAGATAATAATGGAATTTTCACATCCAAACAAAATGGCTAGAACCTCCTTTTCAATTTGAGCATAGTTTTCTTGTGTTTGTGTTAATGCTTTTGTTAATGCTCTGTTTCTATCTATATATGCAATAGTTTACGTCTACCTATGCATGTTCCTTTATTCTAGAGTATACTCCAGTAGCGTAGAAGAGCCTATTAATTGGAACAGCTTTACTTATTATTACTATATTTAGCAATTTCTGGTCTTTTCTTGTTAGTTTCTTTTTTCTGAAATGAGGATAAGAGTCATATTAAAAATCCCTCAATGAGGTCTAATTACTACGACTCTTATCCTCATTTCAGAAAAAAGGGATTCTCCAGAAGGCACCCCAATTTGGGCACCCCTTTTTTAGGAATCCCATTTGTGTAATCCCTTTTTTGTCAAATGAGGATAAGAGTCGTATTAAAAATCCCTCAATGAGGGATTTTTAATACGACTCTTATCCTCATTTCAGAAAAAAGGGATTCACAAATGGGATTTTTAAAACAGGGGTGCCGAAATTGGGGTGCCTGGGAATATGGCCATTGGATATAGGCTTTTATTATGCACAAGGGAGATAACTCTGCATACAGATTATGGGAAATCAAGGAATCCGATTGATTATAAATGATCTAGATAAATGATCTAGATAAATGAAACAACAACAGTACTCAGAATAAGGTAGGAACTACTGGTATTACGTACCTCCTTACCAGTAACAGGATGATACAAAGCATTTGGTAGGTTAATACTATGAACGGTTAGGATGGAACCTTTAGGGGAATATACCAACCATACTCTGCTGCCGTTCTGTATTACCAGGCATTGACCCCACCCCAGAATACCGCTCAATAATATGAAGCATCTGGTGGATCAGTAGTACCAAGGGCCAGCAAGAGACCTACAGGGATATGTACAGCCTATGCTATACTACCGTTCTAAACTACCAAGCATTACCCCCACCCCCACAAAATCACTAGGTCTACCATAACGTACTACATATACCAGCCATATAATAAAACAAAGCAATGGGTTGGTTAATAGTACCAAGCACTAACAGGGGCCTATAGGTGTATATACCGCCCATACTATAGTACCGTTCTAAACTACCAGGCAGTACCCCTACCCACAATACCCCTATGCCTAGCATTGCATACTACCTATACCAGTCATAGGATAACATAAAGCATCAGGTGGATTAATAGTACTAAGGGCCAGCAAGAGACCTATAGGGAGATGTACAGCCTATATAGTATCCTCAGATAAGTATCCTATAAAAGGTATCCTCGATAGGTATCCTCGAATAATACAATACCAGGCCATGGGTATCCTCAAATACCGAGATGAGGCTAAGAGTCGTAGTAAATTATGCCTCATTGAGGGATTTTTAATGGTCCTCATAACCTCAGAATTCAATGAGGATATGAGGGATTGTAAATGAGGACTCATTGAGGGCTTTTACATAGCCCTCATGGCCTCATACGACAAAAAAGGGATTCCACAGTCACAGGCGTTTTCCAAAATGGGATTCCATAGGATATACCTGTTAAATACTGAAATGAGGATAAGAGTCGTAGTAAATTATACCTCATTGAGAGATTTTTCAAGGTCATAACCTCAAAATTCAATGAGGGTATGAGGGATAATAAATGAGGACTCATTGAGGGCTTTTACACAGCCCTCATGGCCTCATACGACAAAAAAGGGATTCCATAGCCACAGGTGTTTTGCAAAAAATGGGATTCCATGGGATATGGCCATTGGATATAGTCGTTTGTTATACAGAAGGGAGATAACCCTGCATACAGATTATGGGAAATCAAGCAATCTGATTGGTTAGTTATATAAATGAAACAACAAGAGTACCTGGAATAGGGTCAGAACTAACAAGAATAAACCAGAAATTGTTATAGTAATAATAAGTAAAGCTGTTCCAATTAATAGGCTCTTCTACGCTACTGGAGTATACTCTAGAATAAAGGAACATGCCTAGGTAGACGTAAACTATTGCATATATAGATAGAAACAGAGAATTCTGAAAGAATTCGAAATAATACAAGTTGTCGGGTTGTTTGTGGTAATTATCCAGGGAAGTCGTTCCAGAAAATACTCCGATTCAATCGAACATACCCTCCGAACATACCCCTGTCCTATTGTAGGCCTTAGGTAACATAGCAATCATGTGCTACCATAGAAACCAAGATGGCGGCCTCCAGTATACAAAATGGACGACGGAAACACGTATCACCCTAACAACACGCGCTGCGCATGCGCACTCACACCACATATCACTATGGAGATGACGTCACAAGATGGCCGCTCACGCGGGTTACCATAACAACACAATATGGCGCCACTAGGTCACGTGACTATGACGTCACATGAGATCCTGCAATGAGATCCTGCCAATGAGGACTGAAACGTGCATACACTACTACTAATAAGATATTTAGAAAAATCAAGACTAATAAAGAGAAGCAAACGAACATAATATTTCAGATGAAGTGTTTACATGTTTGCTGCAATACATTTGACGTATCCATTGGTGAATGCAAGGTTGGATACTTTACCAAATCTCCTGATGCATTTATAAACTAATATTTCAAACATACCTGCTTAAGCTACATTAATAGTTTTGTGGCCATCAAAGCGTACAGAGTATTTTGATCGAATCTCGCCTGTGTTTGCGATCGGGTCGCAATTCCTTGTCAGCTTATTACCTTTCACCACTCCTAGAGAATCTCACCTGTGGAAAAGGAGAAGATAGCCCTGTTCTCCCAAATGCATCATTATCCCAACGCCTCTTTTCTTCTCCCATCACTCTGAAACGAACTGCTTAATGATGTTCCGTACCCCATTCTTCTTAATCTCTCCGATAAGCATACAAACCATCTCCTTCGTGTCACCTGCCAATACCTTGCCCCTCATTATCCCACCCACATACCCATCATACTCCCGGTGAATCTTATTGTGTTTGGCTGGTATTTTGGACATCATAATACGTATAGGGAGACACAGTTTCAGTAAGGTTTTGGAGGGGAAAACAATTTCGGAAATGGAGGGTGTACCAAGTATAACATATTGTACCTCAGGACCAAAATGGCTACAAAGAGCTTGGAACTCTGAAGAAAGATGCAAGTGGATGGATAACGAGATAAAGGAATGCCCTTGCACTTGAAGCAAAAATGGTGGAGTTTGGGTGGATGAGGAATAAGGACAGGGTGACTTTATGAAACTCTGCTATCTTAACTATTTGGCAAATCTCCCCGATAACCGATTGTGTAAATTAATATTTTGAATTCAAACATAAAGATAGGATGGACAGACCAGGTGAGGGAGTAAGTAGAGGACTATTCGATGGAGATCTTGGACTTTGAAGTGGGCACAAACTAGGGTAAAACAATCGTCAGAGAAAGAATCATGGCGGATTGTAACCTTGGCGAGAGGGGGTAAAAACAAAGAGGGCTTGGGATCGCCTGTGTGATAAAGAGATGCCAGGTTTCAAGAGTACCTTGATGGCACCTTTGATGGATCACTGTTGTTCAAGATGAGGTCGTGGTCGCTGGAACTTAGGGAAAAAACTGGGAGCGACAATGAAAAGGAGTGCCCAATGTGTAACTTAGGCGTAGTCGAGTTCATTCGATTAATGATTTGTCTTCCCTTCACAGTTAGTTTATTCTTGTGGTTTCGTTATTTACCCCCGAATACTCGTAGTCACATGTCTCTCCTACACTAAAAAGTGTGCTGTTACATTCTGGAATACTGAATTCCCCCACTCTTCACATTCGAGTAGGTTCCATCCTATAACTTTGCTTTCGCTTTTTAAACCGCAAACAAGGTACTGCAACGCAAAGGTGGTAATCTGATGACCAGCGTGTTTTAGAACACCTTTTGAACAGTGCGGTTGAGCAGCTGACCAAACAGGAGGAGGCATCTATATTCTATGTTGGCTTGGAGTGTGCGTTGTCCGGTTAAGCAGAGGACTGCGTCTGTTCGAGTAGTCTGCAGAAAACCGGTCATGTTTTTATAGCACGTTCGATAAATGTGTCATAGCCGTGTAAGTTCTTCATCCGAAATGTGCCTTGTAGTATTTTGAACCGCAGAGATCGATAACCTTGGTGTAGCACGTAGGCTGAACCATCTTCGTGCAGATTAACAATTATTCTCCAGATCCTACCACCAATACCTAGCTCCTAGAGTTTGTAAAAAAGACCAGTATGCCACACAGTATCAAATGCTTTCTTGCCATCTAGAAAGCAAACATATAAAGTTTGGAGTGATTTTCCTTTGTGTACCCAATTGAGTCATTGAGAAGGAACAATTTCATTAGACACGATACACCATTTTAGAAACCTAATTGAAGTTACTTCGGGAAACATTTTGAGACGGGCCTTGCTTCAGAACGAAGGATGGGAATTCGTTCAAACAATTTTTAAAATTGTTGATACCAGTGTTATACCCCTATAAATGTCTGGGCTATTTATAGTGCTTCCCTTGCCCTTATGAATGGTTATGAGAACACCCATTTTCATCTTTGGAGGAATATATTCTGCCTCCAGGATTCCATTGAAGAATGTAGACAATACACTATAGAGAGATAAGCCACCATAGACAAGGTGTTCTCGGCACCAGCGGACTTAGATCTGGGACGTTTCAAGCAGACTTGGGCTGTATCTCCTTCACTAGTGTTCATACACCAAGTCTGTGAATCTTTTCGGTTAAAGGACTCTACTGAAATACATTAACTTTTGGATTCTATTAGAATGTGAAGGTTTGTACCAATTCTCAAAGTAGATCCCCAACTTTTGACGATGCCATCCGTGTTACGAATACCTTCCGCGTTGAATATCATTTATGAATTGGGTTCCCTTTAGTTGCCTTTGCGTTTTTTGTTCAGAACAGAGACTGGTCGAGCTTCGAAGCTTCCTCCGTGTCAATATATTGCTGAAGTAAGAATTTATTGACACATTCGCGGTGGAGATGCCTGAATGCTCTTTTGGACTTCCTATAGCCAACATAAGCTGCAGCTGAGGTACATCTTGGGCGACCGGTTTTTACCCAGATCTTTCTGAAATATCGCATTGAATAGTGGAGAGTTTTCACTTCATGGGACCATGATTTGAGGTAGGGTTTGTATATTTCCTCCCAGTGAGACGACATTCGGACGCTTCACGTATATAATTAGTAATATCGTCGATAAGATTATCTAGACTTGTATTGGATGGTGTCTCACTGACAGGTTCAACGGTCGTCAGAAGATTATTCAGAAGTGATCTGTAGTTGTCAATAACGCCAGGAGACGTATTGTTCCACTTTTACGTTGGCCTGTCTGTTACCAACTCTTGTTTTGGGGGATTTTCTGTGATTCCGAGAGAAGTTAGGATTGGGTAGTGGTTGGAAACATTGCAGGCTGCGTCATCTGCAATTCAGAGAAGATTCATTTAATTTCTATTTTCCATACCAATCCACGGTGTTACTATGTCACGTTGGCATCATTCTGATGTCACATGATTATTAGATATGATAGGAACGATATTTCTATATTTGGCTATTTGATGGTGACTCTGTGACAAACATTTTTACCTGGTGTCTTCTGAATAAAAAAAACGCAAACTATTTTTCGTTTTCTTAGTGTATAATATCTTTGTGTTTTATTGATTGTGTCTTTTCATGAACAGGTGTATGAAGCTTGTCAGCATAAACTTTGTTTTTGGTGGACATATGTGAAATACCCAAACATGAGCCAGCTGGGTTTTTCCAGACGGTGAGGTAATGCCTTCAAAATAAGCAGATGCCAAATGTAAACAGTAAAACAAAATATCCGACAATTTTTGTTTGAACTGAAATTGCCCTCGAGAGCAAATGTTGCTGTTGGGTTGGTCTTCTCTTGTGGAGTAATTTCGATATCCTCATCATATATTCGAGGTTACAAATTAAGACCTTTCAGTAACCCACCATCCGCCAATACTATAAAACTGTTACAATTGTATTTTTTAGAGTTGGATTTTCTACCTATTTTTACAGGCTTGTCATTTTGAGGCGGGCGATCGCCCCGGGCCGCAGTCACCCACCTGAGTTCCAAATTCCGTGGACGGTAAACGTCCGCCTAACCCCGATTTCTGCGACCCATTAATTAAGTCGAAGGCACCTCACAATCGGCTGCCTCAAACTGCAATTTTCTCGGATTGAAGGAGGTACATGTAACAAAAGCGCAGTTTGTGAAGTTTATAGTGTGTTGTCAACGCAGTCACCCAGAAACAGTAATGCAAATTTGTTGCACAGCATAACAAGCACAGGCAAAGTTTCAACCAATGGACAACCGGGTTAAACCCGGAGGTCCATTGGCTGAAACATTGCTTGTGTTTTTTGTCCGTATGTATAAAATTTGAAAGTTATAGTTTGGGTGATAACTTCAATCCGTGGGTGATTTAGTTACGAATCACTCTCCACGAACTGTACCTTAAAATGCTATTAGTTATCTACCCAGCAGGCTGAAACAAAATGGCCCCCGCAAATCATAAATGACCCTCCTGGGGTCATTTTAAGTGAACCCAAGATGGCCCTCCTGTGGTGATTTGAGGCGAACCATAATGGCCCTCCTGCAATTTTCAAAATCACAAGCCTGTTTTTATAACTGTAAAATGAATCATTTACATTTTAAAAGATATTTTAAAAGAAGAAAATGCAATTGTAAAGGCTCTATAGTATTAGCAGCTGTTCAGACGTATTTTTGGACGAGTCCAATCTGACTGTATAAGATGCGTATCCAGTCGCACCTAATCCTCGTTGATTCAGACGTACGTATTATCGTCGAATCAAATTCAACTGTCCGGTGGACTTGCGACAGTCTCCTTGGGTTGTTAACTATTTCACTGCTGAGCCCGCTTTGGACATTTTTAACATAACCAATTATGATTAATAAACCTCGGAAACAGGGTTATCTAATTAGCATAAACCGTTATGAGAACGATAATACCCGGACACAACCAAACATCGGTGGAACAGTAGTTTAGATTCGTCGGCAGTTGGAGCGTCTGAATCAAACGAGGCTTCGAATCTAATAAAAGCATTAAATGCGTCGCTCTAAGACAAAGATTCGTCTGAAATGCCACTAAAATATTTATTTAATTCAGACAGAAGAATAATCGTCGCCTCTAATTCAAATAGAACCTTGTATTAGATTAGATTTGTTCAAAATGCGTCTTTCGGAATTGGGAGTAAGGATACTGTCCAAATTGCTCTTTCATCGAGATCATTGTTCACGCTGTCGTTTGCCAATAGCACTACACAAATTCATTTTTCATCAACAATACAGCATTTGGCACCAAAAATATATTTTGGTAGGTATTAACTCTTTACCTAACGTTACGGCAAAAACCGGCCAGCGCTATTCTAAAAAATCACCAATTAATTTTCATTATTTTTTTCATTTTTTGTCTCTAAAGCATAGGTTATGACCCTTCATTGGAACGAGCTCGTCGAGCTCGTTCCAATGAGGGGTCATAACCTATGTTTTTGAGACAAAAATGAAAATAATAGTTATTCAAGATTTTTTTTTTGCTTTTCATGTTAGGTAAAGGGTTAAAGGCCTTGTGCTTTATTATTTCAGTATGTTGATTTCGATAAAAATAAAGTAATCTATAGGTAACAGCTATAATCGTGGCTCTTTGCTATAGGTGGCCTGAAGTAACAGCATATCCAGTTAACTCTTTTGGCGCAACAGGCGACTAAAGTTGACAGACGGCAGACCGCGGAAAGGTACTGCAGTAGTCATTTTAGCCAACTGTGTGTGTCCATTTCCAAGTGCTTTTAACCCTTTACCCAACGTAGACGATATCAAAATTTATTATTTTAAATATCATTTTTTCAAATTTTTCAAAAAATTTCAACAAAACCATATCATGTGACCCCTCGTTGGAACGAGCTCGTTCCAACGAGGGGTCACATGATATGGTTTTGTTGAAATTTTTTGAAAAATAATATTTTTTCAACTGCTGAAGTTGCATATTACGCGGGTGGGGGGGGGGGGGAGGGTGCGACCGATTCGTTTGGTAAAGGGTTGAACAAACATACGTATTCCTATGTTTCATGCACTATTTATGTCCTATCCATGAACAACGATATCGTCCCTTGAAAGTATAAAGGTGTCATTTAAATATATACAGGAAATCATTTGAAAAACTGTCAATGAGATCATTAGAACATCTTTTAAAATAATGACGCTTTAGCCTAACAACCTATACTTTTTGTAAAATTCCTGATGAATATTAGGCGCTAAGAATTCTGTTTCTCAAATTATTCCGCGCCAAAAGAGTTAATCAGTATGTAGAGATGCAGGATGCAATCCGAGGGGTCCTCGTGGCAACCACGTTGTGTCCTTGGACAAGACGATTAATCCCGATTACCCACGTGGGGGCATGGTGGGGCTGTGTACTAAGGCTGACTGCACGTCGATGATGCACTTGTCTTCATCAATGCTAACCTTTCTAGAGCTGAGTTAGTAGATTGGAGAGTCTTGCTCGATGTTGCTCGGAGGTTCTCCCCGGATACTCTGTCTTCCTCTTCCCGTAAAACTGTACAACATGAGGTGACTCTGGCTGTCGAAAGAGTTGTTAAAACTGAAATAAATAAATAAATAAATAAATAAATAAATAAATAAATAAATAAATAAATAAATCTCGTCTGACCACGAGCTAGTTCCAGTGACGGGTCACATGGTATGTTCAAATTTTTTTAAAAAGTAATATCTAAAATAAATATTAATATCCTGAGCGGTGTGTAAGGGGTTAGTCAAAAGACTAATATCTCCTTGGTAGATAAAATAGCAGGAGAAAACGGTCACAACACGTTTTATATCAAGTTATTTATCTATATAATTATTCACTGAGATTTAACGACATTTTCAACACCCATACCCCCATCCATGTCGGACAGTTGTGTGGCTGGGTAAAGCGAGAGAAATCTGAGAGAACAACCGAGCAGCAGCAGGTGACTGTTTGACTCCCCGAGTTACTTACCCTGCACAAACGAAGTTAGCATCAGCTGGAGAATTGACTTGTACACCATTTTTCGAACATTTCGCCTGAGCACACTTCGTCATGGTGCTTCCACTTGAGCAACTGAGATTAAGTGTCTTATGCAAGGGCTCAATACAAATGACGCAGATCAGGATCCACCTTCGACCTGAAGTCTTGTCCTCTAACCAATGAGCCATGGCGCTCCCACGTCTCTGGTTAAATCCATGGAAACTGCCTTTCCATGCGTCCATATTTCCACTGATGTGTTGGAGAACGCTAGACTACAACGTAAAACAGCAGTTCAACGTAAGCGAAGAAATACATCAACTTACCACTGTCACCTTTACAACTGTCTAAAGTGTGTCCTAGGATGACCCACGTGATGCTAAGAAACCTTATTCCATTAACAGACCGCAAGGTTCCGACTCCAACAGTTGTATTCAAAAGTTTCGATCCGTTAGTGTAAAGCGAAAAACAAAGTAAGAGGCGCTGCAAGAAATTCTTCAAACGAAATGCCTTTATATTTCGCTTACATTTCAGAAAGCACAGATGAAATCTTTCTCTAATTATTTCTGAAAAAAATCAAGAAACTGTATCAAGTTATGATTTGACAGCATTTTAGACACTTTATCTCACAATTCCTTCACACACAGCATAATGTGCAGTGTAGCAGTTGCTTCTTCTCTCCTGAATTAGTACAAATGCCGAAGTACAGCTCTGCGCCGTTCGATGTTTTTCACCCCTACTGCTCTCGACATTTGATATTATCTAACTCTGAGTCTCTCAATATCTGCGGTATTGTAGGTTGTAGCCTTCTTGGCCACCATAACAGCAGAGCCGCATCACGCCGACGATTTAACTTTGGATTGTGAAAAGATAACAAACAGGAGATAAATTATATAGAGAGTAATCGCTTGACTGGACTTGTTACGTGAAATAATTCATGAGAGGTGAGGGGCGTTGTACAAACACGAGTGCGCGAATGCGCACGAGTGTTTTACAATATAGTCCCTCGCCTCGAATTAATTATTTCACGTAACCAGTCCAGTCAAGCGATTACTCTGTGTATTACTTTTCATTATTAACGATAATTATATTATTTAACCCTTTACCTAACATAACGCACAGCGCTATTCTCAAATATCGTCAGCTAATTTTCATTATTTTTTCATTTTTTGTCTCTAAAACATAGGTTATGACCCCTCATTGGAACGAGCTCGTTCCAATGAGGGTCATAACCTATGTTTTTGAGACAAAAAATGAAAATAATAGTTATTCGAGAATTGTTTTTGCAAGTGTCTTCTGCTTTTCATGTTAGGGAAAGGGTTAAGAAAACAAAAAACAATCAAGTCCACATTACACCCACGGCAAAGCGTCTTCGTTTGCACGCACGGATACATGACCCAATTGTTGATTGCATAATTCACTTGTGAAGTTATCGTTTATAATCAAACCCGGAAATCCCAGATAATCACAATTTCGAAAGTAATACATTTTTTACATTTTTTCTTAAATATCATTATGCGCTTGCGAATTATCTCCAAAGAAATATGATCCAGACGCCAATACTATAAAACTTTTACAATTGTATTTTCTAGAATTGTATTTCTACCTGTTGATATAACTGACTTAAATTAATTATTAGCATTTTAAAAGATATGGCAAATTGCCAAATCTTTGAAAATGCCATTGGTTCATTTTAACCCATATAAAGTCATAACTAGAACATACAATTCTAGAAAACACAATTGTAAAAGTTTTATTGTATTGGCCCCTGATGTCACAGCATGAACGAACTATTATTTGGATTATCTACGCTCTGTTTATAGAACGTAAATAGAATGTAATAATCGACTGAACACTCACGGCAAGTTCGTTATATCAATACTCCATGTTCGGATATCACAAGATCAGTGGTTAACAACTTGATCATCTGACATCATTGAATAACGTCATTGCTTGATAATCCGCTGTTCACAGACTTTACAAAAGTACATTTCCGTTGTGACGTGAAGTTTTCGCTATCAATTCCATCCCCTCCCATTCAGCTTTATTCACACAATGACAGTATTAAACAACTGAGACACAGACCATATACGGTTTGATGGTTGTTTACGGCTTACAGTCACTTGAGACGACACTCCATAAAGTCATTCCACGGACGACTGAAAAGGTCGTCTGGGCATGCGAAACTCTTCTCAAACTGGCGATATTCATATATTTTAAGAGCTGCATACATTAACATACAAATGACCCAAAATGATAGTAATAGTAGTAGCTGCAGCTGTTATCTGTGATGGAAAAAGTGTGGAAGCGTTTGTGATACCTTGCAACAGGACTGATACAA
Organism: Pictodentalium vernedei; assembly: GCA_031216915.1. Lineage (NCBI taxonomy): Eukaryota > Metazoa > Mollusca > Scaphopoda > Dentaliida > Dentaliidae > Pictodentalium > Pictodentalium vernedei. The sequence goes on from CM062291.1 coordinate 373,572,258, forward strand.
TTTTCATTAACTGGCCGTGTCAGTTGTAAATAATAAGAGCAGTGATAGTGATAACTCGGCAGTTATTAGAAATTAACAGCCAGTGTAAAATAAAGAGGAATCCAAATATATTAGTCGTATCGAACTTTATATAGTTCATCCACGTGAAGGGAGATTTAACAAATGAATCGGAAGAAATGCATGTTCAGGAAGCGACGTCGGCAGATTCGGCAGAAGGTGCTAAATGTGTTTGTGCGTGAGTAAAGGAGGGGGGAGGGGGGGGGGGGGGGGCGGGCGCTGACAAATCGATGTTCCCATGTAAAAAGTCGCCAGCTTCATACACTTTCCAATAAATTATAAAACAACGAAAATTATCACTCAAGGTGATTGATATCCCTGTAAGTTCGATAAATCCAGGAATAATAACCATACAGTTAAAACTAGAAGTTCTGTCATGAAATCCACATAAATAGCACGTGGGTCTGCGCGTTAATCTACGCGTTATGATCATAGTGAGGCTATCAAATTCTGTACATATGGCCTGTGCACAAGCGATGTTTCAGTCAATGAACCTCCGGGTAACCCGGAGGTCCATTGGCAGAAATATTACCTGTGTTTGCTATGAGTAACCAGGAGAAGCTGCCGTGCTTTTGGTGCCATTCGATATGGCAATTGCGCACATTTCCTACGAGCAATTAAGCCTAGATAAGCGCACAGTTCATGAGAGGACTTCTAGTTTTAACTGTATGAAATATAAATCAAAGGTGTGTCGTGGCCGTCTGCAATGTTGATTATGTGTACCATGATTACCTATTGTACCATAATATATGGAAACCCTATGACATAAATTTTAGCTTTACACACCAACTGCGGTGATCAAGCCAGCAATGGCATTTCAATAGTTAAAATTTACATCTGCAGTAGAACTACATCCTAGTTGACCTTTGGTGACGTCGACGTGAATGCAAATTTGTCTAAATCTATCGCACGTCGCCTCGAGAAGAGTGAAATAAAAGTGGCAATTATTTATTACGTTTTTAAACGGGTATACCTCATAAGATGCCAAAAATTAACAAACATGCATTGTCTCATGTTAATAAAGCATCCATAACTCGAAATAGTATGTTATTATGTTATTAAAACGGAAAAAGTTTTTTTCCTTTTCGTTTTGGCGATAAAAATGACAGCGGAAGTACCGCCCACCAATGCTCATAAACAGAAACAGATTCGCACGTACATGTATGTACGTCTGCTGATCAGTAAAATCGGAAAAAAATAATAGCTACTCTTAATAATCTGACGACCATGGTATAAATATAATATACCCAAAGTAGCTTGGTGTACGAAATGTTCACCACTTGTGGTGAAGTGGTGTTAACCGCGCGCCAAAGGCTCGCGGTTAACACCACTTCACCACTCGTGGTGAACATTTCGTACACCAAGCTACTTTGGATATATTCTATTTGTATAAAGTTTCACCCCAGCATCTTGAAACATGTGGAAGCAGTTCGATTTCAAGATGATCCCATACTATTAGAGTACTGTTAAATTCAAGGGGCAATAATGCCGAACTTCTTAAATTGAGATGCACAAAAGTATGTCATGCACAGCGGCTGTTGATAGTGGTCATGCATATTGAATTTAAAACTAATCTGTGATAGAAATGTGGTAGTTCGCTTCGAAAGATTCCCCAATGCTACAAAGTCATTAGACCGAAAGGTCCCTGTAGTTTTTAAATCGAGTCGCATCATACTTATGTCGTGTGCATCTGCAATTAATGTTTATCAAGTGTATCGAATTTCAAGCTAATATATTAATGTAGAGATCGTTCGGTCCACAAGGTCCCATACAACTACAACCGTAGATTCTAAGAAAGATAACTTTGATCCCATAAAACTACAACCGTAGATTCTAAGAAAGATAACTTTGATTTAAATTTTGTACTTTTACCTTGCATCGTGTAATAACAAGATGACATTTCGTATATTGGGGTTTCTCGATCTGACCTTTCAGCAAAAGAGACTGTAATCTCCGGAAAAGTGTAAAACATTGTGAAATTTGGCTATTTATTCCAAAATGTTTTTAAAAAATTGGTGAATTTTGGATTATACGTTAAGAAGAGACGGGGTAAGTGCAATATGATAGGGATGATGTTTCGACTCAAACGTTTTCCCCGTCAAACAGGGCCCACAGCAATTATTTGTAGGGGGGGGGGGGGGGGAGTAGACCAATGAATATTCTCAACACGCTGCCGCAGGCAGCACGTACACAACACCCTTTGATACTTCTGTACGTGTTATTACGTACGAAATCTTTTGTTTAATTTAATTCGTTTACTCTACAAATTCACTGAGCAGACATTTCCTCTGCGAAATAATATAAGGACACATTATAATCCTATCCCAGAAAACCGGGCTTTCGGTTTCAAGGGTTCATAATTACAGAAATCGGTGCATACCAATCCAATACTGCCGTTTCCTAATGTGATGGGATCTTGTTATATCTTGTATATTTCCTCCAGTGGGACATTCGTCTGATCCGTCGTCCGCATCGTTCCTCCTAATTGGACCACTTCGGAAGTGCCACGTTGTCGGTGTAGTATGGCAGGAGTGCTTCTGGTCGTCGTTTCTTGATTCCTTAGCCTTGCTGTCCCGCCGTAACAATAAAAAGTCATAGATTGTTCCAAAGATCATAAGACCCCCGATAATACCGTAGATGGTACTGAAAGAAAGAAAATAAATTATTGATGAAAAACACCACAAATCTTGTTCTGGAAACCACCGTCACAGTCCTGGGCGGAGTAGTATTAGTGATGGATAACAGAGAAGGTGTGGTGGCCCGGCTTGTTTCTGTTTACAAATGCAATTGTTTTCTAACATGGAATTATTCATGTGCGTTGAAAGTCACACCAGCACCCCATCGTTATCATGTGACTCAAGTCTAGTTCTTATTTATTTATTTATTTAATTAATTATTTATTGGTGGTTAATATCACATATTTCTGGACAATGGCTAGTCGTGACCGTTACATAGAGATAAAGTCTAGTTTAGTCACGTGTTTATATGCTGCCCATTTTAGAGGATTCTCCACCAGCGCCGAGAGATGGGAAAGTAAGGGAAGCAATTGCCCCTGGGCCCGGGCCCTATTAGTGACCTGGGATTTTTGGTGTTTTAAAAAAATGTAGGTTGACCTATCGATACATCTTAACTGAAAGTCGTTGGGAAGCTTTTGGTACAGGCCTACGACGCTGGTGGAGGTGGCAAGAGTATGCAATAGCATTGCTGACCAGACTGCCCTCATATAAAAACACACTTGTTCCAGTGTACTGGTTTACCACCGGCCTCTCCTGCGTCGTGGTGGTCACGATTATTTTTGGAGAAAGATTATTTTTGGAGAAAAACTGTACCATACACACAGAAATACAAGAAGCAAGAGAATGCTGCTTCTAGCACTAATTTAAAAAAAAATAATGGGTGAGGACTAACCCCTACTCCCCCCCCCCCCCCCTTATCTCTTCGCGCTTTCGAAACTCGCACAAGCCTGTTCTAAACATTGCCCCTGAACCCGTCCTCGCTCGCGGCAGCCCTGGAACTTCCACCGAAGCATTTGTAAGTGGATCCTATTTTACTAGTTAAACAAAGCTTGTTTACCATAATAAACAAGCACCCCTTCAATTCCCGGGGTTCGGACTGAGCTATATATTTGTACAAACTAAAATAAAACAACCATTCGCGCAATATTCAGCCTACGTTTTCGTTACCGACAAATAGTCAACAGATTTTGTTGAGACATCTTGGTCCTCGGAGGTACCTGAAAGGACACATGGGGCACTGTCCCTCCTCATTTGTTTCCAGACATGCTACATAATTACCCGTGAGTTTAAATAAATTGGACTTTGAAAACCGTCAACATACAAGCAATCCTGTTTAATATTTTCAGAATTTGGCCCACGTTTCGATCCACGATAAGGGTAAGTGCGTTGTGGCCTTGGGCAAGACACTTAATCCGGATTGCCCACGTGTGTCACGGTTACGCTGTGTGCTAATGCGTACTGTACGTCGATGGTGAACTTGTCTTCACCCAATGCTCAGAGTGTGGAGTTAGTATGTTGGGGAGTCTGACGGTTGGTTGCCGCTCTTGATGGTTCTCTCCGAGTGCTCCGATTTCGTCCACCCCGTAAAATTGTCCGTCCGACACGTGTCGGACGGACAAATTTACGGGTGGATGAAATCGGAGCACTCGGAGAGAACCACCAAGAACGGCAACCTGACTGTCGCAAGTGTCATTATAACACAATAAATAAATGAATGTAGATAAATATAAATAAATGTAGCTAGCCTTCGGGTTGGAAGATGACTAAAATAGAAGAAAAAGACCGAACCTTGGTCAGATTCGCACCAACAAAATAAAGATTAACAATTATTCGTACTATTATTATTATTTTTTGGTGCTTTACGCCACATCAGCAGCTAAAGCTATATCGTGGCGATGAACGGTATGTCTTTTTTTTAAAAAAGATCATCATCCTCCAACAAGTCATTAAAAAGAGTCGATGAAATGTGAGGAATAAAACCAAGAAGTGAATATAGAAATGAGAAAATGAGACATGTCATTCAAAAAATGCTGCACAAATCAACCTGTGATATACATAGGAATTAACGAGAATCCAAAAGAATAAAAACAATTTACAATTTATTAAAAAGGTTGATTACTTTCTGAAATGATACAATTTTGTGTGGGCTCGTATTATAAAAACAGATCTCAAAGGGATCCAACTGTGAAGTACAGCCCTCTAACAAGATTAAAATCGGTACAATTTAAAAGAATGTGTTCCACTGACAACACCTGTTGACAGGGAACACATTCAGGTCGCGAATTACTCCAAAAAGGAATGTATAAGTTGTGTGTGACCAATATGACATCGAATCAGAATAACATGATCTTTTCTACAAAGGTTACTAGACGGGTAGTGATGTGAAATAGTTGGTCAGAAGCGACGGAGCTTGTGGTTTGTCGCCCCATCCCAGTCCGCCTGCCATACAGATTTGATGTAGTTACTGATATATGGCTTGAAGTCGCTGAAAGGGATGTTAAAATCAGTGAGATGTTTGGTTGAAGCCTATTTTGCTGCACTGTCTGCTCTGGTGTTACCAGCGATACCAACATGTCCGGGAAACCAGCAAAACACGACATCCTATTGGTCAGACATGAGAGTTGTTGCTCCAAGATCAGAGGGTTCTTAAACGTGGGGTTGAGTAAAGCAAGTAAAGAGGAAAGGGAGTCGGAAAACATAATCGACTTCTTTTCCTGTACATTCTCGATGTGTTCAAGTGCGAGCTGTATTGCTTTAACTTCAGCTGTGAAAATAGAACTCTGGTTCGGTATTCAGCGGCTGATGATACAGCAGCTGATGATACTTTGTCATCATCTTTAGATCCATCTGTATAAATCCTTGAATATGTACAATACTTGGACTTTATTTCGGCATATGTTTGTTTAAACTGCAAAGAATTTGTATCAGATTTTTAGGTAGAAGTAAGGTCTAAAATAACTGTTGAGTTTTTAAGATGCCAAGGAGGAATATGTGATTTACGGTTTCCTTTTATAGAATCAGTTTTGACAGACTTCATGTGGGGAATAATTCTAATTCCCAATGGAGGAATTTATTTCTGGTGGCGGTTAAAAATTCTTCATTTTGAGGGTCAGAAACACAGTTATAAGCAGAGTTTGATGGATTAGCCAAAGGTTTAGATACATACTGGAGAGGCAATTTAATTCTGCGCTTCTCAAGAGAAGGCTCATCTGCTTCAACAAGCATCGAATCTATTGGTGATGTTTGAAAAGCCCCTAAGCTAATTCTAATACCACTATTGTGAATTGCATCAAGTGGTTTGAGATATGCCTTCCTTGCAGAACCGTAAACTATACAACCGTAATCTAATTTTGATCGAACAAGTGATCTACACAGATGGAGTAATGTTTGGTCAACACCCCAATCAGTGCTACCAACCACCATGAGGAGGTTCAGTGCCCTCTTACATTTATTTTTGGCTGTTTTGTGTGAGATGTGAAATTCAGTTTGTTGTCAAACAACAAAACCAAGAAATTCACTTCCGTGAGAACTTTAATGGCATTCCCATCGATTTTTACCTCCGGATCGAGGTGATGGTTCTGACGTTTACAAAAATGAACAAAATTTGTTTTTGTCTTTGATAACTTAAAACCATTTTCTGTAGCCCATCTTTGGATTCTATTTAGGCACAGCTGTAGTTTGCGCTCTATTGCATTCATGTTTTTTGTTGCTATAGCAGATTAGAAAGTCATCGACATACAATGAAGAATCTACCATATTCGCAATTGCATCGAATATACTATTAAATTTTACCGAAAACAGGGTAACGGACAAAATACTACCCTGAGGAACCCCCAATTCCTGTTCGTGAGGCTCAGATAACGTTGATCCAACACGAACCTGAAATTGGCGGTCCTTTAAAAAGTTTTCAATAAAAAGAGGTATACGCCCTCGCAACCCCATGTTAAAGAGATCTTTTAAAATCCCATACGTCCACGTTATATCATATGCCTTCTCCAGATGATAGAAGATGGCGACTACATGTTCTCTTCTGGCGATGGCATTTCTAATAAACGTTTCAAGTCTGGCCAAATGATCCACAGTACTTCTCTGGCTTCTGAAACCACGCTGAATATTCGCAAGTAGATTGTTCGATTCCAGAAACCAGACATGTCGGTCATTGATCATCCTCTCCATTATTTCGCACAGACAACTGGTTAAGGCAATAGGTCTGTAATTACTGGGGTTGCTGTGGTCTTTATCAGGCTCAATGGGAATGGGAATTATTGTTGCTGTACGCCAGGATGGTGGAAACTGGCAAGTCACCCAAATGTCATTAAAAATTGATATTAAAAGTTCAAGTGAAGACTGAGGCATATGTTTTAGAATTGTGTAGTGTAATTCGTCGGGACCAGTGGCAGTATCCTTTGCAAAGAGTTATTTAACTCTTCCATAGAGAAAGGTTCATTGTAATCCTCTAAATTATTGGAGGTAAATTTGATCTTTCGTTTTTCTTATTGTTTTTTAATTTTGATAAATTCTGGATAACAATTTTCAGATAACGAATGTTTCGAAAATGTGGAGGTCAATTTGTTTGAAATTTCTTCTTTTTTATGATGTAATTAGGGTGTTGTTATTCTTCAAGTGTTGTAGAGCTGATTTTGTTTCTTTTCCTTTAATCTTTTTAATAAGTTTCCAAATTTTAGTGATGGGAGTGTTTTGATTAAGTTTAGAAACATAAGTTTCCCTTGAACTTTTCTTTTTTTGTTTTATAAGTCGTCTTGTGCTTGCCCGATTTGTACGTAGTCTATCCCAAGTTTTGTGTGGTTGGTGACTTATTAAATTCCCTCCCAACTTTCTTGCGATCTTTTATAGCCTGTTTGCACTCAGTATCAAACCATGGTTTAGGGAAACGTTTGGATTTGCAGATGTTTTTGGAATGACTTGGCTTGCAATGTCAAGCAACTCTGTGGTGAAATGTTCAATCTGGTCAGTACTCTCCTGAAATTTCTCCCGTGTGAGGCGTTCAGAACAGAGGGACGAGAAAGTGTCTCAATCGTCTTTTTAAAGTTCTACTGGGGCACCCTCTTATCGTCCGCCGGAACTAAACTCTCCAATACAAGGATATTTTTTACCTCAACTTATTTTTCACTGCATATTCTGCCTTGCATAAATCCTAGAAAAAAAACGTATTTTTTTCAAGGAGAATTTCCTCGTTGTTGTGTGACAGAAATGGGTGGATCAGTTTGAAAACAGCAGCATTTTATGCATCAAATGGCTTATCAATGCCGTGGATGAGGGTCTCACCCAACGAGTAAAGTATAGTTTTCTCGTTTTTGTTCATTTCGCTTTGGTTTATTCCATACAAAAGAGTTTTAGCGTTTTGTTTCTTTTTTTGTGTTGAGGTGTTATTATAACAATAATATGATTTTGAAGGGCTTTACGGTGTATTAACGGCTCAAGGGAAATGGTTAACAGCCCAAGAGTTTATTAGCGGCCCGCGACGAAGTCGAGGGCCGCTAATAAGCTCAAGGGCTGTTAACCATTTCTGTTGAGCCGTTGATACACTGTAATGCCCGACAAAGTCATGTTATTTCTATTATTGCCACTTTCGTACATCGGGAACATTACGATTAAATTACAAGGGAAATAAGATAAATAAATGAAGTTTGACGTTTTAGAATTAAAAAAAAACAGCGACACTATCGTCTGATTTGTTGACAAACAAACCGGGTAACATGACTATCGTCTGATCAGTCTACGACGACATTTGGAAAGTTAGATAATGAAATACATCTTCGAAATGCGAACTTTAAGCAAGGAGTTTATTCATCAAAGATGTCATCACTTACCTTGTGCTCATCGCTTTCTATATTTGATACATTATCTATCCGTGACACAAAGGGAAACACTTGAAAAAAATGTGTTAATAGTGTTTACAAATTAAAAAAATCCGAATTGAATTTCGATCCAAATGGAAATCTGGAAAAAATATTGTTGATCGGCTGAGAGATGTGACGTCATTGTCTATATTTAGACGTGTTGGGCTGTTAATAACGTGTTGGGCTGTTATAGTAAATAACGGCCCAACACGTCACATGCCTTGTACTTGTTGAGCATTACGAGGTTTCAACGCCCGGTAAAACGTCTTTAATGTGCTAGGAACGCCCGCAAAGTGGTAATAATATAACAATAACATGATTTTGAAGGGCATTACAGTGTATTAACGGCTCAACAGAAACGGTTAACAGCCCGAGAGCTTATTAGCGGCCCGCGACGAAGTCAAGGTCCGCTGATCAGCTCAAAGGCTGTTAACCATTTCTGTTGAGACGTTGATACACTATAATACCCGACAAAGTCATGTTATTTCTTTTATTACCACTGTTGTACAGCGGGTACATTGCATTTAAATTATATGGGAAATAAAATAAATAAACGAAGTTTGACGTTTCCGAATTGAAAAAAAAAAATAGCGAAACTATCGTCTGATTTGTTGCAAACAAACAGGGAAACACGATTATCGTCTGATCATGCAGTCTACGGCGAAATTTGGAAAGTTAGATGATGAAATATATCTTCGAAATGCGAAGTTTTTGCAAAGAGTTTATTCATCAAAGATGTCATAACTTAGAGCGTATCGCTTCCTATATTTGATACATTATCTACCCGTGACACAAAGGGAAACACTTGAAACAAAAGTGCTTACAAATTAAAAATGCAGATTGAATTTCGATCCAAAGCTAGGGAAAAAATATTATTGATCGGCTGAGAGATGTGACGTCATTGTCTATGTTTAGACGTGTTGGGTTGTTATTGACTTGTTGGGCCGTTATAGTCAATAACGGCTCGACACGTCACATGACTTGTACTTGTTGAGATTTATGAGATTTCAATGCCCGGTAAAACATCGTCGTAAGAGTGGCAATAATTTATCTAGATGAGGGTGAACAGTAATTAGTATTACGCCCGAGCAACTGTATTCTAACCCTTTACCGTACATGAAAAGCAGACGACACATGCAAATAAAATTTTTGAGTAACTAATTTTTTTCATTTTTTGTCTCAAAAACATAGGTTATGACTCCTCAATGGAACGAGCTCGTTCCAAAGAGGGGTCATAACCTATATTTTTGAAACAAAAATTAAAAAAATAATGAAAATAATTGGCGATGTTTGTGAATAACGCTGGACGGTTTTGGCCGTTACGTTGGGTAAAGGGTTAAAATATCACGAACTGATATAGTGTGACCGATTTATCACGGACGCTTGTTTTCTACAACATACAAATAACGCACTAGTAGCACTGGACACTGACCGTCAATTCTGAGTAAAACTAATTCATCTGCTTTGAATCATATCAGCTGCATTTGTGCTACGGTTGTTTAAAGCAGGTTTTATTATTTTGACGCAAACAGTACTCAAAATAACGTTCATAAAATTCCACCACAAGAGGTGGTGAAAGACTTTTCATTTCTATTCATTTATCTCTGTTAAATACGGATCAAAACTTATCCTTCAGAGATTTCGTCACCTAGCTAAAGATGTTGAACGCATGACGGGAGGCAAATGTTGCTACAAAATGGAACATCTTTTTTCGGTTTTGAACATGGGCGGAGATTGAGAATGGATTTTCGGTCCTTTAGTGGATGAGCACTAACGTTTGCACAATGGCTAATCATGACCACGACAGTTTTACGGGTGGAGGAAGCCGGAGTACCCGGAGAGAACCACCGAGCAAAGGCAAGCAACTGTCAGCCCCCAACATACTAACTCCACACAAGCAGGGTTAGCATTGGTTGAAGAAAGGTGCACCATCGACGTGCAGTACGCCTTAGTACACAGCGTCACCGTGCCCCAACGTGGGCAATGGGGGTGAAGTGTCTTGCCAAAGGACACAACGCGGTTGCCGCGGGTGGGATTCGAACCGAGGACCTCTCGGCTTGCAGCCTGCACCTCTACCAACTGAGCCACCGCGCCCCGTGCAAAGTGAAACATACAGTCACTTTCAATGAGTTTAACGTTGAAGGCTCATAAAAGTGATCCTTTCCATAGCAAATGTATTTGAATACTAAAGGTTTAGGTTACATTTTTGCCAATTTGTATCTGCTTGTTTTTCCTTCTCTGTAACTGGTTTATTCCTGTTTATTCTACTTTCTCAATTTCACACCTTCTGATTGTTCTGCCAGGTTCTGCCACTTTGCTTAAGACAACATGCTATAGTTGTCATAATGTGGACACTACCTACCTTTGACAGTGGTGTTTTCGTTTTATTATCTAGGCATCGCGTTCCAATTAGATAGCATAAGTAAAGTCGTCATGTTGTTTGCATTTCGATTATAAATGCTAGTTAACATGCGTACTTTATAAAACTTTAGGTCGTTTTAACTTTAACGTGATTGTCGTGCAGATATCACATAAATACACAGAACGACACAAGCGTGTGAATGGGGTAATCGATATGGCAGGAGTGCCAGCATGGAAGGATAAAAGGAGAGGGCGCCGGCTCGTTCCAACGAGGGGTCATAACCTATGTTTTGGAGACAAAGAACGGAAAAAATTAGTTATTCAAGAATTTTTTTGTAAGTGTTGTCTTCTTTTCGTGTTAGGTAAAGGGTTAACGTCTCTGCCATACAGATAGTGTACCTAACTCAGGTGCAAGTGAACAAAGGAAATTGTATGACACCGACGCGATATAAATGTGTTAACAGAATAAAGGTTGTATTAGATACAATTATGAGATTGGGTTGTTTTGAGGAAGGGATATTCTATTATACTTGGGGAGTGCGGTAGCTCAGTGGTAGACTGTTGGACTTCTATGCTAGAGGTCCCGAGTTCGATTCCCACCCGGGACGACCCGCGTTGTGTCCTTGGGCAAGGCACTTTATCCCGGTGGCCAACATGGGGGCACGATGACGCCATGTACTAAGGCGTACTGCACGCCGATGGTGCACATGTCTTCACCCGCTGTAACCCTGCTCGTGCAGAGCTTGAACAGAGTTAGAATGTTGAGGAGCTGACAGTTGCTCGTCGATGCTCGGTGGTTCTGTCCGGGTACTCCGGATTCCTCCTTTCGTAACAACAAAATGTACACAAAGTACGTCGATAACAAACCATTATGAACCTCCTAGACCAAAACAACGTTTGTGGAAGTGCTGAAGCAGAGAAATCGATTTTCCGTCAATATCTTTCCACATCAACCGGGGTACGTTGACTGAAACTCCACTTCCATTTCTTTTACTCAAGAGAAGCAAAAATATTGCTCATCCATTAAATAAGAAATACAGTGAAGGTTGGTGTTGGGTGTTGGAAATCTAATCAGCAATGCATAATGCTATGCTATTTTTACAGGGATGGCGATCGACCAATACTCTAGCTTCTAAACGAATAGAGCAAACTTTATTTTTGAGCATTTTTGCCGCCAATGCTAATCAAGAACGATAATCAAAAATCTGCAAACTGCTTTACCCATTAGAACTTAACTCTTTGAACCCAAGCGGCCGCTTTTACGGCCAGGAGCAATAATACATTATCATTTCAACAGGTAAGACGGCTGCTAAGTGAATGTGTGAGGTAGAGCAATCAATATTTTCAACGTGCAGCCTAAGGGCTGCACGTTGAAAATATTAATGGGTCAACGGGTTCAAAGGGTTAATTAATGAGTCTTTCCAAAACGACAATAAAAACAAACTGAAGAAATAGCGACATTGCTCTATACTGTGTGAGTCAGAAACAGGTTGGAAGCTGCCCAAGTTAATGCTAGTGTGGATCACACGTCTGATAACTTGTTTCTCAAACATCATTCGTTTTAAAACATTTGAACCCAACAACCAACCGTCCCTTGTGATTGTGATGCTACTCTGTGTTTATACTCACATCGAAACTTTAGCCCTGTAGCTCAACTCGATTGATGGCCCTTGAGCTAATTTTATCGTCGAGAGATCAGCTCGCAATTCTTTCCCTGAAAGTTAAAAAATTTATAGTAATTTATATATTTTTTATACTTACCAATGACCCAGACATAGCTGGTGCTAACTCTTAAAATATAGGGCCAAACACAAATTTTGCCCCCCAATCCCCAAAATTTGCATCTAAAACTAAAGAAAAACATGTCCTGAGAGGCCCTCCACACTTCGCCCCTACTGCGCATGCGCAGTGTCAAGGACGTTCCGAAATTGGCGCCATTTATCATTCTAATAACCAGTGCCTGGTAAGCGCTATGTACTCAGCGGGGAGGCAAGAGTTCCCAACTCCTGGGAGGGCCATCCCCGTCTGGGTCATTGGTAAGTATAAAAAATATATAAATTACTATAAATTTTTTAACATTTTTATACTGTACCAATGACCCAGACATAGCTGAATAGTAAAAAGGCTGGAGGGCCAAGGACATAGAGCAAAATGGAATACGCTCAATAAAATAAAATAGAGTCATCCCCTGTAGGGAAAAGAAGTAATAGGCCTTACATGTATCTTTCTTATTTATGATAAATTAGAAAGATACAACACCTTCCAAAAATTGAGCTTCATACATCCATGTACTCTATTAATATCCAATAATCCTTATACTAATAATTTTTAAAGTAAGCCAATAATAAAGTAAGTCTAGAGAATAGAGACTCTTATACTCCTAAAAGTGTGTGAGAATTGCATAATCATGTCCGTTGACATATGCAATATTCAAAGGCTATACTTTAAAAACTAAGACTTGAATGAATTTTATAAACTTAAACTTCTCACTAAACAACCATCCCAATAACAGCTCAGAATTACTAACTCCGGAGGAGGTATCCCCTTGTTTTCATAGTAAAAACAGGTGACCCAAGGGAACACCCTCCCCCCCCCCCTTTTTCTTGCCCTGGGTCAAATAGCCCAGAGCGAAGAGGGCAGCCGAACGGAGACACTGCCGAAACAGACAGCCTACCTAGCTATAGTAGCAACTGTTAAGTGAATGACATTCTGAGCAGTAGATAATAGACCTAACAATAGAGGCCTCCAGAAATGGACTCGATATTTCTGAGATAAAATTCATGAATGGATGGCTGAGCGCAATGAGCAGCCTTCAAAAATCTATAATAGCAACACTATTAAAGTAAGCCCAAGAAGTAGAAGAACTCTTACTTCATGAGCCGAAATCTTAAGCACAACTGCTAAGCCAATGATATACCATAAGCAGTACGCTAGTTAATAGAATCCATTAACAATAAAATGGAGCGTAACGTCCTTCTACTAGACATCAAAGACAGAAGAAGCTTACGCCCTTGTAATAAACAGATATCTGTTTATAAATACATAAACTGTACCCGGAAAGAGTAAAGGCCTATGCCCATACGAAGACGGAAGGACCTTAAAATAATAGGTTCCGGATAATAGGAGCGTAACTCTTATGCAACAATCCAACCTAAATAGTAACGGAAGTATTGATTCCGAAACTATGAAAGTGAAAATCATCCATCGATAGTGCATGAAACTCACTGACTCTACAGTAAAAGAGAAACCAACAGAATTACTGTCTAAAAGGTCAGAATTTGAAAACTACTGTTTCCAGAGGCTCAAATGATTACTTAGCTAAATAAGAACCTGAAGTTAAAATCCATATAGGAATTTAATCTAAAGATTCTAAGTCTATTTATCAAAAAGTTACTAATTGACTTAGATAAAGAGACAAAAGACTCAATTGTAAACTATCGTAGAGTGCATAGGTATGAGGTAACATAAACCTATAACCTAAATAACAACAGGCTGCAGTAGATCTTGTGAAACAAGTATACTAAAAAATAGCAAAGAGTAGTATGGAGGGATCAACCATATGAACATAATGATCCCTACACCACGACGGAAGAGCCTCCACTCTAGTCGCATAGAATAGCGAAGAAGAGGATCTCCTATAGTAAGAAATCGCGTCCAAAGCTCGTCCAGTACAGTGCTTACAATGCAATACGGACCACACAACGGAATACATGAAGGTTGCGACCTTGCTGGTTGTGATAAAGATGACACGATTTACCCAGTGAAAAAAGATCCTCACATAGAGGAAGATTTCACGTTAAGATCCACAGTAGACAAGAGAGTAAATTACTCATGATCTCTGTGAAGATAGAGATGCTATCAACAGAAATGTATTGTGGTTGTTTATCTTAGCAATACCTGCTAAAAACAACAGCGCCGGAGGATACGCGTATCCTATCATTCCGTCCTATAGATCAATAGAGCGTTAACAGTATTAGCTCAGAGATCTGGACAAGCCAACACATACGTCTGCAATTGATTAGCCAGCTGTGTCATAAATAAAACATCATTGGGCGCTCCCAAAGATAGCAAATCTGATTAAATACTTGTTTGTTGAGAGTCCATTCTGACAGCAACAAGCGACCCGTAAGAGAACGGGAGTCCGATAAAACAATCAGACGACCCGGAATATGACGGACCAAAACTGAACTTGGTGTACTATAACCAACAGACGGATTCTTTCCATTAAATTGAATAACGGAAACGAAAGAGTGCCTCCCTGGTTCCGGAGATACGCCACTACTGTCGAATTAAAGGACAGGAATTTGGGCATGCGTTTCTGAATAATGTTCATGCAATGACATAAAGCAAGCCTAAAAAACATTATTCCGCGGAAGTTAACTGATAGCTAAAAGACTGCGGAACCCAAAGACCCCGGCACTTCGAATCCGTAGGGATCAGAATATATCCCAATCTGTTTGACTGGCAACCGTCATAACAGCCACACTCGGGTCCGGCAACTGCGGCGGCACTCTCTGAGTCAACCACCGAATGTTTGCCCCAGTCTGAATCTCTTGTAACACTAGATAGACAAGAGAATGTATAAATCAAGCAATTCATGGATTGCCGGAAGTTGCCGTCGAAGAGAAGCTCCTCCGAGAACGAAGCGACTCTGAGAGAGTTCTTAACCTACTATCCACGCGTGGATGTAGCTAGGGCTGCCTCACGTCTAACCAACTCCAATCAGCCACTGAAGGGCGGAGTTATACGTGAACAAACTACTGCCCTCAAAAGAAATTACATTGAGAATAATATCCCGTAAATCTTTTCTTGAAGACGTAATGATAACGCCTCAGTAAGGCGGATTACGTATAATAAAGCGTCTAAGTTAAGCTACTATACATAATGTCGTTCCCAACATTGAAATTGGAAAAGACATAAACGGTGAAAAAGAATATATGCAGTCTTTAATCACACCGTCTAGACGCATATGAACTCTCGGTATGCCCTGCTCTGCCAAAATAAAACTATATGTAAAAAAGATAAAATGGCAGAAATGAGCCACGCGGACAAGAAACTAAACTATCATGCTTAGTAGCAGGCTTGTATATATATATAAATATATAGCGTCGAAAAATAAAACACATGTTGTAATTACAATATTGGACTGCGTCGGTAAGTCAGGGACAAAGTCCCTGTACTGATCGAAAAATCCGAATCCAATGACGCTATAAGTCTCTTATCCAAGATCGCAGCAATGAAGTCCGAAAAACAATCACTGGAAGAAATGCCAGAAGATATGAAAGGCATCTTCCGATACTACTAAAGGGAAAACTCGAAATCTTTCGAATCCCTTTCGCCATCCTGTCGGACCCTATAAAGCGTTCGGTCGTCCGTAGCTTGATGCAACCGCGGACCGCACCGACCCAGCGCCGTCGGATAATTCCTGATTCGACCGAGAAACCGTCAATTGCTGGGATGCTGCGAAACAACTGTGCTAACTCGGATAGCACGTCCGTCACTGAGGCCTGAGGAGCAGCGGTCTTACGATGCATTGCCGCAGGAAGCTCCGAGATCGTTACCGCGTGCATACTTCCAATATGCGAGCGAACGGAGTGTATAGGCCTCGTGTCCCTTGGCTACCGGATGGCGCGACCTATTCGCTGTGGAATCACTGAATGCCGAAACTGATCGGATACTCGAGGTCACGTAGCCAATGTGCGGTCGTGTGCCCTGCTGTGAGGATGAGGAAGCATTAAAGACAGTCTCTCGGACTGTCAATATAACGGAGCGTCCCGAGCAACGGACATATGCTCCGAATGTAAAATATCTGAACCACAACATGCGGTCCCCTATGTTGTTGGCTTCCTCCGATCTGTCCTCAATCTGCCGTCACTGGGTGAGTACTAAAGTAAATAAAGTGCTCGCATCACCCAAATCTCCTTCCTAGACCGCAACGGACGAACCCGGCAGCCGAACCATTCGATGAATGTACGCTACACCGGGTGAGCTAGCGAATGTCACTCCGTAAGCGATAGACATATTCCATGAGCACTTATTGCCGCTAACTCTTCATTAACTATGACGACAGAGGCACACTTTTGAAAGACATCACCATAATTCTTCGAACAAGAAACTAGAAATGCTTGGATAGCAAGCATAAAATAATAATATATATAGCGTCGTTCAATAATTCGAAAGTTTGTGTGACATTATTGGACTATGTCGGAACTGAGGGACGATGTCCCTGAACCGAACCAAAAATTTCTAAGTCCACCGACGCTATCAGTTTCTTATCCGGCATCGCAGCATATGTTGTTCCGAAAGGGAAAGCTTGAAATCCACCGAATCCCTTTCGGTATCCCGTCGGACTGGATGAAACTTTCGGACGTCCGTACCCGCTTCCGCGGAGCGTCCCGACCCAGCATCGTCGGATAAAATATATGCGACAGATTCAGTTGATGCTGGGATGCTGCGATAAACTGTGCTATTAAGGAAAGCACGTCCGTTCCCGAGGCCTGTGCAGTAGCGGACTTACGATGCATTGCCGCTGGAAGCTCCGTGTACGTTGACTCCCGCATACTTCCTATGCGAACGTCCGGAGTCTGCAGGCCTCGGGTCCCCGGCTACCGACCCAGCGCTGTCGGATAATTCTCGATCCGACACCGTTTCTGTCGGCTGCTGGGATGCTGCGATAAGCTGTGCTATGTGCACAAGAATGTCCGGCGTCGAGACCTGCGGAGGCGCAGTCTATCGCTGCTTCGCCGAGGGCAGCTCCGCATCAGATGGCTCCCGCATACTTTTCCTATGCGAACGTCCGGAGTCCATCGGTCTCGAATCCCTGGCTGCCGGATGGTGTGACCTGGTCGCCGAAGAATCCTTGATCGGCGAAGCTGGTAATATATCGGCGGTCACGCAGCCAAGGTGCGGTCGTGTGCGCTGACGAGAAGAGGAAGCCTTAGCAGTCTCAGCGGACTGCCTATACAACGGAGCGTCCCGAGCGACGGACGTATGCTCCGCTAACGACACATTTGTACCACAACATCTGGGGCCAGATGTTGTTGAACGAGAGAGGGGCCTCTCTCGCTTGCCGTCCGGATGGACCGGAACGAGCTATGAACCGGACTAAAAGGCTTCCTCCGTTCTCCCTCCGATCCGCCGTCACTGGGTGTGCATTAAGTTAATTTTATAGTGCTCGCATCACCCCAAAATTCCTTCTAGACCGCAACGGACGAACCCGGCTGCCGAACCATTCGGTGAATGGACGCTACACCGGGCGAGCTAGCGGACGTCAAAGGCCGTCGAACCTACTAGGGTCCTCTTAGGCAATTGGCGTATTTACATGAGCACTTTTCCGCTAGCCCTTCATTAATTGTGACGACGGAGGCACACTGTTGGAAGACATCACAGATACATCACCCTAATCTTGATCGTCTGAAATAGAAATTGATAAAGTAGAGTGACCCTGCGGGGAAAGGACCGGAGTGTCCAAATCCCCAACAACATACCGTGACATACGCTTCCCATATTGTCATCGAAATCATACGATACAGAACCGGAGTTAATGCGAGTACACTGACCACATATAGAATGATAATAAGGTCAGAGGAAGACTTCCTCTTAAAACAATTGATAAATATCCTTTCAATGTGAAAAGAAAACAAGTCCTGGTACTCGCACTAATCCCTGGCAATCAAAATACATAATAATAATATGATCCATTAATATAGAAAAAATAATTGAAATCAAAATATTTTGAAAAAATATTTTTTCAGAACAGCCCAAGTTTCTGAAAAGTAACGTTGAGCCCCAATGGATCCCAAGCCTAAGTGTGGACAAAAATTTTAAAAATATTTTAAACAATTTATTCAACACTTACGAACAATAATAATGTATCTAGTTATGATTGAAATAACATAAAGATATTATTATTAGAAATCCCCCCCTCACACAGAGGGCTGTTGTAAATGTAAACAATGAGTGTAAAAACACTAAAATAAGACTCCAGGCACCCAGGCCCGAAATCAGTTACCAAAAATACACCATCTGATGCAAAACAGAGACTTCCAGGGAAGAAACTGCAGAACATCAGATGGTAGATGCAGAACACAACGCCTAACCACCCGTAGGTGAAGACGTAAACATGGGGAAAGAACAGAATTCATTCTGTTATTCAGCTAAACTCCCAAGAAAATTTTAGTAATAATAATTACAGAAATTATGCCAAAAGCATGGGAGAATAGCAAGGGGGACTTAAAGGACAGGGAGAGAGGAAAAACACTTGAAAAAACAGTGTAACTAAATAATCAGAATGACAACAAAATGGCTGCTGCCTTGAAAATAGGTAACTTAACATAATTTCATTAAAAAATTTTAAGTTACAGCCCTGATAATATTCTGTCACACATTCTTTTCCTCTCCTCCTTTTCTATCCTCCTTAGAATCACCATTTCACTAATATTTATGTGTCTGGCATCATTTAAACTGAGATTTAAAAGCACAAAGATCAGTCAGATGTTAACTGATGAAGGGCCAAACTTAGAATGATAAATGGCGCCAATTTCGGAACGTCCTTGACACTGCGCATGCGCAGTAGGGGCGAAGTGTGGAGGGCCTCTCAGGACATGTTTTTCTTTAGTTTTAGATGCAAATTTTGGGGATTGGGGGGCAAAATTTGTGTTTGGCCCTATATTTTAAGAGTTAGCACCAGCTATGTCTGGGTCATTGGTACAGTATAAAAATATATAAACGAGTTTCCTTTTCTCGATTAACTCAGCATTCAAGTTATTTTGGCTCATGTTAATTTATTTATTGATTACGGTTTAACGACACATTAACACCAATATCATATCGTGTCGGTGACAGTTTTACGGGTGGGGGAAGCCGGAGTACTCGGAGAGAACCACCAAGCAACGACGAGCATCTTCCAGCTCCCCAGCATCGTAACACCGCACTGCAGCACAGGCAGGGTTAGATTGGTTGATTGTACGCCTTAGTACACTGAGCCGTCGTGCCCCCATGTGGACAATCGGGGTTAAGTACCCTGACCAAGGACACAACGCGGGAGTCCGAATCGATCGCTCAGATGGTCACCCATCCAAGGACTAATCGGGCTCGACGTTACTTAACTTCGGTCACCTGACGAGAACCGGTTACCCCAACGCCAACGCGCCCTCGGCTCATGTTAATGAAATGACGAATGTATGCTCAGTATATTAGAAGCAAACATGATCCAGATGGATCGCGCGCGAGTTTTCTTCCTTTGAACAAGTTGAGGTGATGGTTACAAAAATGGCTGGAAATTTGTTTGGTGTTCAGATATACATGGACGCGTTTTAAAGGGGCTAAATATATTTTATTTTTGAGGAGGAATGTGTCATCTGGCATCTATAATTCTGAAAGAATGTTATTATTTAAGACATAATGGTAACCGCAAAATTAACACTTACCAAAAATTGTGTTTTGGATTTCCATCAACTTTTCCCAGCACAAGGTTAATAAGTGTCTAAATGTTCCCCAAAAGTATAGTAAAATTTACACAAAAAATATACTACAATAATGGAGTCACAAACCACTTGAAAACATTCTTCAATTGGAATGATGAAAACAAATAAGATATCTCTGTTTTACAATGTAAATGACTGAGTAAAGTGGCGTCCATTTAACTGGTGCAGTGCTGGAAGCCCATATTTGGGTTTTAATATGACGAGCAGATACCCCATCCCAAAGGTTTCATATTCTGTGGATATGCTTCATATTGTCTTAAGCCCCGTTTATACGGCGAGAAATACTCACGTGTGTATATTTTGCATATATGCAAATTTACTCATGTGAGTATATTTGATCGTATGGACGCAATTGCTTATATGCATATCTTACTCACATGAGTAAATTTGCACCTAGCCAGGCCAGATGCAAATATGATACAACATGTGAGTAAATCGAGTTGATGTGTGCAGATTCTGCTCTCGTGAGCAAATCCGTCCGTATGAACACACAGCAAATTTGCACACCTGAGTAATTTTCTAAACCGGCGACATCACGGGATTCACGTCTATTCATACAAGCGAATGCCCGGGAATTGAGTGTGATTAGTCGCTTCACATAGATTAATTGGCGTTAATTGTGGTCAGTAACAGCTAGGTGTGAGACGCGTGTGGCATCATGAAAAAATCGCTCGAAACGAGGTAAAAAACGTGGATCTGCATGGGGTGATGAGGAAACATTGTGTCTTCTTGCGATATGGGGAGAAAATGTGATTGAAGAACAGCTCGAGAACCCTCAAGTGAATAATGCTTCTATCTACAAAACTGTTGCAGATGAGATGGCTGAGAAAGGTTTTGAGCGATCATCAGATCAATGTAGAATTCGCATTCATACGCTAAAACGTAGTTACAGAGATTGCAAAACTAACTTGAAGAAGAGTGGGAAAGGAAGAAGAACATGCACATTTTATGATGAATTGGAAGGTATCTTCGGCAACAGGGCAGCATCGTCACCCCTGAAGGTTATAGAGAGCTTAACCCGAAAAAATGAAGAATCGGGTACAAGTGGCAGTGATTCTGAGAGTGAAGCTGCTGTCCGTGATCCTGACTCTGACGCTGAAGGGAACGAGGATGTCCACTCTCCCAAAAATGATGAAGCAGTACGTAATGATATTACACCCGAAGACGAGCCAAAGGCCGGAGGTTCTACAGAAAAGAGGAAGAAAGGCGTCATTGGTGACAAAAAAGAGAAGATGAACAAAAGTTGAGGAAAACTAAGCTAGAAGTCGCTTTGAAATCTGTAATGGATGGGCTTGGAGCTGCCAATGAAAAGGCAGAAGATAAAATTATTGATCTTGAAAACAAAAAAATTCAATTGGAAAAGCAAAGACTTGACCTGGAGAAAGCTTAGCTGGAATCAGAAGAGAGAATGAAGAGAGAAGAAAGGGAACACCAATTCAATATGATGAGAATGATAATGGGTGCGGTTCGTGCTGGACCTTCGCGTTCGAATTCGCCAATTCTTCCCAGTCAACATGCGCCTAATAACCAAGGCCAAATGTATGGTAGTCAAGGTGGTTTCTGTCAGTTGCCAGCAGATTCTAACCAGCCGTCATGGACACCTAATGACTACAGTGGTCAGGAGAATCCAACCTACTATGACTTGTAACTCACCCAAAAGGGAGAAATAAATAGAAGACTCAAACTCTTGAACACGACCAACTTCTCAGTTTGTAAGTTGGGAATGTCTTTTCCGTTAAAATTAATTAAAATTAACTACACAAAATGCGTTTGTTGATGTGTTCAACAATAATACAAACTTTCACATAACTCGAGGGAACTCGTGGGTTTGTGGCTGAGACGCACACTGATTCTACAGTACTGAGTAGCTTCATCCCACTGCCCATTTTGGGGCTTGATTGGTCTAGTCGATAACGCGTGTATCACGTGAAGTCATGGGCCGCTCAGCAATGATTGGGGTTAACTTCGGTTACCTGAGTACGTCACCAGTACGTGATCAACCCCGGTGGTTTCTACACATACGGTTCTCCCCTAGGCGTGTGCACCGTGTGGTCTTTCCTCCACCGCTAATCCTGGCAGTCGTTTGTCGCATATAACGGCTAGATCGACATTAAAATCTAATCAATCAATCATTCATTAAATCAATCAATCAATCATCCTTCTCTGACATCTAACTCATGGAGTTAGACTAACTCCATAAGTTAAATGTCAAAAATGGATGATTGATTGATTGATTGAATGATTGATTGATTTTAGTGCCCCCTTAGTTGGATACAATGGAAGTGAAGGTTGTTTTTAACTTCTGTTATTTATTATACCTTGCCATACATAGGTATTTATTAGGGACCGTAGATGTGTCTCATCTGCTGTAACTGACACACATATATTCTGAAAACTTGTCACAGTTCCTCCTGTAGGAATGCTTCAGCAAGTTCATCGCGAAGACGTTTAGCACATCCGAGTGGTTCATCGCACTCATCCTGTATGTCCAACACTTCATCCGCTGTGTCTCCATCAACGCAGTCATCCCAATCTGGTTGGTATTCTTCCTTCTCAGATTCACAGATATTGTGTAGAACAACACAGCAGGCTATTACTGTGCATGCAAATTCAACCTCAACATCCAGCCGTTTCTGAATACATCTCCAGCGCCCTTTCAGACGACCAAAAGCATTCTCTATTGTCATCCTTGTTCTACTGAGTCTGTAATTATAAGCACTCTGAGCTGGTGTAAGATTACCTCTATTGGTATAAGGCTTCACGAGCCAATTCTTCAGAGGATAGGCTGCGTCAGCAAGAATTACCACAGGCATGTTAGAATTGCCAATCGTTTTTATCCAGGGTGGGAACAGAATGCCGCTTTCACCTTTCATGTAAATCTCAGAGTTTGCGAAGACACGCGCGTCATGGACGCGGCCAGGCCATCCAATATTCACATTTGTGAAAATGTAGCGGTGGTCGGAGACAGCTTGTAGTATAAGCGAATAGAACCCTTTCCGATTGACATAATCGCCATGATAATGTTGAGGTGCAATGATTGGAATATGACTCCCATCGATGGCCCCTGCGCAGTTCGGAAAACCCCATCTATCTTGGAAGCCTTGAATAACCTCCACCAGACCTTGACCTTCCGGGAACTTCACGTAACGATGGAATAAAATATCCACGATAGCCTCACAAACCTGATGGACACACATACAGACTGTAGCTTTTCCAATGCCAAATAGGTTGCCAACTGTCCTGTATTCAGCCGCCGACACCAGCCAATAAAGTGCTACAGCAACTTTTTCCTGCACAGTCAAAGGTTCTTCAACAGTTCTCTCTGCGGGTTGAAGACTTTCATTCAGATAATCACAAAGTTTGTCGAATGTTGCTTGCCCCATTCTAAAGTTTGCCAGCCAGTCCTCGTCCGTGAATTGTTTCATGACGGTATCTTGAAACCATTTCCTCGATCTCACTTTCCGTCTGACATCCCGATAATTAGAAGTCCCCAAAGTCAGTGCAAGACATAGGTAATATGGACATTTCCTTTTGCGACGAATATCATGTAGTCTTAACATGTCCATGACTGCGACAGAAATGAATAAACTTCTGAATTACACCACACTTGCTCGTGTGACTTATAACTCACATGAACGCATAGCAAATATACTTTTGCTCACATGTGTAAATTTACTCATGTGAGCAAATTTGCATATAAGTATTTCCTCGCCGTATAAACAGGAAGTGAAATTACTTGTGTAAAAGGGGTCTGTTTCATTATAATTTTTGGGAAAGTGTCTCTTGGCACTCTCCCATAAATTGTAATAAGGCAAAGATGCATGATCAAATTTTGATGACAAAAATCACTCTACCAGTTAGGAGGGAGCTATTTACGACAGTATGCTTCACCAGTCTAACAACCCAGGGCGTAGTGTTGATCAGCCAGTCTGTAATAACAGTTTAGACTGGTGAAGCATGCTGTCATAAATAGTTGGTGATGTTCAGATATTTTGCGGCAATTCACCTTGAATATTTAACGTGTATTTTAGCTATTGCCAGCAAAAAAGTGCCGAAATTGAAAAGTTGGTCTGTGTATTATGTTTTCGTGCTAGGTAAACTCCAAGACGTTTGATGAAGTGAATGCTGTTACGCTTTGGCGTCATCGATGGGAGTATTTTACAGCGTTGATTTTATGCCACTTTGGAGGATGAGGAGGGACACACGGAGTGGCTTTTCGGTGACGTTCCAGTAACTCTGTTAAGTAGGGATCAGTGCGAAGACCTAACGTCGAAACTCCCCCTTGTCCAAAACAATAACAAAGGATCGTATCTGCCTTTTGTGTTCTGGATTTACTACTCGTAAATGCTATTTTTACTCGCAGATAATAAGACATTTCGGATAAATAAATGAAATAAATAGCGTGTCAAAATTAATCCTACTCATGTGATAGAAATTGGAAGATGTTTTTGACGTACAATATATGTCTGCGATATATATTTCATTTTGCAAAATATTATTTTTTTTAAAAAAATCATTCATCTTCTCTCACAACCACCCACATTTCCTTACCCGTGGAAAGTTTAAATCAACATTTAGCTATTACTATTTTAGCGGGTACCGGTTGTCACAGACTGTGAGCGTAGCTATCGTCTCTCAGTTTCCGATTTTGATATTAGGCTAACATCAGGTTCACATACAGTACGGCTGCCGTGAACTGGTCAAGTTGCACGTGGGCAACATTTCCGCTGGAGGAATAACATTAGATTCCAAACACTAATTATTGGAATGATCATCAAAAATTTAATTTCTGAAACACCGGGTACAATCCACTATTGGGTTACGATCAGTCCACGGCGGCTGTACTGTAATGTCTCGTGGGATACGACTTACATAAACTTCAGCTTTCTGTCGAATCCCTCCTCTACACAGTAATCTGCTTTCCTTGTTTTTTGTATACTATTGTATCTAGTGCTGTTCAGAATTTTTGTTACCCTTCTGTTATTGTGATATGTATACACATGTCAGTTATTGAATAAATACTGTTTAAACTAATGTCTCGTGGGTTTGTGATTATTACTCCTCAACAACGCTATTTTATTCGTCGTTCTGTCCCAGTAAGAAAGAGGAATAATTCAGAAAAGATGACTCCTCACATCCGCGTAAAAAAACCGTTCAAAGGTGTAGACTTTGAACACAATTTTCTAACCTTTTGAAATGTTTCACCCATCAACTCGGGTTAGATTCTAATTCTATTAGTTGTAGCCAAACTACGATTTCCAATCAGTGTTTAAAATAATGTGTGTTGACCCTTTACCCAACGCAGACGATATCAAAATTTATTATTTTAAATATAATTTTTTTTTTAAATTTTTCAAAAAATTTCAACAAATCCATATCATATCGTTCCAACGAGGGGTCACATGATATGGTTTTGTTGACATGTTCTGAAGAATAATATTTTTCAACTACTGAGTTTGCATATTACGCGGGTGGATGCGCCGATTCATTGGGTAAAGAGTTAAAAGAAGAGTGGAATGTAATTACAGAAAGAGAAACAAACATCTACATACTCTGTTCGTCGTTCCTTTCATGACTTGTGTTGCGCGCTGGAAATAACTGTGTATCAAGTCGATAGATATCCTTACACATCACATTAATACTTGAGTTGAAGTTTGTTCCTTTTATTTCGATGTTATCGTTTTTCACTCTGTTCAATGTAGATGTTAAAACATGATTCATATCCACTAGAATTCCAAGGCTAATGTGGAAAAAAGAAAGAAACAGAATTTGAAATAACACAGACATGTTTTATGGCTTTGAGATGTTGTCTACACGCTAGTTTAAAATGTGTTGGTTAAAGCTGATTACTCGCATATGATACATCATCTGAGAGCTAATCCCTCACAATGGACACTTGAGATGTGTGTTACTTTACCTATTTCACAAAACAACAGTTACAGAGATCAACAAACGCCTACCCTTCCATGTTTGCGGACTTGCGTTTATACTTTTATTCCATTTCGCCCCGAGTGACGTATTTAGCCTGTCACTAAGGCGACAGTCCTAACAGATCGATACCAATGTAGGGTTATAATTAAGTTTTCGTGTTTCGGAGGGGCATTCATCGATTTAAGCTTTTTACTAACGCTCTCAATATCAAAATTTATTTAAAATCAATTTTCAAATTTTAAAGAAATGTCAACAAAACCGTATCACGTGACCCCCATTGGAACGAGTTCGCTGCAATGTAGGGGTTACATCATATGGTTTTGTTGACATTTTCTGAAAAAAATTAACTTTCCAATTTGGTATTACGCGAGTCCTTCGTTGGGTAATAGTTAAGAAACGTGGGAAGATGTGGGTTTATGGATGTTAATTCAGGTAGTTTGAATTTTTAATAATTTCAGTGCAAATTCCGTCGTTCTGAAACAAGGTTCCAAGAGGCATACGTGTTCCACATTTTTAGAGAATTGCAGAGTGCAATCAAAAACTTTACGGCTAACGGATCAGGACGCGCACAGATTGAAATCACAAACGGTAATACGAAATTAGTAGCCAACAACCTCCTAGATGTGCATATATTGGGCTTGATACCAGATAATATCTTCTGAAAACATGTCCTGCATCAACATGAATTATACTCATTGGAAAATGAGGCGTTGTTTCCATGGATTTCTCGGGGTTTTTTCGTTTCGTTTTTTCGAGGAGGGAGTGCAGAGCAAATGCTTCGATTTTTTAGATTCTCCAATTAACTTTTTTGACTCCAAACTGAATTAGAAAAAAGAGTTGGAGAATGTAGTATCGTTTCGAACATTTGTGTTTGTGGAGTAATCGATGTGGAATAAGTTAACCGTTTCAAAATTTTCCGCTTGTTTCTTCACCCCTCGAATGATGAAACGATGACTAAAGAGAGAGAGTCAGAGAGAAAGAGAGAGTGAGACAGACAGACAAACAGTCAGACAGAAAGTACTGACAAAAGAGGGATTTTTTAGCGGCAAATCTCTCTCTATCTATCGCCAGTGGCGGCAACTTCAGTCTCTTTTTTATATATTTATAAGTATTCTCGCGTGTTGTTATTATTTTAATTTAGCGTCAGCGATTCGCGGTCTCAATAAATAAATTAAATTAAATAAATTACAAATCGTATTCAAAGAAAACAAAAACAAATTCTCATTTTAAATTTTTGAATACATATATTAAACAAAGCCCTCCCTTCCCCACCCCCAAAATAAATGAAATTGATAAATAAATTAAATAAATTAAAATGGCTTATTTACAAACTTCCTGATTATTAGAATTGAAAAATACGCTAAAAATCTCAACATTCTGAAATTTTCGGGTCTGCGGAATAGATCCACTTTGATCGAAGGTTTTAGAGCCGAGACGGTGAAGAAAGCAGTTCCCGATTTGAGAGCCAACGGTCGTCAAATGAGTTTGAAAGGTGCGAGATAGTTGAAAAGAGAAGAATTGTTCAAAAGCAGGATCCTCGGAGGTGGTTCGAATACTATGACGAAACAGAAAAAAACAGCCCGACAACATAAAAGGGGAAGTTGCCGTGCAAAATGGAACGAAACAATCTTTTGCAAAGAAAAACAGAAAAGCTCCATCGGCTGTCTAAAAAAATAAACCCAGAAAAAACAGCCCGACAACAAAAAAAGGAAATGTCCCGTCACCGCTGTGCATTTGCAAAAAGAAATGAAACAATCTAATGCAAAGAAAAACAGAAAAAGCTCTCTTACAAAAAGAAACGAAACAATCCGAAGCAAAGAAAACGTACACACGATGTATTCGACGATGTCCTAAATCTGCGAGTGGTATTACCACTCCAAAGTTGAGACGATGGTGGAGACTTCGGAAGAGGGAGTGACTTTCGCAAAGGTTAAAGATAAGATATTGGAATCACTACCATTCAAATATACGATATTAATCGGGCGTTCCGAGAAGTGTTGAATTCAGAAATTCATGTGGACAAATACACTCCTTACGAACGTCTTCTCACATGAAATTTTTGGAGAAGAAGAATATAGTGAACGTTCGAAGTTTCGAAGAAAATCAGTGCTTCAAATGGGAAGTCACTTCCGCGTTGTATCCCGCAGAAGAAAACGCGCCTAGCGTTAAGAAAAGAATTCGGAATGTTTAGATTTGTCGGAATTGAGCTTCCGACTGAGTTACAACACATCGATCGTTTTGAGAGATAGAAGCCGAAAACGTGATTGAATTCGACGACGAGAGTAAAGTGGTTCTGTTGAGAATCAGTCCGCGTAGACATGACGATAGAAAAGAAGTGACCTTTATAATCATTTCTGACGAAGAAAGTTAGAGGGTACTTTACGACCAGAATGTGTTTTCCTGTCAATGCTCTTTGACAATGAAACGCATTGTCTTGGGTTGTTCTGATTTGAATGATATAAGATGGCATCATTATAGTGTGCCGTCCCTGAGAGAACTCTTTTACGGGACAAGTTCTCGTCGGATTTCCCTCATTCTTCAAGGAAATCAACTTTTTTAATACCTTTTTATTGTGTTTATTCTTTTAACCCAATCTCATCTTCAAATGTCTTTATGATCAACATTATAAGTTATCTCCGCCAACATGTATGGTATATGGAGATTTAATACCTGGATGTCGGTTTTTAAACACCGAGCAACAGGCGAGGTGTTTAAATAACACACCCAGGTATTAAATCTCTATATACCATACATGTTGGATGAGATAACGTTTTTGTCCCGTTTGAAACACAAAACAAACATAGTGGAAATAATTTTGTGGACGCATTTCTCACGCACCGCAGTCACTTGGGCCAAATTCGTGAATATTGTTTGTTTTTAAAAACGCAGAAGACAACAGATAGAGTTACATCCCTTGGGTCGTTAAGGAAACGAGTAAACAGTAATCTGTTGACATATCGTCCCCGGAGTTCCAATGTGTTCCATGGGCCGACTGACACAGAACACATTGGAACTCAGGGGACGATATTTGCTCTTATTTTATTTTTCTCAAGTTGTTTCATTTATTTATTTATTTATTGGTGTTTTAAGGTCACATACTTATGCACAATGACTAATCGTGACCGTGACAGTTTTACAGGTGGAGGAAGCCGGAGTTCCCTGAGAGAATCACCGAGCATCGACGACCAACTGTCAGCTCCTCAACATTTTAACTCTGTTCAAGTTCCGCTCAAGCAAGGTTACAGTGGTTGAAGACCTGTGCACCATCTACGTGCAGTACGCCTTAGTACACGGCGTCATCGTGCCCCCATGTAGGCAACCGGAATGAAGTGCCTTGCCCAAGGACACAACGCAGGTCGTCCCGGACGAGGTTCGAACTCGGGACCTCTAGCAAAGAAGTCTAACAGTCAAACACTGAGCCACCGCGCTCCCAATTGTTTCATTTAATTCCTCATCTATTTGATTTGTAACGGCAAAATATGATCGAATTGTCGGAAATCTGATAATATTTGTGACTATTTTCAGATTTTTTGGTTCGATTTTTATACCAAGGCGAGTGAATGCGAAAAGCTTTCAGTTAAACCATATACCCCCGATGTTTCTCGTGCCCATATACCCTGGATGTTGCACGCTCTCATATACCTTGGATGTTGGGTGCATCGTTTGTCATGACTATTTATCCAAGGCATTCTGATCAATCAAAAGACAGAATTTATCGTGATATAGGGACAGGTTGATTTATACTGTATTCATTGCTCTTTTTGTATCATTCCTACTTGTTCCACTGTCAGGAACATGCAACTTTTTATGCTTTTAATGGATTATTTTACATCATACAAGATTACTGGTCTGTTTACCCAACGTAACTGTTTATTGCCACGATATGGGCTTTTCTACTTATGTGGAATTAACCCTTTACACCCACGCAGACGATATCAAAATTTATTATTTTAAATAGCATTTTTTAAATTTTTAACAAAAAAACCGTATCACGTGACACCACTTTGGAACGAGCTCAACGAGCTGTCACATGATATGGTTTTGTTGAAATGTTTTGAAAAATAATATTTTTTCAGCTGCTGAATTTGTATACTATGCGGGCGGATGTGGCCGATTCGTTGGGTAAAGGGTTAAGCACCAATAAATAAATAAATGAATGAATTGATTAATATCTAAGATTCAACTCCTCATAAAAATGCCCGACTGGAAAATTACTGGAGGAGAGGGGTCAAAACCCTGCACCCCGTCAAAGTTACGAGCTAATTTATGATGAGGTTGAAAGGCAGTTCAAAGGTCAATGGACGCAAATAAGCTTCAACTCCAGTTACCAATGAACGGATTGGAGTAATACAAATTAGATAATGAAAACTTATTCGAAATATATTCGCGTTATGTTATTGACTTTGTCAAATTAATGTCTTATATGCGTAGATAGGATTGGTGTTGTGGTTAAAGGTCGATGTCACTGGAAATGCCTATTTTCAGACAGCAACAACGTCTTTTCTCGATCTGCTTTTACAAAAAAACACGTTTTTCACGTCTATGCACATCACGGAAATATATTCAACGGGAATTAATGCAGAATTAGGAAGTTGTTTGTATAGCTTTGGAAAGAAAATCAACATTTCGTAAACCTTCATAAAGAAATCAACATGATCTCCCTGACAAAAAAGTGCTTCCTCAGGAACAGTCAAACAGTTGGCCGAATTCTGATATAACGTCTTAAACGGACCCGTATTTTGCGTGGAAACAATATTCACAACTCCAGTGCAGTACAACGTGTGTTCCCGTAGCAACCGATAGTCTATATGCTCAATTTAGAGGTATCTGCACCTACCAATTCATTGGGGTGGGGTGGGGTGGGGGGGGGGGGGGGGGGTGCAGAATTAAGAAAGAAATTGCACGAACTCTCTGGCAATCGGAATCTTTCTTTTTACATGAAATCCATAGTGAGGATTTAGGTACAATGTTCTATGCTGACCACCGATTTCTGGATACCAGGTTACTGAAACGTTCTTAGCATAGGAAAGTGGTTCTATCATCGCCATTTTTGGTGGGGGGGGGGGGGGGGGGGGGTGGTCGGAAGTTGCTATAAATACACAATGATCAACAACAAACATTTTCTCGGACGATATTCAATTTTCCGACGCCAGACATTCTCCAGTCGATTTTTAATGAAATTACTTTGATGAATGCGAAAAATGAATATCTTGATGATGTGTACATATTTCGTACCAATAAAAACAGAATATTTTCAACATTTTTTAGTTATTAATGACAAAAACGAGTGTCGAGATTGGAAAGTTGATATAGTGTTATTAGTTTTCATACAGGGTAAACTCCATGACGTTTGTGGCCATGGAAGCTGTTACGCTAGAGCGTAACAGCTTTCACGCCACCAAACGTCATGAATTGGGAGTAGTAATATCCTTGATTGACTTGATGCCATCTTGGGATGGGGGCGGGGCGTTCCAGCAATCCAGTTGTGTTAAGATCCGTGATGCTGACCGACAAACGGTGTGGGGCACGAATGCAATAACTCGATTTCATGAGATCTCCCTAGCGATTGACATGCTCTCGTAGCAAAAGACAATATATACGTCCAATATGGAATAGCCTAATATCCAAGCCCAGACGTCACTGGAAAATCAAATTAAGGAAGTAATTACAGTGTTGGGTACCCCCGCCCTAGCAACCAGAGTCTGATCCCCATCACCTGCAACTGCTGAAAGCCTCAGCAGCACTGTTTGGTACCATCTTGTATCTTTCGGAAAAACAAAATAATAACAGGAACCAAATGTCATACGATGGATCACTTACCAGCCGACGTGCTTCTTTCAAGACGGCCAAACTATTATGACCAATTTTGGTTGGATAATTCAAAGTGAGCTCACGATTCATGGAACCTCATTCCATGGAGGTCAGCTGGTTATGGGTCTAATTTCCTAGCAAATGTAACAACATCTAACCCTAAGTCACCTCCCAATGTTTACTTTTGTTAATTCAGTTCTTATACGTGATGAGAGTCTAATCCCTGTAATACTTATCTCTATGTCAATAACAAATGTTGGGATTTATTTTAATCTTCGAACTTATGTACTTTATTTGACAAGTTGTGTGGGAATACAATGTGCGCTTACAGTACCTGGAACACAAACTCGTTCCCTTTCTCGATCAGATTAGGATCCCATCATGACGCTATTACAATGTTTGGTCGATATTCATAAATAAAATACCGTGTTCTCGACGGCTCAGCGGTTTTGTAATTGGATTTCAGACCGAAAGGTTCACGGCCCGATTCACACTAGGAGTAAATACGTTATGTTGTGGGAATGATTTTCCCCCGTGGTGCACGATGGCGCTGTGTATTAAGGTGCACTGCACGTCAATGATCATCGCCACCAAGCTCCTAAGCCACCAGGCTAATTAAGTACAGTATTCTACACTTATTTATTGGTGTTTAAGGTCACATACTTATGCACAATGGCTAATCGTGAATGTGGCAGTTTTACGGGTGGAGGAAGCCGGATTACCCTGAGAGAACCACCGAGCATCGACGAGCAACTGTCAGCTCCTCAACATTCTAACTCTGTTCAAGCTCCCTCAAGCAGGGTTACAGCGGTCGAAGACATGTGCACCACCGACGTGCGTACGCCGTAGTACACGGCGCCATCGTGCCCCCATGTAGGCAACCGGGATAAAGTGCCTTGCCCAAGGACACAATGCGGATCGTCCCGGACGGGGATCCAACACGGGACCTCTAGCATAGAAGTCCAACAGTCTACCACTAAGCCACCGCGCTCCCGGAATTCGACACTGTTATGGCCCGAAACCAGTCTGGCTATTAAACACTTCATTGCCGATATTTAGATTAATTCGTCAAGAATATTTCAGTTGATCGGAGAAGCGAACCTACGATTCGATTTTCTAACCGGCTGAAATTTTTCAGACGAGTGAACCTAATAAATACTAGAAGGCCCCACAAAGTAGATCGTCTGTTTCTCAGGCCATTTTTTTGTTTTGTTTTTGCATGTGGGCGGGTGGTTTTTTATTTTATTTTTGTAAATATTTCCTTGCCATCAACAGTTCATATTCTTGGTTTGTTTTTTTGTTTTAGTCCTCATAATCTGCAGAATATCATGCGTGGTGGTATATTTCGTTCGATGAGTGCAAAAAGGCTTCGCAGTGCTAAAGTATTGCAAAGCGTTGATACACTAAAGTGACAAATTTATCAATTGTATTAACTTGGGTAAAATATCAGACATGAAACAACATGACATGAACAAAAACAGGGTTGCCCTGGCTGTAGACCCTACACTACGCTAATTAACGGCCCTTTTCAGGGCAACACACAATATTAGAAACAGTCATACCTATACATACTCACTGCCTTCATATTTACAAAAAAACAAGCTCCCTCGAAGGAGCATAGAACAAACCATAACCTATACGGGAGTTAAGTTCTCACCCGATCCGCTTAACCTGGCGCACAGCCAAATGAGAATACCAATACTCATTCCTCTATATGCGTGCCACTATGTGGAGACCGCACCCATGCGCAACGCAGCAGGCTATATTTCCAATCCTGGGCCCTTAACCTCCAAATCCAAATCATATCACCAAGCAACAACGCCCCCCCCCCTCCCCCCACGGAGCCGGGCTTATAGAGATGGGCTACCATGGCCCTCCCCATCTCGCACCGCTGTTAGATGACCGCATCCGAAGCTTGAGGGTGAACCTAGTGGCTACTATGCCCCCCTCCCCACTATCACATGGTGAAAATTAATTTGCACCATGGTGAAAAGTAATTTGCACCATGGTGAAAATTTGAAAAAAAAATAATAATGCATGTCAGGTATGGGCCGCCGTACATTTTCCCTAAGTGTACATTAAATTTACCTTCCACGGACGGATGTACTTTTTTGCTTGCAGTTGACTCAACACTGCTGTCGTTCGTCAGTTCACAAGTTGTGACCGTGTCAAAATGAATTTGATCGGTCAATAGCTATTTCGTTTAAGCAACTCTATCTCGTTTAAACAACTTAGCTATCTCGTTTAAACGACTTAGCTATCTCGTTTAAACGACTTAGCTATCTCGTTTAAACGATTTAGCTATCTCGTTTAAACGACTTAGCTATCTCGTTTAAACGACTTAGCTATCTCTATGTTTGAACTGTGAAGATTTATTTCACTGTTAGGCTAATAAAGGTGTAGCATATTAATGAAGATAGAAAGATGCAGTACCAACTGGAATGAATTGTAGAATAAACACAAAAATATACCCTGCGTAATCATATCCACGAAATTTTCTTTGCATTGTGTTCCAGTGGATATTTCCTGGGATTGTATACTACAAATCTGGGCTTATACTTAACACTTTTATGCTCGTTTAAACAGGACTGTAAATTGAAATTCAAAGAATGAGGGGAGGGGATGTTCCGAAGCTATCATGGGGGGGGGGGGGGGGGTCGCATAGGTTCACAGTCCTAGAGAAGAACTGATTAGTCAAAATTCGACATATTCCTTGAATTATTAATTGGTCTTGGTAACTACTTCTACAACCACACCCATGCCTTATATAAAATTAATCCATATCCATGTAAACTATATACTAACCTGTCTAGTCTCTTCTATTTCTTCTTCACGCAGACACAGGGTCTGCTTGATATCGGCTGTCATGTCCAAAAGTTAAATTATTTCAGTCTTGGAAAGGGAAACACTTTTCCCTATTTTTGATCATTTATGTGGACACCCTGCCAACAGTAAATGTTAACCACTTTATTATTACTACCTGAAGTGGCCAAAAAATAATTGTCGATTGGGGAATTCACTTTGTTGAAAGACACAGCTGGCATTTGCTTCTACCTCTTAATTAACCCTTTACCCAACGAATCGCCCGCATCCGCCCGCGTAATATGCAAATTCAGCAGTTGAAAAATTACTATTTTTCAAAAAATTTCAACAAAACCATATCATGTGACCCCTCGTTGGAATTTGTTGAAAAATTTAAAAAAATGATATTTAAAATAATAAATTTTGATATCGTCTGCGTTGGGTAAAGGGTGTGTAACAATAATGTTGTGTTCTATTTATATCATATTGGTCGGTAGGGTGTTTGACCTAGAAATAATGGTTTTACACATACTGTTATTCGTGAAATGTTTATTAATTTAGTATCTTGACACAAACCCAAAATTTCTGTTGTCAATGTTTTCTTGTACACATTCCGTTCAGCCCATTGGTACTTATTCAAAGTTGTGGTGACCTCGCCAAGTTATGGTTAATATCAATGTTAGGCGCGCTTGTTATGAACCTAAATGAGATTGTAAAAATACGGCCCAATTTATTATCTTGTAAAGGGTCACCACTATTTGTTGATATATCTCCCATACAGTACGTGGGGATTGGATTGTAACTAAATCACCCGGGGAGTGGAGCTGACACCCAAAGTATTATTTTCAAATTCTGTACATATGGACAAAAACACAAGCGATGTTTCAGCCAATGAACCTCTGGGTACAACCCGGAGGTCCATTGGCTGGAACTTTGCTTGTGCTTCTTATGCTTTGCAACAAATTTATAATTATTGCTTGGATGGAATCTCCACTCTGCGGGTGATTTAGTGATAATACTCTCCACGTACTGTATCTATCAGGCGTGTTCAGTAACTCGTTTGACCTTTCTCACTGAGCTCTGTCAAACAAAGTATATTTTGTTAAATATCAAACTGCATTATGGGAAATATTGCTTCTGAAAACTTTGTCATTTTGACAACAAACTGCAGAGGTTTACTAAAACATGATACTATACTTGTGTGCTTTGTTGGTGATTACAATGCATTGTGCAATAACCTAGTAAGGGCTTGCCACTATGCACTGTGAGCATAAATTGTATGCAATTGTTCATCAAAATTTATGCCAAGGTGAGCTTTATGAAAATTAACTGTAGTCACTTTTATTGGAAACAATGTGTTAAATACTACTGTCGTCATCGTCGGAGTTATCGATAAGGTCCGCCACTTGCCCTTGTATCATGAGATCACCGTCCAAGACTTCTGTCTCGTGGGAGGATCGGAAAAGAAAACTCGAACTGTGATGAAGATTTCTTGGGTCCATCTGGGCATAACTTTTTTTGAATTCTTTTTTTTTTGTAGCTATGAATTCTCACTCCATAACCCACGGCAAATCTAGGCGGTTTTCGTTTCGGTGTTATAAATCGCGTGGGATAGAAATGCCTATAGACTTTCATTTCGTGTCAGATTTTCTTTTCGATTGGTAGATCGCCAGCTTCCACGGGTATCATCGTGATGGAACGGCGAGAAGGGCGATTATAATCGTCGCCCAGATCGACCAGAACGTCTTTAGTATTTCTTGGTCGAATTTGCCGTGAAATATTTGAACATTATTTCCATCGTTCGACCACACTGTTTTCTGTGTCCACCCATAATATCTCGTCCATGGAATCTATAATATCTATTCCATGGACGAGATAGCAGACACCGCGAGGCTGGGTGAAGGGGGTACGGAGGGATGGCAGTGTGCCTGCAGCACCCACACCCTTTACAGAAGATTTGATCACATTTTGAAATACAATATTCAAATGGGTATTGGACTTTCGTAACACACACAGTTCGTGGCAATAACAGGTGGAAGCCGCGCAAAATGTCCATACCAGATCACCTGTCCTGTAGAATCTGACAATACGGTGTTTATGTTTTATAATCAACGTATCTGTTAATCCCTTCATAAATGCCATGAGATTTTACGTGATAATACTGATATGTAGGCCTCACCTCAAGGCTATAAAAAAAACCCTTAATATGCAAAATATTGAAAGAACCTCGATACCTTTTTGATCGTCGTGCATTATTCTATGCCTGTGCATTGAATATTCTACCACTCATCGCCTATTTGTTTGGAAAAAGAATGAAATTGAGAGCCTTTAAATACACATTTTTGGTATCCGTTTTGCATGTCAACATTTAAATAATCGATGCGCGCGCAGACGTATCTTAAAACGGTGCACCAATTCAAAGATTATCGGGGCTTTGGGATTTTCACAGTCGTTTTGCAACGGAGACCAAAGCAATTTTTAATTAATTACAACACAAAATTGGTAAAAAAGTGACGTCTTTAATTGAGAAGGAGTGGGAAATTTTACATTTTAAATTTATCGGCTCATTCCAAAGGATATTATTAAAATTTTATTTTTTTTTTTTCAAATGCCTTTATATTTACACACATTCCTCTAAGATGTTGATAAAACTACAAAAGATGATTACTTGTCTTATATTTGTACAATGGGCTGCGAAGCCAAATTAAAAGTGGGGGTGGGCACAGTTGACGAACCCAGGAGAAACTGAGCCGACCATTGTTTCGGCCCTGGCAGATTCTGAAGGCTTTCGCTCCAAGAAGCTTTCAAATGGAGCTCTTTTGTGAATTTTAGGGTGAAAAATGGTAAACAGTCATGACTTTCGAACATCTGGAATCAACATATCCCACATAGGCGGGGGTTATGGGCCTTCATTACGATGCACTGCGCCCCCCTGCCTATGATTTATGTTGATTCCAGATAGAGATATCGAGATTCAATAATTGTCTCCTGAAAAGCTGGGGACGTATAGCGAATATGTTGAAGAAACATTCACACGCTGCAGGCGCGCCGGACTCCAGAGCGCCACATGGTGACACCCTCTCTAGCCCCTAGTAACTTTATTTTATTTACTTGAAGGCCACCGTTGCGTTTTCAGAGAGACCGCGGAAACAACAAAGTCGATCGCACCACAGTGCAGCGGCGTCCACAAGGCACCGGAGCAGCCAGCAAACGCGTCCATCCCTGGCCCGGGCAGTGTGAATATGTTTTAATATAGCACACGTTTTTATCTGAAACCTCTCAATACACGTTGGGGATCCTGGTGTGACAGGTGTGTTTGTCGTTCAAAAAACATGACTTTTTATCAGTTGGCGCTAATAACTGAGGGGGCAAAATTATGGTTCTCCCACCGTCTCCGCGTGGAGGGGGGGGGGTGGTTGGGTCTGAACCTCTCCATGGCCCCCAGGTCCGCCGTCACTGTATTTGCACATATTTCCCCTAAAATGTCAAAGAAACCATCAAATATGAATTCCACTGGAAAAAGCTCCACGAGCTGGCTCCATTGGTATCCGTACTTGAGCGATTCTATTATCAAATTTTAATAATTTTTTATTATTTATTTATTGATGTCATATATTTCTGCACAATGGCTAATCATGACCGCAACACAGATATAAACTCAAGTCTAGCCAATCATATATACCAATGTTGCCCGTTTCAGATGACTTGTACCCCAAGCACCGGCTACTGAGGCCTATTTACCGCGTCGTTTCCTTCGGCAATTCACTTTACCCCAAGTGGGGCACGGTGGCGCCGTGAGCTGAGACGTACAGCACGCAGAGGTGCAACGTGCCTCCATTGTATCTAATCCTGTCACCTAACCCTGTAAGTATCGTGCAGGTCATAGTACTGCTGTGCAAGGCGTGGCGAGTTTTAGAGTTACGACGTTGGGGAACTGGCAGGTGCTCGTCGTTGCTCGGTGGTTCTTTTTGGGTACAGTCCACTCGTAAACATTTCACCGACACGATATTGCACTGGCTCTTATTTTACTGTGTAGTTGAATACAAATATAATACAAGTTATTCGCTCTGTATTTTTACAATCCTGTCCAGTTTATTTGCAAAACGCTGACAGTTTGTTTTTAGCCATTCTGGATTTATAATCTCGTGTTGGGCTTGGCGAGAAGGAAATTCAGGGAACGTATGGAATTCTCTTCCAGGAATCTTCTCCAACAAATGCTCTTTTCCAAGAACGTCCCCAAACACATTGAGGTCTTTTTCGTGTATTTTGAATTTGGATGAATACTTTTTGGAAAGAACGTTGTCTGAAAGCTTGTTTGTAAAAAATGTTTAAACTGTCTTCCAAAACTTCCCACTAGGCGGCTGTGACGATTGACTGTTTCCTTTGAAATACTGCCTTTCGCGTCTTTTAGTGAATCTGCAAAAAGAAAATGACAGAAAACGATGATAGCAGCACTAATTGATATCGCGCGCGCGTGCGTGCGCGTGCGTGCGTGCGTGCGTGCGTGTGTGTGAAAGCGATGGCACAGTGAGAGTTTAACCTTGCCTTTATTTGGATATATATCTCGCATATGAACTGGTGAATAACAAGGAAGGAGTACCCTGAATTCTGAAACACAAGAAGACAAAACTATAAACCACGGGATTCTGTGAAAACAATGCAATGTGAAATGTGATGCGATTGGCGGAACAGTAAAATAAGGTGAGTATCATATTCTCGGCAAGTATAAATATTTTTGTGTTAACCATATAAGCATAAGATGAAAAGTGGAATCTTCTCTGCATAGTATATCGAACATAAGTAATGAACGTATCATGCCCCAGAGTTATAAAATTAGAGCATTTTATGTCGAAATACGACATATATCGTCAACGACAACCATAAAAATGTTTTTGTGCTGATTCCAAATTAATTTAACATTCTGTTTACCCGTTTTACTCACCTTTGAATTATTTATTCAGAAACTCATTTACAAGATCCATCTCTAAATTCTTTTTGGATTCTCCAGTAATATTAACGGTCCTGTCCCACGTCAGAGCTTCTCTGAGTCTCTCGAGAAGCCAACCAGCGATTGCTGAAAATAAATAGTGTTTTGTGATTAAGCGTATCACACCTGTGGGTTTCGCGACAAATCTTTTTCAAAGTCGACTATTCGTTTCTATGTGTCGAACAATTCCGTAACCGGGGTTACACGTCACTGCAAATCAAGTAGGCATATTTCGACCCTTCTGGGATATAGATAAAATGTGAGACGGAATATACTAGTTTAATCTCTAGTATGTACGATATATCCTTTCTAAGACGATTTAATCTCTGTAGCAAATACAACATTCCCTCAACATGAATCGTGGGCGTTGGATGTAAGTTTGGATTGAAAAGTGAGGCTCATGTCCCATCCTCATAGCATGAGTGGAGCATCGTCGATTAATCCGCACTACGGTGCCCTAGAGAACTCAATGCGACCGACCCATAGTTTCATTGGCAGTCATGTTCTGGTCGCACGTACCATGGGTATCGAATGGGTAAGTGGGTAGTGTACCTCAAATGTGACATCAGTCAGGGCGGAAAGCATCACTACGATCGGGCTTGACCGGCCTATAACAGCCGATGGTCGTCATAGTCTACCGGACCATGGATGTTCCGCGTGAGTCACACATATGTAAGAGAATGAAACCGGGTTTGTTTAATAATCTTAACTCCATTCGGAAAACCAGAAAAAGACTCATTGAAAAAATATCACTACAGCATGCGGTTTACAATGTTTTTTCTGGAAAATTCATACAACAGCTTCATCATTGGATTTATTTTAAAGAAGGAATATTTTTATTGTGACCATAAAACTTATTCTATCAAGTAATTTACCTGCAAGAAGTCTGTGTCCCAGTAGAATATACTTTGTTTGATTCCTGTTGTTAAATCCAACCATGTCATATCGCCAGTGTGCCATCATTGCTGGTCCGTCATTCCGTCGCACTGCATCTCTTCGCACGCTGTCCATTAAACAATACCACAGCAATAAACAGATGTAATTTTTCAAGTGATCTTCATCAGCAGCCTGTTTGCTGAATGTTGTGGAACAATACCACGATCTTTCTGAAAATAGAAGTGTAAAATGTATGCAAGAACTGCTCAAACCTTAAAAATGTGTAACGTACCTTATAAAAAAGTTCTTATTATTATATTGAATGCACTAGAAAATATTTAATCACTTCTTCGAATACTTTTGTATGTATGTCAAAACCTGCGCGAAGCAACAGATTAAAGTATAAGTAGTAACACCAATGAATAGAGATAGAAATATTTTATGTACC
Source organism: Pictodentalium vernedei (assembly GCA_031216915.1). Taxonomy (NCBI): domain Eukaryota; kingdom Metazoa; phylum Mollusca; class Scaphopoda; order Dentaliida; family Dentaliidae; genus Pictodentalium; species Pictodentalium vernedei. Next base: position 373,613,393 of record CM062291.1, read on the forward strand.
TGGAACAGTGTCAGCAGTCATCCCAATGCATTTAAAATGGAACCACTTCCCACGTCTACACTCCTCATTTTCACAGCATACATGTACCATTTCATCTTTGGTGTCAATCTTGCATATACAATACTTATACCTCTTTGAAGGCACACATTCTGGACTACAGAACCAATCATCATCAGGAATACAATCAAGGTCCAAATCTGCACATGCTATGTGGAACCATTTTCCATTTCTGGATTTTCTACCACTGCATTCTATCATTGGCTCATCATTTTCTACAATGCATCAATTGAGTCGCAAATATAATATTGAGTTTAAAAAACTCTCTAGTCCTATCAAATATTTTACAAGTTTGCACAAAATATTTTGGTGCTCAATTTCCCAAAATTCACATCAAATGTTAAAAAAGTAATTGGAGCTGCCATGTAACGGTTTCGTTATATATCGGGCGAGTTATATTTTGTAGTCTGAATTACGCGTAGAATGATACCTCAAATACACTCATCTACGTTTAGTGTCCATGTTCTGTGCTGACTTCGATCTTGATGTGGTCGAACTGACAGAATCATAGTTTAAAAAAGAAATAAATTAGACATCAAACTAGTAAAGTATATATTAAAATGTTATCTGTCTTGCAACAACGAAAGGTATAATTGGCTTTTGCCTTGCCTTCAGTCTGTTACTGCTTCTGCATCTATATAGAACCAAAGTTATTTCACAATTTTATCTGCCAGTGACGTCAAATATACACTGCGTACCATTGCATCGTCAGTGCACGGGAAATCAACTGGTACATCCTTTATTAGTTTTTGTCCTGTGATATGCATGGATCCGAGCAATGTCAAACCAGTCATCACAAATTGAATGAAATCCACAGCGTGGTTAAATGTTTCTCCTATATCCTTTGTGACATTTCGGAATTGGAACATATTTGTCAACTGGGCCAATGTACCCTTTTCTTCAAAACTGGAACCATCAAAATGCATGTTCATCAAGTCCTAGAAATACATACAATAGCTTTTTAAACATTCAGACTAAAAAAAATGTTACCTCTCCATCAACGACATTTTAACATTCCCAACATTCATATGACACTAACGTAAAAGTAGAAGGGTGTGTATTAAATTAATGAACGCTTGGTAAGGAAAATGTTGAAAAACAATACGCACAATTTTGTTTGCACAATTTACATTACTTAATTTTCAAACTTTTGAAAAGCGTCGGTCAACATGCGCCTATTTATATAGTTGTGTTGTGAAGGAGTATAAACACATCAAGGGAGATAATGTGATAGCTGCTTGTTCAAGGAGTTACCCGGGTGCAGTTTCTCAGTTGATTTGGTTTCCATTGAAGCTTATTGATTTGTTATTTCGTCTGCTATATTTATCATCTTTAATCATCATTATCATCATTCGAAGTAAGTTTCATGTATACTTTTAACTTGTATTATCATGTTTAATGTGACGACAATAGTTTTTCACATTACTGGCGTCGTATCGTAAATGTTTGGTCTTATTTGCGGGTTCGATTTTATATTTCTTCCACGCCGAAAGCGCCATGGTATCTTTCGATTTCGCGTTGAATTGTCACATATTATCATATTATTGTTCGATTCTTCAAATTTGCATGAATACTATGTGTTTCTGTGAAAGGTTGCAGATTCGAATGCTTTATTGATGAGTTTTGGAATTTTTCAACGATCACGTGACCCAGCACATTTTCACTCAGCGGAGTCGATCTGTGGAGCGAGGATTGGATGTCAGTTCCCGCGAATCTTCATTTTGATACATTGCTGGTTCGTGGTTGATCTTATTTTCATTGTACCACTAGCCTTTAGTGAGCAAACTTTATCAGTGTTCCTGCATTTGATGATGTGTAATGCCAGGAAAGTTATGTTAGTGTCTAACGATTCTTTCTGAGTGCTACACATCTCCGGTTAAACAATTTGTAGTGTCAGGAATGTTATGTTAGTGTCTGACGATTCGTCCTGAGCGCAACAAACCTCCGGCTTATTTACGCTACACAGCTTCGGTCGATATTTTTTCACTATTTTTTCTCCCAAAGAGGGAGAGAAGACACAAACTGAGTAAGTACTTGTCGGAATTTTTCCTGTCTTGTGTTGTGCAGAATTTTCATAAAATGTTCAAGGTCAATGTAAACACTGCCTCATTTACTGCATTGTAGGAATTACCCAAAGTGGGCCCAAAAATTGCTTCCCGGATCATACTTTTACGAAGAGAACTCGGGTACGTCACTCGAGATGATTTACTCCAAATTCCATATTTCTTAGGAACAAAGGAGCAATGGGGTAGGATTGACCTTACACCACCCGCGCCGGATACTCAAATCGATAATTGGATCCCACAAACGTCTGACTCATCTAACGATGATGAGCAAGAAGCGGAAATGACATCCACCGCTCTCCCACTGTCACCTCCACCCACAGAACCATCGGTTTCTAAATATAAACAGAACATCCGTTCTCAGGTCCTTTGAAAAAAAACGATAAGTCATAGTGAGGAGAGATTCAAACCCAATTTATAACTACCCAAAACTGTGGAACGACCTGGATCTAAGTGTAAGATCTATTGATAGTAGACAGATCTTCAAGAACGAAATTATTTGCCAAATCCTAAATTCTTATTTAAATGACCCATCATGTAATAACCCTTACTGCCCTGATTGTTCCGACTAAAAATGGTATACCTCCGCAGATCCGATCTCGCCTATCTCATTTCCTTGGTGGTTACACAAACTTCTCGAATGTTTAAATCGTACTAAATTTACTAATATCTACAGAATATATACTTAATATACTATATACTAATTAATTAGCCACCATGAAGGATGAGAAACCATTTTCTTCAGTCGCCGGGTCCACTCAACGCAATCTTTGTAAAATAGTGTTTGTTTGTTTGCCTTTTTTACCAATCTGAATGCGGTTGCTACTAATGCGGGTCTAGTCTGAACACAGTGTCGCAATTCAACTCTCTTGTATTGATTTGGGGGTGGGTGGGAGGGGGGGGCGGGGGAGGCAGGTAGACAGCCAATCTGGCTATGCCACTCCCGGCGACGCACTTATTATTGTATTCATTATTTATAGACTTCAGTATTAATTTTTTGATGTATTTGTTATACTACTATGTATTTTCTATCTTAACGTGCATCGTGAATAAGTAAATCAAATCAAATCAAACCCAAATTGGGTTTATCACCTGAAAATTCAGACGATACATTAGGCGACATGGGATCTGCTCAAGCATCTGGGCAAAGACAAACACATGATGCAACTGCAACCACACAAATTACTACACATCCACTCTCATATGGTGACAGACAAGTAATAAGATCCGACAGTGCTGATGTATCTGCTTTTGTTCACATTATTGGAGTGGGATACCAGTCGTTCTGGGAGGATATATGTCAATACACTGTTAAAAATATCCGTTAATTTTACGGAACTTAATTCCGTATTACCCGCGATACCAATTTCCATGCATAATATTCCGTAACCCGGCTGGTGCCATGCAAGTAAAGAGAAATCTGGGATACCAGTATGCGACCTACTGCGGCCATTTTCAAAGAGATTCGTTTTGTTCAACTCAACAACAACATCAACATTCAAGTTGGTGAGTATCTGTAATCATATTCGAAGGTAAAAACATACTTAGAAATAATTTAATTTGGTTGGAAAGTGTGTAAAGATTCGGGCATGCAGTTGAACTGTCTAGAATATCACTGCCTTGCTGTATTAAAATTAATTTGTGCCCATGATTGCATGAAGACGGTTGACTGCAGATTTGTGTCCTCCATTTTGAACATTTTCAGAACATGTGGATTTGTTTTTTCATTTTGAATTATTAAGACACGCTCTTACAAAATTTTTCAGCTTGGGTCCCAGAAAATGACAAAGTGGTATCACTTTTTACGGCTTTATAAGTTACGGTATTTATTTTTTTAAACCAACGAAGGACGGAAGGTGTCCGAGTGATTGGATGCCTGCATTTATTGTCGGAAACAAACCCATTGCTCGTAGCCTGGAATTGAACTTGAACTGACGAAAGCAAAATCATTTTTTTTTCATCCGAAATTAACGAAAGTCTGTGATTCGTTTTGAAATTAAGGTTTTAACGGCAATTTGTTTACTCGGAAATTACCAAGTCTGATATGCCATAAGTATTAATGAAACAGACACAAATTATATTCAAAATGAATGAGGTTGACGATTGTGATGTGCAGAACACGAAACATATAATTAATGCGTTCAGTTGAACTCAAAGTGTTGACAACTGGCATCGGTGGTTCCTGAAACTCTGCTACGGTATTCGTACGAGAACTGGCTATCGAATAATATTTCATGAGAACAACTCGTGGCCTAATATACTTCAGATATCGAAGATTATCGAATAAAGCTACGCGAATTCTTATTTTCACGAAAATAGGAAACAATTGAAATTTTTGGTACTTGGACTTTTTCGACCCTGGGAGTTTCTGCCTCACGACATTTCAGTGCAAACTTGGACCCAAAGTCTGTAATATAATTTTTTGGTTTGGTACGTCCGGTGAGTCCAACACAACCGATAAATGTACAGTGTCGCAAAGCAGAGAATGATTTACTTACCGATCTATCTCGCCTCATCAGAACAAATGGCATACACTGGAGCTTTCGGTAAATATGTCATCAAAATGGGGATAATTTTTTAGCAAAATGTCGATATCGAAACGTGTCGGTCACTCAATAAATTATGAAACGTATTGTTACTCGAAAATCATCAGCTGGTCAAAACAGACAGCCGGCATCTTTGTTTGACTCATGTGTTCCAGTCAGCCAATCGCTTAATGCGAATAAGATTACATCATGCTTCCAGTGTAAACAAAGATGGCGACTGTCTGTTTTGACCAGCTGATGATTTTCGAGTAAAAATACGTTTCAGAATTTATTTAGTGACCGACACGTTTCGATATCAACATTTTGCTCAGAAATTATCCCTCTTTCGATGACATACCCAGGGCTTGCATTTTCACGAGGCCTGGTAATCAGCCTCGAAACATTTCTCACCAGGCTGATCAGTCAGCCTGGTCACTAATCTGTCAAGCCGGCAAATACATCTGCCACAGTGTACATGTATGTAATCTGCGAAATCAGCCCTGAACAGTACAAATCAGGCCTGATGGCACTTTTTACCTGGCCTATTCATCAGTCTGGTCAAGTTTCTAAAACGCAAGCCCTGCATACCATATTTACCTAAAGCTCCAGGATATGCTGTTTGTCCAAATGAGGCGAGCCCGGCATGTTCATGAACAGGCCACCTAAACACGGGTGGTTTAGAAATGAGAACGTGATAATTAAAATTTAAAAAAAAAATAATTACAACCCAGATATTTGGGAAGTAATTAATAATATAACCAGGGCTATGATTTATAAATTTATTGGTTCACCAAAACATGTTTATTTTTAATCCATCATCAATATTCTGAATGTTTCAAGGGAGACTACTCTGGTTTTATAAAGGTCCCATTTTTTTCATAAAATGACGACCAAAACATGACCCACAAAACTTAAGAACAGGAAATAAATGTTAAGATTCAATCAAACCAAATTACATCTGTTTTCAGACTATTGTTTTGGTTAGATGATTTGTCATTTTTTTAAATTGTAAACTCAGTGCACATGGTTTCGACTGTCGCCGGATATTTTTGTCTATTTTTAGCAGTAAATAACAAGATGAGTTTATCCGCATGTTTTGTAAACTAAATAATTTTAGTAAATGTTATTGTTACCCAAACATATTGTACTGTTGGACCTATTCCCGCCTATTCCAGGAAAATTCCGAATGGAATTAAAACAAATGAAAAACTCGAGATTGTTGTTCTATGAAACGACAGATGGTTTCCTCCAATTTACATTTGGGTCATTTTTTGGCAATCCGTTGACCCTGTGAACTTTTACACGTGATTTCAAGGTACTTGGACGTTTCATTCACATATTTTTACCTGCTATTTAACAGTCATGTGACAAGTAATCATGCTGTTGTTATTGTATATGGATACTGGGATGCTTCCTTGGTGTACACCTTAGTACAAGGAAACTTGAAAAATGTTAGGATTGAAAAGATACAGTCTTACCACATGAGAAGCCAGGAAATGGCATCTCCGGAACCTAATAAACTTTCAAAATGTCTCACAACCAGTTGAACCATGGGCAGCCTGGTGTCCACAAATTTAATTAGACTAATCTTAAAGGCCTGGTTAAACAGGCAAAGGGGTTGGGGGACTGCCCAGAAGACCCTCTTAGAAAATTAGATGGGAGGGAGGAGTAAGATGCAATTTCCTGCTATCTGGATAATTCAAATTTTACGAGTACAATTCACAATCGCAAATGATTTTGCGGGTGCTACAAACAGCACTCCTGAAAAATTGCTCAAGACAAGGACTGCTATGTCTTTGAAGCAAAAAGTTAAACTAAAAAAATATGTATCGCGATGTTCATGTTTCGCGCTGGCGGTTTAGGTTATTACGTAGGTTTTGGGTTAATAATTGACAGCATTAATTTGTGAGATCATGTTTGTATTCTTGATATCTGCCACTCTCAAGACACGAATGAATACGCGATGTTCATGCTTTGCGCTGGCGGTTTAGGTTATTATGTGGGTTTTGGGTTAATAAGTGACAGGTTTATGAGATCATGTTTATCTTCTTGATATCTCCCTCCCTCAATACATCAATTGCTATGGCTGTTACAGATTAACCAGTCCATATTATCCAGTCTCCGGGTGACAAAAAAAAGGAAAAATAAAATTCACCCACCCGCCCCAATTAGAAAAAAAGTTTGATGAAAATCTAGGAGTTATCAAATTGTGGCCTAAGTATAATGTATTTCACAATGATTGACCTGGGAGATTTAAGTGCAGTACACTCGTCGTGGAATTGTACAAATCCCCGCGTGGAGTTGATTGTTCACGTATACAAAACGGTAGAATTCTTAGGTGGAACATACGAATAACAAGCAAAATTTCACTTAATGGAGCACTCAGTGGAACCTGGTGCTCCATTAACTGGTAGAGTGATGGAAGCCCATATTTGGGCTTTATTCTGAAGTGCAGGCACTGCTACTTACATGCTCCATGTTCTGTGGATGTGCCTCATATTAGTGAAATTGTTTAGTCTGCTATAGGCCTATAGGCACTCTCCCATAAATTGTAACAAGACTAAGACATGTCAACAAATTTTGCTGACCAAAAATAATTCACTTGTACCAGTTAACCCTTTATGTAACGTAACGGCAAAAACCGGCTAGCGCTGTACACGAAAATCGTCATTCAGTTTTTTTTATACTTTCATTTTTTGCTTCCAAAACATAGTTTATGACCCCCTCATTGGAACGTGCGCTTTGCGCTCGTTCCAATGAGGGGTCATAAGCTATGTTTTGGAAGCAAAAAATGAAACGTTTTAGTTGTACAACAATTTTTTTATAAGTGTCGTATGCTACTAGCGTTAGGTAAAGGGTTAAGTGGAATTTTGGTCATGATTATTATGTTGTATCTCAGAATTCTACCGCTGTTGTATGTCTGTGGGAAATCCATTTCCACATGTAGATTTATTTATTTATTTATTGGTGCTTAACGCCACATCAGCAGCTAAGGCTATATCGTGGCGAGAAATCAGAGAAAAGTAAAAAGTCAATATTATGAAGTAAATGATTGAATAAAAACAAAGGATAATCACAATAGACATGTCAAAGACAAGAATAATTTAAATAACAATGAGCAATGAGATAAGTGAAATATGTCTACTTTTAAATCAACCTGATGAACTGAGCTTGATGAGTCTAGATTAAAAGAATAAAAACAATTTTAAAATTTGTTAAAAAGGTTGATTACTTTCAAAAATGATACAATTTTGTGTGGGCTCGTATTGTAAAATAGATCTCTAAGGGATCCAACTGTGAAGTACTGCCCTCTAACAAGATTAAAATCAGTACAATTTAAGAGAATGTGCTCCACTGACAACACCTGCTGACATGGAACACATTCTGGTCGCATATTACCCTCCAACAGAAAGGAATGTGTAAGTCGTGTGTGACCAATATGACATCGTGTCAGAATAACATGATCTTTTCTGCAGAGGTTACTGGATGGGTAGTGATCAAATATGTTTGGTCGGAAGCGATGGAGCTTGTTATTTTTCGCCCCATCCCATTCCGCCTGCCACATAGATTTGATGTAACAACTAATATGAGGCTTAAAATCACTGAAAGGGATCTTAAAATCAGTGAGAGGCTTGGTTAAAGCCTGTTTTGCTGCACTGTCTGCTCTGGTGTTACCAGCGATACCTACATGTCCGGGTAACCAGCAAAACACGATATCATATTGGTCAGACATGAGAGTTGTTAACTTCTCACGAAGTTCCAAAATGAGAGGGTTCTTCAACCTGGGGTTGAGCAAAGCAAGCAAAGAGGAAAGAGAGTCAGAAAAAATAATCGTCTTCTTTTCCTGTACATTTTCGATATGTTCAAGTGCAAGTTGTATAGCTTTAACTTCAGCTGTGAAAATAGAACTCTGATTCGGTATTCTGATTGAGGTGATACCATCACCAGTAACAGCTGCTGATGATACTTTGTCACCATCTTTAGATCCATCTGTATAGATCCTTGTATATGTACTATATTTGGACTTTATTTCGGCATATTTTTGTTTGAACTGCAAGGAATTGGTATCAGATTTTTTGGAAGAAGCAAGTTCCAAAATAACTGTAGGTTTTTTAAGATGCCAAGGAGGAATGTGTGATTTACGGTTTTCTTTTATAGATTCAGAATCAATTTTTGCAGACTCCATGTGGGGTTTAACTCTAATTCCCAATGGAGGAATATGTTTCGGATGTCGGTTAAAAAAGTCAACATTTTGAGGTTCTGAAATACAATTAAAGGCAGGATTTGAAGGATTGGCCAAAAGTTTAGACACATATTGGAGAGACAATTTAATTCTGCGCTTCTCGAGAGAGGGCTCCTCTGCTTCAACAAGCATCGAGTCTATTGGGGATGTTCGAAAAGCCCCTAGACTAATTCTAATACCACTATTGTGAATAGCATCAAGTGGTTTTAGGTAAGACTTCCTTGCAGAACCGTAAACTATAGAACCGTAATCTAATTTTGATCGAACAAGTGACCTATACAGATGGAGCAAAGTTTTTTGGTCAGCACCCCAATCAGTGCTACCAACGACCTTCAGTAGGTTCAGAGCTCTCTTACATTTAACTTTTAGTTGTTTTATGTGGGAAGTGAAATTCAGTTTGCTTCCACATGTAGATTTTTACCAATCCACAACAACTGTGCTGTATATGTAAGTCTCTTGAAGCTTTGTGTATGGTACATGAATTCAACATCTTAAAAAAGGTGTTACTTGTACACTTACCACGTTCTCTATTTCTCTATTTCAGAAGTTTATTTGTGGTTGATACTGATTTCTCTTACAAACGTTCACTAAAGAATTAGAATTAAGTTTGTTTGCGTAAATTTCCTGATAAGCCATTTTTGGAGACTGAAAAAAATGTTGAGGTGTCTTCTCTGCGATTATTCATGTCAATCAGTGACTACGTATTTTCGACATTGTCGGTTCCATTCCAACATTCTCTCTGGCTTTCCATGTGGATATGCTGATTGCACTCGATCATTTAAGTTCAGTTCGTTCACAGCACATTTAAGTCGATTTCGAAGTTCATATACGAGGAAAAAATACTACAAGCACACCTTCAATTGTGTGAAACCATTGCAGATGCAATTTGGGAATGACAACAACATATTAAATAGTTTCTATCATTATGTGTCAATCAAACAATCACTTGTTGCTCTTTTCAAAGATAAATCTGTTCGTGATCAATTTGAAAATTCCATTCGTTTAATTTCTCGCAATTCATGCACAGGCCTAAGGGATTTCAAAGATGGTGCTATATTTAAAGGGAACAAATTATTTTCTGATAATGAACATTGTCTGCTAATATTTCTTTATCAAGAGAGTTTTGAAGTAGTGAATCCTCTTGGTTCAGCTAAAAGGAAATACAAAATACTGGCATCATATTACACACTAGGAAATATTTATCCACACAACAGATCAACTATTGATCAAATGCAGATGATTTTGAACTTGATAAAGTTTTCTCAAAAGTTATTCAGGATTTGAAGGATTTAGAGAATAGTGGCATAGATCTGGGTTATGAATTTCCCGTGAAGGGTATGGTGGCATACATTGCTGGGGATAATTTTGGTAGTCATATGATTGGTGGCTTCAATGAAAATTTCAGTAGGTCCCAACATTTTTGCCGATATTGTCGAATTGAAAGAACAGATCTTCAAACCAGAAAAATAGATGCCTCTTTCCAAACATGATCACCCAACTCATACAAACAGTGTATAGAATATTTGTCCTTCCGAACAGAAACTTCTTATCATGGTATTAAGAAGAATTCTCCTTTTAATGAGCTTACATATTTCCATGTATGTGCACCTGGTCTTGCCCCATGTTTGGGTCATCATCTTTTTGAGGGCGTTGTTCAATATGATGTTGCTCTGATAATCCAGTACCTGGTAAAAACTGTAAAGAGGTTCAGATATGAACAATTAAATGAAAGAATTGCTCATTTAACATATTCAAGGCAGGACATGAAAGACAAGCCTGCTGCTGTGTCAGACAAAGGGGAGAAACTGGGAGGACATGCTGTCCAAAACTGGTGTCTGCTCCGCCTCTTCTGTTTGATAATAAGAGATTTAATCAAAAATGAAGAAGATGATGTGTGGACATTATTTCTCAATCTCCAAGAAATTTTGGAGACAGCCTTGTATAAGCTTCAAGCTTGCTGCTGAATCCACTTCAGTTCATCTATACTTTTGTAAACATTCAATGTTGTTCTTTGCATACATATCTGATCTGAAATAAATATTGTTTAAACTAAGAAATTGTAGAGCTTGTTTGTGCACCTGTACTGTCTGCAAATATGGTATCATACATGCAAGTTTTAATAGAGGATTATATGCAATCACGTCGACATATATTCCCTGACGTTCCTCTGAGACCAAAACATCATTACGTATCTCATTATCCTGAATTAACAATGGCATTTGGGCCACTTATTCGATGTTGGGGTATGCGATTTGAAAGTAAACACAGTTATTTTAAACGCTGCATAAGGAGTTCTCAGAACTTTATAAATGTCACTCACAGTTTTGCAGAGAAACATCAACTTCTGCAAGCGTACTTGAGTGCTGGTAATATTTTTGAAGCCGAAGTCCAGTGCAAATCTTCTCCTCCTTTTATCTTGAACTTTTATAGTGAAGATATTCAGAATGCTGGTAGGGGAGAATTTTCTCAATCCTCTGTGGATCATCTAATTGAAACTCAAAAGATAGTGTATCGTGGGAATGACATGGCGACTAAAGATTATATTGTTATTGAGAAACTGTACCTTCAAGGCATTTTACTTGGTGAAGTACAATTAATTATGATTTCACCGGATTCTGGGATCTAATTTGTTGTTAAGAAATACCAAGGGAAGTTTTCACCAAGCACCCAATTATATGAAATCGAGCCATTCACTAATGACCAATATTCTGTGCTGGAAGCGAAGAGCTTGAATAATCCATACCCTGTTAGCAAGTACATGTACATTCAGGGCAATGGAATATTGCTGAAGTTAAAGTATAGTGTATTTGAACCAAAAAAAAAAATGAAAAGGTTTGTACCGGTATGTCATTTGAAATTTAGTAGGTATATCAACGTACAGGATATATAAAATTAAATTTCCCATTTTGGAGCATCTGACAGGTTAAATTTGTGTAAACATAACCTCCCATCACAATATATCCAAATTGTTAGAGCTAGAGTTAGGCGGTTTTGATTTTGAAACTCTGGTTTCGGTATTGGCTTTCTGCTAGCCAAAAAATGCACTTTCGGTTCGGTTATTGGTTTAGTTTGTGACTAGTTTACCAAAGGATTTTTCTGGTCGGAAAAAATGTCCACATGCCATTTCCATGGAGCATTGCTCTAACCACAGGGATTTTTCTAGGTGTATTGGGAATGCGGCCAGGGGCCCATGCAATTGGGAAAACAGCCATCTCAATGGACCAAATTGGGAATCCGGTTGACTCTGTAGAGTTGAGAAAGTGCTCATTTCTTCTATACAGGCACACTAATAATGAAGAAGCTGGTTTTATCATTTTAAATTATGGTTTGCTAGTTCCTTTATCAGGGGTCGATCTACCCTTTTTGGGAATGGGTACAGGTCCCTTGTCATTTGGGAAAAATCGCATCGTATGGGTCTTTTGGGGATTTTTTTTTGTCAAGTTAAAGTAACTTTATAATAACATACATCCTGTGTTTTATGTGTAACAGCTTGTACAACAGTGTACTAGCCATTGCTTATCATTGGTAGGGATTAGCATTGAAACGATTAGTCAACTAGACAATCTGATCGCCATTTTCCCCAGGGAATGTATATATAGTTAAATGCATCATTGATAAGAAAGTTACCCTGCTTGCAATATATATCCATATTAACCCTCGCTCGCGTATCCAAGATCTGTGAGAATTTTTTAAAGCTTCCGGGAGACGTTGCACTGGAACCCCAAACCACTGTTATCTATCCTGTGCAGAGCATGTGTGAATGTCACATGATCAACTGGTCTAATACACTGAAGACAATGTACTTGTCTTGAATCAAAATCATTCGCCTCGCCTTTTCACTCTCGCAAATTTAATTTGAGGCGAGTGCCGAGTGTTTTTTCACTCGCCTCCATTTTGCTCATGTGCTTCACTGCAATATCAATATATTGCCAAATCAGCACTGTGATCTCTCATAATATAAACTAACAAACAATCTTTCGGTCATTCAACTGTACTTTAGTCAAAGGGGATATGTTCTAGTTATAAATTGGTATGTGACTTGTACACAGACATATACTTACATATGCGGTAATTACGTAAATTATTTTCTTTGAAATTGTGCTGTTTGCCTGCCAGTAGTGAAATTCATTGTGAGCACATACTTGTAATTTATATTTCTGTATGTTCAGAGTGATGTCAGTTGAGAAACTGTGGCTTCTGAAGCCCCTATTTTCTCTTTTGCAGTATTACACCCACTACAACAACAGTAAAAATGACACTTTTTAAAGTCTGGGACCAGGGGGTGGGGGAGGTGGGGGTTAGGAAACAGTTTGCAGACACCGATGCCGATTTTTTTTTGACCGGTCGGAGGACCCACCCCATGTAATTTTTTTCCAGTTTTACAATTTTTTTCCAGGGTTATCTGAACCACCCACCCCCACTAAATACACGCTTCTGCATCATCCTTCCCACCATACTGCACCATAACCAATTTTATCATACAGTATTGAGTGAATGACCTTGTTCAGTAGGACAGGTCTTGAAAGAACATCCGTTTTATCAGACCAAAGTGTTTTTTAAGGCAGATGGTCTCCCATAATAATATTATTATTTATTATTATTTATTGGTGCTTTACGCCACATCTGCAACTAAGGCTATATCGTGGCGATGAAAGTATGAAATGTTAAAAATGATCATTATTTTCAACGCAGATGTTAAAAAAGAGATGACGACATATGAAAAACGTGAAGTTCACCTGACAAGTGAACAATGAAATTAAAAAATGAGTGCAGTTCATCAAAACAGTTGTGAAAATCAACCCGTGAAACAGATATAAAGGATAGATGAGAATTTAAAATAATAAAACCAGACTATTTAAAATTTATTAAAAAGGTTGATTTCCTTCAGGAACGACAAAACTTTATGAGAGTTTGTCTTGTAAAACAGGTCTCTATTATTTATTTATTTATTGGTGCTTAACGCCACATCGACAACAAAGGTCATATCGTGGCGAGAAAGTCATGAAAATGAGTTAAAAGGTAATGGTCAGGACTGCTTTTAAAAAGAAAAAAATTGTGATAGATGAACGATAATACAATGAAAATGTGAAAATGAATATTCATAATGAAAGAAGAACAACAAATATAATACAAATCAACCTATTGATACCAAATCATGATGGGAAGATTAAAAGACAAAGCTCTAAAACTTGCTAAAAAGGTTGATTTCTTTTAGAAAAGACAAAAGCTTGCGCGGACTGGTAGTGTAAAAAAGGTCTCTAAGAGACTCCACAGTGAAAAACCGCCGCCTAACGTGATCGAAATCTGTACAATCTAAAAGAATGTGTTCCACTGTCAGCCCCTGCTGACAAGGAACACATTCAGGTCGCAGAGTGCCCTCTAATAAGAAACTATGAGTGAGTCTGGTATGACCAATATGACATCGTGTAAGGATAACGTGATCTTTTCGACAAAGATGAGAAAGAGGATAATAATCAGACACAGTTGGTCGGAAACGGTGGAGCTTGTTATTGGTAGCGCCATCCCATTCCGACTGCCACAAAGACCGGATGTATTTAGAAATAAGTGGCTTGTAATCACTGTAAGGAATTGGAAAATCAGTGATTGGCTTACTCAGAGCCTTTTTCGCTGCACTGTCTGCCCTGGTGTTACCAGCAATACCAACGTGTCCAGGTAACCAGCAAAACACAATATCATATTGGTCAGACTTCATTACAGTAAGTCGTTCACGAAGTGACAAGATTAGAGGGTTCTTCAACCTGGGGTTGAGAAGAGCCTGTAAACAAGAAAGAGAATCGGAGAAGATAATGGACTTCCATTCCTCTTCAGCCTCAATCTCATCGAGCGCAAGGTCAATAGCTTTTACCTCAGCTGTAAAAATGGAACTCGTATCAGGTATCCTGGTTGAGGTGGTCTGATCACCACTAACGACAGCAGATGATACTCTATCATTATCCTTGGATCCATCTGTATAGAACATAGTGTATGCTCTATAGTGAGACTTAATCTCGGCATACGCTTGCTTAAATTGCAAAGAATTTGTGTTTGCCTTTTTAGAAGAGGCCAGATCTAAAATAACCTTGGGTTTTGACAGACGCCAAGGGGGTATATTTGGTTTACGATTTTCTGCCACAGAATCTGGAGCAACACCAGTAGCCTCCATGTGGGTTTTGATTCTGAGTCCCAGTGGAGGAATCTGTTTTGGATTTTTATCAAAAAAATCTTTATTTAGAGGTTTAAAAACATAGCAGTAAGCAGGATTTGATGGATTTGCAGATAATTTTGAGACATATTGCAAAGAGAGTTTAATTCGACGCTTCTCAAGAGAAGGCTCGCCTGCTTCGAT
Source organism: Pictodentalium vernedei (assembly GCA_031216915.1). NCBI lineage: Eukaryota > Metazoa > Mollusca > Scaphopoda > Dentaliida > Dentaliidae > Pictodentalium > Pictodentalium vernedei. Next base: position 373,628,627 of record CM062291.1, read on the forward strand.
AAGAAGAGAATCTATAGGTGACGTACGAAACGCACCAAGGCTAATTCTGATACCACTATGATGGATGGCATCAAGAGGTTTCAGATAGGATTTCCTAGCCGAACCGTAAACCACACAACCATAATCCAACTTTGACCGTACAAGAGCTCTATACAGATGGAGCAGAGTTTTTTGGTCGGCACCCCAATCATTGCTGCCAACAACTTTTAGCAGATTAAGTGCTTTCTTGCATTTAATTTTTAGTTGTTTGATGTGAGACCTAAAACTTAGTTTCTCATCAAACAACAAGCCAAGGAATTTCACTTCCTTTACAACTTTAAGTGGAGTTCCATCTAAAAATAACTCCGGATCCAGGTGGTGTTTCCGGAGTTTACAGAAATGAACACAATTTGTTTTACTTTTTGAAAACTTGAAACCATTTTCAGTAGCCCAGCGCTGAACCTTGTTTAAGGATAGCTGAAGTTTGCGCTCAATAGCAGGCATTTTCTTGCCACTGTAGCAGATGAGGAAATCATCTACATACAATGAAGAATCAACATTTGTTTCAATAGCTGTCACAATGCTGTTGATTTTTATTGAAAAAAGAGTAACAGATAGAATACTACCCTGAGGTACTCCCAATTCCTGGTCGTGAGGGTCAGATAATGTTGACCCAAGACGAACCTGGAAATTGCGGTCCTTTAAAAAATTTTCAATAAAAAGTGGCATTCTGCCTCTCAACCCCATGTTGAAGAGGTCTTTTAAAATCCCATACGTCCACGTAGTGTCATATGCCTTCTCCAGATCAAAGAACACGGCGACCACGTGTTCTTTTCTGGCAAAGGCATTTCTGATAAACGTTTCAAGGCGGACTAGATGATCAACCGTGCTTCTCTGGTTTCTGAAGCCACATTGAACATCTGCCAGCAGATTGTTCGATTCCAGAAACCAAACAAGCCGATCGTTGATCATTCTTTCCATGGTTTTGCAAAGGCAACTAGTGAGTGCTATTGGTCTATAGTTGCTTGGATTGCTGTGGTCCTTATCAGGCTTGGGAATAGGAATGATTGTTGCTTTGCGCCAGGAAGATGGAAACTGGCCAGTCACCCATATATCATTAAAAATAGAAAGTAAAAGCTTGAGCGATGAATTTGGCAAATGTTTTAAAATCTGATAATGTATTTCATCAGGACCAGTTGCTGTATCTTTTGCTTTACTCAATGACGCTAGTAGCTCATCAATAGAAAATGGTTCATTATAATTTTCATCATTATCAGATTGGAATTTTAGTTTTTGTTTCTCCTGTTGCTTTTTAACAGGGATAAATTGCGGAGTGCAATTTTCAGAAGAGGAATTTTTGGAAAAGGTAGAAGCTAGGGTGTTCGAAATATCCTTTTTAGATGTTATTTTATTATTATTATGTTCGAGGTGCTGTACTGTAGATTTTGATTCTTTACCTTTAATTTTCTTGATCATTTTCCAGACCTTTTTGATGGGGGTATTTTGATTCAATCTTGAAACATAATTTTGCCAGGACGTTTTCTTCTTTTGTTTGATGAGCCGTCGGGCTTGTGCTCGACCAATACGTAATTTATCTAAATTATTCGTCGTTGGTGACTTATTAAAATCCCGTTCAGCCTTTTTGCGTTGATGAATAGCCTGTTTGCAATCCGTGTCGAACCATGGTTTATGGAAACGTTTTGGATTTGCCGAGGTTTTAGGAATGACTTGGCTTGCAATGTCAATCAACTCTGTGGTGAAGTGTTCAATCTGGTCAGTACTGTCCTGAAAGTTCTCCCGTGTGAGGCGTTCAGAACAAAGCGATGAGAAAGTGTCCCAGTCAGCCTTTTTAAAGTTCCACTGGGGCACCCTCTCATCATCCGCCGGAACTACACTCTCCAACACAATCGGAAAGTGGTCACTCCCGCACAAGTCATCTTCTGCCCTCCATGAAAAATCAAGGAAGACAGAAGGGTATGCAATTGTTAAGTCAATTGAAGTGTAAGAACCAGATGCGGGATGCAAGTAAGTATCTGACCCATCATTGAACAAGCACAAGTCATATTTTGTAATGAACTCTTCTACAGTTTTACCTTTTGCATCTTCTTGACTGCAGGAATTACCCCAAAGGGGGCTATGTGCGTTAAAATCACCCAACAAAATGTATGGAGTTGGGAGTTGTCGGACCAGCAGCTCAAGGTCATTCAGTTGTAAGGCTTTACCTGGTGAAACGTAAATAGAACAAAGTGTAACTGTTTTGTCTAATGTTAGGCGTACCGCCACAGCCTGTAAATTTGTCTGTAATGGTACAGAACTGTGAATGATGTCGTTCCTAACTAAGACAGTCGTTCCACGAACATGAAGATCATTATCGTCAGCCCAGGCATTATACGAAGTATAATGTTTAAAAGCTGAATGATCCTGAGCCTCGGGTTTCCTTAAAAGCGTTTCCTGCAGGCAAAAAGCCGCAGGTTTATATTTTTGGCTTAATAGACCGAGTTCATCAAAATTCGCTCTAAAACCTCGACAATTCCACTGTATAATATTTTGTTTGCGCGTGTTAGCCATGTTTTAGTGGTGATTTGGAAGGTGGACGTATGGGCGAAATTGCCCCCGTGTTTCTTTTGGGTGATATTTTACGTGGGGACTTATTTTGAGAAGAGTTTGAGCATAAGTGCCCGAACGTTTCATCGATGCACTCACCGATTTCCATAGATTCAAACCCTTCAAACCTGTTACGGGTAACGGGGTCTTGAAGGGCCTTAGGTGTTCTATCCGATAACTGTTTCTGTTTTTCTTTATCTAATTTCTTTCTGAGTTTTTCTTGATTTTTTTCTGACTCTGACTAAGATTTTGAAGTTCTGCTTTCGACTTTGAGTTAGGTTCATTTTTCCTTCCTGGTTTCGATTCTGGTGCTTTATCATCCTCTGGTTTAAGTTTTGCTTGTTCTTTTTTCTGACCCCCTTTCAAGTTTTCTTTTTGTAGTGTTTGAGAAATTGGTGTTGTTTTTGAAGTTTGTGGTGTTTGAGTTGACTGTTGCAGAAGGTGGTCACTGTGCTGTATTGTAAAGGACTGTAGTAAGGTTGGTATTGAACCTACGAGCCATGTATATTGTGTCTGGCATTCTATCGACTTTGTTGAAACTTTCTGTTTTGTTACTGTAGCGTATGATGGTGTTGTAGTATGTATGCCAGGAAGCGAAGAAACAATTTCTCTGGCCTGTTTGAAACTTATCTGTCTTTCACATTTGATTTTTTGTATGTTTTTTTCTTTTTGCCAGATGGGGCAATCTTTTGATGATGACATATGATTGCCCTGACAATTTACACATTTAAAAATATTGGTGGTACATGGCTCGTCATGTTTTTGGCCGCATTTGTAGCAGATTGACTGGCCTCTACAAGAGTTCTGACTGTGTCCGTATTTTTGACATTTGAAACATCGAAGTGGATTTGGGATATATAGATCCACTCCGACGTTCATGTAACCTATTTTGACTGATTTTGGTGGCTGGGGAGTATTGAAAGTAAATATATAGGTGTTTGTACTGATTTCATTGCCATTCTTCTTTATTTTTATTCTTTTTACACCTGTTACTCCCTGTGTTTTCATTTCCGTAACGATTTCTAATTCATCAATATCGGCAAGCTCACGGGTTCGAACAACGCCTCTGCTGGTATTGAGGGTTCTGTGAGCTTCCGATTTTACTTCAACATCTAATAGTTTCTGGGTCTTCAAGAGATTGAATGACTGGATTTTACCAGCACATTCAATCAATATGCCACCTGACCGTATTTTTTTCAAATCTTTAACAGTGCCAGCGATCCCCTTTATTGCCTTCTCTAATGCGAAGGGGTTAAAATTAACCTTTTTGTTTTCATCTGCTGGACGTATATATATGAATCTAGGCCAGTCATCTGTTTGGTAATCAGTATCAGAATCAGAGTCAGACGATTTATCATTAGTCGTATCCAAAGGTCGTTTTATTTTGGTTTTGGTAGCCATATTGTATAGAATTTATGATTCACTGCCCCGGCTCCCACCCACCACGGAGTCCAACAAGGGGTAGGGTTACTGCCCTGCAGTGAACCCACCGGGTTGCCGGTATTCCCACATACCTGGTATGGGGCAGTATACTCAGCCAGTGTTGATGCCGAAGTATGCCACTGGCTGATTGGCCCGTGTGTGGAAGTGCCAGGTCTTCAGATGGCGACCATCCAACCAATCATTTTATAAAACACTGTAATGACGGTTGCCACGTGAAACTGAAACAAACAGTGCAGCAAAACTAAGTATTTGGTTAAAAAATGAGTTTAAAAACAGCACACAATGGCAATTATGATAAATGATTAAAAGAAATGACTGATTGAATGGCCACCAAATGCCCCCCGACGTGACACCCAGTACTTTTTGGGGTGGGGGCTCCCGATTGGCCAGAACGGACCATCCGACCATCCTTCTACTCCCGAAATTGGGGCCAAAGCAGTGTGTTGAACAAGATTATCTCCGAAATGGAGACCAGGGCTCCATCCCGGAGACTGCCCTAACCGGGGCCACAAGTTCTCAACTGCCAGGATTCCTTCTTCCGGGGCCTTCGGAACGCACCTCACGGGAGAACAAGGTGCCTGCCAGATGGTATTAGCAGGATTGATCATTTTGGTCCGGGGCTGCGTATTTATGTATTTCGCAGCGAACCAACTCAATTGAGCAAACCTGCCAATTGAAATTAGCAAACCTGCCCAATTGAGCAGGCCGTCCTCTATCCGCCACCTGAGGACCCGCCTAGTAGGGGATGATCAAACCCCCCTAGGAACAGGTCTCTAAGAGACACAACATTAAAATACTGTCGTCTAACAAGATTAAAATATGTACAGTGCAAAAGAATGTGCTCCACTGTCAACACCTGCTGGCAGGGAACACACTCTGGTCGCAAATTACCTTCCAACAAAAAGGAATGTGTAAGTCGTCTATGACCAATATGACATCGCGTCAAAACTGCAAGATCCTTTCTACAAAGGTTACTAGACGGGTAGTGATCTGAAATAGTTGGTCGGAAGCGATGAAATCTCCCATAACAAATCAACTATAGAGTAAAGCTGGTATGTCCAGGTATGTCCATATAAAACATGGTCTCCAAAGACATCGGTCTCTTAAGGCATGTTCTGCTGTAATTCATTAACACTCTTGAATGTCATATCATTAACTTTTTACCTATAGTTATCTCTCCATGTGTTCAGACATGTTGTAGAAACCAACAATATATATGGTATTCGACAGAGTTCAGAGAGCTTTGTAAAATATCATACAAATTGTTGATTTTTTGACTACATGCATAACCAGCATGGATTGACATGAAGAGAGATAATTGCGAATGAGAAAGTATACTTCAATATCAAAGTGAAGGGTGTTGATGTAGCAAAAAAAATCTCTATGCAGCAGTATGCAGTTCTATGTATGTGTTTTTTTAATTTTTGCAGATGACAGCAGGTAACTAAATAGAAAATGGATGAGAAGCAACATAGCTGTAGATATTGTGCTAAGCAATTATTTTCAATAAATGATATTAACTTTAAGAGACACGAAGAAGCATGTAAAGCGAAACCCCCTGCTGGATAAAAAAAGCTGACAGATTTTTTCAGTCCTGTGCCTTTAGCCAAGAAGCCTAGAACATCCAGAGAACAAGAATCCTGCACCGAACCAGCAAGTGCAATGACCAGTGAAGATACACAAGAACATATTGTGGATCAGCCTAGAACATCCACAGAACAAGAGTCCTGCGCCGAACCAGCAAGTGCATCTACTAGTGAAGATACACAGGAACAGACTGTGGATCAAGAATTACTTCTTGTAGGTTCTGAGGACACCTCAGCTGGTGAAGAATGCATTGAGGATACTACAACAGCTGAGGAATCCCAAGAACCTAGTCTAGTTAATGAGAAATACTGTAGTGGTTTCAAGCCTGCTTCTCGTCATCTTTCCTATAGAAAGTATCCTATCAGCTGCATGAGTTTGAACAACTTGATTTTCAGCCAGTTGGTCTGTCAGTCTTCTCTAAAAAGTGCCTTAAAAATAATAGAATTATTTCTTCTACTCACCAGTCACCAACCTGTGAAAACTGTATGTGTTTAGAACATGATAAAAAGTTATCAGCCATATCAAATAGATCATACCTTTCAGTTGATAAAGTAGAGAGAATGAACAATAGGTATCTGACATATGACCAACTGGTGGAGAAGCTTGAGACAAAGAATAAGCATATTGAAAGATTGAAACTTGATTCACGTAACATACGCAGACGTGTTTCTTTCATGGAAGGCCAGTTAGGAATGTATAAAAAATTTGCATCCCTACTTGCAAGCCATGACATGTTTTGCATAAGACATCAGGACTTCCAAGTCTTTCACACACATACAAAACAATAAACAGTGAATACAAATTGCATGCTTCACAATTATGTGTAACATCGCATACTAACTTGAGAGAGCAATCTCGAAGCATGTTGAGTTCATGGATCAAAGTGATGCATGGTCCCTAAAAGTGGATGAAGTTGCAGTCGAAAAAAGACAAAGATGGGACGACTCCTGCAATAGAATAGTTGGATTGTTCGCGCAACATACAAACCCAGGAGAAGTTGTTTTCGACAGTTTTTACACAATTGAAAACATTGAGTCAAAACTTGAGAACGGCGAAATATACATGGCTACGGAAGGTTGTGTTTTTGCATTATCTTCAATAGAAGATAAAAAGTATCATTGCTCATTCCACCAATATGTGACCACAAAACTAGAGACATCCAAATTTCAATTTTCAAAAATGTAATTGAACAATGGGATGACAGCAAAGGTTTATTATTGAATGTTGGGGTGACAGTGTACGACGTAGTGTGCTTCATTCTATGTGCACTGATAGAATTGAAGAATCATCGGCACTGGACAGTGAACTAATAGATCACAGTTTCTTTAACTATGTGTAGTAACCACACAAAATTCAATAACACTAAATTTTGATCCGAAGCATATGGCAAAACGTCTTAGAAATAACATAATATCATCAGGTGTAACCGTGGAACAAGAGACAATACATGCATCCATTGTTCGCCGTCTGCTGGACTCATTGGGATATTCTTTACAGAATACAGAAACATTAATTAATCACAAAGACAATATATATATACCACTTAATTAAAAGTCCTTTCTGTTCAGGCCAAATGGTTATAGTGTTTAAAGTGTGAATATCCCAATGGACTTCACTCAATCGGCGCTGGTCCGTATTTGTAAAATATTCCGGCCACACTGAGCCGAGATAGTATATACGGCTGAGCCACAAGTAGTTACCTTTGCCTCTGACGAGTTCTCCAATCAGAACGAAACCGGTTAGGCGTACCTATCAGACTCATTCACGGGATTTCTATGCACAGGTCCCCTTGAACTCTATTGAGTTGTTTTATTTGCTAATCACAAAGACAAACAGAACGTTCCTATGGCAGTAAAATTACTGGAATTACTCTGTGAAGTAGACAACTGTGGCACAGTGTCATGGGCTCCAGGGATGTGTGAGCTAATTCCAGCACTGAGATTTATTTCAAATGGACTGTTGGCATTATTTGCTAAACCCACTGCTTCAATCTCCGAAAGCCTGATCGAAGTGAGTGCAATGGGACACTGTATTTTTTACATGTACAGAGACAATAATAAACTGTTCCCAAGTGTACTATACCATGATATTCAAGCAACAGTTCAAGACGCCTTTGCAACAGCTGCCAAATTTAAGATCAACTTTCCTGATAAATCCCTGTATTTGTATCAACTGGGTAGTGACCAGGTTGAGCAGCTGTTTGCTTCCGTCCGGACTCAAACTCACGATAGAGCTTGTGATATTCTTCAGCTCCAGCATCGTTTACATAGAGCGTCTGTGATTGATGAAATCTACTCTAAGCACCCAGAGTGGCGCCAAAAACAACACGTTTGAGTGGTCCTATTGACCATACAGCACCTGCACATTGGACAGCCTCCTTGAAATGTAGACAACTCGACTAAAATAGTCTGTGGCAAATAGGGAAATCAGTTGCAGTTTCAGCACTGCCAAGTAACATATCTCATATTGTTGATGCCACGGAATCAGTCACATTAATGCAACCAAATGGACATTTTGTTGGCGTGCCTGATACATGAACCAGTGAGAACGCGTCCCTAGAAATCAATGATTTAGTGGATGAGACAGATAATGCCGAAGCTTTTGTAGAGTTTGAGGATCACATTATGACTGATGTGGGCTCTCATCAATTTACTGTTGATGTGGATGGCAAAGCAGTGTTTAAAGCAACACTGGTTGGACTTGTTTCACAAAATATTGGGTGTTGTAATCGGGCGACAGGCTTAGACGAGTACAAGGGTTGTCCAAGTTTCCCTCTTACGTTGAGGTAAGTTCACCAGAAATTAATCACATGTCATTTACCGTGAAGGGCACTGTAGCCTGTGTTGGAAAAAGTGACCCAAAATGTAAAAGTGCCTTCACAGGAATTCGACTCTGCATCATAGTTATCGACAAAATACAGAATGTAGCCAACAAAAGTGTTAGTTATATTGATATGGAAACACCAGCAACAATTACTGGTAAATCTTACCGCAAAACCAGACAGTGAATTTGTTTGGGTCCCTGAAGGGCCCAAACAAACTGGGTGTGTTATGAAAATTCAGAGTCAGCAATGTAGAGTTACAAATCCCAGTATGAAAGTTGACAGTGAGAAAAATGTATCCTCACGGGCAACCTTGGAGAGCATTTTTGAGTCGATGCCATCCACTAACACCTCAGAGCTCGCAATCTGTGTAGACCCACCCTACTGTGATGAGACTGGTGAACCTTTTGTCTACAGAGCTGATGATGAAGTACATGATGATTGTCAGGACAATTGTACTTTGTGTTCCAGAAAGGTTGCCTTGAAATCAGCTCGACATCACATGGGCCAACATATAATAAGAGGTGAACTGCCCGACTCTGTGTGTGGGTTTTGTGGTCTACATGGATGCTCGATAGAGCTTAAAAAAAACATCTCACCAAACATAAGTCCCTGTGTCTAACTGTGATAAGTTTTCAAAGTTCAGCTTGGAATCTGCTTCCAAATACAAAGATAGGTCCCCGTGCACAAATAGGACTGTTCAGTGTGAGCTATGTGGGGTTGTATACTGGAGCTATCACTTCCAAACTCATTATTCTCTTAAACTCAGCGGCATTTCATGTCCTGTTGTAATTGAAAATATTGAGAAGAGCCGTATGACCAAATAATGATTACTGGATTTAGAAGGTTTCGTGGTACCATGTGGTACAAACCGTGTACGCCTTCTTCTCTTACAGTATAGACAGGTTGATTCGGTACTTTGTCACCTAAAAATGAGAAGCACTTTGTAACATGTCTTTGTCTCATGAATAGGAAGCACTACATGAAGCAGGATGACACAAGCAAATTGGCAGCATATACACCACGTAGTCAACCAAGTTGTATATTTGCTGCCAATTTACCTGCTGAATCAGGTAGGGTGTTCAAGTATCAAATTAATCAGTGTGTACTATAAAGATAGCTGCTTAATAATTTACATTTTGTTATAACAGACTGTCATATGTTTTACTAGTCTTTTTGCTAGCAATTATGCAGATAAACACAACAAGCCTAAAATTTTGTTTTTATTAGATTTCTAGGTTGAGCATATCAAAATTGTTTTCAGATTAATTGCAAAATTGTAATACAGCTAACAAATACTCTCTCTCTCTCTCTCTCTCTCTCCAGAGAGAGACAGTAAGTTAAGCAATACATAGCTGGCACCCGATTGCCCCCCCCCCCCCCGTCTCCTGAGCTCCATCTGTCTGAAATGGAAAATGATTTTAGTATGAGAGAGACAGACAGATGGAGACAGAGAGAGACACACAGATAGAGAGACAGAAAAAAGACTGATTGCTAGGTTGAACATATCAAAATTATTTTCCATTTCAAACATTGCAGCACCCCTTGTGGGGATACTAGGTATCGGCTACATAGTGCTCAACTTACTGGACTCTACATGATTATATATGTGGAAGGCAAGTAGCCATGATAAAGATTAGTCATTTTAGTTTATGAGCAAGCTTGAGTAAGCTGAGACATTTTAGTACGTTATTTAGTCAGCTCAGGTCACCTGGATCATTTTAGTAAGGCATGAGTAAGCCGAGTCACTTTAATTTATGGGTTTTCTTTGTTGCGGTAGAGTTTCCAAGTCATTCTGAGTCATTCCTAAAAGTATTTCAATCTGCGTAAATTTCATGTAACACTCAGACAGAGGCACTAACCTCTTACCTAACATAGTGGCCACAATAAATGTAACCAAAATAAACCAACAACATTAAAAGTGGATTATATATCCAAATATATCCCACAATAAAGCCACACAAATATGGATAACATTAGAACTGACTCTTCGAGCCAGTTCTAATGTTAGCCATACATGTGTTTATTTCAAGTAACCTTATTGAACAGTAATGGTTATATGGGAATTTTAATTTTGTTTTGGTATTTTAGAAAAGAATGTTAGGTAAAGGGATAAATATCATAAATTACTCAACCCATCAGAACCCATTGCATTCTCTATTCATATATACAGTGAAACTTCTCTTGAGAGACCACCTTTTTGAGAAACCACCTCTTTTGTGCTAGAGCGTGTTGTATGTGGACAACATACCATTTAGGCCAGACAAAAGTGGTCTTTCAAGACAGGTGGTCTTGGCAGACCACCTGTCTGAAAGACCCTTTTTTTCTGGGAAAAATGTTGGTCTCTCAAGAGAGGTTCCACGGTATGTGTATGCAAAAAGCAATGAGTCATTTATGTATTTGTTTATTTTTTTGACGAAGGTTTGGGTGGGGCATGGCTGGGTTGGGGGACGGGATTTATTACTTATTTTACGTCCAGCCCTAGAAGGTCTGGTACATGAGTTTGTTGACACCTGTGTTCTCAGATGTGTTTGAAATAAATTAGCAGTTCAATCAGGTTCAATGTTTAGTAGTTTTTGTGTTACAAACTTCCTACAATGGCAATAAAAGTCATTGGTGTTTTCATAATAGGTCTGGATACATCGTTGTACAGAATTGTTCCTGCAGCTGAAATCTGTAACTGTTCCTGACTTCAGATAATTGTCTTTGCTCCTCATCTAAGCCAGCCGATTTCACAAGGGTGAACATATTAGAAATTTAATCAAACGGAACACCCTCAAGATAACTTATCCTTAGAGTGCAGTGTTTGATAATTGCAATTCGTGATGCATTTTAACTTGCATTATTCAATATGTCATACACTGTATCACTATAAGTCGAATCATAGTTCAGCCGCAATAACAGTTTTATAATCGTATATGACCCATGGTCGGTACCCCCCCCCCCCCCCATAACGTGAGTGTCTTTTTATTGGTTCTTGAATTATACTTCACTAATTATTATGGTATACAATTTTGCCCAAAAGTGTCTGAGGAAAAAATTTGCAAGCGTCAGAAATTTTCTTTTTTTTGTCCTCCTTGACCACCCACCCACGCCGGCATCAGTGTTTTGCAAATCCCCCCCCCCCCCCCCCCCCATGCTGGGACAGTGAAAGAAAAAACAAAGCAATGATAATTGCATCAAACTTGGAAGCTTCAAAGCTGGAAAGCATTAGAAAATTGAAAGTTCATGATGATCCAGTAAATCTTCAGGTATAGTATATTCACTAGCTTGTGAGCACCTAAACCCTTTATCTAACAACATTTTCATGCCTTTTCAAAGTAACTGAAATGTTTTTAAATGTTCACTTATTACTTCCGCTAAACATAGTTTATGACACCTCATTAGGATAAGCTCTGAATGAGCCTGCTCGATGAGGGGGCACCACCTGTGTTTTGGAAGCAAAAGTACAATGAAAAAATAATTAGATAAAGGGTTGACTCTTTAACTCCTAATTAATGACTGGACATGACCTGTTTGCTATATACAATGTACTTGCAGAGAAAGATATATGTAAATAATACAGCTCCAGGTGTTGTATTACATGTGTGTCAAGGACAAGGTCAATTGGACAATGGGTTCTTCTTGATGCCGATTTGTTTGTCCTGTGAACATTTCATTTTTCATGATTTACTTCAGTGGTTGACAGTAAATGGTTCATAATCACACATACACACCCCAGCACTTGCAAAATGAAATTGTTTTTGCATTTCTATCCAGACATGTGTGCGATATTCTACAGTGCTATGAGCTTTGTACGCAAGCTTAGAGAAGTTTGATCGACTTATTGTAATTGTAGTCCTCTTATTTTTATGATCCCCCGCCAACTAAGTCGGGAGGGGGATATTAAAATGATGTCCGTCTGTCAGTCCGTCAGTCCATCCGGCCGTCACAAACCTTGTCCGGCTAACTCCTCCTTCATTTTTCATTGCCTTTTTACGAAACTTGGTGTGAAGTATCAGTATGAAGTGCAAATGTGCATGTGGGCAGGAATTTTGAATGCAACAAATTTCGCGTGTATACGGCCCTTGGTAATTGCCAAATGTCCGTCACAAATGCTTGTCCGCTTAACTCCTCCTACATTTTTTATTGGATTTTTACGAAACTTGGTGTGAAGTATCAGTATGAATTGTAGATGTGCACCTGGCAGGAATTTTTTATGAACAAATTTTGCGTGGTTATGGGCCTTGTTAATAGCCAAATTTGTCCATCCACCTTTTCGTCTCTCTTGATTACCTCGCATGCTTATTTCTATCATAACATAAAAGTCGCCGGGGATATGGATGTCGTTAGACTCTCCTGCCCTTGTTATTATTGTTCTTTCACTCCCCTAACATATTTTTTAATCAGTACTGTATCTTTAGCCATTTTGAATTTGCAGTCAAATGAAAAATTCTATTGTTTCTCCCTTTACACCTGTATTAAACCTTTCCGAATAGGCACTTTCTGTTGGGGATTCTTTTAAATTTTAGGAATAGAATTTTCCCACAAATGTTGATTTCACTTTGTTTTTATGATGGGGCTTGTGTGAAAATGGATGGTTTACATGCCCCCTCTGGGATATGAGCAACTGAGGACTTTTTTTATTTTTGCAGCATAGCAGGTGAACATAATCATATGTCTATTATTATTATTATTATAATTATTCTTTTATTATTACAGTACGTGGAGGGTGAATTACTATGAAATTGTGGCGGGGTACATTTTCTACTTTATCATTATTTACCGTTTCGGAGAACAAAGTACAAAAAGCACACGCACACTTTCAACTTATAGACCACCAGGTTTAGCGAAATGGGCCATGAGCTGAAAATTTGCTAGTTACTCGTGTACTTTTTTGAAAAATTGTACATATTTGTCAGTTGGAAAATCTACCCACCGCGATTCTGTCCCAATCCATCCTCTAAGTACTGTACATTAACAAATGTTTAACCTGTAATTGAGAGATTTCACAGAAATGTAGTACATGTACGTGTAGAGGTGTGCAGGCAAAGAGTTTTCGCAAAAATGATGCCAGACATTTCTACTTCACAGGTTGAATTGGAGAGTGATGGAACAGAAATTGATGAAGATGATGTCCTTAAACACTTCATTGACACTGTGGGTTTTAGAGAGTGCATTTTTATGGTTTTGAATGACAAAGAGTCATGAACACCAAGAACAACCACTGGTAACTAATAAAGTGTAAACTACATTGAATGCAGAGTGCATTGTTACTAAGCCATTTGTGGGGTACCCCTCCCTCTACACACCAATTTGAAAATTCGGAGGCAACACATTGGAGCCACACGCACACTTTCAGACAATGGACCACTGTGTTAAACCAGCGATCCATAAACCTCTTTTATAGGTGGTGTGTGTTTCATTTCAGTGGATACAGGTATCTTGCATTCAGATACTCACCAGAACAGCTGTTGTGCCAAGCTGCAAGTTAAAAAACTCCAGGACAAACTAGTGCTGTAACGATACACTTTGTCACGATATGATATGTTTCATGATACATGACCAAAGATATGATGCGTATCACTATACACCAGAACCATGATCTGGAGGGGTTTTCTATCTAAAAAAACAGTACATACATATTTATAATGCAGAAATAAAGAGTTCATTTTTCACTGACGTACAGTTGTTTTGACCTGAGAACTAGTTAAAGTGGCAGAATAAACTCCTAGGTTCAGGGCTATAACAGGTTTGATCTATTTTAAATATGTCTAATGCAATAGATATGAGATATTTTTGTATCGTAATCCACTTCACATGGTATGATATGCGTATCGCGTGGAAGCATATCGCGATGCATTGAATTCGCGATGAATCGTTGCAGCCCTAGTGCAAGTACTCTTTTTCTCAACAGTGGGGGATGCATTAATTTTGTAGCACCTGTACGTACAACGCTACTTGGAATATGGCCCCATGTACAATTTGAACGAGAGGCATAATTTTATTTATGGACTACCAAGAATTAATTGTGGTCCATTAACTAAAAATATGCTGTTGGCTCAATTATTTATTTTTTCCCTATTTTTATGTTTAACTTGGTGGTGAAAGTTCCTTCAGCATGTGATTATAAATAGTACTACACCACACCCTGTGCATAATGTTGTTGCCTCCAATGTAATTCCGCAATCTATTTCACAGAATTGATTCTGTACTTGAAGCCTCTGTCACAGTTATGAGTTCCCTCCGTGGGAACCCCGGGAGGTGAAGCAGTGCTTGTTTACTGCGGTAAACAAGCTCTGTTTTACTGGTAATATAGGACCCGGTCACCAATGCTTTGGGTGGAAGTCCCTTAAAATGGGCTACATGCTTATAAACCATTGACTAACCTTGACTTTATCTCCATGTTGTGGTTACAATTAGCCATTGTGCAGAAACGTGACCTTAAGTACCAAAAAATAAATAGTTCTGAGTTCACAAACCTGAATTAATCTTGTTCTAAATTACAATATAGCACAGTTTATGCAAACATTCTAATTCTTCAGAAAATCATAATAAATAATTATTTGAAACAAAACAGTTTCTAAATATTATCTATTAATGTATGTATACATCCTTTAATTAAAAGTCAAGATACAGATAATTTTACTGAAATATTCATATTGGCCATGTTTTTTTCAGTTCCCAAACCTCCTGCATCACAATTGAGTCAGTAAGTACCCCTGGTAATTGGCACAACATCAACAGCTGGAGAAGTGGATAAACCCACCAATCCAATTGAGGCAGGATTGCCAACAGGGAAGATTGACATTAGCTTAAATGGTTTTGAAATACCATGGAAGAAAATGCCAGCAAGGCTGATGGCTTGCTTTAAATCAGACAAAATTCCAGAGAGTGCAGATCGACGACAAATGGTGCGTGTAATCATTGATGTTATGCGGTAGATTAATACAAAGCCCAAAAGATGCGTCATAGAACGTATTGCACAGAAGGCTGTAAGTTCTTATCCACATTCCTTAATGGATAAAATAAATGGTGTTTCACTTGGAAATGGGTACCGTTCGCTGTTCAGGCAGTTTGAAGCCAGACTGGAAAATTTGAATCGGCAGCAAACCAAAAGCAGTTTGAGAAAGTCACTCATAGAAACAAATAACAGTGGCACAAAACTGGACCTTTGGCAGACAGCTATGGTTGTGTCTCGTGGCATCCTGATGCTCTGCCTTCTGGAGAGGATGAGGAATCGCAAGAGACAAAGAGAATGTGGCTGTGTGAGCAAGCTCAGTATGCAGCCAGTGACAGTGATGAAACTAAAAATATAGATTATATGGAGAAAACATATGTCAGCCAACGATTATTTATTAACTGCATAGAAAATGGGATTTCAGATGTTCAGTCAATGTGGTCATTACTTTTTGAATATCAACATATGATAAACCACGCATCAACTCTTTTTGGAAAATGTATTAAAACCCAATGGAGAACATTCCATGAAATTATTTATTATTTGTTTATTGGTGCTTTACGCCACATCAGCAACAAAGGCCATATCGTGGCGAGAAAGTCATGAAAATGAATTAAAATAAACTGTCAGAACTGCGTTAAAAAGAGGTAGATGAACGATAAAAAGAAACACAATGAAAAAGGACAATAAATATAATAAAAATCAACCTGTTGATACCGAATCATGATTAAAAGAAATAAAAACAATATTAAAACTTGTTAAGAAAGGTTGATTTCTTTCAGAAAAGACACAATCTTATGCGGACAAGTAGAATAAAATAGATCTCTAAGAGACCCCACTGTGAAGTACTGCCGCCTAATATTATTAAAATCTATACAATCTAAAAGAATGTGTTCCACTGTTAGCCCCTGCTGACAGGAAACACATTCAGGTCGCAAAGTTCCCTCTAATAAGAAACCATGAGTGAATCTGGTATGACCAATATGACATCGTGTGATGATGACACTATCTTTTCGACAAAGATGTGGAAGAGGATAATAATCAGATATAGTTGGTCGAAATCGGTGGAGCTTGTTATTAGTAGCCCCATCCCACTCCGACTGCCACAAAGATCTGATATATTTAGAAATAAGAGGTTTGTGATCACTGTAAGGAATAGGAAAAACAGTAATTGGCTTACTAAGAGCCTGCTTTGCAGCACTGTCGGCGTTGGTGTTACCAATAATGCCAATGTGTCCAGGTAACCAGCAAAACACGATATCATATTGGTCAGACTTCATTACAACAAGACGTTCTCGAAGTGACAAAATTAGAGGGTTCTTCAACCTGGGGTTGAGAAGAGCCTGTAATCAAGAAAGAGAATCTGAGAAGATAATGGACTACCATTCATCTGCAGCCTCAGTCTCGTGGAGCGCTAGGTCAATAGCTTTCACTTCAGCAGTAAAAATGGAACTCTTATCGGGTAACCTGATTGAGGTGGTTTGATCGCCACTAACAACCGCAGACGATACCCTATCTGTATCCTTGGAGCCATCTGTATAGAACTGTGTGTATTCTGTATTGTGAGACTTAATTTCAGCATACTTTTGCTTGAACTGCCAAGAGTTAGTTTCTGTCTTTTTAGTAGAGGCCAAATCAAAAATTACTTTGGGTTTTGATACTTGCCAAGGGGGTATATCTGGTTTACGATTTTCTGCCACAGAATCAGGAGCAACACCAGTAGCCTCCATGTGGGTTTTGATTCTGAGTCCCAGTGGAGGAATCTGTTTCGGATTTTTATCAAAAAAAACTTTATTTTGAGGTTGAAAAACACAAGAATGAGCAGGATTTGAAGGATTAGCAGATAATTTTGAAACATATTGCAAAGATAATTTGATGCGACGCTTCTCAAGAGAAGGCTCGCCTGCTTCAACAAGCAGAGAATCTATGGGTGATGTACGAAATGCACCAAGGCTAATTCTGATTCCACTATGATGAATGGCATCAAGAGGTTTCAGATAGGATTTCCTAGCCGAACCGTAAACCACACAACCATAATCCAACTTTGACCATACAAGAGCTCTATACAGATTGAGCAGAGTTTTTTGGTCGGCACCCCAATCAGTGCTGTCAATAACTTTTAGCAGATTAAGTGCTTTCTTGCATTTAATTTTTAGTTGTTTGATGTGAGACCTAAAACTTAGTTTCTCATCAAACAACAAGCCAAGGAATTTCACTTCTTTTACAACTTTAAGTGGAGTTCCATCTAAAAATAACTCCGGATCCAGGTGATGTTTCCGGAGTTTACAGAAATGAACACAATTTGTTTTACTTTTTGAAAACTTGAAACCATTTTCAGTAGCCCAGCGCTGAACCTTGTTTAAGGATAGCTGAAGTTTGCGCTCAGTAGCAGGCATTTTCTTGCCACTGTGGCAGATGAGGAAATCATCTACATACAATGAAGAATCAACATTTGTTTCAATAGCTGTAACAATGCTGTTGATTTTTATTGAAAAAAGGGTAACAGATAGAACACTACCCTGAGGTACTCCCAATTCCTGGTCCTGAGGGTAAGATAATGTTGACCCAAGACGAACCTGGAAATTGCGGTCCTTTAAACAATTTTCAATAAAAAGTGGCATTCTGCCTCTCAACCCCATGTTGAAAAGGTCTTTTAAAATCCCATACGTCCAAGTAGTGTCATATGCCTTCTCCAGATCAAAGAACACGGCGACCACGTGTTCTTTTCTGGCAAAGGCATTTCTAATAAACGTTTCAAGGCGGACTAAATGATCAACCGTGCTTCCCTGGTTTCTGAAGCCACATTGAACATCTGCCAGCAGATTGTTCGATTCCAGAAACCAAACAAGCCGATCGTTGATCATTCTTTCCATGGTTTTACAAAGGCAACTAGTGAGTGCTATTGGTCAAAAGTTGCTTGGATTGCTGTGGTCCTTATCAAGCTTGGGAATAGGAATGATTGTTGCTTTGCGCCAGGAAGATGGAAACTGGCCAGTCACCCATATATCATTAAAAATAGAAAGTAAAAGCTTGAGCGATGAATTTGGCAAATGTTTTAAAATCTGATAATGTATTTCATCAGGACCAGTTGCTGTATCTTTTGCTTTACTCAATGACGCTAGTAGCTCATCAATAGAAAATGGTTCATTATAATTTTCATCATTATCAGATTGGAATTTTAGTTTTTGTTTCTCCTGTTGCTTTTTAACAGGGATAAATTGCGGAGCGCAATTTTCAGAAGAGGAATTTTTGGAAAAGGTAGAAGCTAGGGTGTTCGAAATATCTTTTTTAGGTGTTATTTTATTATTATTATGTTCGAGGTGCTGTACTGTAGATTTTGATTCATTACCTTTAATTTTCTTGATCATTTTCCAGACCTTCATAATTTTGCCAGGACGTTTTCTTCCTTTGTTTGATGAGCCGTCGGGCTTGTGCTCGACCAATACGTAATTTATCTAAATTATTCGTCGTTGGTGACTTATTAAAATCCCGTTCAGCCTTTTTGCGTTGATGAATAGCCTGTTTGCAATCCGTGTCGAACCATGGTTTATGGAAACGTTTTGGATTTGCCGATGTTTTCGGGATGACCTTGTTTGCAATGTCAAGTAATGTGTTAGTGAATTCTTCCACAGGGTCAGTAATGGCGTCAAACGTATCCAGAGTGAGTCGCTCACAACAAAGCAATGAGAACGTGTCCCAGTTTGCTTTTTTGAAGTTCCACTGGGGTACCCTCTCATCCACAGCAGGAATGACACTCTCTAAAACAATTGGGAAGTGGTCACTTCCGCACAAGTCATCTTCCACTTTCCAAGAAAAATCCAGGAAAAGTGAAAGGCTTGTAAGTGTGAGATCAATTGAAGTGTACGATCCTGATGCAGGATGCAAATAGGTATGTGACCCATCATTAAACAAACATAAGTCATGTTTAGTAATGAATTCTTCAACTGTTTTACCCTTTACATCCTCCTTGCTGCAGGAATCACCCCAAAGAGGATTTGTGAGCATTAAAATCACCCATCAAAATATAGGGTGTGGGAAGCTGATTAATGAGTCGTTCCAGGTCGTGTAATAGTAGAGGTTTGTGTGGAGATATGTAAATTGAGCACACAGTGATTGTCTTGTCTAAAGCTAAGCGTACCGCAACAGCCTGTAAGCTGGTATGTAAAGTTACATGACTGTGAATAATATTGTTTCTAACTAAGACAGACGTTCCACGAACATGAAGATCAGCTTCATCTGCCCATGAGTTATACGCTATATAACCCTTAAAAACACAGTAGTCTTGATTACTTGATCTGTGTAAAAGTGTTTCCTGCAGACAGAAAACAGCAGCTTGATATTGTTGACTTAACAGTCCGAGTTCATTAAAGTTTGCCCAAAATCCTCGTCAATTCCACTGTATTAGTTTGTGTGTACTTTTATTATCCATTTCTGGTTGGAGATTTTGACGGTGGATGTGTGGAAGAAAATGATTTTTTAGTTGGGGATCTACGCCTCGGTGATGTAGGCAGTAGATGACTGAATGTTTGGTCTATGCAGTCTATTGCCATAGCTTCTTCTAGACCCTCAAACCTACTAATGGTAACAGGGTCGTGAAGAGCTTTAGGAGTCCTATTACTGTTTTGATTCTGTCTAGTTTCTTTTCTTCTCTGATTCTGACTAATATTCTGCTGTGATGTTTGCTGCTTTGGTTCAGATTTCTTAACTTCTTTACTTTTATTAGTGTTTTCCTCTGTTTTTTTCTCAACTGATTTTTTATTTTTCTGTTTTACTGGTTCCTGAGTAGATGGTATAGTCTGAGTAGATTTTGGTTCAGTGGCATCAGCATGATCAATGGTGAAAGGTCGCATTGATTTAGGAATGGATCCTTTCAACCAAGAGTATTCAGTCTGACATTCGACTGATTTAGATGGTACTATTTGTTTTAAGGCTGACGCATATGACATAGAGGAGCTCATACCTGGCATAGAATTAACTAATTCCCTGGATTTTTTAATACTAATTTGGTTTTCACACTTTGCTTTTTGTATGGTCTTCTCCCGTTGCCAAACTGGGCAATCCTTCGAAGATGTTACATGATTGCCCTGACAATGATAACATTTAATGGAGTTGTTACAGGGCTCGTGATGTTGTTGGCCGCACCTGAAACATACTGCCTGTCCTCTGCATGTATTTTGGCCGTGTCCATATTTTTGACATTTGAAACATCGAAGTGGATTTGGGATATACAAATCTACTCCGATGTTCATATAACCAACTTTGATCGACTTGGGTGGTTTAGGTGAGCTAAAAGTTAAAAAATATGTGTTAGTTTCTCGGATGGTATCATCTCTTTTGATTGTTAGTCTCCTAACATCAGTCACACCTTGAGATTTCAGTTCATTTTTAATTTCAATCTCATCTATGCCAGATAGTTCTCTAGTTCTTACTACTCCTTTACTGATATTTAGTGTTTTGTGCGGAGTAGCTTTCACTTTCATGTCTAGCATTTTTTCAAGTTTTAATAAATTAATGGCCTGGAATTCAGATCTGCACTCCACCAGTAAAGATCCTGATCTTAATTTTTTACAGTCCTTCAATGAACCAGCAATTCCTTTTATCGTTTTTTCAACAGCAAAAGGATTGATACTGGATGGACATTTACCCTCTTCAACAGCAGTAATAAGAATAAATTTCGGCCAGTTGCTATTAATATTGATGTCTTTTTCTATGTCTGTGTCAGAATCTTCTGAAGATAAATTTTTAAATCGACCACGTTTTTGATTTTTTTTTTTTTTGGTTTTCCGTGTTTTTGTTTTTTTTTTCAATTCACTACCCATGGCTGACACCCTTACTTTGAGTCCAACACGGGGGTGCAAATTGTCGTCGGATCTCCAGACGACGGCACCGCCAGTACACGAGTAGTATACTCGGCCAACGTTGATGCCGAAGCATAGCCGCTAACCGATTGACCCGTTAAGCTACGCTTTCCAATAGTGGTCGATCAACCAGCCAAACACGGCTAGTTCAGCGACCACTAAATGCCCCACGTAACGTCATTGGGCTCCTGATTGATCAAACCGAGCCGGAAAGACCAACATTCCCCGCCATAAAGTATTGGCCGAACTGGTGTATTGGACTATACCGTCACCATTTGCACAGAGGTCGAATGACCTCAGTGAAAATACCAAGAGTTGCCCAAACCGGAGCTCTGAGTCCTCAACCAGCAGATCCCGTCCCCTATGGCGTCATGTACGCACCTCACGGGAACAAGGTGCCTCTTTTACCGCACTTTTACCGGAAGCAGAGGTACTGCGGGCAATTCTGATCCGGACACCGCACTGGCTATAAACCCCCAGACAATAGAATGTTTTTAAATGGGCCTAAATTTAAGGAATAGAAGAATTAAATTGAAATAAAAACTGAAAGAGCAAAAGAACTGAAATTAATATGAATCAATGTTGGCTACCTGGACATGTAATGTCTACCCGTTGGCCATCTACCAATGTAGATGTTCACCCTCGCACCACGATGAGGTCGATAGACTGGCGGGGATTCCATGAAAAGCATACTGACAATATTGTTGAGTTCATAAGGAAAAGTACTAACTCCATTCTCTTGAGCAAACTGGATGATGTGGATGATGCAGTGGCAATTGTTGGCAATCAAGCACCAAGGCAGAGTTGTAGTGTGCCATTGTCCTAACTTATATGGGAGATGACTTCTCAAAAATGTTCAAGATGTTTGAGGTGATTATATTTAGTTTTATGGGGTTGTGAATTGATTCATGATCTACATCAGTTTGGTCTTTACTCTTACAGTGCCTAGGAAGCCTACTTACATGTACAATATTTGGGTTTGTAATGCATGTTTGAGTTATCTGCTATGAAAAACGTTTTTCAAAAACAGGCCTATTCACTAGAGCTGTGCGCTATACCGTATGTACCATGCGGTATCAGTGTCATGCTAATACCAATTTACCGTACCGAGGGAATGGCAAAATACCGAGATTTCGGTATTGAAAAATAACCCGCTATTAACTAAAAAAAGATCAGACCACATAACATCAGTCCAAAATGGCTGACAAGAAGAGACTATGGGTTAGTTATTATCACATACACTCACCATCAGACATTTGATGTAATGAAAAAACTAAGGGAAAATAATCCTTTTGGGGATACTTTTTCTAAGCTTTTTCGTTACATCAAATGACCAGTGGCGAGTGGATGTGTTATTTCCAGTGTATTGACAAATTATTCAATAGCTTCTTGTTAAATCTGAGTGTCTTATCTGTTTTTATCCTCATGATCTATCTGACTCGCTGACTACGAAAGAACAATAACATCTGGCTGGGCAGTATACCCCAAGTAGCTTTTGGCATTTGCGCGGTTGGCTGTCACAGTATTTCAGATGGTGTGCTGGCCGGAATCATGAGTGGTGTTATTACCGACCAGTGATGACTGGTATGGGAAGCACCCAGGTACCTACATAATTATGTAAGATGCTATTTCACTTGAGTGATGAAAGTTGATGAGGCAGGTATCAGTCACAAAGGTGTGTCAAGTGTGGAAACATTAAATTTTATTACAATACTGGACATCAATGTCTGTATCACACTTGATGAATCCATCAGTGCTTCAATTTCAAAAAGTGTTAACTTTGTAGCACGTTGAAAATCAATTAAAAGAAGCTGCATACATGAATCAACTTTTTGATTTTGATGGTGTCTATACAGTTAAAACTAGAAGTCCTGTCACGAATAGTGCGCTTATCTAGGCTTAATTGCGCGTTGGAATTGCCATATCGAATGGCATCCAACGCACAGCAGGCTCTCTTGGTTACACATAGCAAACACATGCAATGTTTCTGCCAATAGACCTCCGGGTTACCCGGAGGTCCATTGGCTGAAACATTGCTTGTGCACAGGCCATATGTACAAAATTTGATAGCTTTACTTGGGCCATAACGCGTACATTAACGCGCATATCAACGTGTTATTTGTGCGCATTTCATGACAGGACTTCTAGTTTTAACTGTAACAGAATGACACAATGTTGCAATTTAACTCCTTTACATTGGTGGGGGGGGGGGGGGGGGGGGGGGGGCAGGTAGACAGCCGATCTGGCTATGTCTCCCCCGACGGTGTACCCAATGTATACAAAATGTACACAAATATAGCATTATGTACTTTAACTGTTGTTACCCTTGTATTAATTATGTACAATTTTGTATACGAGCGCATTGTCAAATAAATACTTCCTTGCTTCCCCTTGAGATGTCGTATACCAAATAGGAAAGAATTCTGACTTGTGGATATGAAGAAGGTTTTTTAAAGAAATCACCTCACATTGCACTAATTTAACTTTGAGCTCAAATAGGGAGCCAGAATATGAAACCAGGGTCCCGATTTGAATAAATTTGAATCTGACCCACCTAGAGATATTGTATACCAAATATGAAAGGATTCTGATTGGTGGATCTGAAGAAGATTTTAAAAGAAATTCCCTCATATTGCACTTAGTTAAAATTCAGGCTCCCATAGGTAGCCCAAATTAATAACCCCAGGGTCAGGTTTTGAAAAAACTTGAGTCTTATCATCCAAGAGTATGTTGTATACCAAATATGAAAGGATTCTGACGGGTGGATCTGAAGAAGATTTTTAAAGACATTTTCTTACATTGTACCAAGTTAAAATTTCGGCTCCCATGGGGAGTCCAAATAAGAATCCATGGACTTGGATTGAACAAAGTTCAATCTAACCCTCCTAGAGATGTTGTATACGAAATATGAAAGCATTCTGACTACTTGGTCTGAAGACGATTTTAAAGTCAGAACAGGACCCAAAATTTTCAGGTTATTAATTTTTTTTTTCATCTAAAAATGGAACAAAACGCATAAAAAAGACAAAACAATTTTCCCCAAATCTTCCAAGTCTGAACGCGGTTCAAAATTTTCAGGCTAAAAAATTTTTTTTTTTCATCTCAAAATTGAACACAAAATGCATAATTTAAAAAAAAGAAACATTCTGAATTTTGGGCCAAAATTTTGGAGTTGGAACTGGACCTAAAATTTGGGTTTTTTTCTCTCTCAAAATAGAACAAAACGCATAAAAAATCCCAAACAAATTTTTTTCTCTCAAAATTTTGGTCAAAAATTTCGAAGGCCGAACCAGACTTCAAATTTTCTCATATTGCACTAAGGTAAAATTCAGACTCCCATAGGGAACCCAAATATTAACCGAGAAACTCAATTTGAACAAACTTGAATCTGCCCCCCCCCCCCCCCCCCCAAGAGATGATGTATACCAAATATGAGAGGATTCTGATAAGTGAATCTGAAGAAGATTTTAAAGACTGGAAAAAATTCCATGGACTGCACAAAGTTCAAATTTGGGCTCCCATAGAGAACCCAAATATAAACCCAGTGACTTGATTTGAACAAACTTCAATCTGACCCCCCCTATAGATGCTGTATACCAAACATGAAAGGATTCCAAGTGGTTGATCTGAAGAAGATTTCCTCAAAGTGGCCTAAGTTAAACTTTGGGCTCTAATAGAGTGCCCAAATACTAACTCAGGGACCCGATTTGAACAAACTTGAATCTGACACCCTTAGAGATGTTGTATACCAAATATGAAAGCATTCTGACTGGTGGATCTTAAGAAGTGGATTTTTTAAAGAAATTTTCTCATATTGCACATAGTTAAAATTCAAGCTCCCATAGAGAACCCAAATATTAACAAAGAAACTTGATTTGAACAAACTTGAATCTGCCCCCCCCCCCCCCCATACACACACACCGAGATGATGTATACCAAATATGAGTGGAGTCTGACTGGTGATTCTGAATAAGTTTTTTTTTTAAAGAATATTCCAGGCATTGCACGAAATTAAAATTTGGGTTCCAATAGAGAGCTGGGACCCGATTTGAACAAACTTGAATCTGACCCTCCTAGAGATGTTGTATAACAAATATGAAAAAGATTCTGACTGGTGGATCTGAAGAAGATATTTTTGAATTTATGAAAGAATTTATGGGTGCTATCAGAGTTTTGCACCTTCTGGTGCCCCCTGTGGGCGCGGCAAGTTTATTTGTACAAACTTGAATTGACATATGATAAAGAACATGCACACGAAATTAGGGTCAATTTGGTCAAGTAGTTTGTGAGAAGTCGATAATGTAAAGTTCACAACGGACAACAACAGATGGCAAGTGATAAGTTAAGCTCCCTTTGGTGAGCTAAAAACAATCCTATGATAAATGTGGCCTGCAGGTCATGTCAAAGAAGAATGTTGATGCACAAATGCAATAAATTCAATGA
Organism: Pictodentalium vernedei; assembly: GCA_031216915.1. Taxonomy (NCBI): domain Eukaryota; kingdom Metazoa; phylum Mollusca; class Scaphopoda; order Dentaliida; family Dentaliidae; genus Pictodentalium; species Pictodentalium vernedei. Next base: position 373,654,302 of record CM062291.1, read on the forward strand.
TTTTTGCTAACAGCAACAGTTTTTGATGGAAATGTTTTGAAAGAACCTGACAATGAATGTGTCCTCTGAGGCACGCCAAAGCAAGATGTTAATGCACAAATGCACTAAGTAGAAGGTCATTGCTTGTGGCAATGTTTTTATATATATATGGAAATTCATATATATATATACTCTGTGGAGAGTGCAAAAGGGATAATCTGATGCAGTAAGTTCAAAGGCTGGTGATAACGAAAATAATTTTTTATGGAAATGAAATGAAGCAATAGCTAACATGTAGAGGTCACCCCAAACACATATACCAAGTTTCAAAGTGATCCAATCATAAATGTGCCCTGAAGGGTGTGTTAAAGGGAAATATTGAGGTCTGACTAAACTAAGTTCAAAGGTCAGCGGCAACATTTTTTTGACAGAAATGGAAAAAAAAATCAGCTCCCACAAACATGTCGGCCCCACACAAGCACACCAAGTTTGCAAGCAATCCAATCATAAATGTGTCCGGCAGGGTGTGTCAAAGGTATATATTGATGCTTAACTGTACTAAGTTTTTACTAAGTCCATCAGAGGTTGTTGCCAATGGCAACTATTTTTGACCAAAATAGAAGAAAATCGGTAGCTCCCATCTAGAGCTCACCCCAACCAAGCATACCAAGTTTCAAAGTAATCTGGTCAAAACTGTGCCCTGTAGGCATGCCAAAGGAATATACTGTTGCCTGACTAAACCAAGTTCAAAGGTCATTACCAGTGGCAACATCTTTTGATGGAAATGGAAGAAAATCAATAGCTAACATCTAGAGGTCACTCCAAACAAACATGCCAGATTTCAAAGCAATCCGATAATAAATGTGCCCTAAAGGGTGTGTCAAAGGGAAATATTGAGGTCTGAGTAAACTAAGTTTTAAGAAACATTGCCAATGGCAACATTCTTTAACAGAAATGGAAGAAAATTGACAGCTCCCATCTAAAGGTCACCCCAAACAAGCATACCGAGTTTCAAACTGATCTGATCAAAAATGTGCTCTGTACCGCGTGCCAAAGGGGTATATTGATGCCTGACTAAACCAAGTTCAAAGATTGTACCCAGCGGAAACATTTTTTTGACGAAGTGGAAGAAAATCAACAGCTCCCATCTAGAGGTCACCTCAAACAAGCATGTCAGGTTTCAAAGCAGTCCGATTATATATGTGCCCCGTAGGGTGTGCCAAAGGGAAATATGGAGGTCTGAGTAAACTATGTTTTAAGAACGTTGGCCGTAACAACATTTTTCAACGGAAATTAAAAATCGATAACTCCCATCAAGAGGTCACAACATTTTTCAACGGAAATTAAAAATCGATAACTCCCATCAAGAGGTCACCCCAAAGAAGCATAGCAAGTTTCAAAGCGATTTGATCACGAATGCAACCTGTGACGTGTTCCAAAGGAAATTGTGGACGTACATACATCGACGGACGAGAAGTGATGGCAATAGAGCACAGCTCGACTTTGTCAAGTTGAGCTAAAAATGAAAAAATAAAATACTTGTCTCTAAACTGTCAATCATGGAAGATTTCACAAAAGTACAGAGATTCCTTCCCAATATTTTGTCATTATGATATTCAAATCCATAAAATAAATTTGCTAAAACTTGGTAATGTCTAGTAGTGTCCTTAACATACTGTCAATCATGACAGATTTCACAAAAATACAGAGATCCCTTCCCAATATTTTGTCATATGATATTAATCATCAATGAAAATGTCAATGACACTGTAGCTCAAAACATCTAGGTAATGATCTGATAACAATGGTACATGTAAAGTATTGTAACGGTCTGTACATAAATGTTGACCGTAGCCTGTAACAAATATATAGGTAAAGTATTGTAAAGATGGGGTGACAGTTAGATGCTAAACTAGAAAAGAAATATTTTGAGTCGCAGAGTGCCTCTGACTGAACCCCAAAATATTTGTTCTCATAGCAGTGATAACAAAGGCACCCAAATGCACTCGTTCCTGTCACAGGGTGATAACAAAGGTACCCCAAGAAGTTTCATGAAGATCGGTTCATAAATACAGACTCTAGCTCCAGCCGTATTGACATGTGCACTTACTTTGTATAAGTAGCACTGAACAAATCGAATTTCATCTAATTTGTGAATGAGAAAAAAAACCTGTATTATATGTGATGTATTCCACGTTACTAAACATTCCTACAAAAATCTATTCAAATCAGAACTTTCATACAGAACTTCTGTACAAAAACTGATTACACTACTTTTGGTACAACATGGCTGCTGGTGACCATCTTGAATTTCGGACCGCACCCAAAACCACTCGTTCTCATCCCACGGTGATAAAGGTACTCAATCAGTTCATAAATACGGCCTCTAGCCCAAGCCGTATTGAATTGTTGACTGACAGGCGGATGACTGGTCATGTCAGCTCAAATTTGACTTGCGTCAAAGTTTAACTAAACATCCTAAAAATGCATTCAATAAAACTTGGCGGTGTCATCAAAAGAGTTTCATTTTTGTCCAATTACATGCAGCATTGTGGAGTTACGAACTGCTGTTCATCCACTACCTGAATGCCTGACACACAAACCGTCACCTTCTTTAACGATATAAAACTAAAATATTTTTTTGTCTTGAAAGTGTCAATTATGCATGTGCTGTCCTTTACACTGTCGACATATCACTGTTATACTCCAGTTGGCTTGTCTTTTTCAATAACTGGAAATAAAAAAATATGAAGTTCAAACATAAATCATTTTTCTGAATAAACAAGAAATTTGCATCGTTTCCCTCTATAACATGGCTTCTGATACCTCACACGAATGAGTTCTCGCAACTGCAAAGCAGAAGAATTGCAGATTTTTCTTGACATTCCAAAGCAAAACGGACTTGTGGTGTCTGAAAGCTCACATAAAGAAAATATATCAATCAGCATCAACATAGAGGGTTTATTCAGTTTGCATCAAAAGTAAAGTTTACTGAAAAAGGTGGAGTGGAAAAACACAAATAAAACTGGGGAAAGAAAATTTTAATACAAAGAGGTCAAGATATTGAAGCCAAGCAGGAAGTTCAAATGAAAATATTAATTTGAGAAAATGTGAATAAATTATCTATATGTGTATCTTGATAAGTAAACATTTCAGGTGTTCACAGTAACTGTCTTATGTGAAGAGATATCAATATTTTCATTTTTGACTTGAAAACATGGTTTATTCCAACTGAACGGAAGTAGAAAATTTGAAGAAATAATAAAATTTGAATGAGAATGTTTGTGATATTTTTGGCCAATTTGATTGTCATTTGAGGTAAAAGGTTAACTCTTGTGAATATCTGGAAAATTATAAATTATAGTAATTTCTGTAATAATTACTAAGCCTGAGGTATTCATCAATTTGAACAATTTCCAATCGAGCAATGAGTGACGCCAAGGCACGAAGCAGTGAAATGTTATAGCACAATGGCAGGTTGTTCTAGTTCATGAATACTGACAGTGAGGTTAGTACTTTACTTGCATGGCAATTCATAAAACGCATTTACCCAGGTATGGTGAGTACAGGTATTCAAGTCACGTCATTTGAACACCAACTTCTATATTTATTGTTCTATCATGTATTTCACGTCTTCTAGCAATTGAGACAGAGAAGACAAGAATTTGGTTGTAATTTTTTTTTATAATACGTACCACTGACCCGGACTAGGTCGTCTTATTTACAAAAATATAGCAGGACCCCCCCCCCCCCCCCGGACAAAAAAAAACCCTCCAAAATTGAAGCTGAAAATCAAAAGAATTGTGTTTCATGTACAGCCATCCATACACTGCCCTTTGCGCATATCAAAGGTGATCCCCTTTTGACGCCAATTTGCATGCTTGTTTTGTAGCCTGCTAAAATATAACACTCAGACATCTAGCAGTTTCTGTCTCGAGTCAGTGATAGTTATTATAACAAGAGGCCCTAGGGGTGGGGGTCTGAAGGCGTTCACCTGACATGGTAGGCTAAATATCAACTCAGAGAATCCTCCCAAGAAAAGCTTATACCAAATATCCAAAGATTCTGACCAGTGGATCTAAAAACAAGAGGCCACAGGGGGCCTTAGGCGCTCACCGAATGTTCAATACTGTTAAGACACAAATTTTATCAAAAGTTATTCTTATGGTTCTAGAGAGTAAATCTATACTCTCTGTGGAGCTAAAACATCAACAGGACTGAATGGGACAATGCTGCTGATCAAATATCAAAAGATTCTGCATGATGGTTCTGAAGAAGATTTTTAAAGAATTTTCCTTGAATTGCACAAAGTAAACATTCACGCCCCCATAGTGAGCCCCAATATTGATCAGAAGACTCAGTTTGAACAAACCTGAATCCAACCCATACCAAGATGCTGCATACCAAATATCTAAAGATTCTGCCCACTGGTTCTGGTGAAGAAGATTGTTAAAGATTTTTTCTTAAATTGCACTAAGTAAAAATCCACACCCCTTCAGTGAGCCCCAATATTGAACGGGGGGATTCAATTTGAACAAACTTGAATCAGACCCATACCAAGATGCTGTATACCAAACATCAAAAGATTCTGCCCATCGGTTCCGGAAAAGAAGATTTTCCTTAAATTGCACTAAGTAAAATTTCACACCCATTTAGTGAGCCCCAATATTGATCGATGGACTCAATTTGAACAAACTTGAATAAGACCCATACCAAGATGTTGTATACCAAATATCAAAGTTGGAGAAGAAGATTTTTCCTTAAATTGCACTAAGGAAAAATTCATGCCCCTATAAGGAGCTCCAATATTGATCAAGGGACACGATTTGAACAAACTTGAATCAGACCCATACCAAGATGCTCCATACCAAATATCAAAAGATTCTGCCCATTGGTTCTGGAGAAGATGATTTTTAAGGAATTTTTCTTAAATTGCACTACGTAAAAATTCCCGCCCCCATAGTGAGCCCAATATTGGTTGAGGGACTCGATTTGAACAAAACTGAATCAGACCCATACCAAGATGCTGCATACCAAGTATCAAAAGATTCTGCCCACTGGTTCTGGAGAAGATGTTTTAATAATTTTTCTATAATTCATACAGTGCTATCAGAGTTATGTCCCATACAGAGCCCCAAAGAGACGTGGCCATTTCATTTGAACAGACATGAATTGCCTTATAGTAATGAACATCCACATGAAGTTTCGTGAAAATCAGTGGTTTCAAAGGAGAAGTCGTTTGAAAAATGTTCACGATGACGGACGGCAGGTGGTAAGTTGAGCACCCTTCGGTGAGCTAAACATTCCTCATATTGACTAAGTTATAATTCGGGCTCCTACAGGGAGCCCAAATATGAACCCAGGGACTTGGCTTTAACAAACTTGAATCTCACTCCCTTAAGGATGCTACACACCACATATCAAAACATTCCGACTGTTGGATCTGAAGAAGATGTTTTAAGAAAATTCCTCATTTCGAACTAAGTTACAATTGAAGCTCCGATAGTGAGCCTAAATTTGGACCTAGGGACATGGCTTGAACAAACTTGAATCTCACCCCCCTAAGGATGCTGCATACCAAATATCAAAACATTCCGACTGCTGGATCTGAAAAAGAAGAATATTTTTAAAGACAATTCCTCATTTTGAACTGAGTTATCATTCGGTCTCCCACAGTGAGCCCAAATATGGACGTAGGGACATGGCTTGAACAAACTTGAATCTCACCCCCCCCCCCCCAAAGGATGCTGCATACCAAATATCAAAACATTCCGACTGCTGGATCTGAAGAAGAAGATTTTTAAAGAAAATTCCTCATTTTGAAATAAGTTATAATTCGGGCTACAACAGTGAGCCCAAATATGAACGCAGGGACTTGGCTTGAACAAACTGGAATCTCACCCCCCCCCCCCCCCTAAGCATGCTGCATACCCAATATCAAAAGACTCAGCCTGCTAGATCTTGAGAAGAAGATTTTCAAAGAAATTTGCCTGAAATGCACTAAGTTCAAATATGGGCTCCTATATTGAGCCCAAATATAAACCCAGGGAGCCGATTTGAACAAACTTGAATCAGATCCACCCCACAATGTTGCATACCAAATATCAAAATATTTTGCTGGATCTGGAGAAGATTTTTGAAGAAGAAATTTGCCTGAAATGCCCTAAGTTCGAATTCGAGCTTCTATAGTGAATATGAATCTAGGGGGGGGGGGGGGGGGGGGGCCGATTTGAACTAACTTGAATCAGATTTACCCCACAATGTTGCATACCAAATATCAAAAGATTCTGCTTGCTGGATCTGGAGAAGAAGATTTTTTAAGAAATTTGCCTGAAATGCACTAAGATCGAAATCGGGCTCCTATACTTAGCCCAAATATGAACCAGGAAGGGGGGGGGGGGGGGGGATTTGAACAAACTTGAATCAGATCCATCCTGCAATGTTGCATACCAAATATCAAAAGATTCTGCCTGCTGGATCTGGAGAATAAGGTTTTTTCATGTTTTTCCCGTTGCCTTCAGTGTTAACTAGAGGAACAGTGAGCAAGCTCACAAAGTGATACACCCGCGCCTGTCAGAACGGAATTATATTGCTTCATGCACATCTTCATGTGGAGTTCTTCCATTGTGTAAAGTTTCATGACAATTTTTCAAACGGTTTAGGAGTTGCGCTTATAAGGATGGACAGACGGACGGATGGACAGGGTGATTCCTATATGACTCAGCAATTTTTCAAAGTTTTGAAAAAAGTACCTTGTGATCAAACCGATAGGGATTTTTTTTAACCATTCTATTCTACTGGATAAAAGTAAGCTTGATACAAAATAAGAATTCTCTGTGCCGTGTAGTTTTGGAGATATGGCAGTTTTAATGTTTTTTCCTATTTTTAGCTCCCCAGGTTCCCACGGGGCAATGAGAAAAATAATTTTTGCATCAATCAACTACTTATGACCCATTATCATCTCATATCAAATTTGGTTCAAATCGACCTCATGGTTCTGAAAATAGAAATTTTAGGCGTATCATAAGTTTTGCCTCTCCCATAACGAAGGCAAATAATGCCCGACAAAGTTGTCTTGAACAAACTTGATTCTAAACCTCAAAAGGACTCTTCATACCAAATATCAAGTCTCTGCTACTGCTGGTTCCTGAGAAGATTTTTTAATATTTTGGGCATTTTGGCCCCACCCCCGTCCTCAATATGAGCCGCAACTTAATCTAAAGAAAAATCAAAATGCCCCTATATAACCAACTCTCACATGAAATTTCATTAAAAGGTGTACAGTGGTTTGGGAGAAAAAGACCCAAACACCACCTTCACAACGTACGCCGGACAAAAAGTGATCAGAATAACTCATCCTGACTTTCAGTCAGGTGAGCTAATAAAAGTGTTATTGACATTGTAGCTCAACTTGACAAACTTGAACTTGGCAAATTATAAATGAAATGGCAAAATTGAAGATCATTGGTACCAATGTTATTTGATGAAAATTCAACACAACAGCATTATGTGTGCACAACGTCAGAGTAATCCATGCATTTTTAAATGTAAACTGTAAGACTGGCTAAAGGAAGAATGTTGATACACAAATGCAGTATGTTCAGAGGTTATTGTAAGTGGCAACATTTCTTACAGAAATGAATGCTAATCAATAGCTCTTATCTAAAGGTAGTGCCCAATGAGCACACCGAATTCAACAAGAAGGATGTTACTTGGATAACACATGCCCCCCCCCCCCCCCTTGTGACGTGGCGGAAAGTATTATACGCGACACACCTTGTGACTGTCCTTAACATTTATAAAAAGTTCAACAATTGTACTATGATTCGTTTCTGAGTTATGGCTGAGACACGAATATTGACCGATTTTTAGTGTGACCTTGACCTTGAAGGTACGAACCCGGCTATGGTGTGTGACACATCCTCCCATGGTTCTTTATAATTGTGTTAAGTTTGATGAGTGTGACCCTGATCGTTTTCGAGTTATTGGCTCGGACGGACACACTTCAATCACTATATGCCACCCGACCTAAGTCGGGGGGGGGGGGGGGGGGGCGGCGGGGGGATGGGGCTTAAAAACAATCCTATGAATTGTTGCTAACAGCAACAGGTTTTGATGAAAATGAAAAGAAAATCAATAGCTCTTATCTTTGTCACCCTGCATAAGCATACAATTCAAAACAACCTGATAATGAATGTGCCCTCTAAGGCATGCCAAAGGAAGATGTTAATGCAGAAATGCACTAACATCTTGGCTTGTGGCAATGTTTTGGGTTTTTTTTTTATGTAAATTCATAAATATACTCTGCAGAGAGTGCAAATGGGATAAGTTGATGCACAAATGCAGTAATTCAAAGGCTGGTGATAACGACAATAATTTTTACGGAAATGAAAAAAGCAATAGCTCACATCTAGAGGTCACCCTGAACACACACACCAAGTTTCAATGTGATCCGATCATAAATGTGCCATGAAGGGTGTGTTAAAGGGAAATATTGAGGTCTGACTTAACTAAGTTCAAAGGTCACCGACAACATTTTTTGACAGAAATCTTAGAAAATCGACAGCTCCCATATAGATTTCACCCCACACAAGCACACCAAGTTTGCAAGCGCCCCAGTCATAAATGTGTCCTGCAGGGTGTGTCAAAGGGAAATACTGATGCTTAACTGCACTAAGTTTTTACTAACTAAGTTCATCAGAGGTTGTTTCCAATGGCAACTATTTTTGACGGAAATGGAAGAAAATCGATAGCTCCCATTTAGAGGTAATCGCAAACAAACATACCAAATTTCAAATCATCCTGATCATAAATGTACACTGTAGGGCATGCCAAAGGAATATGTTGATTCCTGACTAAACTGAGTTCAAAGGTCGTTGCCAGTGGCAACATTTTTTTGGACGGAAAATGTAAGAAAATACTCTGCTGGAGTCTGGACACAATAGTTCTGAATCTGTTTGTATATAAGTAAGAGGATGTAAGTTAATTCTTGTGATATCTTACAACAGATTTTTTTCAGTTTTCAACAAACTTTCAATTGTATTTTTTTTTTACACAAAACGTATAAATTTGGTATGAACCATAACAATAGTATGTATAAAAGGTCAGCTGAAGTTTATTCTACTTGAGAGATTATGTTGTTATTTAATTTATATAATTTTGATTTCATGTAACCGCGACAGTATGAGAATATATTTGGCACACAATGCATTTGCCCAAGGCAGACTATACTTGCCGATGAAGGCCTATCTTGTCTACAAAACCACAAGCAGCAGACTATACTTGCCTGAATAAAAACAACAAGAAACATCAACTCCCAGCCTCTTCCACCTTTTCATCGCTCAGAAATGATGCTGATGACGCAGTCTCAAATAATTAACGGAATTATATCATACTGCAAACGAGGATCGAAAGGGGCTTGCCTCAAAATGTCCCGGCGTGCCTTTAGCGCGCAAAAAACCATTCTTTAGCCCTGCATTTGATAAACACATGTGGGCATGTTTCATAAATAAACAAACTATATTCAAACTGATCGCCCTGGAGCACATAATGTGTCCCCATTGTTGTAAACAATATGGCTCTCCCTTGTTTTGTTTTCGAAACAGTCTTTCATGTAGCATGGATCAAACTGACTATTACAACTTGGGGGTATTAATTCATATTTATTTTTGAGCAGCTATTTTTCCAGGGATCACATCAGATAATAATAATTGGGTTTTCTTCCTTGCTCCAAAACCTTTGGGACAAAACGTCCCAGTCCAGCATGGTTTTACGAAAGTAGCATCTTTAACCTTGACTTTTCCATCAACAACATGGAACTCAAAATTGGTAAAATACATTGTGTATCTTTGATAAATTATCGTTTCAAACAAGTATTCTGCGACATAAATTTATATATCGTGGCCAAGTTGACAACTTGTTTAATTTTCAAAATAGAACAGGACAACTAGTTTTGAAAAGTGTCAAATCGGGAGAAAATAGGATGTGACCGTGAGTTGGTGCCTCAAACCGGGAGGGTTAACAGGTCTGGTGATAGTATGATAATGACCTGTTCATCCTTCATTTTATGATATAACCTTCTGTACTGTCATTTATTATAATAATACTCACACTGAAATAATTGTTCAGCCCTTTCGTTTAATTGCGATTTTAATCTTTTGGTATTTGTCGTCTGGGAATAATGATTTCTAAATACCTGTGGTTATTGAGATGCATCGATCATTAAGGATAATGCTTGGGCAACTCCTGAAATGAATGAATCACTATAATCAATATTCTGCATTGTGATATCAGAACAAGAGGCCCCAAGAGGCCTTAATGGCTCACCTCCTGCCAAAGTGGTTCAAAGAAGTATTTGGGGTCACATTCAGACATGGTTCATCAACACTACAAAGGAATAAAGCTATGAAAGGCAAATTTTATGGAAAAACACCAAGGAATGGATTTGAACAAACTTGAACCTAACATGCCCCCTTGCCACCCTCTACCCCACTAGGGACTCCAACTGAACAAACTTGAATCTGGTCCCCCTTGAGATGTTGTATACCAAATATGAAAGAATTCTGGATCGTGGATCTGAAGAATAAAATTTTTAAAGAAATTCAATCATGTTGCACCAAGTTAAAATTTGGGCTCAAATAAGGAGCCAAAATATTAACTGAATTTGAACAAACTTGAATCTCACCTTTCTGGGGATGTTGTATAACAAATATGAAAGGAATCTGTTTTACCGTCCAAAAGATATTGTATACCAAAAATGAAAGGATTTGAACTGGTGGGTTTGAATAAGATGTTTAAAGAAATTTCCTAATATTGCACTAAGTTAAGATTTAGACTCCCACAGGGAGCCCAAATATCAACTCAGGCCAGGGGCTAGGATTGAACAAATTTGAATCTAACCCTCCTAGAGATGCTGTATACCAAATATGAAAGCATTCTGACGACAGGGTCTAAAGATTTTAAAAACAAGTTGGAACTGGATCAAAAATTTTCAGGCTACATCATTGTTTCTTTTTTTTCTTTGTCTTAAAATTGAACCAAATGCATAAAAAATCCCCCCTCCCCCATTCCAAATTTTTGGTCCAAAATTTTGGAGTTGAACTAGATCAAAACTTTTCACGCTTTTTTTTGGAACAAACTTGAATCTGTATACCAAATACGAGAGGATTTTTTAAAGAATATTCCACATATTGGTTAAAATTTGGTCTCCCATAGGGAGTCCAAATATTAACCTAGCGACTCGATTTGAACAAACTTGAATCTGACCCCCTATAGATGTTGTATAGCGAACATGAAAGGATTCTGACTGGACGATCTGAAGAAGTTTTTTTTAGAAATTTCCTCAAATTGCACCAAGTTAAACTTTGAGCTTCAATAGGACCCCCCTTCAGATGTTGTATACCAAATATAAAAGCATTCTGACTGGTGGATCTGAAGAAGAAGATTTCTAAAGAAATATTTCACAAAGTTAAAATTTGGGGTCCTACAGGGAACCCAAACATCACCCTAGGGATTCAATTTGAATAAACTTGAATTGGATATCCCTAAAGATATTTGAGGTGAGTACGACAAGTAGTATGTTGATTATGTGATTTTTGTCTTCGATATGAAGTGTGAACTGAGTCGACCCAAATGCGGCCAGTTTCTTTCAGTTTTAGTCAGATGAAATTTGAACGGGTTGCTCAACGGCTATGAGGGCCAGGAGGTCCCGGGTCACAGTCTTACAAAGACTAGCGACCCACCGATAAATTTACGCTGATTGCATTAGTTAAAATTATGTAGCTATATTTTAGTGATAGCAATAGTTTAGCACCGTCTTTGCATTGCCAGTGACAGTGTGTTAACAACGCGAATTGAGGAAACATTCCACAACTTGTAAATACATTACGACGAAATCAGTCAGTTTTTCGTAACATATTGGGGCTGTAAATTATTGTCCATTTCTAAATAATTTGGGATTGCAGTTCCCAGACATATTCGGTATTTAGTATGTCTTCATGGGGTTGCCACTGGTGATATGACAGAGCAGATACATACTAAATTTCACTACAATCCATAAACTTTTGAAGTAGTGCAAAAATGGCAAGTTGAATTGCATATTTTTTTCATCAAAGAGAGTATAAATCTGCTCTTAATTTTTGCATTTTGATTTTTTTGTAACACATTTCGTTACAATATATGTCAATATTGGTGAAGTTATTGTAAGTTTTATATATTGGATGGACAGCTTAATTGGGGAGGGGGGTCACTTGTCTACTTGTCAATGATTTCTTCTTTTTTTTGCGAAACCTTCATAGAGCCTTATAAGGCTGATGGATAAATCTTTTAGTTAACCTCCCTAATGGCCCAATACACACAATTTTACCAAATGGCTATAGCAAGGTTTGTGTTCGAAGATTGAGTAAAATCTTGAGTCTGAGTTTCCATTTTAAGACAACTTAGGTGTGTAAAGGTATAAATGCTAGTTTATGACAAAAATCTTTTCGCATCAAATATTTTCAGGTTTCAGTACAACTTTTAGCATCACATCTACTGCTGCATTTCTGTTGGTAATCATGTTTAGTGAAGTTCTGCAAAGAAACAACTACAATGGTTCTTTGCTTTTTGTTCCAGTTACTGTGGACTGAATCTAGAGGCATTTGTTATGTTACTTGTGTTAAATCCGATTATTACCAATTCACAGGGCATTCTCTAGCAGATTAAAATGATTTTACCTTTATGGTAGAAGTGTATAATGTGCAGTCGCAAACTAGAAGTTGTGTGTTATCCTTCTGGTTAACGGCCGGCCTCCAGATAAATGTTTCGAAAACGTTTCGGCTCCGATTAAAGTTTCAAATGAGCATATAAATGTAATGAATATCACACATGTGTGAACTTTCATCATTTGGTCATGAATTAATAGATTTGGAAGAGTTCAGGTGAGTGTAAATAGCTCATTACAAGTTTTTGGGTTGTAAAGTTTTCAGGAGGAGGCCAGTGTTTCGTGTCATGTTTTCGAGGCAAACAAAGAACAAAAAATATATTCAAATGAGCATGTGACATTTTGTTTATAAAAAAAAATAGGCCGATCAAGTCGTCAGATGTGTACCCATACGTGCAACTAGTCGTAAAAAGCTGTATGGCGGAGGGCCACCCTGGATGCCAAAATTATGTACACCATACATGGTATGGGCACATATAGAGATGGATTGGAGGAGTGCCTAATTTGATGGATAAAGGGTTAATATCTCTGGATCAAATTATTAGATTTACATAAAAAACTATACAGCACAGCACATCAGAAACCTGAATTCATATATAAAGTAACCTGATAATCGGATTAATATTTATTGAGTTATCACATGCCGAAGAAATGGATTAGAGGAATTCTCAATTGAAGGATAAAGGGTTAATATCACAGGATGAAATTATCAGATTTACACCCAAAACTATACAGCTCAGCACATCTGTAACCTGCACACACACACACACACATATAATATATATATATATATATATATATATATATATATATATATATATATATATATATATATATATATATATATATGTAGTAACATGACAATCGGATTGATATTTTTTGAGTTATCTCGTGCCAAAGGATTGGAGTAATTTTCAATTTGAAGGATAAAGGGTTAAGTCTCAGGACCAAATTATCAGATTTACACCCAAAACTTTACAGCTCGGCACACCAGTAACCTGGACACAAATATGAAGTAACTTGACAATCCAAGCAATATTTTTCAAGTTTTCGAATGCCAAAGGAATTGGGGGAATTTTCAATTTGAAGGATAAAGGGTTAATATCAGCAAGATCAACTTATCATATTTACACCACAGGTACTCGGCACAAGCTGGGAAATCGAAAGAAAAATGATATTTGATACCATTTTTGAATCTATGCTGGCATGCCCCTGTAATGGTATATAAATATGAACAAGGTAAACAACTTGCTTTTCGAAAACGATAGCATTCCACTGTGCACTATCTTGTCCGACTAAATGTTTTTCGGCCTTTCCTGCGACTTCTCCCAGTTATCATGAACACCCCAAGAACAACCAACAGTCATGTAATACACCACTGTAAAGCTTATTCATTCCTCTTTCCATTGATACTGGGTATTGCTGGATACGTTTTGTGAATCCAATTTGAGGGGGTAAAAACGAAGATGAGTGCTATCGTTTTCGAAAAAGCGAGTTGTTTACCTTGTTAATATTTATATACCATTACAGGGGCAAGTCAGCATAGATTCAAAAAATGATATCAAATATCATTTTTCTTTCGATTTCTCAGCTTGTGCCGAGTACCTGTGATTTACACCAAAAAACTATACAGCTCAACACATCAGTAACCTGAAGACAAATATAAAGTAACTTGACAATCCAAGCAATATTTTTTTAAGTTATCGAATGCCAAAAAGGAAGGGATATGGATGCCGGTCGGACGGACAGACAAATGACGGATGGCCACCCAGATGTTGTCATTATGTTGTACCATACATGGTATGGGTACACATAAACAAGAGGCCCCAGGGGGCCTTAAGCGCTTACCGAATTTTCCATACTGTTAAGACACAAATTTTATCAAAAGCTATTCTTAAGCTTGCACACAGTAAATCTATACTCTCTGTGGAGCTAAAAACATCAACAGGACTGAATGGGACAATGCTGCTGATCAAATATCAAAAGATTCTGCATGATGTTTCTGAAGAAGAATTTTAAAGAATTTTCCCTGAATTGCACAACGTAAACATTCATTCCCCTATAGGGAGCCCCAACATTGATCAAGGGACTCGATTTGAACAAACTTGAATAGACCCATACCAAGATGCTACATACCAAATATCAAAAGATTCTACCCAGTGGTTCCTGAGAAGAAGATTTTTAAAGAATTTGTCTTAAATTGCACTAAGTAACAAGAGGCCACAGGTGGCCTGAGGGCGCTCTCCTGACATGGTAGCCTAAATATCAACCCAGAGAATTGATTTCAACAAGTAGCATCTGCTCCTCTTAAGAAAAGCTTATACCAAATACCCCAAAATTCTGACCAGTGGATCTAGATCTAAAAAAATATATGAACCCAGGGACTTGGTTTTAACAAACTTGAATCTCACCCCCCTAAGGATGCTGCACACCAAATATAAAACATTCCGACTGCTGGATCTGAAGAAGATTTTTAAAGAAAATTCCTCATTTCAAACTAAGTTACAATTCAAGCTCCTACAGTGGCCCAAATATGGACCTAGGGGCATGGCTTGAACAACTGCTGGATACCAAATATCAAAACATTCCGACTGCTGGATCTGAAGAAGATTTTTAAAGAAAATTCCCATTTTGAACTAAGTTATAATTTGGGCTCCCACAGGGGTGTCCATATATGAACCCAGGGACTTGGCTTTAACAAACTTGAATCTTACCCCCCTAAGGATGCTGCACACCAAATATCAAAACATTCCACTGCTGAATCTAAAGAAGATTTTTAAAGAAAAAATCCTCATATTGACTTTGAGCCCAAAATATAGACCCAGGGACTTGGCTTTAACAAACTTGAATCCCCCCCCCCCCAACGACAGTACACAGCACATATCAAAACATTCCGACTGCTGGATCTGAAGAAGATCTTTTAAGAGAATTCCTCATTTCGAACTAACTTACAATTTAAGCTCCCACAGTGAGCCCAAATATGGACCCAGGGGCATGGTTTGAACAAACTTGAATCTCACCCCTAAGGATGTTGTATACCAAATATCAAAACATTTCGACTGCTGAATCTAAAGAAGATTTTTCAAGAAAATTCCTCATTTTGAACTAAGTTATAATTTGGGCTACCACAGTGAGCCAAATATGAACCCAGGGATTTGGCTTGAACAAACTTGAATCCCCCCCCCCCCCCCCCCCAGGCATGCTGCATACCCAATATCAGAAGATTCTGCCTGCTGGATCTTGAGAAGAAGATTTTTTAAAGAAATTTGCCTGAAATGCACTAAGTTCAAATTTGTGCTTCATAATGAGCCCAAATATGAACCTAGGGAGTCGATTTGACCAAACTTGAATCTGATCCACCCCACAATGTTGCATACCAAATATCAAAAGATTCTGCCTGCTGGATCTGGAGAAGATTTTTGAAGAAATTTGCCTGAAATGCACTAAGTTCGAATTCGGGCTTCTATACTGAGCCCAAATGTGAATCTAGGGGGCCGATTTGAACAAACTTGAATCAGATCCACTCCACAATGCTGCATACCAAATGTCAAAGATTCTGCCTGCTGGATCTTGAGAAGATTTTTTTTTTTAAATTGTCTGAAATACACCAAGTTCGAATTCGGGCTCCTATACTGAGCCCAAATATGAACCCAGGGGGCCGATTTGTACAAACTTGAATCAGATCCACCCACAATGTTGCATACCAAATATCAAAAGATTCTGCCTGCTGGATCTGGAGAAGAAGATTTTTTAAGAAAATTGCCTGAAATGCACTAAGTTCAAATTCGGGCTTCTATAGTGAAGCCAAATATGAATCCAGGGGGCCGATTTGAACAAACTTGAATCTGACCCCCCTAGAGATAATGTATACCAAATAGGAAAGAATTCTGCCTGGTGGATCTGAAGAAGAAGATTTTTTTTTAATTTTGAAAGAAATTCATGGGTGCTATCAAGACTTATGCCCCTTGTGGTGCCCCCTGTGGGTGCGGCAAGTTTATTTGTACAAGTTTGAATTGATTGTCATATGATAGGGAACATGCACACCAAATTTGGTTCTATTTGATCCCGTAGTTTGTGAGGAGTAGTCGATAATGTAAAGTTCACGACGGACGACGACGCTCCCTTCGGTGAGCTAAAAACAGATGACACGCGTGTTTCGACTTTTGTCTGGTGCAAAGTTGCTTGTGGTTGATGAAGAATCTTTGGATTTAACCATTTTAGTAGTGGTAATAACAAGATTTTGTTGGGCATCCCTGTTTATTAACGGCCCCCCAGGAATGATTAACAGCACTTGGGCCGTCAACAGCCATCTACTTTGTCTCGGGCTGTTAATGGACCCTCTGACAGTTGCTCATTTCTGTCGGGCCGTTAATAAACCGTAACGCCCTCCAAAATCATGTTATTGGTATATTACCTTACAAATTGACCGAATCCGCCCATTTAACGTACAGAAATAAACATTCTAATTTTTATTATTTTTTCCATTTTTCTTCCAAAATATACCCTAGAGAACCTTTATTGGAACAAGCTTACAGAGCTCTTTCGAATTTTATTATTTTTTCCATTTTTCTTCCAAAATATACCCTAGAGAACCTTTATTGGAACAAGCTTACAGAGCTCTTTCGAATGAGTTGGTTGGTAATAAGCTATAGTTTGAAAGAAAAAAAAAGAGAAATTGTTAGTTCCCCCATATAAATGACTGGTAATGTGGTTTGCAACTGGCACTAGGTTGGTAAAAGGTTAAGGCCCTAATAAAAGTATTGATGCACAAAATTGAAAAATTGCTGTTTGTTGAGAAAATGTAAAGTCACCAAAAGCATTGACAACATTTATACAGTTTTTGCTGTATAATAATCAGTAACATTTGTGGCTCTGCAGTGGTTTTCTTGTGAGGAGTTAATTGTCGACAACGATAGGACAATATAAAGAATGTCAGTGTATTTAGATGGTAATCTTGCTGATAAAGACAGCATACTTTGATACATGTACTGAAGTGGTAAAATTGAAGGTCAGAATTTGTCTTAAGACTGTTGATTTTAATTTCAACAAGAAAACATATGATTTGATAATAAAATTCAGCTATAGCATACTTATATATATGTATATTTTGCATAACACTTTAAGGCAAGGAATTTTTTAAAAATATATTTTGTAACATATTAACAGTCTACATTGTGTCGTTTTGCAGTTGTTTCTAGGCAAGTCTTGGCTGTCTATTTCAGCGGCCAAGACTTATCTTGAAACTGCCAAGGTACAAAGAAAGTAACCAGGGTTCCTACAGTTAAATGAAAAACTTCAAGCACTTTTAATAACCTTTTGAACATATATTCAAGGAGCAACAGAACTCATATTAATGTTCTTTGAAAGATACCACCATAAAAACTTGATGAAATTGCTCATTTTATAATATGATGACTACAAGATAAATTGTGCCCTCTGATTATGGTATCATTGCGTCCAGATTTTCAAGCAGTTTTAAAGCACTTTTTGGGGGTTTGATAGGCAAATTTAAGGTCTTTCAAAATTTTCAAGAACTGCAGTCACCATTGTAACCTACTAATGTACCACAAGACTACATAAAGGGCAGAAAAGGGTGGTGAATCAAGTCGGATTTAGGCCTATAAAAGTTAATAGAATAAGACTGCTAACACTTTGCATATTCACTTTGTGAAGTTTAGTGTCTTCAGATCTTAAAGCAATAGGTTTTTGCGAAATTAGTGATGGTCAATTGTGGCAAGTGAACATTGGGTAATAGCAAATTAGTGATGGGATGGTCAATTGTGGCAAGTGAACTTTTGACAATAGCCCATCACTGCCACCTGCTCCTTTCCAAATCAACACCCATGCAGATCTTGGCATTGCCCCTAAATGATGTTTTCTTCATTCGGCAGGGAATATCTTAACTCATTTAAGAGAATAAGAAATATAATCCACAATGTTTTATTTGATACATCTACTAAAACTCTGCCAAAAATTATATGATGGATTTGCATAGTTCCACTTGTTTCTACTTTTAATCTATGTTCTTTCTTGCCTTCAAGTAGCCACTGGTAGCAACTTTAACAAGAGAAAAAAAAGTACCTTGAAAACTTGTAAAGTGTGAACAACTAAAGAGTCAGCAGAAGGAAGGGTTAGAAAGATAACTAAGATTCACTTGTTTTATTTAACACTTAGAGGCCTATTTTCAACTTTTACGACCCCAGAACAGGTTTCCTTAATATGTGATCATGAGGAGGTTCTGCCGACAGTAGACAAATTACATTGGGAGTGGTTTGTATTCAAATATTGGCTGCCTTGCCAAGCATCCAAGACTTGATTAGAAATCACTGCTTTGCCACTGGACATGTTCAGGCTGTGCCAAAGTGTGTTCATTTGTGAATAAGGACGACTGTTGAGGCCCATAAAGGTTTACCCCTTAAAGGGTTATTTTCAACCTTTTATAACCTCAGGACAGGTGCATTTGACATGCCATAATGAGATCATGCGTATAATAATGAAAAAAAAAATAGCAAATTAGCGGTAAGGCACTGGAGATGTAAAGGCTGTGGTCAGGTTGGAATTCATGACAATAGTCCAGGCCCTTATGGGTTACCCCAAATTTGTAATCTCTAAAATTTTCAAACATAGGCTTTAAGTTTTTTGAGATACTATTTTGCAATGTGACAAATTTCACAAAAAATACAAAGATCCCTTCTCAATATTTTGTCATATGATATTCATTAGCAAAAATGTTAAAAATATATTCGATAAAACTTGGCGACAGTGTCACAAAAGGAGTTTCTTTCTTGTCGAGTTGCATGCATCACTGTGGAGTTACGAACTACTGTTCAACAGAACCAAAATGCTTTCAGACATAAAAATTGTCATGTTCTTGAATGAAAGTGTCAAGGACACTGTAGCTCAACTTGACAAACTTGAACTTAGCAAGATATAAATGAAATAACAAAATTGAAGATCATTGGTACCAATGTTATTTCATGAAATTTCAACACAACAGCATTGTGTGCGCACAACGTCAGAGTAATCCAATCATTTTTAAATGTAAACTGTAAGACTGGCTAAAGGAAGAATGAAGATACCCAAATGCAGTATGTTCAAAGGTTATTGTATTGGCTTGCTGCGATTATGGAATTCCATAGTCGATTAATCAGAGCTCAAAATCGACGATTACTCGACTTTTTTGGCGTTTTTTTTTTAACAAAGGGTCGACTAAAATGAGATGGCTGAATGATCCTAAACGTAGGTATAACCGGGCGTGTGGCCGTGTACATTTCAAATAACATGGTGACATAGTCAACAATTCATCATTCCCACATTATAAGGCTTGTTGAACGTCGGAATGAACGTTTCGTTGACCATTTATTCTGTTAAGTTGGTCGATTGACTGCCATACCGTTAAACAGTAATAAACCCCGACGCCCGAAATTCAGATGGAACATAACAGTGAGCAGCCAGAAGGAACTAGGCCTGGTCCGAGGTAGAGGGATTTTACAACTTACAAGGACTTCCGCACACACACTCACGATAATTTATCAATGGCGGGAAACGTTGTGATTTTTGGATTTTTTACACGAAATAGTGACCCAAGGGAGCTAACTCTAGTTTTGTGATGCAAAATAGATTAAATATTTTGTGTTACAAAACAAGAGTTTCTGAATCTTGACCCATGATTGAAAATGGCTACGAAAATTTCATCAAACGCAGCAAGTTTCAGTTCGTGCTGTTCAAAATAAAAGATTTATGAGCAAAGAATGGTCATTGGAAACGATGTTGACTTTCAAATTTAAAGTCGATCAATTGGCACATCCAATGATTTGTCGACTTTTTGCATAATCGCGGCAAGCCTATTACTGTAAATGGCAACTTTTTTCACACAAATGAATGCTAATCAATAACTGTTATCTAAAGATCTTGTCTAATGAGCACACAAAGTTCAACAAGAGGCCTTAATCGCTCACCGGCCAACGTGGTTCAAAGAAGTTTTTGGGATCACATTCAGTTTGACATGGTTCATCATCACTACAAAGGAATGAAGTCATGAGAGGCAAATTTTATGGAAAAACACTTAATGGATTTGAACAAACCTGAACGTAACATGCCCCCCCCCCCCCCCCTGCCTATAGAGTCCTAATATTAAGCCAAGGACTCAAATTTAACAAACTTGAATCAGATGCGATTCAGGCTGGATTTTCAACTTTTTCAGTTAGAATATTTCAAATGTGCAAACAATAAGTAAACAGGTCATACAAGTAAAAAATAGGCCTTCAGGGATTCAACGTGTGTTTGTAACAAGCCACAGAGTTACTGTGGATGTGATTTGCATTTGCAAAGGAATGCAACTGTTGAGCTCATTGCAACGGCATTTGTGGCATCATGGCAGAATGATGCAAGTAGAACTTATTCTGTATTTTCCTGATGTTAATTACCTTTTTCAGCAAATCTTAAACAAATCAGAAAACGAAAACCGATCCGATAGCGTGGTATATCCCCTAAAAATATCGAAACCGACACAAACAATTCAAATACTGCCCATCTGTACTGGCATTGTTGTTCTGGTAATGTGCCATGGTGATGTCAGAAATCTGGCCAGATGTGAAGTTAAACGAAACAGTTATATCATTTCTTCATTTCCTTTGTAGGAAACAACTAGTCCTCGTACCATAGTAGCTGCAGACCTTCCAACAACTCCAGTTATTGCAGTAATTGGTAAGTAAGCTTTGATGATATTATTGAACTGTCTCCCCGTAGTAACAAAAGGAAGCTTCAGGTGAGATCACCTGGAAGCAGAGAACCACTTTAGTGTTAAGATGCATCCTTCAACCAATGCCTGATGTGAAAATCAGTTAAAAGTAGCTACATACAGTATAAACTAGAGATTTTTATGGCATCTATATGCGATTCGGGCTTGATTTTCACCTTTTCCAATTAGAATATTTCAAATGTGCAAACAGTAACAGGTAGCACCACAGGGGCATGAATTTGTTCTAAAATTGTAGGTGTTCGAGATAGTTTGGAATATTTTACAGTTAGCCCCAACAGTTGTAAATGTTTCGCTTAATGCATTGAATATTCAGCTGTTGAATTCCTATCTGAACTCCATGCTTCACTAATTTTGTTTATAGTTATAGGGCAGTGTACCAGAGCTTTCATATCAAAAGTTATACATTCAGTAATGCCTTTATTATTTCATTCGTAGGTAATAAATGTAAACATTCCCAATGTTGT
This sequence comes from Pictodentalium vernedei, assembly GCA_031216915.1. Lineage (NCBI taxonomy): Eukaryota > Metazoa > Mollusca > Scaphopoda > Dentaliida > Dentaliidae > Pictodentalium > Pictodentalium vernedei. Next base: position 373,676,206 of record CM062291.1, read on the forward strand.
GGGGCAACTAAAATTTACAGTGGAATTTACTTTTAAGCGAAGCCTGGTACAAAACTTACTGTACATTTTAATCTGGGGTTTCTAGGCAATGCGAAACACGGTCAGATCAGATCCTGGTGGCTGCAAAGCAGCCATGGCATGATTTCCAATTTCAGAAAAAAGTAAGTGAACATTTGCATATCAGTCAAAGAATTTACATGTAAAATTACTGTGAAAGAAATGTACCTTGATGATGGGTTATGTTCTTGAATATTGCATCCTGTTAATCAATCAAGGCTTTAAATCTTTATTTATCAAATTTCTGATAAATTGTATTCTCTACAACTGTCAAGTCTAATTACTGATTGTGTTGAAATGTTACACACATTTTTTAATCTATGTAATTTTATTTATTTACTTATTGGTGCTTAGCACCACATCAGCGTCTGAGGCTATATCATGCCGATAAAACTTAAAACGAGTATAAAGAAGTCAAGACTATCCAATCGTTTATACCCATTGTCCACTTAGAGAACTTCCACCCCAGGCATTAGATACTGGGTACTATTTTACTAGTAAAACATAACTTGTTTACCATGGGGAACAAGCACTGCTCTACTTCCCCAGATTCCCACATGGAAATATACGTAATAAACATATATTATAATCTTATAGTTTTCATGAACACTTAATAGCTTAGCTTCTTAAGCCATGGCAGTGCAGTTGTTGTTAAGTGGTAATAATTTAATAAACCCTTTTTTAATTAAAATAAAATATTGACAGTCTTTATTATCCAAGAGAAACAACAGGAACATAAAGATCCGAGAAAGCTTGCCTTCCATTCAGCTTTGACCTTTAAGTCAGTCAATGACTTGTACGTAGAGGGTGATCACTCCCTCCACCTCCACCCTCTTTCTCAAAATTGATCATGGAATTTTACTATGTTCAGATAAAAAAGGCCTTCATTCGAGCCAGGCCATGTAAGCAGCACCTCCCAACCCATCAGGGTTTAGGAACTATTTTCTCAGAAAAATATCCAGATTGAATAAACAACTGGCACAAACATTTTCAGGCCAGCATAAAACACTACTTGTACAATTTTGTTTGGAGGAATTATTTTCAGTAACAGGGGAAATTAACAGGTGAATCTTATAGTTTCAGGAAGCAACATCTATGATGCAAAGTATTACCTGGTGATAGAGACACAAATAGTGACATCAATGTTGGATAATATTGACGAGGCTGTGCAAATGCTGTTTTGTTCATATTATGTATTTAATATGAAATATCCAGCTGAGTTGGCTCCAACCCTTGAATTTATGCAAACGTGAGTAATTAATTACTAAAATTATCAATATCAGAAATATTGGTGGAAAATTTCTGCAAGGCCAGGGGTAGGGTTAACAGAAAATTAACTCTTCTTGATTATTCACAATAACTGTGAGACAGTGCATTTTAGAAAAAATCACATGCCTAGATTTTTATAAAAATGAACACAAGGAGCAGGCTCGTTCTGAATTTTGTGTAATCTCAGAAGTCACCGATTTCAATAAACTATGATTGACAGGTTTTTGGTGTAGTTTTTATACGCATGTTTGAAAAAAACGGGACGTTTTATGTAAATGGTCTCACCGTCTGTCCGTCCATGAACACATTTTGTTGCCCTACGATAACTTTAGTAGTAGCAATGGACTAAACTGAGTAAAATTTGACGTGGGTTTATAAGGACAAAATGCGGGATGGGTTCGGGTTCTGGCGACCCATTTGCAGTAGGGTTATGGCCCTTTGTTTATGGGAATTTAGCCCAATTTCTCCTTTCAGAACGTTAACTTCAGTTATATGGATCGAATGGAAAGAAATTTGGTATGTGGGTTTATTACAACAAAATACAGGAGCAGTTCGATTTCAGGTTTTGTCTGCCCAATTGCAATAGAGTTATGGAAATTCAGCCGTTTATCCTCATAATACATGTCAAGCTGTATGTTTATTCAGTCTATGCCCCAATACCTGAGATATGACATTTCGTAATGTCAACAGTTCAGACCCAAAAAATCGATGTATTTTGCCAGACCTTGGCAGTGCTCTTGTTCTGTTTGTGTGGAGTACATCAAAGGCAGAAAGGGGACATATACAAATGGTCTTTTCAGGTTAAAAAATTCTTCATTTTTAACACTCCTTTAACCATTTACAGCAGATGACACTTGCTAAAAATTTAGGTGGTCTCTCACAACAAGGCCATTACAGAGTAAAACAACCACTTGGTACAGGGTCACAGTGGTCTCTCAAGTCAGGTGTTCTCTCATGACAATGGTCACTCAAGACAGGTTTTACACTGAAAAAGTTTCATTTTTCAAAAACTTAGCTCATTGAGCCAATTACAGTGGGGGCTTTTAAGCTATGTTTTGAAGCCAAAAATGAGAAAAATAACAACTTGAATGGTGAGTTTTGTTTTGCATGCAACAGGTTTCAGGTGTTATAATAGGTAAAGGCTTAACAGATGAGTATTGTGAATTAAATACTCCTTATTATGTCTGTGATGAATGTTTTCTCTCCTTTTTTGGGAATTAAATTGGTTAAGAAAGTTTGAAAAATCTTTGCCCGAAGTCATTCACCTAAATTCAAATTCCTGCAAGCGGTAAAAGCCTTCTTCCGCATTTTTTGTGAGCAATGGAAGCCTCGCTTCTAATAGCTTCAATCACCCAACTCAATCTGAAATTTGTGTAGTAAGACATTTGTTTGAATATGGCAAATGGTGTATATGTAACTGATGCAGAGTAACTACTTCAAGTGAAGTATAAGTATGCGACAGGAAAAATTGTCAACACTTGATTACATGAGCACAAGTGTGCTGACATAATTAAGAATTGAATGCAATTTTTATAATCTTTATTGGAGTATGAACGTGTAGGAATGGGTACAAATTATGTATGAATCCTGATTCATACATAATTTGTACCCATTCCCACACGTTCATACTCCAATAAAGATTATAAAAATTGCATTCAATCCTTATAATTATATTCCGTAACCCTTTAAACTACTTTTTACCAAACAACAAAGCAGAAAGACGAAATAAAACATGTACGAACGAACGAGGCGAAAAAACACCCTCACACAAAAGACAAAGCGCACAACTCTGAGTTGAGCGCTGTTTTTCGACATTGACCCAAATTTGTCAAATTGCCGTCCTTCGCAACGAAACTTGGAATGTTCAAATCAATTTTAACGGGCTTTTATGCCACAGTTGGGAAATGTCACCAAAGAAACAGCAGCGGAGTTATCACTGCGAGAGGCGCTAAAAGTTAAAAAACCCGCCCAAACACCGCCCGAATTACATTCTGTCCACTGCGCTCTACCGTCTACCGCAAATGCGGGTCGGAGTTCGACGAAATGTATTCATTGGAAAATGAATTACATTTGGTCATGACGTTTTCATCCAGCTGACCAATGGGAATTGAGTATTTGGACCCAAAACGTATAACTACATTAGCAATGTAATTATTCAAAAGTGTTGGCAATTTTGCTTGCGGCATGCGAATAGTCCACTTCAAAGTCGTCATCCCACATTCCGTGCTACTTTCATTTGGTTTTGATTGAGGTGAGCCATTCGTGGTTCCCTGGAAGCATTTTAAGGCAGTTCATTGTAGCCTACCTTATTCCCTGCAATTTTGAATTGGGCATGCCAAAATCTAACTCATATTCTCCACCACATTAACAACATTAACTTCAGTTCAGGTCAAACTTCAACATAAATCCAGAAAAGGGAAGCAAACGAGATGGAAAGAGAAAGAAAACTTCAACTCATCCAAAACTGCTGAAATCTTCTCCGGAGCTCAGCCATTATTGTTTAAGCTTGGATTGATTTCCATCCATATTGAATTTGGGTACATGCGAGTAGTGTTGTTAATAGGTCATCTGTCTGCAGGGCTGGGGTAATCGTAATGAGTAATCGTCTGTAATTGATTACAATTTTTCAAGTAATTGTGTGTGTACAATCTGTAATCGTGGTATTTCATGATAACAAGTAATCAAAAGTAATCAATTACATTTATAAATTAACAGTAGTCATGATTACTTTATGATTACTTTTCCTTAAATTGTGTATAAAAGTTTGAAAAACATCTATCAAAATTTATCTTTCGAGAAACAACTTACCTCTACTATTTATTAGGTAAAGGATTATAGTCTATTTAGTATATTTATATGAGCTATTATAAGTTGAAGAAATGACTTAATTTGTTACAAAGTATAATAAGCACAAGCAAAGTTTTAGCCACTGGACCTCCAGGTTAGCCTTGAGGTCCATTAGCTGAAACTTTGCTTCTGTGAGAGAAGCACTTTAGGTTATACCTCCACTCCATTGGTGATTTGGTGACATGTGGTGGAAATTCAACTGAGATTCAGCTATTTGCAATGTTGTTGATTTGTGGAACTTTATCGCACTCACGCTTCTGAATTGGAAACAAGAAGCTCTCTTTTTCGTGCTTCTCAAATTTTCAAGAAAATAGATTTCTAATGAAGTGTGAACAGTATACCTGCAAACTATCGTGTCATTTTAATTAACGCTGACAGCTTTTTCGACACGCTCAAAACTTGTTTTGGGTAAATGTTGCAGGAATAAATTACCATTGGTTAGAAAACAAAACGTGACATAATGATTTTTACTATTGACGTTTTACAACTCGCATTACATATTGCACATACTGACCAAACAAATCGCACTATTTGATCACTCGATGCATTTACTATTCAATGATGCTATTGTTTATAGTTTATCTAGCTTTTCATCGGGGTCGATTAAGTTGTGTAGGCCTTGGAACATGGACAATCAATCGATTCATGGATTGCATTAACCGCTTCATGTGGGCATTCAATTACTCTGAAGAAGTGAAAGCAATCGTTTGCAGGCACATGTCTATTCACCAATGGGAGCGAGGGATTGTCGATGAATTTCTTCTATAGACTATTGCTACATATATTCATATTTCCATGTTTATTCAATACTGAACAGACATTCATTAAATCATTTAAAGTTTTTGTTATCCCTTGAGTTGGTCTTGGTGGTATTGGTCTATATGGAAGTCACCAAGTACATTACCAGCTGTAGGGTAACCCTACGACATTTTTTTCCTAATTATTCATTTGTTGACAATTCCAAATCTTGCAAACTTGGAAAGCTCTCCTGGCAAACTTTGAAACAAAAGATTGCAATTGATGGGGTTGTCAACAAAAGATAAAAGTGAAAAGATTCTTATGCTAACCTACAATTTGAAGTTGCCAGTATAGGAATAATTATTAGCTCACCGAAGGGACTTAACTTATCACTTGCCGTCCGTCGTCCATCGTGAACTTTACATTATCGACTTCTCCTCACAAACTACATGATCAAGTTGAACCAAATTTGGTGTGCATGATCCCTATCATATGTCAATTCCAACTAGTACAAATAAACTTGCCGCACCTACAGGGACATAACTCTGATAGCACCCATGAATTTCTTTCAAAAATTCAAAACAATCTTCTTCTTCAGATCTACCAGGCAGAATTCATTCCTATTTGGTATACATCATCTCTAGGGGGGTACGATTCACGTTTTGTTCAAATTGAGTCCCTGGGTTGAGCCCAAATTTTAACTTAGTGCAAAATAAGGATTATTCTTTCAACATCTTCTTCTTCAGATCCACCAGTCAGAATCATTTCATAGTTGGTATACAACATCTCCAGGGAGGTCAGATTCAAGTTTGCACAAATCGAGTTCCAGGGTTCACATTTGGGCTCCCTATGGGAGCCTGAATTTTAACTTAGTGCAATATGAGGACTTTTCTTTCAAAATCTTCTTCTTCAGATCCACCAGTCAGAATCATTTCATATTTGGTATACAACATCTCCAGGGAGGTCAGATTCGAGTTTGTTCAAATCGAGTCCCTGAGTTCATATTTGCTCTCCATAAGGGAGCCCAAATTTTAACTTAGTGCGATATGGAGGACAATTCTTTAAAAATCTTCTTCTTCAGATCCATCATTCAGAATTCTTTCATATTTGGGATACAGCATCTTCCCATGGGGGCCCGAATTTTAACATAGTGCAAATCCACCAGTCAGAATCATTTCATATTTGGTATACAACATCTCTAGGGAGGTCAGATTCAAGTTTGTTCAAATCGAGTATCTGGATTAATATTTGGGCTCCCTATGGGAACCTGAATTTTAACTTACTGCAATATGAGGACTATTGTTATGCCCCCCGACTTAAGTCGGGTGGCATATAGTGATTGAAGTGTGTGTGTCCGTCCGTCCGTCCGTGTGGGTGTGTGTGTCCGAGCCAATAACTCGAAAACGGTTAGGGACACCGTCATCAATCTTCACACAATTATAAAGGACCATGGGAGGATGTGTCACACACCATAGCCGGGTACGTATCTTCAAGCTCAAGGTCACATATCAAGGTCACACTAAAAATTGGTCAATATTCGTGTCTCAGCCATAACTCAGAAATGAATCATAGTACAATTGTTAAACTTTTTACAAATGTTAAGTACAGTCAGACGGTGTGTTGCGTATAATAGTTTCCGCCGCATCTGCAAGGTGGAGATCACAAGGGGTGGGGGGGGGGGGGGGCATGTGTTACCTTAGTAACATTTTTCTTGTTAAAAAATCTTTTTCTTCAGATCCACCAGTCAGAATCACTTCATATTTGATATACAACATCTTTAGGGCGGGCAGATTCACGCTTGTTCAAATCGGGTCCCTGGATTAATATTGGGGCTCCCCATGGGTACCCAAATTTTAACTTAGTGCAATATAAGGAAAATTTTTAGCTCACCGAATGGAGCTAAACTTATCACTTGCCGTCCGTCGTCGTCCTTCGTGAACTATACATTATCAACTTCTCACAAACCACTTGACCAAATTGAACCAAATGTGGTGTGCATGTTCCCTAGCATATGTCAATTCAAACGTGTTCAAATTAACTCGTCACACCAACAGAGGGCACCACAAGGGGCATAACTCTGATAGCATCCATGATTTGTTTTTTAAATTAAAATAATCTTCTTCTCCAGAACCATCAATTAGAATCTTTTGATATTTGGCATACAACGTCTCTAGTCGAGTCAGATTCAAGTTTGTTCAAATTAAGTCCCTGGGATAATATTCGGGCTCCCTATGGGAACCTAAACTTTAACTTAGTGCAAAATGAGGAAATTTCTTAAAAAATGTTCTACTTCAGATCCATTAGTCAGAATCTTTTCATATTTCGTATACATCATCTCCAGGGAGGCAGGATGCAAGTTTGTACAAATTGAGTTACTCTGTTGATATTTGGGCTTGCTATGTGAGACCGAATTTTAACTTAGTGCAATGTAATGAAATTTATCTTAAAATCTTCTTCTTCAGATGCACCAGTTGAAATCCTTTAATATTTTGTAGACGTCAACTCCAGATGGGTCTGATTCCAGTTTGTTAAAATCAAGTTCCTGGGTTAATATTTGGACTCTCTGCAATTCAGGCCTGGACTTTTGAAAAATATAGGGGCGCTACTACGGCTCCCCTAAACCTGTGCCTGGAGGGCTATTCTTTACTTAAGTCTGTAATAAATAAATGATTTGTTGAAGGTTAAGGAGAGCTATTACAGCTCTTAAGAGCAATTGCAGCTCTCCTTAAATTGATTTTGCAGGAGCCATGAAAGGCGGGAGCTATAGCTCTCCTCAAAAGGCCAGGCGTGCTGCATGTTGGAGCCTAAAGTTTAACTTAGTTCATTGTGAGGAATATTCTTTAAAAATCTTTTTCGTCGGACCTCACAAACTACTAGACCAAATTGAACCAAATTTGGCGTGCACATTCCATATCATATGTCAATTCAAACTTGTTCAAATAAACTCGCCGCACCCACATTAAAAAAAATCTTCCCCAGAACCATCAATTAGAATCATTCGATATTGCAATACAATATCTCTAGGAGAGTCAGATTCAAGTTTGTTCAAATTAAGTCCCTGGAATAATATTTGGGCTGCCTATGGGAACCTAGATTTTAATTTTGTGCAAAATGAGGAAATTTCTTTAAAAATTTTCTACTTCAGCTCCATCAGTCACAATCCTTTCATATTTGGTATACATCATCTCTAAGGAAGCCGGATGCAAGTTTATACAAATTGAGTTACTCTCTTGATATTTGGGCTTCCTACGGGATCCCGAATTTTGACTTAGTGCAATGTAATGAAATTTATTTAAAAATCTTCTTCAGATGCACCAGTTAAAATCCTTTAATATTTTGTAGACATCAACTCTAGATGGGTCTGATTCCAGTTTGTTAAAATCAAGTTCCTGGGTTAATATTTGAACTCTCTGCATGTTGGAGCCCAAAGTTTAACTTAGTTCATTGTGAGGAATATTCTTCAAAAATGTTCTTCGTCAAATCCAAAAGTCAGAATCCTTTAAATATTTGATATACAACAATATCTCCAGGTGAGGGGGGTGAGAGGGGAGGGGGCTGATTCAAGTTTGTTCAAACCGGGTTCCTGGGCTAATATTTGGGCTCTCTATTGGAGCCAAAAGTTTAACTTGGTGCATTTTGAGGAATATTCTTTAAAATTCTTCTTATTTGGATCCACCAGCCAGAATCCTTTCATATGTGAGGGGTGTCAGATATCAATTTGTTAAAATGGGGCCCCTGGGTTAATATTTGGGCTCTATATTGGAGCTAAAATTTCAACTTCGTATATTATGAGGAATATTCTCACAAAATCTTTTTCTTCTAATCCACCAATCAGAATCGTTTCATATTTGGGATACAACATGTCCAAGGGTGTCAGATCAGGTTTGTTAAAATCGCATCCCTGGATTAATATTTGGGCTCACTATTGATGTTCCGAGTTTAACTTAGTGCATTATGAGGAATATTCTATAAAATTCTTCTTCAGATTCACCAGTCAGAATCCTCTCATATTTGGTATACTACATCTCCAGGGGAGTCAGATTCAAGTTAGTTCATATCGAGCCCCTGGGTTAATATCTGGGTTGGAGCCCAAATTTTAACTTTGCATATTATGAGGAATATTCTTACAGAATCTTCTTCTTCAAATGAACCGGTTAGACTCCTTTCACATTTGGATATATACAACATCTCTAGGATGGTCAGATCAAGTTGCTTCCAATCGGGTCCCTGGATTGATATTTGGGCTCCCTATTGGAGCCCAAATTTCAAATTAGTGCATTATGAGGTATAGTCTTTAAAATCTTTTTCTGATCCACCAGTGAAACTCATTTGACATTATGCAAAAACAATTTTACCCCTTTACCCCCACCACTCCCCACCTTCCTCTCACACCTCTTCCACCTCCCCTCACTGCCCCCTCTGGGTGTCAATTAGGCAAAAACATTTTTTAGCTCCAAAATGCAATATCCTTAAGGGGACAGATTCAAATTTTGATTAATTCCTTAGTGTTTTTTAGACTTTCAGACTGCAATGGCATAACAATACTTGAATGTTTGGTAGTGCTTGTCTATAGCTGGTAGAATTGGACCCAGTTAGCAAGACCTATGATGATAATCATCTGACATGAACACCAGAGTTATGAATAATTTCATGACTTCATTTCTCTGTAGTGTTGATTAGCCATGACTCGCAAAATACTTCTTTGAACTACTTTGTCAGATGACCTAATTAAGGTCCCTTGGGGCCTCTTGAAAAGCTGATTGAGCCTAATAGATTGAAAGTAGGTTCTCAGTATTAGCAATTTTATAATTCATCGTACACTTCTAAGTTGTGTTTTGTTGTCATAGTTAGATTCATGTTCTCAAAAGCACCAGTAGGGTGTAGGTTAATATCAGAATCTTCAAGGAGAACAAATTCATGTGAGTGATTTATTTCTTTTTAGTATAAAACATGCCTCGTCACCAAACTTGGTAGAAGCCATTGGTGAAGAAACAGAGATTACAGAATTGTATGAAGAAAAAAACGGGTTAAATGTTCCCTATAAAAATACAGGGTTAAATGTTCCCTTCAAAAACACGAATTATGATCTTCACACAGGGTTAAATGTTCCCTTAAAAACACCAATAATAAGCTTGAAACAGGGTTAAATGTTCCCTTCAAAACACGAATCATTAGCTTGACACAGGGTTAAATGTTCCCTTCAAAAACACCAATTATGAGCTTGAAAAGGGTTAAATGTTCCCTTCAAAAACACGAATCATTAGCTTGAAAGAGGGTTAAATGTTCCCTTCAAAAATACCAATTATGAGCTTGAAAAGGGTTAAATATTCCCTTCAAAAACACGAATCATTAGCTTGACACAGGGTTAAATGTTCCCTTCAAAAACACCAATTATGAGCTTGAAAAAAGTTAAATGTTCCCTTCGAAAACACGAATCATTAGCTTGACAGAGGGTTAAATGTTGTCTTCAAAAACACTAAACCTGAAATTAATACATTGTCTTATACTCAGCAAAATTTAAAAATAGATCAGTGCCATTTAAAAAATGCAAGTGTTGCATCTACAAGTGAAACTTAATATGACAAATGTTCACAAATATATAAAGCATGTATTAAAAAATTCGGAACATTATATCAAAATGATATAAAATTTGATGCTGAATCATGTGGTAATCAATGCACATGAAACGGTCTTGCTTTTCTAATATGTGAAACAAAGCTTAATTCAACATCAGTCAACATCGACCATGTACCAGTTGTTAATAGAAGATCAATTAAAAAAGCACTTAATTCAAAACATGAAAGTAAATCTGTGAGTGCTTTGTTAGCACGCACTTGAAATTAATCAAAACAAAGCAGTTCTCGCAAATGAAAACCTGTTCTTGCAACAATAATTTGGGGGAACGTTTTTCTGTTTCTGCAAACTTTCAACTTGAACATCCCTGTCCAATCCACTTAACCACATTCCCATGCACCCCCTCCCCACTCCCACCCTTCCCTACCCCACACACTTACACATACACTCGTGCACACTACTCTGCCCCAAACGATTCAATGAACACATTCATCTTTAAACATAAATGAATGACAGAGAAAAAACTTATATTGAAAATCAAGAAAAGATCTTGACAGAGAATAGTGTTTATCAACTTTGTATTTTATTTAAAAATGAATAAACTATTGATAAAAATATGACTTTGTTTCCAGTTTTCCAATTATGAACATAGACATCTTTATTTTAGATGATAATTTGCATTTTGTTTTCAGATTTATACTAGAATATCCAGATGGTATGGGTAATCTCCTTTTGTACTCATGAGATATTATTTTAAAACGGACTACTGTCTCGGATTTATGTTATCATTATAATTTTATTTTTTGGAGGGGGGGGGGGGGGGCAGGAGAGGTTATTATCTCACCAATAATAATACCAATGTCAGTATTTATTCTCTCCATTGTATCAGACATCTCATTGGAACGAAGTATTGTCTATTACACAGTGATATAAAATGTATAATGTAAAGTAATTTAAATATGTGATGTTGTTCATGACATTGTCACAACAGAATAAGAGAATAATAAAACCCAATGAACTGATACATTTGTTATTGCTTTTTTATTGAGGTGGTCTTTATTAATTGGTAGAGAATTGGCCTAGAATGTTGAAAAATCATTTTACACCTCTAAATTAACTCGTAGGTTATGTATGTATACTCCTTTCACTACCATTCCCCTTTTCTGAAACATAAAGCCATTCTTATTTGAAAATTTGTTTAGCATTATACTTTTTTGATACACGTCAATGACGAATCGGGGTTTGCTGTGGCTCAGTGGTTAGGTGTTTGACTTTGCACCAGAAGTTTGGGAGTCAAAGACCTGCCCATGGTGATTGCAGCAGTCCAGAAAAATCCAGTAATTAAATTCAGTCCTGAAATATTTACTTAGAAACAAAAAAAAACACTGATATGTTCAAGAGATGCTACACAATTTTTTTAAATGACCATGACCTAATTTTTAAGCTTGTGTCAAGAGAACCTACTTTTTTATTTTTAGTATAAAACATGCCTCGAAAAACGAAGAAGTCTTTGGTAAAGAGATTACAGCATGCCATGAAGAAAAAAATAAGGGTTAAATGTTCCCTCCAAAAACACAGGGTTAAATGTTCCCTTCAAAAACAAAGGGTTAAATGTTCCCTTCAAAAACACAGGGTTAAATGTTCCCTTCAAAAACACAGGGTTAAATGTTCCCTTCAAAAACACAGGGTTAAATGTTCCCTTCAAAAACTCTGATAATGAGCCTGATAGAGTCAAACAAATCTCAGAAAACATTCCTGAAGAATTCAATGACAACTCATCTGAAAACATACATGAAAAGTTATCTGAACACTTGATTGAAAACTTAAATGAACCCAGTATTAATCAGAGTATAAACTTGTCATGTGATACAGCAATTAATGAAACCGGAAAAGTAATTTCCCAAAATAGTTGTCACAGTAATTACCAAAGAAATGCTGAACATACAATTAATCAGCATTTGACCTTCCCATTCAATGCTGTTGGAGTCACCTTCAGTTCATTTCATCAAAATAATGATCGATTTAGTGATCTGTCCAAAGGTATGCAATGTGTTGGTAATGGTTTAGCAATACTTGTGGCATCAGAAAAGTACGAAACATTTACAACACAACATCTGGATAAAATTTTGTACACTGGGGATGAATTGTATAACACAATCAGTTGTGATTTGAACTTTAAGGGTACTTTATTAAGTGCAGAAAATGTACCAGATAATATAAAAATTGAAAACGTTACTTATGATGTTCACAAATATTCTATTGTAAGTGGATTAGCTATAGACATTACAAACAACTCTGATGTACTTACGTTACACCAATCATTGCATGTGGCTTTCTCTGAAGCTTCAACGCTGCTAGTGTTTATTGGTGCAATATGTTCAGCAGCTTTTGTCAAAGATAGGAAATATTATTTTTTGATTCACATTCCAGTGGAAAAAATGCACTAAATTCTGATGATGGAACATCTATATTGTTTTCAAAATTTAGGTGATTTATTTGTGTATTTCTATGCATTTTATCAGAGTAAGCTTATAGATATTACCAACCAGTTTGATCTGTTACCAATCTTTCATGTGTAAATGAGACTCAACCCTTGGGATTGCATGTAGATGATCTTATGAGAACATATTTTGATGACTAGAAAAAGAGGAATATTCATAAAGTAACGTTGTCAGAATGTACAACTGATGAGTCATCAACAGAAAATGATTTAAGGAAACTCAGAAGGAAAATTTACCATCAAGAGTACATGAAACAAAGAAGGTCAGATGAATCTTATAGACAAAAAGAAGCTACAGAGAAACAAAAAACAAGATTGAATGTAGATTTTAGAAATAAAGAGAAGCAAAAAGAGCTTGAAAGCAAACGTGTCTGTAGGCAAGATGTTGATTTCAGAAAAAAGAGTATGAAAGCAAAAGTATCTGTAGAGAGGATGTTGAATTTAGAAAAAAAGAGAAGCAGAAAGAGCTTGAAATCAAATGTACCTGCAGACAAGATGTTAACTTTAGAAAAAAAGAGCTTGAAGGAAAACGTATCTGCAGACAGGATGTTGACTTTAGAAAAAAAAGCTTGGAAGAAAACGTATCTGCAGACAGGATGTTGACTTTACAAAAAAAGAGAGGCAAAAAGAGCTTGAAAGCAAAAGTATCTGTAGACAGGATGTTGAATTTAGAAAAAAAGAGCTTGGAAGAAAACGTATCTGTAGACAGGATATTGACTTTAGAAAAAAAGAGAAGCAAAAAGAAGAGATTGAAAGCAAACGTGTCTGTAGACAAGGCGCTGCCTTTAAACATAAGGAATGATTAATTAAGGAAAACTATCAGAAAAAAAATCAAGAAACTGAGAAAGTATCTGACAAGAATAGAAAACAGCTGAAAAGACAGCAAGACGCATATTGTGATAAAGAAAACCAAGTTGCTAAAAAAGAGATTTGGATCCACATTAGATCAATGCATTGATCAGTTTCATTCAAACATTTCTATTGGACCAGTGTATGAATGTACATGTTGCCAACAAACTTGGTTTCATCGAGGTATGACAAATGTTAGTAATATGCAAAACAAAGAGATTTTTTAACAGCACAATAAAAATTATCTTACTAATTTCAACTCAGTCAATAATCAAGAGTGGATCTGTCATACATGCCTAATTTCATTAAAAGGTGGTAAAATACGTAAACGTGCTGTTGTGAATGGTATGAGATGGCCTGAAAAAATACCAGAACTAAATTTACAACCTTTAGAGGAAAGACTTGTGTCATTAGGAATACCATTCATGCAAATACGTGAATTACCACGAGGAGGTCAGTATTCATTGAAAGGTAACATAATAAATGTACCAGCTGATGTACAACCAAAAATAAATACATTGTCCAGGCAAATGGATACTAATTTTACTATTGGTGTACAACTGGAAAACAAAATGATTTACCAGAAATGTGACTTTACAGAAAATGTCCATCCTACAGTAGTACTAACTGCATTACATTGGCTCATAAATAATAGCCATTTGTATCGAAATTCGAACATACAAATAGACGAAAGCTGGTTCAAGGAAGTTACAGAGTCTGCAAATGACATTGTCAGGGAGTTCATTGCTGAAGGACATACCAATGTTTTACCTGAAAATGAAGATGGTAATTTGAACATGACAGGATATGAATCAGATAATTTCAGTGAAGTTGATGAAATAGATACTGTTGTTGCAAATACGGACACAATGGTTGATGATGCAAATGCTTCTAGTAACAACATATTCACATTTGCTCCAGGTGAAGGTCAACATTAAGTCTTTACCAAGATAAAGATGCTGAATTTATGTGTTTCACATCAATATTCTGTGGTACAAAAAGGCCTGAAATAAAGGATCGATTACAGCGATATAGTCAAATGGGAACTTAGGAGTGTGGATAGAAGAGGAGCACAATCTGTACCCAACATTTTCTTCAAAATGAAAAAAATTCAGATGAAGCAAATTAGTGACAAGGTCAACCTTGCTTTGCGGAAATTTAAGGGTAAAAGTAAAAAGCTTACAGCTGCAGAAACTAAAGATTTATCCTGCACTGATGGCTTAGTGAGACATGACGAAGGTTATTACATTTTTAAGCAAATAAGAAATTCTCTGGCATACTTAGAAGCCAAAAAAGAGATGTTTTTGCTATGATTCGCAAGCTTGGCTTGCCGACCTAGCTTATGTCTTTATCATCAGCTGACACAAGATGGTCAGATTTACTAAAAATGTTAGCAAAATTAAATTAAGGAAAAGACATCACAGATGCTGACATTGAAAACATGACATGGTCTGAGAAAACAAAACTGGTGCAAAAGGATCCTGTAACAAGTTCTCGATCCTTTGACCATAGAGTGCAAGAATTGTTAAAGAATGCTTTGAAATGTTCTCATGAACCTGTTGGAAAGATCAGTGACTTTTTCGATAGAGTTGAATTTCAACAATGAGGCTTCTCCTTATAGTCACATGTTGGTCTGGATAGATGATGCACCAAAGTATGGGCAACATTCTGACACTGATATAATTAATTATGTTGAACAATACATCACATGCCCAAAATAGAGTAATGTTTCAGTATTAGTTCAACTTCAGACTCACAAGCATTCAAAGACATGTAGAAAAAAGGGAAAGGTAATAAGCAGATTTGGATTTCCATTGCCACCAATGTCCAAAACCATTCTTTTGTGACCACTAGATGAGAATGTAGAAGAGTATAGAGAAAAATATTCAGAAATGCAAAACAAACTAAATGAATTTAAAAATGAGTGCACCCTTTCATTTGACGCCTTTTTGAATGTTATTGATATGAATGAGAATGAATATATAAAAGTGATAAGAAGTTCACTTTCCGGGCCTAAAATATTTTTGAAGCGTGAACCTTCAGAAATGCATATCAATCCATTCAATGAATCTATACTTCAGGCATGGAGAGCAAACCTCGATATTCAGTTTGTTCTTGACCCATATGCTTGTGCTATGTACATTGTGTCATACATTAGCAAGTCTCAGAGAGGAATGAGCTCAATGTTAGATGCTGCTGCAATAGAAGCAAGACAGGGAAATTTAGATCTCAAAAAACAGGTTAGGCACATTGGAAATATTTTTTCTAACTGTGTAGAATTAAGTGCTCAGGAAGCTGTTTACATGGTTCTACAAATGCCACTCACAAGATGCACAAGAGATGTCATCTTCATTAATACATCACCTTGTGAAGACCGCCTATTCTTGTTGAAACCTGAATCTGTTCTTCAAGAACTGCCACCAGAATCCACGAATGTTGTATCTGACAATGCAATTGATAAATATGCCAAAAGACCAAACCAATTACAAAATTGGTGTTTAGCTGATTACATGTCACAGCTTGATGTGATTTATCCAAAAGAAGATAGTTCATTGGAAAGTTTGAGGGAAGTCAGTGATGATGGTTTTAGTAACCAATCTGATAATGATGAAATAGATACATTTTCAGAAGTTGATGTTATTCTTACCTTGAACAATGGAATTAAAATCAAACGTCAGAAAAATCCAAAAGTTCTGCGTTATGTTCGATTTAATGTGAAAACTGACCCAGAAAACCATTACCGTGAAAAATTATTGTTGTTTCTACCATGACGCGATGAAGAAAAAGACATAAAAGGAGAATTTCATACTTTTTTTGAACATTACAACTCAAAGAAATATATGATAAATAATAAGTGTAAGCAATATGAACATTGTATGGAAGAGCTAGATGAAGCACGTCACAGAGCAGAATCAGAATTCAGTATTTATGATCAGTTGGCTCCAAATACTGAACAAATTGAAGCTGAAGATGAGAATGAAGGTCAGACAGAATCAGAGGAATTTGTGTATTTTAATCCTGATAGAGTGATAGAACATCGAGTATATGATATGGGCATTGACACAGAAGAAACTTCTTCTGTACCATCCGTTGACCCAAGTGGAGTGCGATTATCTGATGAAAAATACTTGCAGTTACTTCAAAAACTAAATATACGACAGCGAGAATTTTTCAATCATGTTCTACAGTGTGTAAACTCAAATTGGCTACCTCTGTACACATTTTTGGCTGGTGGAGCAGGTGTTGGAAAATCTTTGTTGATAAATGCTTTGTATCAGGCATTGCATAGAATTCTTAATTCTAAAGAGGGAGATAATCCAGATGACATAAAAATTCTACTTTGTGCATATACCCGCAAAGAAGCACATAACATAAATGGAGTTACAACTGCCTCGGCGTTTCGCCAGAAATTCATGAAAAAACAGGAGGATCAACAATTCAGTTGTGATGAATTGAATACTTTTCGAGTCAAATATAAAAACTTATCTGTAATAATAATAGATGAAATTTCATTAGTTGGCAATAGCATACTAAGCTTTATAAACAAGCGTTTACAAGACCTCACGGGTACAAAAAGACCATTTGGTGGTATAAGCGTTATAGCTGTAAGGGACTTGAATCAACTGAAACCAATAGGTGATTCATTGATTTTCAATGATCTCACAAAGGGTGCTTCTGCTTTAATCAATAACCTTTGGAAGGAAAATTTCAAGAAAAACGAGTTGATAGATATCATGCGACAGAAAGATGACATGAAATTTGCACAACTTCTGAATCGTCTTAGACATAACAAATTAACTGATGATGACAAAAAAGAAATCAAAAAGCGCACTATTTGTGCTGATTCAGAAAACTACCCTAAAACGGCCTGGCACATATTTACAGAGAATGGATTTATGAATAAATACAATGACAATGTTATTTCTAGCATGAATACTCAAAAAACATCCATTCCATCTTTTAACTCTGTTGTTGATTCTGGCCTTACTAAAAAAGCTCAAGATAGACTCTTTTCTAAAATTCCAGATGATAACATGAGTTTGGCAGCAAATTTACAGAGTACTTTGGTAGTTGTTATAGATATGACTTATGATGTAACAGTGAATTTAAATGTTAAAGATGGTTTAATGAATGGTTTAACATGTACTGCAAAATTTGTTGAAAACAAGATGAAAGAAACTAGTTGTCCAAGCATTATATGGGTGTTGTTTGCAGATCCTAAAATGGGTTGTCTTACCAGACAAAAATTCAGACAGAAAGGATTATAATCACAATATCCATCCTGATTGGACATCTATTTTTGAAGTTCAGCGCTCATTTCGGTATAATTACAAAATGTTTCGAAGAATACAATTTCCTCTCACATCATCGGCTGCTAACACTCTCCATAAAGCTCAAGGCTGTACAGTTGATGAGTTAGTAGTTGATCTATCTCAGTTGCCTTGGAATCATAATAAAAATCCACACATTCATTATGTTGCTCTCAGTTGAGTTAGGTCATTGGAGAAACTTCACATACTGAATTTTAATGAGGATAAATTGTGTATTGACCAGAGTGTGGAAGAGGAAATGCAACGATTAAGAAATGAGTCAAAATTAGAGTTGTGTTACACACCATTGTACCAAATAGATTCAAGAAGAATAAAGATTGCATTCAATAATGTTAGATCAATGCATAGGCATTTCATTGATATACAGAATGAACCAAACATATTGTCCACAGGTATTTCACGTTTTGCAGAACCACGGTTATGGCAGAGAGATACTAATGATACATATAAAATAGAAGGCTATATCATCAGAAATGACCAAGAGCATAATGTCTCACATAATAGACCCTATCATGGAATAATTATGTATGTAAAGACAGGTATTGAAAATAGAAAATACTTACAAACTCTCATCAACAAATTTGGAATTCATTTTTTTTTAAGTTTTTGCACTCTAGTAAATATTCATGTCAACTTGTTTCTTTGTATAAATCACCAAAATGTAGTGTAAATGAATACAGAACTAAAATGATATTTGAATTGTTACCTTTACTGAATATAAATAAACCATTGACCAGGATGGGAGATTTTAACCAAGATTGTTGCCAACGATAGTAATCAAGACTTTATTAAGTTTATGAAAGAAACTTTCTTGTGTTCACAGTTGGTGGTAAAACCAACTACAGAGTTGGGATCAATGTTAGATATTATTTTTTCCAACTCTCCACTGTGTACAGATGTTAATGAAACCTATTGGTCCGACCACTGCACAGCGAATTGTGCAGTTGAAACTTGAATGAGTATATCACAGTACATCAGCATTTACTAAACCTAGAATGTTATTGGGTATCTTAATTATTTGTTTATTTATTAGGGTTTAGCGACACTTTAACAGCCAGGGTCATATCACGTCGGTGAGTTTTATGGATGGAGGAAGTCGGAGTACCTGGAGAGAACCACCGAGCAACGACGAGGAGCTGTCAGCTCTCCAACATTGGAACTCAGTACTCTGCACCACAGCACAAGCAGGGTTAGAATGGCAGAAGACATGCACCCTTAGTATGCCTCAGTCGCTGAATGATCACCCACCCAACTACTAACTGTGCTCGACATTGCTTAAATTTGGTGATCTGATGAGAACCAGTTACCGCAATTCCCCCCCCCCCCCCCACACTCACACACACACTTTAACAGCCAGGGTCATATCACGTTGGTGACAGTTTTACGGATGGAGGAAGCCGGAGTACCTGGAGAGAACCACCTAGCAACGATGAGCAGCTGTCGTCTTTCCAACATTGGAACTCTGGACTCTGCCCCGCAGCACTGGCAGGGTTAGAATGGCTGAAGACATGCAGACTTAGTATGCCTCAGTCGCTGAATGATCACCCACCCAACTACTAACTGTGCTCGACACTGCTTAAATTTGATGATCTGATGAGAACCATTTACTGCAATGCCCCCTCCACCTAGGTATCTTAACCGTTTGAGCGCCAAATTATAGTGGCATTTGCAGTTGGCAGTTGTTTTACAAACGCTGCATCACTGTCAAATGTCCTTTGTTCATAGATATTAAATTGTTTAATTTTACTGGAGAATTGGTATCCAGTAGGCATTCTCCAGTAAATTAAAACAATTTACAATTTCTGATCAATATGAAAATGGTGTATAGTCATTGATTTCGAAAACAGTTAACATGTCATCACTTACTAAATATTGTCACTTTCTTTGTTATTCAAGTTTATTTCGACTAAAAAAATGTGATGGTGTCGAATTGGCCGTCAGTTAACTCTTACTGACTTGAATACATTTCACATGGGTCGCAGAGCAATTTCAACGTGTTTGTGTTGGGGCGAGGGGGGGGGGGGGTAGGTTTCTGCCGCGAGCTGCCAACATTAATGCTAGTGGGCTTCCTCCCCTAGAGAAGTTTCGAAAAAGCAGAGAAAGGCATTTCTAGCGTTCGGGCACACCAAGACCGCTTCCTTTGTGAAAGTGCTGAGTCAGAACACGCTGTTACCAAGCATTTGGTGTTGTTTTTTGCAGAAGCGATGTATAAAATTGTTAGGAATATCATGAGCTTCGATAGGGGCCTATTTTGCTTTTAGTATTGGTAATTTTCATTTGTTAGCTTCCAAGGACGTTTGTTGATCAAAGACCAGCAAGTGCGAGAACAGCCGCGATATACCTTTCCGTAACGTAACACGTGACGTTGGTTGACCAAAGATGCTGCGTTCAGGATTCCCGAATTTTGTTCAATAATGCTGACAGAAAGAACTATTTCTGTCAGTATCCTGACCAAACATTATTTTGAACAACAATAACCCAATAAATACTGCCATGGTAGTAGAAATTTAACGATTTTATGAACGAGTATGAAAAACGACACATGTTGGTAAACACTTCAATTATACAAGTTGAACCGTGGATAGAAAATCAGACGATATTTTGCGTAGTAATCGGCTGCACAGTGTTAAGTATACACCCGAATGAATCCTGCCTGATCGAATTACATGATTAGGCTAAACACCTAAAGTAGCCATAAAATGGATTTAACTATCGCAGCAGATGGTTGAGCAGAGTTAACAATAAGCAATTTACATGAATGTACGACCCACCCCTTGAACTATTCCGATGGATCGATCTGTGCACACCCCATATTTGGTAATAAAACCACGTGACTCCACCAGCGTCTTGTAAGTTAAAAGTACAATAACAAATGGCTGTGTTATCTGCGAAATCATTTGAACACCATGTAAAACAATCGACGATACTTTATAAGGAACAGTTCCCATACATTGCCAGTGATGTACTTTTTGCAACGATATATAATCTTTGACTACAGAAAAGCTGAGTATATGACACTCAATAGATTTTTTTGCTGGAAGGTAAATGTGCTGAAAATTGGGTTTGATTTCTCGAGTAATTTACGAAGGCGATCGACTCAATCATGTTTCCCAACTTATTCGCCCTAAAATAATACATACTAAATACCGAATATGTCTGGGAACTGCAATCCCAAATTATATAGAAATGGACAATAATTTACAGCCCCAATATGTTACGAAAAACTGACTGAGTTCGTCGTAATGTATTTACAAGTTGTGGAATGTTTCCTCAATTCGCGTTGTTAACACACTGTCACTGGCAATGCAAAGACGGTGCTAAACTATTGCTATCACTAAAATATAGCTACATAATTTTAACTAATGCAATCAGCGTAATTTATCGGTGGGTCGCTAGTCTTTGTAAGACTGTGACCCGGGACCTCCTGGCCCTCATAGCCGTTGAGCAACCCGTTCAAATTTCATCTGACTAAAACTGAAAGAAACTGGCCGCATTTGGGTCGACTCAGTTCACACTTCATATCGAAGACAAAAATCACATAATCAACATACTACTTGTCGTACTCACCTCAAATATCTTTAGGGATATCCAATTCAAGTTTATTCAAACTGAATCCCTAGGGTGATGTTTGGGTTCCCTGTAGGACCCCAAATTTTAACTTTGTGAAATATTTCTTTAGAAATCTTCTTCTTCAGATCCACCAGTCAGAATGCTTTTATATTTGGTATACAACATCTGAAGGGGGGTCCTATTGAAGCTCAAAGTTTAACTTGGTGCAATTTGAGGAAATTTCTATAAAAACTTCTTCAGATCGTCCAGTCAGAATCCTTTCATGTTCGCTATACAACATCTATAGGGGGTCAGATTCAAGTTTCTTCAAATCGAGTCGCTAGGTTAATATTTGGACTCCCTATGGGAGACCAAATTTTAACCAATATGTGGAATATTCTTTAAAAAATCCTCTCGTATTTGGTATACAGATTCAAGTTTGTTCCAAAAAAAAAAAGCGTGAAAAGTTTTGATCTGGTTCAACTCCAAAATTTTGGACCAAAAATTTGGAATGGGGGAGGGGGGATTTTTTATGCATTTGGTTCAATTTTAAGACAAAGAAAAAAAAGAAACAATGATGTAGCCTGAAAATTTTTGATCCAGTTCCAACTTGTTTTTAAAATCTTTAGACCCTGTAGACAGAATGCTTTCATATTTGGTATACAGCATCTCTAGGAGGGTTAGATTCAAATTTGTTCAATCCTAGCCCCTGGCCTGAGTTGATATTTGGGCTCCCTGTGGGAGTCTAAATCTTAACTTAGTGCAATATTAGGAAATTTCTTTAAACATCTTATTCAAACCCACCAGTTCAAATCCTTTCATTTTTGGTATACAATATCTTTTGGACGGTAAAACAGATTCCTTTCATATTTGTTATACAACATCCCCAGGAAGGTGAGATTCAAGTTTGTTCAGATTCAGTTAATATTTTGGCTCCTTATTTGAGCCCAAATTTTAACTTGGTGCAACATGATTGAATTTCTTTAAAAATTTTATTCTTCAGATCCACGATCCAGAATTCTTTCATATTTGGTATACAACATCTCAAGGGGGACCAGATTCAAGTTTGTTCAGTTGGAGTCCCTAGTGGGGTAGAGGGTGGCAAGGGGGCATGTTAGGTTCAAGTTTGTTCAAATCCATTCCTTGGTGTTTTTCCATAAAATTTGCCTTTCATAGCTTTATTCCTTTGTAGTGTTGATGAACCATGTCTGAATGTGACCCCAAATACTTCTTTGAACCACTTTGGCAGGAGGTGAGCCATTAAGGCCTTTTGGGGCCTCTTGTTCTGATATCACAATGCAGAATATTGATTATAGTGATTCATTTATTTCAGGAGTTGCCCAAGCATTATCCTTAATGATCGATGCATCTCAATAACCACAGGTATTTAGAAATCATTATTCCCAGACGACAAATACCAAAAGATTAAAATCGCATTAAACGAAAGGGCTGAACAATTATTTCAGTGTGAGTATTATTATAATAAATGACAGTACAGAAGGTTATATCATAAAATGAAGGATGAACAGGTCATTATCATACTATCACCAGACCTGTTAACCCTCCCGGTTTGAGGCACCAACTCACGGTCACATCCTATTTTCTCCCGATTTGACACTTTTCAAAACTAGTTGTCCTGTTCTATTTTGAAAATTAAACAAGTTGTCAACTTGGCCACGATATATAAATTTATGTCGCAGAATACTTGTTTGAAACGATAATTTATCAAAGATACACAATGTATTTTACCAATTTTGAGTTCCATGTTGTTGATGGAAAAGTCAAGGTTAAAGACGCTACTTTCGTAAAACCATGCTGGACTGGGACGTTTTGTCCCAAAGGTTTTGGAGCAAGGAAGAAAACCCAATTATTATTATCTGATGTGATCCCTGGAAAAATAGCTGCTCAAAAATAAATATGAATTAATACCCCCAAGTTGTAATAGTCAGTTTGATCCATGCTACATGAAAGACTGTTTCGAAAACAAAACAAGGGAGAGCCATATTGTTTACAACAATGGGGACACATTATGTGCTCCAGGGCGGTCAGTTTGAATATAGTTTGTTTATTTATGAAACATGCCCACATGTGTTTATCAAATGCAGGGCTAAAGAATGTTTTTTTGCGCGCTAAAGGCACGCCGGGACATTTTGAGGCAAGCCCCTTTCGACCCTCGTTTGCAGTATGATATAATTCCGTTAATTATTTGAGACAGCGTCATCAGCATCATTTCTGAGCGATGAAAAGGTGGAAGAGGCTGGGAGTTGATGTTTCTTGTTGTTTTTATTCAGGCAAGTATAGTCTGCTGCTTGTGGTTTTGTAGAGAAGATAGTCCTTCATCGGCAAGTATAGTCTGCCTTGGGCAAATGCATTGTGTGCCAAATATATTCTCATACTGTCGCGGTTACATGAAATCAAAATTATATAAATTAAATAACAACATAATCTCTCAAGTAGAATAAACTTCAGCTGACCTTTTATACATACTATTGTTATGGTTCATACCAAATTTATACGTTTTGTGTAAAAAAAAATACAATTGAAAGTTTGTTGAAAACTGAAAAAAATCTGTTGTAAGATATCACGGGAATTAACTTACCTCCTCTTACTTATATACAAACAGATTCAGAACTATTGTGTCCAGACTCCAGCAGAGTATTTTCTTACATTTTCCGTCCAAAAAAATGTTGCCACTGGCAACGACCTTTGAACTCAGTTTAGTCAGGAATCAACATATTCCTTTGGCATGCCCTACAGGGCACATTTATGATCAGGATGATTTGAAATTTGGTGTTTGTTTGCGATTACCTCTAAATGGGAGCTATCGATTTTCTTCCATTTCCGTCAAAAATAGTTGCCATTGGAAACAACCTCTGATGAACTTAGTAAAAACTTAGTGCAGTTAAGCATCAGTATTTCCCTTTGACACACCCTGCAGGACACATTTATGACTGGGGCGCTTGCAAACTTGAGGTGCTTGTGTGGGGTGAAATCTATATGGGAGCTGTCGATTTTCTAAGATTTCTGTCAAAAAATGTTGTCGGTGACCTTTGAACTTAGTTAAGTCAGACCTCAATATTTCCCTTTAACACACCCTTCATGGCACATTTATGATCGGATCACATTGAAACTTGGTGTGTGTGTTCAGGGTGACCTCTAGATGTGAGCTATTGCTTTTTTCATTTCCGTAAAAATTATTGTCGTTATCACCAGCCTTTGAACTACTGCATTTGTGCATCAACTTATCCCATTTGCACTCTCTGCAGACTATATTTATGAATTTACATAACCCCCCCCCCAAAAAAAAAAAACATTGCCACAAGCCAAGATGTTAGTGCATTTCTGCATTAACATCTTCCTTTGGCATGCCTTAGAGGGCACATTCATTATCAGATTGTTTTGAATTGTATGCTTATGCAGGGTGACAAAGATAAGAGCTATTGATTTTCTTTTCATTTCCATCAAAACCTGTTGCTGTTAGCAACAATTCATAGGATTGTTTTTAAGCCCCCTCCCCCCGCCCCCCCCCCCCCGACTTAGGTCGGGTGGCATATAGTGATTGAAGTGTGTCCGTCCGAGCCAATAACTCGAAAACGATCAGGGTCACACTCATCAAACTTAACACAATTATAAAGAACCATGGGAGGATGTGTCACACACCATAGCCGGGTTCGTACCTTCAAGGTCAAGGTCACACTAAAAATCGGTCAATATTCGTGTCTCAGCCATAACTCAGAAACGAATCATAGTACAATTGTTGAACTTTTTATAAATGTTAAGGACAGTCACAAGGTGTGTCGCGTATAATACTTTCCGCCACGTCTGCAAGGTGAAGGTCACAAGGGGGGGAGGGGGGCATGTGTTATCTAAGTAACATCCTTCTTGTTGAATTCGGTGTGCTCATTGGGCACTACCTTTAGATAAGAGCTATTGATTAGCATTCATTTCTGTAAGAAATGTTGCCATTTACAATAACCTCTGAACATACTGCATTTGTGTATCAACATTCTTCCTTTAGCCAGTCTTACAGTTTACATTTAAAAATGCATGGATTACTCTGACGTTGTGCACACATAATGCTGTTGTGTTGAATTTTCATCAAATAACATTGGTACCAATGATCTTCAATTTTGCTATTTCATTTATAATTTGCCAAGTTCAAGTTTGTCAAGTTGAGCTACAATGTCAATAACACTTTTATTAGCTCACCTGACTGAAAGTCAGGATGAGCTATTCTGATCACTTTTTGTCCGGCGTATGTTGTGAAGGTGGTGTTTTGGTCTTTTTCTCCCAAACCACTGTACACCTTTTAATGAAATTTCATGTGAGAGTTGGTTATATAGGGGCATTTTGATTTTTCTTTAGATTAAGTTGCGGCTCATATTGAGGACGGGGGTGGGGCCAAAATGCCCAAAATATTAAAAATCTTCTCAGGAACCAGCAGTAGCAGAGACTTGATATTTGGTATGAAGAGTCCTTTTGAGGTTTAGAATCAAGTTTGTTCAAGACAACTTTGTCGGACATTATTTGCCTTCGTTATGGGAGAGGCAAAACTTATGATACGCCTAAAATTTCTATTTTCAGAACCATGAGGTCGATTTGAACCAAATTTGATATGAGATGATAATGGGTCATAAGTAGTTGATTGATGCAAAAATTATTTTTCTCATTTCCCCGTGGGAACCTCGGGAGCTAAAAATAGGAAAAACCTTAAAACTGCCATATCTCCAAAACTACACGGCACAGAGAATTCTTATTTTGTATCAAGCTTACTTTTATCCAGTAGAATAGAATGGTTAAAAAAAATCCCTATCGGTTTGATCACAAGGTACTTTTTTCAAAACTTTGAAAAATTGCTGAGTCATATAGGAATCACCCTGTCCATCCGTCCGTCTGTCCATCCTTATAAGCGCAACTCCTAAACCGTTTGAAAAATTGTCATGAAACTTTACACAATGGAAGAACTCCACATGAAGATGTGCATGAAGCAATATAATTCCGTTTTGACAGGCGCGGGTGTATCACTTTGTGAGCTTGCTCACTGTTCCTCTAGTTAACACTGAAGGCAACGGGAAAAACATTAAAAAACCTTATTCTCCAGATCCAGCAGGCAGAATCTTTTGATATTTGGAATGCAACATTGTAGGATGGATCTGATTCAAGTTTGTTCAAATCGCACCCCCCCCCCCCCCCCCCCGGTTCATATTTGGGCTAAGTATAGGAGCCCGATTTCGATCTTAGTGCATTTCAGGCAAATTTCTTAAAAAATCTTCTTCTCCAGATCCAGCAAGCTGAATCTTTTGATATTTGGTATGCAACATTGTGGGGTAAATCTGATTCAAGTTAGTTCAAATCGCCCCCCCCCCCCCCCCCTAGATTCATATTCACTATAGAAGCTCGAATTCGAACTTAGTGCATTTCAGGCAAATTTCTTCAAAAATCTTCACCAGATCCAGCAGGCAAAATCTTTTGATATTTGGTATGCAACATTGTGGGGTGGATCTGATTCAAGTTTGTTCAAATCGGCTCCCTGGGTTTATATTTGGGCTCAATATAGGAGCCCATATTTGAACTTAGTGCATTTCAGGCAAATTTCTTTGAAAATCTTCTTCTCAAGATCTAGCAGGCTGAATCTTTTGATATTGGGTATGCAGCATGCTTAGGGGGGGGGGGGGGGGGGGGTGAGATTCCAGTTTGTTCAAGCCAAGTCCCTGCGTTCATATTTGGGCTCACTGTTGTAGCCCGAATTATAACTTATTTCAAAATGAGGAATTTTCTTTAAAAATCTTCTTCTTCAGATCCAGCAGTCGAAATGTTTTGATATTTGGTATGCAGCATCCTTTGGGGGGGGGGGGGGGGGGGGAGATTCAAGTTTGTTCAAGCCATGTCCCTAGGTCCATATTTGGGCTCACTGTGGGAGCCCGAATGATAACTTAGTTCAAAATGAGGAATTGTCTTTAAAAATATTCTTCTTTTTCAGATCCAGCAGTCGGAATGTTTTGATATTTGGTATGCAGCATCCTTAGGGGGTGAGATTCAAGTTTGTTCAAGCCATGTCCCCTAGGTCCAAATTTAGGCTCACTATCGGAGCTTCAATTGTAACTTAGTTCGAAATGAGGAATTTTCTTAAAACATCTTCTTCCGATCCAACAGTCGGAATGTTTTGATATGTGGTGTGTAGCATCCTTAATGGAGTGAGATTCAAGTTTGTTAAAGCCAAGTCCCTGGGTTCATATTTGGGCTCCCTGTAGGAGCCCGAATTATAACTTAGTCAATATGAGGAATGTTTAGCTCACCGAAGGGTGCTCAACTTACCACCTGCCGTCCGTCATCGTGAACATTTTTCAAACGACTTCTCCTTTGAAACCACTGATTTTCACGAAACTTCATGTGGATGTTCATTACTATAAGGCAATTCATGTCTGTTCAAATGAAATGGCCACGTCTCTTTGGGGCTCTGTATGGGGCATAACTCTGATAGCACTGTATGAATTATAGAAAAATTATTAAAACATCTTCTCCAGAACCAGTGGGCAGAATCTTTTGATACTTGGTATGCAGCATCTTGGTATGGGTCTGATTCAGTTTTGTTCAAATCGAGTCCCTCAACCAATATTGGGCTCACTATGGGGGCGGGAATTTTTACTTAGTGCAATTTAAGAAAAATTCCTTAAAAATCATCTTCTCCAGAACCAATGGGCAGAATCTTTTGATATTTGGTATGGAGCATCTTGGTATGGGTCTGATTCAAGTTTGTTCAAATCGTGTCCCTTGATCAATATTGGAGCTCCCTATAGGGGCATGAATTTTTCCTTAGTGCAATTTAAGGAAAAATCTTCTTCTCCAGAACCAGTGGGCAGAATCTTTTGATATTTGGTATACAACATCTTGGTATGGGTCTTATTCAAGTTTGTTCAAATTGAGTCCATCGATCAATATTGGGGCTCACTAAATGGGTGTGAAATTTTACTTAGTGCAATTTAAGGAAAATCTTCTTTTCCGGAACCGATGGGCAGAATCTTTTGATGTTTGGTATACAGCATCTTGGTATGGGTCTGATTCAAGTTTGTTCAAATTGAATCCCCCGTTCAATATTGGGGCTCACTGAAGGGGTGTGGATTTTTACTTAGTGCAATTTAAGAAAAAATCTTTAACAATCTTCTTCACCAGAACCAGTGGGCAGAATCTTTAGTTATTTAGTATGCAGCATCTTGGTATGGGTTGGATTCAGGTTTGTTCAAACTGAGTCTTCTGATCAATATTGGGGCTCACTATGGGGGCGTGAATGTTTACTTTGTGCAATTCAAGGAAAATTCTTTAAAAATCTTCTTCAGAACCACCATGCAGAATCTTTGGATATTTGATCAGCAGCATTGTCCCATTCAGTCCTGTTGATGTTTTAGCTCCACAGAGAGTATAGATTTACTCTCTAGAACCATAAGAATAACTTTTGATAAAATTTGTGTCTTAACAGTATTGAACATTCGGTGAGCGCCTAAGGCCCCCTGTGGCCTCTTGTTTTTAGATCCACTGGTCAGAATCTTTGGATATTTGGTATAAGCTTTTCTTGGGAGGATTCTCTGGGTTGATATTTAGCCTACCATGTCAGGTGAACGCCTTCAGACCCCCCACCCCTAGGGCCTCTTGTTATAATAACTATCACTGACTCGAGACAGTAACTGCTAGATGTCTGAGTGTTATATTTTAGCAGGCTACAAAACAAGCATGCAAATTGGCGTCAAAAGGGGATCACCTTTGATATGCGCAAAGGGCAGTGTATGGATGGCTGTACATGAAACACAATTCTTTTGATTTTCAGCTTCAATTTTGGAGGTTTTTTTTTTGTCCGGGGGGGGGGGGGGGGTCCTGCTATATTTTTGTAAATAAGACGACCTAGTCCGGGTCAGTGGTACGTATTATAAAAAAAAATTACAACCAAATTCTTGTCTTCTCTGTCTCAATTGCTAGAAGACGTGAAATACATGATAGAACAATAAATATAGAAGTTGGTGTTCAAATGATGTGACTTGAATACCTGTACTCACCATACCTGGGTAAATGCGTTTTATGAATTGCCATGCAAGTAAATTACTAACCTCACTGTCAGTATTCATGAACTAGAACAACCTGCCATTGTGCTATAACATTTCACTGCTTCGTGCCTTGGCGTCACTCATTGCACGATTGGAAAATGTTCAAATTGATGAATACCTCAGGCTTAGTAATTATTACAGAAATTACTATAATTTATAATTTTCCAGATATTCACAAGAGTTAACCTTTTACCTCAAATGACAATCAAATTGGCCAAAAATATCACAAACATTCTCATTCAAATTTTATTATTTCTTCAAATTTTCTACTTCCATTCAGTTGGAATAAACCATGTTTTCAATTTCAAGTCAAACATGAAAATATTGATATCTCTTCACATAAGACAGTTACTGTGAACACCTGAAATGTTTACATATCAAGATACACATATAGATAATTTATTCACATTTTCTCAAATTAATATTTTCATTTGAACTTCCTGCTTGGCTTCAATATCTTGACCTCTTTGTATTAAAATTTTCTTTCCCCACTTTTATTTGTGTTTTTCCACTCCACCTTTTTCAGTAAACTTTACTTTTGATTCAAACTGAATAAACCCTCTATGTTGATGCTGATTGATATGTTTTCTTTATGTGAGCTTTCAGACACCACAAGTCCGTTTTGCTTTGGAATGTCAAGAAAAATCTGCAATTCTTCTGCTTTGCAGTTGCGAGAACTCATTCGCGTGAGGTATCAGAAGCCATGTTATAGAGGGAAACGATGCAAATTTCTTGTTTATTCAGAAAAATGATTTATGTTTGAACTTCATATTTTTTTATTTCCAGTTATTGAAAAAGACAAGCCAACTGGAGTATATTTATTTATTTATTTATTGGTGCTTTACGCCACATCAGCAGCTTAGGCTATATCGTGGCGATGAAAGTGTAAATTTCAAAAAGACCATTAATTAAAATATGAAACAAATTGAATAAGAGGTTTAAAAATGATGAGTGTGAAACATAATGAGAAGGTGAGATCAGTAGGGCAAAAATACTGTGTAAATCAACCTGTGAAATAAATACAGATAGATGAAAATTAAAATGGTAAAAACAATTTAAAATTTATTAAAAAGGTTGATTACTTTCAAGAATGAGATGACTTTTTGCGGGCTCGTATGATAAAATAAATCTCTCAAAGATCCAACTGTGAAATACTGCCCTCTAACATGATTAAAATCAGTACAATTCAAAAGAATGTGTTCCACTGACAACACCTGCTGGCAGGGAACACATTCTGGTCGCAAATTACCCTCTAACAAAAAGGAATGTGTAAGTCGTGTATGACCAATATGACACCGTGTCAAAATTCCAAGATCCTTTCTACAAAGGTTACTAGACGGGTAGTGATCTGAAATAGTTGGTCGGAAGCGATGAAGCTTGTTATTTGTCGCTCCATCCCATTCCGCCTGCCACATAGATTTGATGTAACTACTAATATGAGGCTTAAAATCACTGAAAGGGATCTTAAAATCAGTGAGAGGCTTTGTTAAAGCCTGTTTTGCTGCACTGTCTGCTTTGGTGTTACCAGCGATACCTACATGTCCGGGTAACCAGCAAAACACGATATCATATTGGTCAGACATGAGAGTTGTTAACTTCTCACGAAGTTCCATGATGAGAGGGTTCTTCAACCTGGGGTTGAGTAAAGCAAGTAAAGAGGAAAGAGAGTCGGAGAAGATGATCGACTTTCTTTCCTGTGAATTCTCGATGTGCTCAAGTGCGAGTTGAATAGCTTTAACTTCAGCTGTGAAAATAGAACTTTGATTCGGTATTCTGATTGAGGTGATATGATCACCAGTAACAGCAGCTGATGATACTTTGTCACCATCTTTAGACCCATCTGTATAGATCCTTGTATATGCACTATACCTGGACTTTATTTCGGCATATTTTTGTTTAAACTGCAAGGAATTGGTATCAGATTTTTTGGTAGAAGCGAGGTCCAAAATAATTGTAGGTTTTTTAAGATGCCAAGGAGGAATATGTGATTTACGGTTTTCTTTTATAGAATCAGAATCAATTTTGGCAGACTCCATGTGGGGTTTAATTCTAATTCCCAATGGAGGAATGTGTTTCTGGTGGCGGTTAAAAAATTCAACATTTTGAGGGTCTGAAACACAATTATAAGCAGGATTTGAAGGATTGGCCAAAAGTTTAGACACATACTGGAGAGATAATTTAATTCTACGTTTCTCAAGAGAAGACTCCCCTGCTTCAACAAGCATCGAGTCTATTGGGGATGTTCGAAAAGCCCCTAGACTAATTCTAATACCACTATTATGAATTGCATCAAGTGGTTTGAGATATGATTTCCTTGCAGAACCGTAAACTATACAACCGTAATCTAACTTTGATCGAACAAGTGATCTATACAGATGGATCAAAGTTTTTTGGTCAGCACCCCAATCAGTGCTACCAACAACCTTCAGTAGGTTCAGTGCTCTCTTACATTTAACTTTTAGTTGTTTTATATGAGAAGTGAAATTCAGTTTGCTGTCGAACAACAAACCCAAGAATTTCACTTCCTTAACAACATTAATTCGACTCCCATCTATTTTCAATTCCGGATCAAGGTGGTGTTTCCGGAGCTTACAGAAATGAACGCAATTAGTTTTCGTTTTAGAGAATTTGAAGCCGTTTTCTGTAGCCCATTTCTGGATTCTATTCAAACACAGCTGAAGTTTGCGCTCTATAGCATTCATTTTTTTGCTGCTATAGCAGATTAAAAAGTCATCTACATACAATGACGAGTCAACCGTATTCTCAATTGCATCAATAATACTATTGATTTTTACTGAGAAAAGGGTAACAGATAAAATACTTCCTTGAGGAACCCCCAACTCCTGCCCGTGAGGATCAGATAACGTTGACCCAACACGAACCTGAAATTGGCGATCCCTCAAAAAGTTCTCAATAAAAAGAGGCATACGCCCCCTCAACCCCATGTTAAAAAGATCTTTTAAAATCCCATACGTCCACGTTGTATCATATGCCTTCTCCAGATCAAAGAAGATGGCGACCGCATGTTCTTTTCTAGCAAAGGCATTTCTAATAAACGTTTCAAGTCTGACCAAATGATCCGCAGTACTTCTCTGGTTTCTGAAACCACACTGAACATCCGCAAGCAGATTGTTCGATTCCAGAAACCAGACAAGTCGGTCATTGATCATCCTCTCCATGGTTTTGCACAGACAACTAGTTAAGGCAATTGGCCTGTAATTGCTTGGGTTGCTGTGATCTTTATCAGGCTTAGGAATAGGAATTATAGTTGCTTGACGCCAGGATGGTGGAAACTGGCCAGTCACCCAAATGCCATTAAAAACTGATAATAAAAGTTCTAGTGATGTTTGTGGCAGATGCTTTAAAAGATTGTAATGTATGTCATCGGGACCAGTGGCAGTATCCTTTGCTCTATGCAAAGAGTTACGTAACTCTTCCATAGAGAAAGGTTCATTGTAATCCTCTTGGTTGTTGGAGTTAAATTTGATCTTTTGTTTTTCTTGCTGTTTTTTAATTTTAATAAATTCTGGATTACAATTTTTAGACGACGAATGTTTCGAAAATGTGGAGGCCAAAGTGTTTGAAATTTCTGTTTTGGATGTAATTAGGGTGTTGTTTTCCTTCAGGTGTTGTACAGTTGAGTTTGTTTCTTTTCCTTTAATCTTTTTAATCATTCTCCAAATTTTAGTGATAGGGGTGTTTTGATTAATCTTGGAAATGTAAGATTCCCAAGAACTTTTCTTTTTTTGTTTTATATGTCGTCTTGTTTTTGCCCGATTTATACGAAGTTTGTCTAAATTATTCGTAGTTGGTGACTTGTTAAATTCCCTTTCAGCTTTCTTTCGTTCCTTTATAGCCTTTTTGCATTCATCATCAAACCATGGTTTGTTGAAACGTTTTGGATTTGTCGAGGTTTTAGGGATGACTGTGTTTGCAATGTCAAGCAGCTCGTTTGTAAAATGTTCGATTTGGTCAGCACTATCCTGAAATTTCTCCCGTGTGAGGCGTTCAGAACAAAGCGATGAAAAAGTGTCCCAGTCAGCCTTTTTAAAGTTCCACTGGGGCACTCTCTCATCGTCCGCCGGAACTACACTCTCCAACACAATTGGAAAGTGATCACTCCCGCACAAGTCATCTTCTACCTTCCACGAAAAGTCAAGGAAGATAGAAGGGCATGCAATTGAAAGATCAATCGATGTATACGAACCAGATGCGGGGTGCAGATAAGTGTCTGACCCATCATTAAACAAACACAAGTCATATTTTGTAATGAACTCTTCTACAGCTTTACCTTTGGCATCTTCTTGACTGCAGGAATTACCCCAAAGGGGGCTATGTGCGTTAAAATCACCCAACAAAATGTATGGGGTTGGAAGCTGTTGTACCAGCAGCTCAAGATCATTCAGTTGTAAGGATTTATTTGGTGAAACGTATATAGAACATAATGTAATTGTCTTGTCTAAAGTTAGGCGTACCGCCACAGCCTGTAAATTTGACTGCAAAGATACAGGACTGTGGATAATGTCGTTTCTAACTAAGACGGACGTTCCACGAATATGAAGATCAGTTTCATCTGCCCAGTCATTGTACGATGTATAATGCTTAAATGCTGAATGATCTCGAGCCTCAGGTTTCTTTAAAAGAGTTTCCTGCAGGCAAAAAGCAGCAGGTTTATATTTTTGGCTTAAAAGGCCCAGTTCATTAAAATTTGCTCTAAAACCTCGACAATTCCACTGTATTATGTTATTTTTATTCATTCTATCCATATTTGGTTGGAGATTTATCTGGTGGACGAATGGGTGAAATAGCCCCAATAGTTTTCTTCGGCGATTTCTGTCTTGGGGACCTATTCTGGGAGGCGTTCGGGCATAAGGGCCCAAACGTTTCATCGATGCACTCACCGACTTCCATTGATTCAAGGCCTTCAAACCTATTACGAGTAATAGGGTCTTTTAGAGCCTTGGGAATTCTGTCCGACTGTTTTTGAGTTTCTGTATTCTTTTTGTTGTATTTTGCTGTATTCTTTTTCTGATTCTGACTAAGATTTTGATTGTGTGGTTTCGGTTTTGTTTGATCTTTTTTCTGTTCAGGTTTTGCTTGTAGTTTTTCCTGTTCTTTCTTTGGATTTGGTGTTGATTTATTTTCTAATGCTGTGTGAGGAATTGAAGGTGTTTGGGTGGATTTTGGTTCAGTTACATTTGAATGTTGTTCTATTGTGAATGCTTGCACTAGAGATGGTAACGTGCCCTTGATCCATGTATATTGGGTTTGGCAACCTACTGCTACTGATGGTATTTTCTGTGATAGTTTTGCAGCATATGAAGGTGATGACGTGCTCATACCAGGCATTGTTGTCACAATATCTCTGGCCTCTTTAAAACTTATTTGTTTCTCACATTTTATTCTCTGTATAGTTTTTTCTTTGTTCCAGACAGGGCAATCTTTCGACGATGACATGTGATTGCCCTGACAATTTACGCATTTAATGGCATTGTTACATGGCTCGTCTTGGTGTTGTTGGCCGCATTTATAGCATATAGTTTGACCCCTGCAGTTGTTTTGTCCATGGCCAAATTTTTGGCACTTGAAGCATCGAAGTGGATTTGGTATATATAAATCCACTTTGATGTTCATATAACCTACTTTGATTGTTTTTGGTGGTTGGGCTGAGCTAAATGAGAGAATAAAAGTGTTTGTTTTGATGGTTGAACCATTTTTTTTAATTTCAATATTCTTAACTGATGTTACACCCTGTGGTTCAAGTTCTTTCTGTATTTCTAGTACATCAATACCTGCTAATTCCCTTGTTCTGATTACACCCCTGCTGCTGTTAAGCGTCCTATGTGGAAAAGCATTCACCTCCATATCTGCAAGTTTGTCTATATTTAGTAAATTTATTGCTTGTGCTTCCTTGTTACATTCTATAAGTATTGCCCCAGTCCTCAGCTTTTTAACATTTTTTACTGTACCAGCAATCCCTTTAACAGCTTTCTCTAATGCAAAAGGGTTGATATCAGTTGCCCTTTTACTTGAGTCACCTGCATATATTATAATAAATTTTGGCCATTTATTCAAAGCTGTTGAAAGTTTTGGATCAGAGTCAGAATCAGAATCATCTGAGGGAAATTCTCGACCTCGTTTAAGTTTTTTGTTTTGTGTGGTTTCCATGATAGAATTGTATAATCGTTCATTGCTCCGGCTCCCACCCACCACGGAGTCCAACAAGGGGTAGGGTTACTGCCAAGCAGTGAACCCACCGGGTTGCCGGTATTCCCACATACCTGGTATGGAGCAATATACTCAGCCAGTGTTGATGCCGAAGCATGCCACTGACTGATTGGCCCGTGTGTGGAAGTGCCAGGTCTTCAGATGGCGGCCATCCAATCAATCACTGTATAAACCACCGAAATAAAAGGTTGCCATGCATAACCGAAACAGACAGTGCAGCAAAAATAAGTGGCTATTAAAATATAAAGTGTTTAAAAACAGTACACAATGGCAATTATGTTATGTGAATAAAAGAAATGATTGACTGAATGGTCACCAAATGCCCCCCGACGTAACACCCAGTACTTTTTGGGGTGGGGGCTCCCGATTGGCCAGAACGGACCATCCGACCATCCTTCTACTACCGAAATTGGGGCCAAAGCAGTGTGTTGAACAACATTATCTCCGAAATGGAGACCAGGGCTCCATCCCGGAGACTGCCCTAACCGGGGCTACGAGTCCTCAACTGCCAGGATTCCTTCTTCCGGGGCCTTCGGAATGCACCTCACGGGAGAACAAGGTGCCTGCCAGATGGTATTAGCAGGATTGATCATTTTGGTCCGGGGCTGCGTATTTATGTATTTCGCAGCGAACCAGCTCAATTGAGCAAACCTGCCAATTAGAAATTAGCAAACCCGCCCAATTGAGCAGGCCGTCCTCTATCCGCCACCTGAGGACCCGCCTAGTAGGGGATGATCAAACCCCACTAGGAACTGGAGTATAACAGTGATATGTCGACAGTGTACAGGACAGCACATGCATAATTGACACTTTCAAGACAAAAAATATTTTAGTTTTATATTGTTAAAGAAGGTGACGGTTTGTGTGTCAGGCATTCAGGTAGTGGATGAACAGCAGTTCGTAACTCCACAATGCTGCATGTAATTGGACAAAAATGAAACTCTTTTGATGACACCGCCAAGTTTTATTGAATGCATTTTTAGGATGTTTAGTTAAACTTTGACGCAAGTCAAATTTGAGCTGACATGACCAGTCATCCGCCTGTCAGTCAACAATTCAATACGGCTTGGGCTAGAGGCCGTATTTATGAACTGATTGAGTACCTTTATCACCGTGGGATGAGAACGAGTGGTTTTGGGTGCGGTCCGAAATTCAAGATGGTCACCAGCAGCCATGTTGTACCAAATGTAGTGTAATCAGTTTTTGTACAGAAGTTCTGTATGAAAGTTCTGATTTGAATAGATTTTTGTAGGAATGTTTAGTAACGTGGAATACATCACATATAATACAGGGTTTTTTTTCTCATTCACAAATTAGATGAAATTCGATTTGTTCAGTGCTACTTATACAAAGTAAGTGCACATGTCAATACGGCTCGAGCTAGAGTCTGTATTTATGAACCGATCTTCATGAAACTTCTTGGGGTACCTTTGTTATCACCCTGTGACAGGAACGAGTGCATTTGGGTGCCTTTGTTATCACTGCTATGAGAACAAATATTTTGGGGGTCAGTCAGAGGCACTCTGCGACTCAAAAGATTTCTTTTCTAGTTTAGCATCTAACTGTCACCCCATCTTTACAATACTTTACCTATATATTTGTTACAGGCTAAGGTCAACATTTATGTACAGACCGTTACAATACTTTACATGTACCATTGTTATCAGATCATTACCTAGATGTTTTGAGCTACAGTGTCATTGACATTTTCATTGATGATTAATATCATATGACAAAATATTGGGAAGGGATCTCTGTATTTTTGTGAAATCTGTCATGATTGACAGTATGTTAAGGACACTACTAGACATTACCAAGTTTTAGCAAATTTATTTTATGGATTTGAAAATCATAATGACAAAATATTGGGAAGGAATCTCTGTACTTTTGTGAAATCTTCCATGATTGACAGTTTAGAGACAAGTATTTTATTTTTTCATTTTTAGCTCAACTTGACAAAGTCGAGCTGTGCTCTATTGCCATCACTTCTCGTCCGTCGATGTATGTACGTCCACAATTTCCTTTGGAACACGTCACAGGTTGCATTCGTGATCAAATCGCTTTGAAACTTGCTATGCTTCTTTGGGGTGACCTCTTGATGGGAGTTATCGATTTTTAATTTCCGTTGAAAAATGTTGTGACCTCTTGATGGGAGTTATCGATTTTTAATTTCCGTTGAAAAATGTTGTTACGGCCAACGTTCTTAAAACATAGTTTACTCAGACCTCCATATTTCCCTTTGGCACACCCTACGGGGCACATATATAATCGGACTGCTTTGAAACCTGACATGCTTGTTTGAGGTGACCTCTAGATGGGAGCTGTTGATTTTCTTCCACTTCGTCAAAAAAATGTTTCCGCTGGGTACAATCTTTGAACTTGGTTTAGTCAGGCATCAATATACCCCATTGGCACGCGGTACAGAGTACATTTTTGATAAGATCAGTTTGAAACTCGGTATGCTTGTTTGGGGTGACCTTTAGATGGGAGCTGTAAATTTTCTTCCATTTCCGTTAAAGAATGTTGCCATTGGCAATGTTTCTTAAAACTTAGTTTACTCAGACCTCAATATTTCCCTTTGACACACCCTTTAGGGCACATTTATTATCGGATTGCTTTGAAATCTGGCATGTTTGTTTGGAGTGACCTCTAGATGGGAGCTATTGATTTTCTTCCATTTCCATCAAAAAATGTTGCCACTGGTAATGACCTTTGAACTTGGTTTAGTCAGGCAACAGTATATTCCTTTGGCATGCCTACAGGGCACAGTTTTGACCAGATTACTTTGAAACTTGGTATGCTTGGTTGGGGTGAGCTCTAGATGGGAGCTACCGATTTTCTTCTATTTCGGTCAAAAATAGTTGCCATTGGCAACAATCTCTGATGGACTTAGTAAAAACTTAGTACAGTTAAGCATCAATATATACCTTTGACACACCCTGCCGGACACATTTATGATTGGATTGCTTGCAAACTTGGTGTGCTTGTGTGGGGCCGACATGTTTGTGGGAGCTGATTTTTTTTCCATTTCTGTCAAAAAAATGTTGCCGCTGACCTTTGAACTTAGTTTAGTCAGACCTCAATATTTCCCTTTAACACACCCTTCAGGGCACATTTATGATTGGATCACTTTGAAACTTGGTATATGTGTTTGGGGCGACCTCTACATGTTAGCTATTGCTTTATTTCATTTCCATAAAAAAATATTTTCGTTATCACCAGCCTTTGAACTTACTGCATCAGATTATCCCTTTTGCACTCTCCACAGAGTATATATATATATGAATTTCCATATATATATATAAACATTGCCACAAGCAATGACCTTCTACTTAGTGCATTTGTGCATTAACATCTTGCTTTGGCATGCCTCAGAGGACACATTCATTGTCAGGTTCTTTCAAAACATTTCCATCAAAAACTGTTGCTGTTAGCAAAAATCATTGAATTCATTGCATTTGTGCATCAACATTCTTCTTTGACATGACCTGCAGGCCACATTTATCATAGGATTGTTTTTAGCTCACCAAAGGGAGCTTAACTTATCACTTGCCATCTGTTGTTGTCCGTTGTGAACTTTACATTATCGACTTCTCACAAACTACTTGACCAAATTGACCCTAATTTCGTGTGCATGTTCTTTATCATATGTCAATTCAAGTTTGTACAAATAAACTTGCCGCGCCCACAGGGGGCACCAGAAGGTGCAAAACTCTGATAGCACCCATAAATTCTTTCATAAATTCAAAAATATCTTCTTCAGACCCACCAGTCAGAATCTTTTTCATATTTGTTATACAACATCTCTAGGAGGGTCAGTTTGTTCAAATCGGGTCCCAGCTCTCTATTGGAACCCAAATTTTAATTTCGTGCAATGCCTGGAATATTCTTTAAAAAAAAAACTTATTCAGATTCACAAGTCAGACTCCACTCATATTTGGTATACATCCTCTCGGTGTGTGTGTATGGGGGCGGGGGGGGGGGGGGGCAGATTCAAGTTTGTTCAAATCAAGTTTCTTTGTTAATATTTGGGTTCTCTATGGGAGCCTGAATTTTAACTTTGTGCAATATGAGAAAATTTCTTTAAAAAATCCACTTCTTCAGATCCACCAGTCAGAATGCTTTCATATTTGGTATACAACATCTCTAAGGGTGTCAGATTCAAGTTTGTTCAAATCGGGTCCCTGAGTTAGTATTTGGGCACTCTATTAGAGCCCAAAGTTTAACTTAGGCCACTTTGAGGAAATCTTCTTCAGATCAACCACTTGGAATCCTTTCATGTTTGGTATACAGCATCTATAGGGGGGTCAGATTCAAGTTTGTTCAAATCAAGTCACTGGGTTTATATTTGGGTTCTCTATGGGAGCCCAAATTTGAACTTTGTGCAGTCCATGGAATTTTTTCCAGTCTTTAAAATCTTCTTCAGATTCACTTATCAGAATCCTCTCATATTTGGTATACATCATCTCTTGGGGGGGGGGGGGGGGGGGGGCAGATTCAAGTTTGTTCAAATTGAGTTTCTCGGTTAATATTTGGGTTCCCTATGGGAGTCTGAATTTTACCTTAGTGCAATATGAGAAAATTTGAAGTCTGGTTCGGCCTTCGAAATTTTTGACCAAAATTTTGAGAGAAAAAAATTTGTTTGGGATTTTTTATGCGTTTTGTTCTATTTTGAGAGAGAAAAAAACCCAAATTTTAGGTTCAGTTCCAACTCCAAAATTTTGGCCCAAAATTCAGAATGTTTCTTTTTTTTAAATTATGCATTTTTTGTTCAACTTTGAGATGAAAAAAAATAATTTTTTAGCCTGAAGATTTTGAGCCGCGTTCAGACTTGGAAGATTTGGGGAAAATTGTTTTGTCTTTTTTATGCGTTTTGTTCCATTTTTAGATGAAAAAAAAAATTAATAACCTGAAAATTTTGGGTCCTGTTCTGACTTTAAAATCGTCTTCAGACCAAGTAGTCAGAATGCTTTCATATTTCGTATACAACATCTCTAGGAGGGTTAGATTGAACTTTGTTCAATCCTAGTCCATGGATTCTTATTTGGACTCCCCATGGGAGCCGAAATTTTAACTTGGTACAATGAAAGAAAATGTCTTTAAAAATCTTCTTCAGATCCACCCGTCAGAACCCTTTCATATTTGGTATACAACATACTCTTGGATGATAAGATTCAAGTTTTTTCAAAACCTGACCCTGGGGTTATTAATTTGGGCTACCTATGGGAGCCTGAATTTTAACTAAGTGCAATATGAGGGAATTTCTTTTAAAATCTTCTTCAGATCCACCAATCAGAATCCTTTCATATTTGGTATACAATATCTCTAGGTGGGTCAGATTCAAATTTATTCAAATCGGGACCCTGGTTTCATATTCTGGCTCCCTATTTGAGCTCAAAGTTAAATTAGTGCAATGTGAGGTGATTTCTTTAAAAAACCTTCTTCATATCCACCAGTCAGAATTCTTTCCTATTTGGTATACGACATATCAAGGGGAATCAGATTCAAGTTTGTTAAATTTGAGTCCTTGGCTTAATATTAGGACTCTATAGGCAGTGGGGGGGGGGGGGGGGGGGGGGCATGTTACGTTCAGGTTTGTTCAAATCCATTAAGTGTTTTTCCATAAAATTTGCCTCTCATGACTTCATTCCTTTGTAGTGATGATGAACCATGTCAAACTGAATGTGATCCCAAATACTTCTTTGAACCACGTTGGCCGGTGAGCGATTAAGGCCTCTCGTTGAACTTTGTGTGCTCATTAGACAAGATCTTTAGATAACAGTTATTGATTAGCATTCATTTCTGTGAAAAAAGTTGCCATTTACAGTAATAGGCTTGCCGCGATTATGCAAAAAGTCGACAAATCATTGGATGTGCCAATTGATCGACTTTAAATTTGAAAGTCAACATCGTTTCCAATGACCATTCTTTGCTCATAAATCTTTTATTTTGAACAGCACGAACTGAAACTTGCTGCGTTTGATGAAATTTTCGTAGCCATTTTCAATCATGGGTCAA
Source organism: Pictodentalium vernedei (assembly GCA_031216915.1). Classification (NCBI taxonomy): domain Eukaryota; kingdom Metazoa; phylum Mollusca; class Scaphopoda; order Dentaliida; family Dentaliidae; genus Pictodentalium; species Pictodentalium vernedei. The sequence continues at coordinate 373,718,259 of CM062291.1, forward strand.
GATTCAGAAAACTCTTGTTTTGTAACACAAAATATTTAATCTATTTTGCATCACAAAACTAGAGTTAGCTCCCTTGGGTCACTATTTCGTGTAAGAAATCCAAAAATCACAACGTTTCCCGCCATTGATAAATTATCGTGAGTGTGTGTGCGGAAGGGGGGGGGGGGTGACCTTTGACACCCTTAGTGCCCTTACAGGGTCTAGCAGAATAGTCCTTGTAAGTTGTAAAATCCCTCTACCTCGGACCAGGCCTAGTTCCTTCTGGCTGCTCACTGTTATGTTCCATCTGAATTTCGGGCGTCGGGGTTTATTACTGTTTAACGGTATGGCAGACAATCGACCAACTTAACAGAATAAATGGTCAACGAAACGTTCATTCCGACGTTCAACAAGCCTTATAATGTGGGAATGATGAATTGTTGACTATGTCACCATGTTATTTGAAATGTACACGGCCACACGCCCGGTTATACCTACGTTTAGGATCATTCAGCCATCTCATTTTAGTCGACCCTTTGTTAAAAAAAACGCCAAAAAAGTCGAGTAATCGTCGATTTTGAGCTCTGATTAATCGACTATGGAATTCCATAATCGCAGCAAGCCTATACAATAACCTTTGAACATACTGCATTTGGGTATCTTCATTCTTCCTTTAGCCAGTCTTACAGTTTACATTTAAAAATGATTGGATTACTCTGAGGTTGTGCGCACACAATGCTGTTGTGTTGAAATTTCATGAAATAACATTGGTACCAATGATCTTCAATTTTGTTATTTCATTTATATCTTGCTAAGTTCAAGTTTGTCAAGTTGAGCTACAGTGTCCTTGACACTTTCATTCAAGAACATGACAATTTTTATGTCTGAAAGCATTTTGGTTCTGTTGAACAGTAGTTCGTAACTCCACAGTGATGCATGCAACTCGACAAGAAAGAAACTCCTTTTGTGACACTGTCGCCAAGTTTTATCGAATATATTTTTAACATTTTTGCTAATGAATATCATATGACAAAATATTGAGAAGGGATCTCTGTATTTTTTGTGAAATTTGTCACATTGCAAAATAGTATCTCAAAAAACTTAAAGCCTATGTTTGAAAATTTTAGAGATTACAAATTTGGGGTAACCCATAAGGGCCTGGACTATTGTCATGAATTCCAACCTGACCACAGCCTTTACATCTCCAGTTCCTTACCGCTAATTTGCTATTTTTTTTTCATTATTATACGCATGATCTCATTATGGCATGTCAAAGGCACCTGTACTGAGGTTATACAAGGTTGAAAATAACCCTTTAAGGGGTAAACCTTTATGGGCCTCAACAGTCGTCCTTATTCACAAATGAACACACTTTGGCACAGCCTGAACATGCCCAGTGGCAAAGCAGTGATTTCTAATCAAGTCTTGGATGCTTGGCAAGGCAGCCAATATTTGAATACAAACCACTCCCAATGTAATTTGTCTACTGTCGGCAGAACCTCCTCATGATCACATATTAAGGAAACCTGTTCTGGGGTCGTAAAAGTTGACAATAGGCCTCTAAGTGTTAAATAAAACAAGTGAATCTTAGTTATCTTTCTAACCCTTCCTTCTGCTGACTCTTTAGTTGTTCACACTTTACAAGTTTTCAAGGTACTTTTTTTTCTCTTGTTAAAGTTGCTACCAGTGGCTACTTGAAGGCAAGAAAGAACATAGATTAAAAGTAGAAACAAGTGGAACTATGCAAATCCATCATATAATTTTTGGCAGAGTTTTAGTAGATGTATCAAATAAAACATTGTGGATTATATTTCTTATTCTCTTAAATGAGTTAAGATATTCCCTGCCGAATGAAGAAAACATCATTTAGGGGCAATGCCAAGATCTGCATGGGTGTTGATTTGGAAAGGAGCAGGTGGCAGTGATGGGCTATTGTCAAAAGTTCACTTGCCACAATTGACCATCCCATCACTAATTTGCTATTACCCAATGTTCACTTGCCACAATTGACCATCACTAATTTCGCAAAAAACTATTGCTTTAAGACCTGAAGACACTAAACTTCACAAAGTGAATATGCAAAGTGTTAGCATTCTTATTCTATTAACTTTAATATAGGCCTAAATCCGACTTGATTCACCACCCTTTTCTGCCCTTTATGTAGTCTTGTGGTACATTAGTAGGTTACAATGGTGACTGCAGTTCTTGAAAATTTTGAAAGACCTTAAATTTGCCTATCAAACCCCCAAAAAGTGCTTTAAAACTGCTTGAAAATCTGGACGCAATGATACCATAATCAGAGGGCACAATTTATCTTGTAGTCATTATATTATAAAATGAGCAATTTCATCAAGTTTTTATGGTGGTATCTTTCAAAGAACATTAATATGAGTTCTGTTGCTCCTTGAATATATGTTCAAAAGGTTATTAAAAGTGCTTGAAGTTTTTCATTTAACTGTAGGAACCCTGGTTACTTTCTTTGTACCTTGGCAGTTTCAAGATAAGTCTTGGCCGCTGAAATAGACAGCCAAGACTTGCCTAGAAACAACTGCAAAACGACACAATGTAGACTGTTAATATGTTACAAAATATATTTTTAAAAAATTCCTTGCCTTAAAGTGTTATGCAAAATATACATATATATAAGTATGCTATAGCTGAATTTTATTATCAAATCGTATGTTTTCTTGTTGAAATTAAAATCAACAGTCTTAAGACAAATTCTGACCTTCAATTTTACCACTTCAGTAAATGTATCAAAGTATGCTGTCTTTATCAGCAAGATTACCATCTAAATACACTGACATTCTTTATATTGTCCTATCGTTGTCGACAATTGACTCCTTACAAGAAAACCACTGCAGAGCCACAAATGTTACTGATTATTATACAGCAAAAACTGTATAAATGTTGTCAATGCTTTTGGTGACTTTACATTTTCTCAACAAACAGCAATTTTTCAATTTTGTGCATCAATACTTTTATTAGGGCCTTAACCTTTTACCAACCTAGTGTCAGTTGCAAACCACATTACCAGTCATTTATATGGGGGAACTATCAATTTCTCTTTTTTTTCTTCCAAACTATAGCTTATTACCAACCAACTCATTCGAAAGAGCTCTGTAAGCTTGTTCCAATAAAGGTTCTCTAGGGTATATTTTGGAAGAAAAATGGAAAAAATAATAAAAATTAGAATGTTTATTTCTGTACGTTAAATGGGCGGATTCAGTCAATTTGTAAGGTAATATACCAATAACATGATTTTGGAGGGCGTTACGGTTTATTAATGGCCCGACAGAAATGAGCAACTGTCAGAGGGTCCATTAACAGCCCGAGACAAAGTAGATGGCTGTTGACGGCCCAAGTGCTGTTAATCATTCCTGGGGTCGTTAATAAACAGGGATGCCCAACAAAATCTTGTTATTACCACTACTAAAATGGTTAAATCCAAACATTCTTCATCAACCACAAACAACTTTGCACCAGACAAAAGTCGAAACACGCGTGTCATCTGTTTTTAGCTCACCGAAGGGAGCGTCGTCGTCCGTCGTGAACTTTACATTATCGACTACTCCTCACAAACTACTGGATCAAATTGAACCAATTTTGGTGTGCATGTTCCCAATCATATGACAATCAATTCAAACTTGTACAAATAAACTTGCCGCACCCACAGGGGGGCACCACAAGGGGCATAAGTCTTGATAGCACCCATGAATTTCTTTCAAAATTCAAAAAAAATCTTCTTCTTCAGATCCACCAGGCAGAATTCTTTCCTATTTGGTATACATTATCTCTAGGGGGGTCAGATTCAAGTTTGTTCAAATCGGCCCCCTGGATTCATATTTGGCTTCACTATAGAAGCCCGAATTTGAACTTAGTGCATTTCAGGCAATTTTCTTAAAAAATCTTCTTCTCCAGATCCAGCAGGCAGAATCTTTTGATATTTGGTATGCAACATTGTGGGTGGATCTGATTCAAGTTTGTACAAATCGGCCCCCTGGGTTCATATTTGGGCTCAGTATAGGAGCCAGAATTCGAACTTGGTGTATTTCAGAAAATTAAAAAAAAAATCTTCTCAAGATCCAGCAGGCAGAATCTTTTGACATTTGGGATGCAGCATTGTGGCGTGGATCTGATTCAAGTTTGTTCAAATCGGCCCCCTAGATTCACATTTGGGCTCAGTATAGAAGCCCGAATTCGAACTTAGTGCGTTTCAGGCAAATTTCTTCAAAAATCTTCTCCAGATCCAGCAGGCAGAATCTTTTGATATTTGGTATGCAACATTGTGGGGTGGATCAGATTCAAGTTTGGTCAAATCGGCTCCCTAGGTTCATATTTGGGCTCATTATAGGAGCACAAATTTGAACTTAATGCATTTCAGGCAAATTTCTTTAAAAATCTTCTTCTCAAGATCCAGCAGGCAGAATCTTCTGATATTGGGTATGCATCATGCCTGGGGGGGGGGGGGGGGGGGGGGGGATTCAAGTTTGTTCAAGCCAAATCCCTGGGTTCATATTTGGGCTCACTGTGGTAGCCCAAATTATAACTTAGTTCAAAATGAGGAATTTTCTTGAAAAATCTTCTTCTTTAGATTCAGCAGTCGAAATGTTTTGATATTTGGTATACAGCATCCTTAGGGTGAGATTCAAGTTTGTTCAAACCATGCCCCTGGGTCCATATTTGGGCTCACTGTGGGAGCTTAAATTGTAAGTTAGTTCGAAATGAGGAATTTTCTTAAAAAATCTTCTTCAGATCCAGCAGTCGGAATGTTTTGATATGTGCTGTGTACCATCGTTGGGGGGGGGGGGGGGGATTCAAGTTTGTTAAAGCCAAGTCCCTGGGTCTATATTTGGGCTCAAAGTCAATATGAGGATTTTTTCTTTAAAAATCTTCTTTAGATTCAGCAGTGGGAATGTTTTGATATTTGGTGTGCAGCATCCTTAGGGGGGTAAGATTCAAGTTTGTTAAAGCCAAGTCCCTGGGTTCATATATGGACTCCCTGTGGGAGCCCAAATTATAACTTAGTTCAAAATGAGGAATTTTCTTTAAAAATCTTCTTCAGATCCAGCAGTCGGAATGTTTTGATATTTGGTATCCAGCAGTTGTTCAAGCCATGCCCCTAGGTCCATATTTGGGCTCACTGTAGGAGCTTGAATTGTAACTTAGTTTGAAATGAGGAATTTTCTTTAAAAATCTTCTTCAGATCCAGCAGTCGGAATGTTTTATATTTGGTGTGCAGCATCCTTAGGGGGGTGAGATTCAAGTTTGTTAAAACCAAGTCCCTGGGTTCATATATTTTTTTTAGATCTAGATCCACTGGTCAGAATTTTTGGGTGTTTGGTATAAGCTTTTCTTAAGAGGAGCAGATGCTACTTGTTGAAATCAATTCTCTGGGTTGATATTTAGACTACCATGTCAGGTGAGCGCCCTCAGGCCACCTGGGGCCTCTTGTTACTTAGTGCAATTTAAGACAAATTCTTTAAAAATCTTCTTCTCAGGGACCACTGGGTAGAATCTTTTGATATTTGGTATGCAGCATCTTGGTATGGGTCTATTCAAGTTTGTTCAAATCGATTCCCTTGATCAATGTTGGGGCTCCCTATAGGGGCATGAATGTTTACGTTGTGCAATTCAGGGAAAATTCTTTAAAATTCTTCTTCAGAAACATCATGCAGAATCTTTTGATATTTGATCAGCAGCATTGTCCCATTCAGTCCTGTTGATGTTTTAGCTCCACAGAGAGTATAGATTTACTTTGTGCAAGCTTAAGAATAGCTTTTGATAAAATTTGTGTCTTAACAGTATGGAACATTCGGTAAGCGCTTAAGGCCCCCTGGGGCCTCTTGTTTATGTGTACCCATACCATGTATGGTACACATAATGACAACATCTGGGTGGCCATCCGTCATTTGTCTGTCCGTCCGACCGGCATCCATATCCCTTCCTTTTTGGCATTCGATAACTTAAAAAAATATTGCTTGGATTGTCAAGTTACTTTATATTTGTCTTCAGGTTACTGATGTGTTGAGCTGTATAGTTTTTGGTGTAAATCACAGGTACTCGGCACAAGCTGAGAAATCCAAAGAAAAATGATATTTGATATCATTTTTTGAATCTATGCTGACTTGCCCCTGTAATGGTATATAAATATTAACAAGGTAAACAACTCGCTTTTTCGAAAACGATAGCACTCATCTTCGTTTTTACCCCCTCAAATTGGATTCACAAAACGTATCCAACAATACCCAGTATCAATGGAAAGAGGAATGAATAAGCTTTACAGTGGTGTATTACATGACTGTTGGTTGTTCTTGGGGTGTTCATGATAACTGGGAGAAGTCGCAGGAAAGGCCGAAAAACATTTAGTCGGACAAAATAGTGCACAGTGGAATGCTATCGTTTTCGAAAAGCAAGTTGTTTACCTTGTTCATATTTATATACCATTACAGGGGCATGCCAGCATAGATTCAAAAATGGTATCAAATATCATAAGCGATGAGAAAGTGTCCCAGTCAGCCTTTTTAAAGTTCCACTGGGGCACCCTCTCATCATCCGCCGGAACTACACTCTCCAACACAATCGGAAAGTGGTCACTCCCGCACAAGTCATCTTCTGCCTTCCATGAAAAATCAAGGAAGACAGAAGGGCATGCAATTGTTAAGTCAATTGACGTGTAAGAACCAGATGCGGGGTGCAGGTAAGTATCTGACCCATCATTGAAAAAGCACAAGTCATATTTTGTTATGAACTCTTCTACAGTTTTACCTTTTGCATCTTCTTGACTGCAGGAATTACCCCAAAGGGGGCTATGTGCGTTAAAATCACCCAACAAAATGTATGGAGTTGGGAGTTGTCGGACCAGCAGCTCAAGGTCATTCAGTTGTAAGGCTTTACTTGGTGAAACATAAATAGAACAAAGTGTAACTGTTTTGTCTAATGTTAGGCGTACCGCCACAGCCTGTAAATTTGTTTGTAATGGTACAGAACTGTGAATGATGTCGTTCCTAACTAAGACAGTCGTTCCACGAACATGAAGATCATTATTATCTGCCCAGGCATTATATGAAGTATAATGCTTAAAAGCTGAATGATCCTGAGCCTCTGGTTTCTTTAAAAGGGTTTCCTGCAGGCAAAAAGCTGCAGGTGTATATTTTTGGCTTAAAATGCCTAGTTCATTAAAGTTGGCTCTAAAACTTCGACAATTCCATTGTATTATGTTGTGTTTGGTTGTATTATCCATATTTATTTGGAGATTTAGAGGGTGGACGTATGGGCGATATTGCCCCGTTAGGTTTTTTTGGTGTTTTTTTATTTGGTGACCCACTCTGAGTAGAACTTAGGGGCACTTTATTTGAAAACGTGGCGTTGATGCAGTCGTCAACATCCATTTTCTCCAAACCATCAAATATGTTGTTTGTAACAACATTTTTGAGAAATTTAGGAGTTCTATTGGAAGAGAGTTTCTGTTGCTCTTTTTCTTTATTCTTCTTTTCTCTTTCGTTTCTTTTTTTCTGACTCTGACTGATATTTTGAAGTTCTGGTTTAGGTTTCGATTTAGTTTGATCATTTTTCGGTTCTAATTTACCGTCTTTCACATTTTTGTCTTGATCTTTTCTAGAATTTGATCTTGTTTTTTCTTCAGCTGATGTTTGTGAAAGCGATTGTGGTTTGTGTTGATTTCTGTTCTACTTGGTCGAGGTGCTCTATTGTGAATGCTTGCAGCAATGATGGGATTGTGCCGTGGAGCCATGTCCATGGTGTCTGACATTCAACTGATTTTGATGGTATTTTCTTTTTTAATTGTGTAGCATATGATGACACAGATACATTCATTCCCGGCATCGATGTAACAATCTCCCTGGCCTCTTTGAAACTTATTTTTCACTTTTCACTTTTTGAATCATTTTTTCTCTCTTCCATACGGGGCAATCCTTTGATGATGATACGTGATTGCCTTGGCAATTAACACATTTGACAGGATTGGTACATGGCTCATCATGTTGTTGACCACACCTGAAACAGACTGTTTGACCTCTGCAATTGTTCTGCCCATGACCATACCTTTGGCATTTGAAGCATCTAAGTGGATTTGGAATGTACAAATCCACTTTGATGTTCATGAATCCAACCTTAATAGATTTTGGTGGTAGTGATGTGCTAAATGTCATTATGTAAGTATTGGTTTTAATTACTGTACCATCTTTTTTAATTTCTATTCTTTTAACAACTGTCACTCCTTGTGTTTTTAATTCATCTCTTATGTCCATTTCTTCCATACCCTGTAAATCCCTTGTTCGACAACACCCTTACTGTTATTGAGGGTTTTATGAACAAAAACGTTCACTTCCATATCTATTAGTTTGGTAGTTTTTAATAAATTTCTTGATTGTACCTCCTTATTACATTCAACTAATGGAGCACCCGATCTTAACTTTTCAACATCTTTAACAACTCCTGCTATACCTTTAATTGATTTCTCTAGAGCAAAGGGGTTGATGTTTGTTGCTTGTTTTTCTTTGTCTGTTGCACATATCATTAAAAATCTTGGCCAATGTTTTTCAATTATCTCATGTTCAGAGTCAGAATCGGAGATGGAATTGTCAAAATCATAACCTTGTTTTGTTTTTTTTGTGGTATGTTTGCCATGTTAATAGAATAAAGCGTTCACTGCCCCGGCTCCCACCCACCATGGAGTCCAACAAGGGGTAGGGTTACTGCCCTGCAGTGAACCCACCGGGTTGCCGGTATTCCCACATACCTGGTATGGGGCAGTATACTCAGCCAGTGTTGATACCGAAGTATGCCACTGGCTGATTGGCCCGTGTGTGGAAGTGCCAGGTCTTCAGATGGCGACCATCCAACCAATCACTTTATAAAACACTGTAATTACTGTTGCCACGTGAAACTGAAACAAACAGTGCAGTAAAACTAAGTATTTGGTTAAAAAATGAGTTTAAAAACAGCACACAATGGCAATTATGATAAATGATTAAAAGAAATGACTGACTGAATGGCCACCAAATGCCCCCCGACGTGACACCCAGTACTTTTTGGGGTAGGGGCTCCCGATTGGCCAGAACAGACCATCCGACCATCCTTCTACTCCCGAAATTGGGGCCAAAGCAGTGTGTTGAACATTATCTCCGAAATGGAGATCAGGGCTCCTTCCCAGAGACTGCCCTAAACGGGGCCACGAGTCCTCAACTGCCAGGATTCCTTCTTCCAGGGCCTTCGGAACGCACCTCACAGGAGAACAAGGTGCCTCCCAGATGGTATTAGCAGGGTTGATCATTTTGGTCCGGGGCTGCGTATTCGTGTATTTTGCAGCGAACCGGCTCAATTGAGCAAACCTGCCAATTAAAAATTAGCAAACCTGCCCAATTGAGCAGGCCGTCCTCTATCCGCCACCTGAGGACCTGCCTAGTAGGGGACGATCAAACCCCCCTAGGATCACCGCTAAAAGTTGGCAAACGAGGGGGTTGGTGTATAAAAACAGGCTTATCCTGCTCAGAATTAGATGAGAAAGATCTCATCCATTCCTTCAATCCTTTTGGCAAACTTGCTTTAGGTTTTACACCCATTTCCTCCAAAGCATTTACTAGAACTTTTATTCCGTCGTCTGTCATTGACTCTGCCATTCTAAGTTTTGGATGAATGTCAAAATTTCAAATCTTAAACAAAATATGAGACAATCTACACACCCTAAATTCAACTTAGCATTTTGTGATGCACTGAAAAATGTGCTTCAACCAAACCCTTGCTAACAATGGTTTTGGATGAACCCCATCTAGATATAAATTAAAATTCAAGCTATATTTTGACATTTTACTTGCTTGTTTTCTATTGTTTTAAATGTCTAACTTAAATTTAGGTGAATAAAATTGACAAGTACTACCGTTGTTGAATTCTACAATCCATTGGTTCAGGTTATCAAGAATAGTTTGAACTTGAGAGTCAGATTCAATAAATTGTTCAGGATTAGAATGACCACGTGATTTATTCCCTTCTACTATGCTGATAGGTGGAAGTTCCAAAAAATTCAAGGTACAGTTTTGATAATTGCCGCAAATATCTACAAATTCTTGAAATGAAACAATAATATTGTTTATGGTTTTTTCAACTGTATTATGTCTCAAATAAATAAATTTACCTTTTTTAACAGTTACATCGCAAGTACCAAGCCAAACAAAAAGTTTAACATGAGCCGATGTTGATACAAGGTCTGCGATGTGTTCCTTGGTAAAAACCTAATTGTTCCCTTGTTGTAGCTCCACTCTTACACCACCAAATAATTGGAACAGTATAATTTAGAGAATCTAATTGCCTCTGCAAATGTTTACCTTTGCTAGTGGAAATTAAAACTATAGATTCATCACTTTTGTTTGTTATTTGTATTGGACGATCTAAAAATTTCAATAGCTTTCTTTCAGTCATTAGAATGGTTAGTGATATTTAGTATCAGCTATGCTTACAAAATGAAATATTATGCAGACGCTATAAACACTCACACTGCTGCACAACTATACCTAACCACGATCAATGATTATGTTATTCTTAAAAATATATTTGCTAGAAAATAATAACTAAATCAAAAGGAGAAAAAAATGGGTTATGGGAAAAACTAAATGGTAGAAAGTTGTAAAGAAGAAATGCTATATTACGTAGTAAGAAATTCAATCAAAATTTATTTTAGTAACTGATTTTATAAGAACCCTCTACATTGATGGTTCTAAAAAGAAAAAAATGCTATTAAAATAGTCTGTCACCCGGACAAGTTGCCTAAAATGTTCAAGGAATTCCACCTACACTAATGAAATACCAATTTTCTAAGAATCGCTCATAGTCTCACATAAACAGAAACACAGTTGAGATGAAACTAAACAAAAAAATAATAGAAAGAGACATGCAATTAAACATAATCAATATAGTCCAAAATAAACATGAAGAATGAATAAATTAAATAAAATAGAAAAAAAAGAAAATAGTTAGCTAAATAAAAGATAGTTCAGGGAAAGTTTGTAGAAAACTGTCTTTCATTCATTCCAGCCATGACGAATAGTCCAACTGGGTTGGTGGGAGCACAAGTTAAAGTCTATATTACCTCTCCTATTATGAATAATTTGTCCTCAACAATTGTCCAGCATCCTTACTTCATATCCAAGATGAGCTTGTTGGGCACCAATTGTAACGGGGTCAATTTCAGGTTTAGTACCAACGACACCTCATATGCAATCCATCAATAGTAACTTTATTTTACAAATCACAAAAAAACACCCTGAAATATAAATGATATTGCATTTTATAATATTGTAGAAAATAAAAGAATAATTGTGTACATAATAAAATTACAATCACTATTATTCCTCACATCCTTTTACACACTAACTCACATTCAAAACATTTCGGTTGACACTTTCTTTCTTCACTGGTATTTCATCAGTGTAAACGAAACAACCATGATGCAAGCCTAAGGTGGATACTAGCAGATGTCATTACTTTAACCCACATAAACCATCTATTAATACAACAGTTAGATCAGGAAAGGAGTAAAAATACCGGCATTCATAATCCACCATTGTCTATGTCTACAATAAGCAGATACCTCCCAAGCAAGGTATGGATTTATGTGTAACCAACCATCCATAACTCGATTGCTGAAACATCAACTCCTTGTTGACTAGCACTGTTATAAAGGGTTAACAGCAATGATAAGCTGTAGATACCTGAGAATTAAAGGGTCAAGTATTTACAAAACAAATATGGAATATTCTGACATCTGACATTAATTCAATGTCAAGAAAGCAAATGCGAAAGAATGTATGCTACAGAAGTAGTGTAGCACTATCTACCCACAGGTTCAGCAGCATAACATAAATTCTGTACTTGTGTATGCTTGAACATGTGGGACTAACTTCCGTTAGTTTGGGATTAAAACAAATGTAAATGAAAACCTACTCTATGAGTTACACAGAGGTTTTCCTCTTTGTCCATGATCATGCTTTACATGTATCACATTGCAGATACCAGATTTATCTGTAACACAAAGTGGAAGCAATTACAAGTTTGTTCAAGATTCAGATAAGCGAGACGTGATCAGAGGAGAGTACAACTTAATTTAGCCATAAAATAATATTTGTTTTCCATTTGTTATGCCTTGCAGCTAAAACCAAAGTTTCCAATAATTTATTTATTGGTGTTTAATGTCACGTATTTTAAATCAGTTAACTGTGGCAATAACATGAACGTTAAATCAAGTTAAGCCAGTGATTCAGAACCATTTTCGTCATTTAAATATAAAACTAAATTGAGCCAGTCGTTTATATTCATGGCAGCAGTATGGCCGCAAAGGTAGAGTTGAACCACTCCTTCACTGCCATGACTGCCACATAAATATAAACTTGTTGTTGTCAAATTATTTCATAGACTCACGGTTTATTCTAATGAGACCTCTACCCGGGACATTTCCTATAAATTAATGTTACCAATAAATTGTCTGCTTTAGTCAACAAGCACTGTGTCACTTTGCTTGGTTTCCATGGAAACAAAACCGTCAAACTTTCTAAATAATAAGCACATAAATGAACAGTTATAAATGAACAAATCCCTTTAATTAATGAAACTTATAGAAGTGTACAGGTCTCTTTAAATTTCTCAGAGTACAAATGGAAGCACGAGCCTCCTTAAAATGATGAACCTAATCCGAGTGACAGTTCAACTGAGTTGATTACGAAATAATAAACCAACATTTACATAAGAGTTACTTATTGATTTCTCTTTGAAATGTGGTATTCTACTTAAATATACTTCATCTTACCAACTGCTTGAATATAAAATTCGATCTTTCAGCTTGAAGAGAACTACACTGATTTTTTATCTGATGGCTGACTTCAAAACAATAACAAATATTGTCCTGTGAAATTGCCTAGTCTAATTACATTACTTTAATAATTGCTAGGTGGTGTCTCGAATTAGACTGGACTACAAAGTGAAGATCGATGCTGTTAAGTACAGTTCTGCTAGAAACATTTTGTCGATCCATACATGCACATACTAAATTGCTGCGCTTCAGGTGTTACTGTTATTTATGAAAACGTTGTTAGTGAAACATGCAAACATATTAACATATAAAATTATTACGAAGAATTGCCTATGTTTAATACAGCTGGCATCAACATTTGAGCCGGACACACACTGGCTGCGTCAGTTGTCAGAAGTAGTTTTTGTTGTACTGGTTTTTAATGAAATGGTTGGTTGAATGGCTGCCACGCCCTGGCACTTCCCATAAACACTCGACGGGTCAATCCTCCAGCAGTATGCATTAGCATCAATGCTGGGGGAGTATACTGCTTATGTACTTCTGGTGCTGTTTGCTGGATATCCGTGACATAACCCCTCAGGTTGGGCTTGGAGTAAGGGTGGAAGTCATGAGCAGAAGAATTTTCAATAATATTAATATGGCAAAGCAACTCTTTTTAAGATTATGGTGGACCTGAAAAGGGCATCCGTTTTTTGCTTTCTATAGAAAGCTATTTTTTTCCTCCCAAAAATTCACTATGCCAATCTTCTTCAGCTGTTGACAGTATCTCCAACCTTGGCCCTAAAAGTGCTTCCTCCTGCATGTGTACGGGAAGATTGAACCAGTGTTGAGGTCGATTTTTATACTGGATCTCCCTGAAGAGACGTCTGGCAGCCTCAACAAAAGGGTAGTCTTCAAGTTTCTTTTCTTGTTCCTTCATGGGGAGTGTCGCTGACCACCACTTTTTTAACGCTAATGCAAATTCTTCATCAGCTCGCTGCTTCTTGGTTCGCTCATAGCTTTTCACGGAAGTATAGTCGATTGCTGTCAGCTCCAGAAATGGCATATCGTTGATAAGTGTACTTCTAGAAATAATAATACGTTCATCACTTGCTATGTTGACTTTTCTGACCCAGTTTCTAATGAGAGAGAGGATCGAATCGTCGGATAAACACCTGTCACTCGCATGCCAATATCGATTTAATGAGATTTCATTGTTTTTTTAATTACACCAATACATGCAATACAGTGTTTACGTTAGCGCATGTCCAGGTCAGAGTCAGTGGATAGCATTCATATTTATATATATGTCCAACGGTTGGCAAACTTCAATATAATTTTTTATCTAATATTATCTATCCCAAATTATGACTTTACAAAAAGATATCTTCTAATCGACGTAAACATTATTAATTCATTTATTAGTATACTAATTATTATAATTAACTCTAATTACACTCATTAATTACATTAATTATGCAATGGTCATTAATTAAAATTAATTAAGCAACAGTTATTAATTAAAGTGATTAATAAAATATTCATTAATTAAGTGACGTCTTGTTAATTACCTCACATAACATGACAACATCCACCCCCTTCACCCCCCCTCACCCCCCCCCCCCCCTTCCGGCAGAACAGGTCCCAAAACCAATTCACATACTACTCACGATGTCGTGGATTCTGGGGATATTAATGCTCCCGATTATTCTCAAATCCAACATGTGACATTCTGTGTGGACAACAAACCCCAGTTCTGAAAAAAGAATGCCAGTTGAGCCCATACCATTTCGTGGAGAGACAATTCAGTGGTGAACTAATGCATGTAGTAATGGGCGAGCCCATATTCGCCTACCCATGCTTCTACAATAGGGTGGAGAAAATACTAACTGAGCTCCCGAATGTTATTTGTGACACAGCAGACCGCAAATGGACTATACTGGGTTGTGATGGGTCACCATACGCCCTTGGTTCAAGGCTGATAGAGCGCAGTGATCAAACATTTAAAAACATGTTACTTGTGCCTGGTCCTAGGGGGGTTTGATCATCCCCTACTAGGCGGGCCCTCAGGTGGCGGATAGAGGACGGCCTGCTCAATTGGGCAGGTTTGCTGGTTTGATATTAGCAGGTTTGCTCAACTGAGTTGGTTCGCTGCAAAATATGAAAAATACACAGCCCAAAATGGTGAATCCTGCTAATTCCATCTTGCAGGCACCGTTCTGACCAATCGTGAGCCCCCATCCCCAAAAATATCGGGTGTCACGTCGGGGGGCATTGGGTGGTCATTCAAGTCATTTCTTTTACATTTGTTTTATCATTACTACCCAAACTGACTATTAATGATTTTTATATCTTTTTGACATCTTTCATTTTGATGCACTGGCTGCGTCGGTTGTCAGAAGTAGTTTTTGTTGTACTGGTTTTTAATGAAATGGTTGGTTGAATGGCTGTCATGACCTGGCACTTCCCATAAATAATCCTCCAGCAGTATGCGTTAGCATCAACGCTGAGGGAGTATGCTGCTTATGTACTTCTGGTGCTGTTCGCTGAATATCCCCGACATAACCCCCAGGTTTGGCTCGGAGTCAGGGTGGAAGTCATGAGCAGAAGAATTTTCAATAATATTAATATGGCTATACAAATTCCACAAAAACCCCCAAAAAGAACTTATGAACTTGACTTAATAGACTCTGATTCTGACTCTGATTTTAGAACTGCGAAACTCACACTGAGCTGGCCAAAATTCATAATAATTAATTCTGCAGATTGGGATAAAAAGGCCACAGATATAAATCCGTTTGCCTTAGAAAAAGCCATTAAGGGAATAGCTGGTGATGCTGAGAATGTTAAAAAGTTAAGATCGGGTGCACTACTGGTTGAATGCAGAAGGGAAATGCAGGCCCTCAATTTACTGAAATTGAACAAACTAGTCAATATGGAAGTATTTATTTATTTATTTATTGGTGCTTAACGCCACATCAGCAGCCAAGGCCATACCGTGGCGAGAAATCAGAGAAAAGTAAAACGTCAATATTATGAAGTAAAAGATTGAACAAAAACAAAGGATAATCACAATAGACATGTCAATTTATTTATTTATTTATTGGTGCTTAAAGCCACAGCAGCAGCTAAGGCTATATCGTGGCGAGAAATCAGAGAAAAGTAAAACGTCAATATTATGAAGTAAAAGAGTGAATAAAAACAAAGGATAATCACAATAGACATGTCAAAAACAAGAATAATTTAAATAACAATGAGCAATGAGATAAGTGAAAGATGTCTACTTCTAAATCAACCTGATGGACTGAGCTTGATGAGTCTAGATTAAAAGAATAAAAACAATTTTAAAATTTGTTAAAAAGGTTGATTACTTTCAAAAATGATACAATTTTGTGTGGGCTCGTATTGTAAAATAGATCTCTAAGGGATCCAACTGTGAAGTACTGCCCTCTAACAAGATTAAAATCAGTACAATTTAAGAGAATGTGCTCCACTGACAACACCTGCCGACATGGAACACATTCTGGTCGCATATTACCCTCCAACAGAAAGGAATGTGTAAGTCGTGTGTGACCAACATGACATCGTGTCAGAATAACATGATCTTTTCTACAGAGGTTACTGGATGGGTAGTGATCAAATATGTTTGGTCGGAAGCGATGGAGCTTGTTATTTGTCGCCCCATCCCATTCCGCCTGCCACATAGATTTGATGTAACAACTAATATGAGGCTTAAAATCACTAAAAGGGATCTTAAAATCAGTGAGAGGCTTTGTTAAAGCCTGTTTTGCCGCACTGTCTGCTCTGCTGTTACCAGCGATACCTACATGACCAGGTAACCAGCAAAACACGATATCATATTGGTCAGACATGAGAGTTGTTATCTTTTCACGAAGTTCCAAAATGAGAGGGTTCTTCAACCTGGGGTTGAGCAAAGCAAGCAAAGAGGAAAGAGAGTCAGAAAAAATAATCGTCTTCTTTTCCTGTACATTTTCGATATGTTCAAGTGCAAGTTGTATAGCTTTAACTTCAGCTGTGAAAATAGAACTCTGATTCGGTATTCTGATTGAGGTGATACCATCACCAGTAACAGCAGCTGATGATACGTTGTCACCATCTTTAGATCCATCTGTATAGATCCTTGTATATGTACTATATTTGGACTTTATTTCGGCATATTTTTGTTTGAACTGCAAGGAATTGGTATCAGATTTTTTTGTAGAAGCAAGGTCCAAAATAACTAGGTTTTTTAAGATGCCAAGGAGGAATGTGTGATTTACGGTTTTCTTTTATAGATTCAGAATCAATTTTTGCAGACTCCATGTGGGGTTTAACTCTAATTCCCAATGGAGGAATATGTTTCGGATGTCGGTTAAAAAGTCAACATTTTGAGGTTCTGAAATACAATTAAAACCAGGATTTGAAGGATTGGCCAAAAGTTTAGACACATATTGGAGAGACAATTTAATTCTGCACTTCTCGAGAGAGGGCTCCTCTGCTTCAACAAGCATCGAGTCTACTGGGGATGTTCGAAAAGCCCCTAGACTAATTCTAATACCACTATTGTGAATAGCATCAAGTGGTTTTAGGTATGACTTCCTTGCAGAACCGTAAACTATAGAACCGTAATCTAATTTTGATCGAACAAGTGACCTATACAGATGGAGCAAAGTTTTTTGGTCAGCACCCCAATCAGTGCTACCGACGACCTTCAGTAGGTTCAGAGCTCTCTTACATTTAACTTTTAGTTGTTTTATGTGGGAAGTGAAATTCAGTTTGCTGTCAAACAACAAACCTAAGAATTTCACATCCTTTACAACTTTAATAGGACTCCCAGCAAGTTTTAACTCCGGATCGAGGTGATGTTTCCGAAGCTTACAAAAATGAACACAATTTGTTTTCATCTTTGAAAATTTGAAACCATTTTCTGTGGCCCATTTTTGAATTTTGTTTAGGCACAGCTGAAGTTTGCGCTCTATAGCATTCATTTTCTTGCTGCTGTAGCAGATTAAAAAATCATCTACATACAACGAAGAATTTACCATATTCTCAACTGTCTCGATGATGCTATTAATTTTCACAGAAAAACGGGTAACAGATAAGATACTACCCTGAGGAACCCCCAATTCCTGCTCGTGAGGATCAGATGACGTTGACCCAACACGAACCTGAAATTGGCGGTCCTTTAAAAAGTTTTCAATAAAAAGAGGCATACGCCCTCTCAACCCCATGTTAAAAAAATCTTTTAAAATCCCATACGTCCACGTTGTATCATATGCCTTCTCTAGATCAAAGAAGTTGGCGACCACATGTTCTTTTCTAGCAAAGGCATTTCTTAAAAACGTTTCAAGTCTGACCAAATGATCCACAGTACCTCTCTGGTTTCTGAAACCACACTGAACATCCGCAAGCAGATTGTTCGATTCCAGAAACCAGACAAGTCGGTCATTGATCATCCTCTCCATGGTTTTGCACAGACAACTTGTTAAGGCAATAGGCCTGTAATTGCTTGGGTTGCTGTGATCTTTATCAGGCTTAGGAATAGGAATTATAGTAGCGTTTCGCCAGGATGATGGGAACTGGCCAGTCACCCAAATGCCATTAAAAATTGATAATAAAAGTTCTAGAGATGTTTGTGGCAGATGCTTTAAAAGTTTGTAATGTATGTCATCGGGACCAGTGGCAGTATCCTTTGCTCTATGCAAATAGTTACGTAACTCTTCCATAGAGAAAGGTTCATTGTAATCTTCTAAATTGTTGGAGGTAAATTTGATCTTTTGTTTTTCTTGCTGTTTTTTAATTTTGATAAATTCTGGATTACAATTTTCGGGCGACGAATGCTTCGAAAATGTGGAGGCCAAAGTGTTTGAAATTTCTGTTTTAGATGTAATTAGGGTGTTGTTTTCCTTCAGGTGTTGTACAGTTGATTTGGATTCTTTTCCTTTAATCTTTTTTATCATTTTCCAAATTTTAGTGATAGGCGTGTTTTGGTTAATTTTAGAAACATAAGTTTCCCAAGAATTTTTCTTTTTTTGTTTTATAAGTCGTCATGTTTTTGCCCGATTAATACGCAGTTTATCCAAACTATGTGTTGTAGGTGACTTGTTAAATTCCCTTTCAATATTTTTCCGATCTTTTATAGCCTGTTTACACTCACTATCAAACCATGGTTTGGTGAAACGTTTGGATTTGCCGAGGTTCTAGGGATGACTGTGTTTGCAATGTAAAGCAGCTCGTTTGTAAAATGTTCTATTTGGTCAGCACTATCTTGAAATTTCTCCCGTGTGAGGCGTTCAGAACAAAGCGATGAGAAAGTGTCCCAATCAGCCTTTTTAAAGTTCCACTGGGGCACTCTCTCATCGTCCGCCGGAACTACACTCTCCAACACAATTGGAAAGTGATCACTCCCGCACAAATCATCTTCTACCCTCCAAGAAAAATCGAGGAAGATAGAAGGGCATGCAATTGAAAGATCAATTGATGTATACGAACCAGATGCGGGGTGCAGATAAGTGTCTGAACCATCATTAAACAAACACAGATCATATTTTGTAACGAACTCTTCTACAGTTTTGCCTTTTACATCTTCTTGACTGCAGGAATCACCCCAAAGAGGGCTATGTGCATTAAAATCACCCAACAAAATGTATGGAGTTGGGAGCTGTTGGACCAGTAGCTCAAGATCATTCAGATGTAGTGCTTTACTTGGTGAAACGTAAATTGAACAAAGTGTAACTGTTTTGTCTAAAGTTAAGCGTACCGCCACAGCCTGTAAATTTGTCTGTAATGGTACAGAACTGTGAATGATGTCGTTCCTAACCAAGACAGTCGTTCCACGAATATGAAGATCATTATCATCTGCCCAGGCATTATACGATGTATAATGCTTAAAAGCTGAATGATCTTGAGCCTCGGGTTTCTTTAAAAGAGTTTCCTGCAGGCAAAAAGCAGCAGGTTGATATTTTTGGCTTAGAAGAGCCAGTTCGTTATAATTCGCCCTAAAACCTCGACAATTCCACTGTATAATATTTTGTTTGGGTTTATTATACATGTTTGAGTGGTGATTTAGAAGGTGGACGTATGGGCGAAATTGCCCCAGTGTTTCTTCTTGGTGATGCTTTACGCGGGGATTTTACCTGAGACGAACTCTCAGTTGGTTTATTTGAGAACGTGTCATCGATGCACTCATCGACTGACATGGCCTCAATGCCTTCAAACATGTTGTTCGTGACAACATTTTGAAGGCGCTTTGGTAGTCTATCAGATTCTAATTTCAGTTTTTCTTTTTCTTTCTGTTTGTTTTGTTGAGTTTGTTGACGTCGTTGACTCCGATTCAGATTTTGTTGGGAACTATGTTGTGGATCAGGTTTTGGTTTGGTTGGGTTATGATACTTTTCTGGTTTAGGTTTGTCTTCTTTACGTTGTGGTGTAGAAGGTACATCTTTGGTTTGTTCTTTTGTTTTACCGTTTTTTGGTATTTTATCTATTGTTTGTTCGGCTGAGTTGGTTTGTGTGGACTGTGATTCTGATTGTTGTATTGTAAAGGCATTCACTAAAGATGGAATAGGTCCTTTGAGCCATGTATACTGAGTCTGGCATTCAACTGATTGTGTAGGTAATTTTGAGGATACTTTTGAAGCATATGATGGTGATGATGCACTCATACCTGGCATTGATGTCACGAGTTCCCTAGCCTCTTTGAAACTGATTTCTTTTTCGCACTTTACTTTCTGAATAGCTTTTTCCCTCCTCCAAACAGGGCAATCTTTGGATGATGACATATGATTGCCCTGGCAGTTGACACACTTGATTTATTTATTTATTTATTGTTGCTTAAAGCCACATCAGCAGCTAAGGCTATATCGTGGCGAGAAAACTACAGAAACAACAAGTATCAAGTGGGAATTAAAATTAAATTAATTCAATAAAATAAGAAATAATCACAACAATACTTAAAACCAAGAGCAGTCGAAACAGTAATGACTAAACTTATAAAATCAACCTGGTGACATTTAGACTTGTGGAGTCTACGCTAAAAGAATAAAAACACTTTTAAAATTTATTAAAAAGGTTGATTTCTTTCAAAAATGAGATTATTTTATGCGGGCTTGTATGGTAAAATAAATCTCTTAGAGATTGTACTGTAAAATACTGCCCTCTGACAAGATTAAAATCTGTACAATGTAAAAGAATGTGTTCCAGTGACAACACCTGCTGACAAGGAACACACTCTGGTCGCATATTACCCTCTAACAGAAAGGAATGTGTAAGTCGTGTGTGACCAACATGACACCGTGTCAGAATAACATGATCTTTTCTACAAAGGTTACTGGTTGGGTAGTGATCAGAAATAGTGGGTCGAAAGCGATGGAGCTTGTTATTTGTCGCTCCATCCCACTCCGCCTGCCATATGGATTTGATGTAACTACTGATATGTGGTTTGAAGTCACTGAACGGAATCTTAAAATCAGTGAGAGGCTTTGTTAAAGCCTGTTTTGCTGCACTGTCTGCTTTGGTGTTACCAGCGATACCTACATGCCCGGGTAACCAGCAAAACACGATATCATATTGGTCAAACATGAGAGTTGTTAACTTCTCACGAAGTTCCAAAATGAGATGGTTCTTCAACCTGGGGTTGAGTAAAGCAAGTAAAGAGGAAAGAGAGTCGGAGAAGATGATCGACACTCTTTCCTGTGCATTCTCGATGTGCTCAAGTGCGAGTTGAATAGCTTTAACTTCAGCTGTGAAAATAGAACTCTGATTCGGTATTCTGATTGAGGTGATATGATCACCAGTAACAGCAGCTGATGATACTTTGTCACCATCTTTAGATCCATCTGTATAGATCCTTGTATATGCACTATACCTGGACTTTATTTCGGCATATTTTTGTTTAAACTGCAAGGAATTGGTATCAGACTTTTTGGTAGAAGCAAGGTCCAAAATAATTGTAGGTTTTTTAAGATGCCAAGGAGGAATATGTGATTTACGGTTTTCTTTTATAGAATCAGAATCAATTTTGGCAGACTCCATGTGGGGTTTAATTCTAATTCCCAATGGAGGAATGTGTTTCTGGTGGCGGTTAAAAAATTCAACATTTTGAGGGTCAGAAACACAATTATAAGCAGGATTTGAAGGATTGGCCAAAAGTTTAGACACATACTGGAGAGATAATTTAATTCTACGTTTCTCAAGAGAAGGCTCCCCTGCTTCAACAAGCATCGAGTCTATTGGGGATGTTCGAAAAGCTCCTAGACTAATTCTAATACCACTATTATGAATTGCATCAAGTGGTTTGAGATATGATTTCCTTGCAGAACCGTAAACTATACAACCGTAATCTAACTTTGATCGAACAAGTGATCTATACAGATGGATCAAAGTTTTTTGGTCAGCACCCCAATCAGTGCTACCAACAACCTTCAGTAGGTTCAGTGCTCTCTTACATTTACCTTTTAGTTGTTTTATGTGGGAAATGAAATTCAGTTTGCTGTCAAACAACAAACCTAAGAATTTCACTTCCTTAACAACCTTAATAGGACTACCATCAATTTTCAACTCCGGATCAAGGTGATGTTTCCGAAGTTTGCAAAAATGAACACAATTCGTTTTTGTCTTTGAAAATTTAAAACCATTTTCGATAGCCCACTTTTGAATCCTATTTAAACACAGCTGAAGTTTGCGCTCTGCAGCATTCATCTTTTTGCTGCTATAGCAGATCAAAAAGTCATCGACATACAATGACGAATCTACCATATTCTCAATTGCGTCGATGATACTATTAATTTTAATTTATTTATTTATTTATTGGTGCTTAACGCCACATCGACAACAAAGGTCATATCGTGGCGAGAAAGTCATGAAAATGAGTTAAAAGGTAATGGTCAGGACTGCTTTTAAAAAGAAAAAAATTGTGATAGATGAACGATAATACAATGAAAATGTGAAAATGAATATTCATAATGAAAGAAGAACAACAAATATAATACAAATCAACCTATTGATACCAAATCATGATGGGAAGATTAAAAGACAAAGCTCTAAAACTTGCTAAAAAGGTTGATTTCTTTTAGAAAAGACAAAAGCTTGCGCGGACTGGTAGTGTAAAAAAGGTCTCTAAGAGACTCCACAGTGAAAAACCGCCGCCTAACGTGATCGAAATCTGTACAATCTAAAAGAATGTGTTCCACTGTCAGCCCCTGCTGACAAGGAACACATTCAGGTCGCAGAGTGCCCTCTAATAAGAAACTATGAGTGAGTCTGGTATGACCAATATGACATCGTGTAAGGATAACGTGATCTTTTCGACAAAGATGAGAAAGAGGATAATAATCAGACACAGTTGGTCGGAAACGGTGGAGCTTGTTATTGGTAGCGCCATCCCATTCCGACTGCCACAAAGACCGGATGTATTTAGAAATAAGTGGCTTGTAATCACTGTAAGGAATTGGAAAATCAGTGATTGGCTTACTCAGAGCCTTTTTCGCTGCACTGTCTGCCCTGGTGTTACCAGCAATACCAACGTGTCCAGGTAACCAGCAAAACACAATATCATATTGGTCAGACTTCATTACAGTAAGTCGTTCACGAAGTGACAAGATTAGAGGGTTCTTCAACCTGGGGTTGAGAAGAGCCTGTAAACAAGAAAGAGAATCGGAGAAGATAATGGACTTCCATTCCTCTTCAGCCTCAATCTCATCGAGCGCAAGGTCAATAGCTTTTACCTCAGCTGTAAAAATGGAACTCGTATCAGGTATCCTGGTTGAGGTGGTCTGATCACCACTAACGACAGCAGATGATACTCTATCATTATCCTTGGATCCATCTGTATAGAACATAGTGTATGCTCTATAGTGAGACTTAATCTCGGCATACGCTTGCTTAAATTGCAAAGAATTTGTGTTTGCCTTTTTAGAAGAGGCCAGATCTAAAATAACCTTGGGTTTTGACAGACGCCAAGGGGGTATATTTGGTTTACGATTTTCTGCCACAGAATCTGGAGCAACACCAGTAGCCTCCATGTGGGTTTTGATTCTGAGTCCCAGTGGAGGAATCTGTTTTGGATTTTTATCAAAAAAAACTTTATTTAGAGGTTTAAAAACATAGCAGTAAGCAGGATTTGATGGATTTGCAGATAATTTTGAGACATATTGCAAAGAGAGTTTAATTCGACGCTTCTCAAGAGAAGGCTCGCCTGCTTCGATAAGAAGAGAATCTATAGGTGACGTACGAAACGCACCAAGGCTAATTCTGATACCACTATGATGGATGGCATCAAGAGGTTTCAGATAGGATTTCCTAGCCGAACCGTAAACCACACAACCATAATCCAACTTTGACCGTACAAGAGCTCTATACAGATGGAGCAGAGTTTTTTGGTCGGCACCCCAATCATTGCTGCCAACAACTTTTAGCAGATTAAGTGCTTTCTTGCATTTAATTTTTAGTTGTTTGATGTGAGACCTAAAACTTAGTCTCTCATCAAACAACAAGCCAAGGAATTTCACTTCCTTTACAACTTTAAGTGGAGTTCCATCTAAAAATAACTCCGGATCCAGGTGGTGTTTCCGGAGTTTACAGAAATGAACACAATTTGTTTTACTTTTTGAAAACTTGAAACCATTTTCAGTAGCCCAGCGCTGAACCTTGTTTAAGGATAGCTGAAGTTTGCGCTCAATAGCAGGCATTTTCTTGCCACTGTAGCAGATGAGGAAATCATCTACATACAATGAAGAATCAACATTTGTTTCAATAGCTGTCACAATGCTGTTGATTTTTATTGAAAAAAGAGTAACAGATAGAATACTACCCTGAGGTACTCCCAATTCCTGGTCGTGAGGGTCAGATAATGTTGACCCAAGACGAACCTGGAAATTGCGGTCCTTTAAAAAATTTTCAATAAAAAGTGGCATTCTGCCTCTCAACCCCATGTTGAAGAGGTCTTTTAAAATCCCATACGTCCACGTAGTGTCATATGCCTTCTCCAGATCAAAGAACACGGCGACCACGTGTTCTTTTCTGGCAAAGGCATTTCTGATAAACGTTTCAAGGCGGACTAGATGATCAACCGTGCTTCGCTGGTTTCTGAAGCCACATTGAACATCTGCCAGCAGATTGTTCGATTCCAGAAACCAAACAAGCCGATCGTTG
Source organism: Pictodentalium vernedei (assembly GCA_031216915.1). NCBI lineage: Eukaryota > Metazoa > Mollusca > Scaphopoda > Dentaliida > Dentaliidae > Pictodentalium > Pictodentalium vernedei. Next base: position 373,743,187 of record CM062291.1, read on the forward strand.
ATCATTCTTTCCATGGTTTTGCAAAGGCAACTAGTGAGTGCTATTGGTCTATAGTTGCTTGGATTGCTGTGGTCCTTATCAGGCTTGGGAATAGGAATGATTGTTGCTTTGCGCCAGGAAGATGGAAACTGGCCAGTCACCCATATATCATTAAAAATAGAAAGTAAAAGCTTGAGCGATGAATTTGGCAAATGTTTTAAAATCTGATAATGTATTTCATCAGGACCAGTTGCTGTATCTTTTGCTTTACTCAATGACGCTAGTAGCTCATCAATAGAAAATGGTTCATTATAATTTTCATCATTATCAGATTGGAATTTTAGTTTTTGTTTCTCCTGTTGCTTTTTAACAGGGATAAATTGCGGAGTGCAATTTTCAGAAGAGGAATTTTTGGAAAAGGTAGAAGCTAGGGTGTTCGAAATATCCTTTTTAGATGTTATTTTATTATTATTATGTTCGAGGTGCTGTACTGTAGATTTTGATTCTTTACCTTTAATTTTCTTGATCATTTTCCAGACCTTTTTGATGGGGGTATTTTGATTCAATCTTGAAACATAATTTTGCCAGGACGTTTTCTTCTTTTGTTTGATGAGCCGTCGGGCTTGTGCTCGACCAATACGTAATTTATCTAAATTATTCGTCGTTGGTGACTTATTAAAATCCCGTTCAGCCTTTTTGCGTTGATGAATAGCCTGTTTGCAATCCGTGTCGAACCATGGTTTATGGAAACGTTTTGGATTTGCCGAGGTTTTAGGAATGACTTGGCTTGCAATGTCAATCAACTCTGTGGTGAAGTGTTCAATCTGGTCAGTACTGTCCTGAAAGTTCTCCCGTGTGAGGCGTTCAGAACAAAGCGATGAGAAAGTGTCCCAGTCAGCCTTTTTAAAGTTCCACTGGGGCACCCTCTCATCATCCGCCGGAACTACACTCTCCAACACAATCGGAAAGTGGTCACTCCCGCACAAGTCATCTTCTGCCCTCCATGAAAAATCAAGGAAGACAGAAGGGCATGCAATTGTTAAGTCAATTGAAGTGTAAGAACCAGATGCGGGATGCAAGTAAGTATCTGACCCATCATTGAACAAGCACAAGTCATATTTTGTAATGAACTCTTCTACAGTTTTACCTTTTGCATCTTCTTGACTGCAGGAATTACCCCAAAGGGGGCTATGTGCGTTAAAATCACCCAACAAAATGTATGGAGTTGGGAGTTGTCGGACCAGCAGCTCAAGGTCATTCAGTTGTAAGGCTTTACCTGGTGAAACGTAAATAGAACAAAGTGTAACTGTTTTGTCTAATGTTAGGCGTACCGCCACAGCCTGTAAATTTGTCTGTAATGGTACAGAACTGTGAATGATGTCGTTCCTAACTAAGACAGTCGTTCCACGAACATGAAGATCATTATCGTCAGCCCAGGCATTATACGAAGTATAATGTTTAAAAGCTGAATGATCCTGAGCCTCGGGTTTCCTTAAAAGCGTTTCCTGCAGGCAAAAAGCCGCAGGTTTATATTTTTGGCTTAATAGACCGAGTTCATCAAAATTCGCTCTAAAACCTCGACAATTCCACTGTATAATATTTTGTTTGCGCGTGTTATCCATGTTTTAGTGGTGATTTGGAAGGTGGACGTATGGGCGAAATTGCCCCCGTGTTTCTTTTGGGTGATATTTTACGTGGGGACTTATTTTGAGAAGAGTTTGAGCATAAGTGCCCGAACGTTTCATCGATGCACTCACCGATTTCCATAGATTCAAACCCTTCAAACCTGTTACGGGTAACGGGGTCTTGAAGGGCCTTAGGTGTTCTATCCGATAACTGTTTCTGTTTTTCTTTATCTAATTTCTTTCTGAGTTTTTCTTGATTTTTTTTTCTGACTCTGACTAAGATTTTGAAGTTCTGCTTTCGACTTTGAGTTAGGTTCATTTTTCCTTCCTGGTTTCGATTCTGGTGCTTTATCATCCTCTGGTTTAAGTTTTGCTTGTTCTTTTTTCTGACCCCCTTTCAAGTTTTCTTTTTGTAGTGTTTGAGAAATTGGTGTTGTTTTTGAAGTTTGTGGTGTTTGAGTTGACTGTTGCAGAAGGTGGTCACTGTGCTGTATTGTAAAGGACTGTAGTAAGGTTGGTATTGAACCTACGAGCCATGTATATTGTGTCTGGCATTCTATCGACTTTGTTGAAACTTTCTGTTTTGTTACTGTAGCGTATGATGGTGTTGTAGTATGTATGCCAGGAAGCGAAGAAACAATTTCTCTGGCCTGTTTGAAACTTATCTGTCTTTCACATTTGATTTTTTGTATGTTTTTTTCTTTTTGCCAGATGGGGCAATCTTTTGATGATGACATATGATTGCCCTGACAATTTACACATTTAAAAATATTGGTGGTACATGGCTCGTCATGTTTTTGGCCGCATTTGTAGCAGATTGACTGGCCTCTACATGAGTTCTGACTGTGTCCGTATTTTTGACATTTGAAACATCGAAGTGGATTTGGGATATATAGATCCACCCCGACGTTCATGTAACCTATTTTGACTGATTTTGGTGGCTGGGGAGTATTGAAAGTAAATATATAGGTGTTTGTACTGATTTCATTGCCATTCTTCTTTATTTTTATTCTTTTTACACCTGTTACTCCCTGTGTTTTCATTTCCGTAACGATTTCTAATTCATCAATATCGGCAAGCTCACGGGTTCGAACAACGCCTCTGCTGGTATTGAGGGTTCTGTGAGCTTCCGATTTTACTTCAACATCTAATAGTTTCTGGGTCTTCAAGAGATTGAATGACTGGATTTTACCAGCACATTCAATCAATATGCCACCTGACCGTATTTTTTTCAAATCTTTAACAGTGCCAGCGATCCCCTTTATTGCCTTCTCTAATGCGAAGGGGTTAAAATTAACCTTTTTGTTTTCATCTGCTGGACGTATATATATGAATCTAGGCCAGTCATCTGTTTGGTAATCAGTATCAGAATCAGAGTCAGACGATTTATCATTAGTCGTATCCAAAGGTCGTTTTATTTTGGTTTTGGTAGCCATATTGTATAGAATTTATGATTCACTGCCCCGGCTCCCACCCACCACGGAGTCCAACAAGGGGTAGGGTTACTGCCCTGCAGTGAACCCACCGGGTTGCCGGTATTCCCACATACCTGGTATGGGGCAGTATACTCAGCCAGTGTTGATGCCGAAGTATGCCACTGGCTGATTGGCCCGTGTGTGGAAGTGCCAGGTCTTCAGATGGCGACCATCCAACCAATCATTTTATAAAACACTGTAATGACGGTTGCCACGTGAAACTGAAACAAACAGTGCAGCAAAACTAAGTATTTGGTTAAAAAATGAGTTTAAAAACAGCACACAATGGCAATTATGATAAATGATTAAAAGAAATGACTGATTGAATGGCCACCAAATGCCCCCCGACGTGACACCCAGTACTTTTTGGGGTGGAGGCTCCCGATTGGCCAGAACGGACCATCCGACCATCCTTCTACTCCCGAAATTGGGGCCAAAGCAGTGTGTTGAACAAGATTATCTCCGAAATGGAGACCAGGGCTCCATCCCGGAGACTGCCCTAACCGGGGCCACAAGTTCTCAACTGCCAGGATTCCTTCTTCCGGGGCCTTCGGAACGCACCTCACGGGAGAACAAGGTGCCTGCCAGATGGTATTAGCAGGATTGATCATTTTGGTCCGGGGCTGCGTATTTATGTATTTCGCAGCGAACCAACTCAATTGAGCAAACCTGCCAATTGAAATTAGCAAACCTGCCCAATTGAGCAGGCCGTCCTCTATCCGCCACCTGAGGACCCGCCTAGTAGGGGATGATCAAACCCCCCTAGGATTAATTTTAATTGAAAATAGGGTAACAGATAAAATACTACCCTGAGGGACCCCCAATTCCCGCTCGTGAGGATCAGACAACGCTGACCCAACACGAACCTGAAACCGGCGGTCCTTTAAAAAGTTTTCAATAAAAAGAGGCATACGCCCTCTCAACCCCATGTTAAAAAGATCTTTTAAAATCCCATACGTCCACGCTGTGTCATATGCCTTTTCCAGGTCAAAGAAGATGGCGACCACATGTTCTTTTCTGGCGAAGGCATTTCGTATAAACGTTTCTAGTCTAACCAAATGATCCACAGTACTTCTCTGGTTTCTGAAACCACACTGAACATTCGCAAGTAGATTGTTCGATTCCAGAAACCAGACAAGTCGATCATCGACCATCCTTTCCATGGTTTTACACAGACAACTTGTTAAAGCGATAGGCCTATAATTACTTGGGTTGCCGTGATCTTTATCAGGCTTTGGGATGGGAATTACTGTAGCATTATGCCAAGAATGTGGAAACCGGCCAGTCACCCATATCTCATTGAAAACTGACAGTAAAAGTTCAAGTGATGATCGTGGCAGATGCTTTAAAATTTTGTAATGTATTTCATCGGGTCCGGTGGCAGTATCCTTTGCTCTATGCAAAGAGTTATTTAACTCTTCCATAGAGAAAGGTTCATTATAATCTTCTAAATTGTTGGAGGTAAATTTGAGCTTTTGTTTTCTTGCTGTTTTTTAATTTTGATAAATTCTGGATTACAGTTTTCAGACGACGAATGTTTCGAAAATGTGGAGGCCAATTTGTTTGAAATTTCTTTTTTTGATGTGATAAGCGTGTTGTTGTCTTTTAGATGTTGTACAGTTGATTTGGTTTCTTTGCCTTTAATTTTTTTAATCATTTTCCAAATTTTATTGATGGGGGTGTTTTGGTTCAGCTTTGAAACATAATTTTCCCAGGAAGATTTTTTTTTGTGTTTAATTAGTCGTCTTGTTTTTGCCCGATTTATACGTAATTTGTCTAAATTAATTGTGGATGGTGATTTGTTGAATTCCCGTTCAGTTTTCTTGCGATCCTTTATAGCCTGTTTACATTCGTTATCAAACCATGGTTTGGTGAAACGTTTTGGATTTGTCGAGGTTTTAGGAATGACTTGGCTTGCAATGTCAAGTAACTCTGTTGTAAAATGTTCAATCTGGTCAGCACTTTCACTGAATTTCTCCAATGTGAGGCGTTCCGAACAGAGCAAGATGAAGGTCTCCCAGTCAGCCTTTTTAAAGCTCCACTGGGGCACCCTCCCATCGTCTGCCGGAACCACACTCTCCAACACAACCGGAAAGTGGTCACTCCCGCACAAGTCGCCTTCCACCTTCCAAGAATAATCGAGAAAGACGGAAGGGCTTGCAATTGAAAGATCAATTGAAGTATAAGAACCAGATGCGGGGTGCAGATAAGTGTCTGACCCATTATTGAACAAGCACAAGTCATATTTTGTAATAAACTCTTCCACAGTTTTCCCTTTTACATCCTCTTGACTGCAGGAATTACCCCAAAGGGGGTTATGAGCGTTAAAATCACCCAACAAAATGTATGGAGTTGGGAGCTGTTGGACCAGTAGCTCAAGATCATTCAGTTGCAGGGCTTTACTTGGTGAAACGTAAACAGAACAAAGTGTAACCGTTTTGTCTAAAGTTAGGCGTACCGCCACAGCCTGTAAATTTGTATTTAAAGGTACAGATCTGTGAATGATATCGTCTCTAACCAAAACAGATGTTCCACGAATGTGAAGGTCAGTATCATCTGCCCAGGCATTATACGAAGTATAATGCTTAAAAGCTGTATGATCCTGAGCCTCGGGTTTCTTTAAAAGAGTTTCCTGCAGGCAAAAAGCTGCAGGTTTATATTTTTGGCTTAAAAGGCCCAGTTCATTAAAATTTGCTCTAAAACCTCGACAATTCCACTGTATAAAACTCTCTTTGGGTGTATTATCCATGTTTGAGAGGTGATTTTGAAGGTGGACGTATGGGCGAAATTGCCCCAGTGTTTCTTTTTGGTGATGTTTTACGTGGGGACTTACTACCCTGTGAACTATTTTGGCGCACTTTGGAAGAAAACGTGTCGTCAATGCACTCATCGACTGACATGGCTTCAATGCCGTCAAACATGTTGCTCGTGACAACATTTTGAAGGCGTTTAGGTAGTCTGTCAGGCTCCTGTTTCTGTTTCTCCTTTTTCTTTGTGTCTTTTGCTTGTTGTCGTTTCTGACTCTGACTCAGATTTTGTTGGGATCTTTGTTGTGCGTCCGTTTTGGTTTTGTTTGACTTATCATTCTTTTCCCCTTTTGTGTTTTGTTGTGTTTTACGTTCCAATTGATGCATGTCTTTTGTTTGGTCTGGGTTTTGTCTGGCGTTTGGGATTTTCTCAGATGTTTGTGTAGTTGTATTTGTTTGTGTGGATGATGGTTCTGTCTGGTCTATTGTGAAGGATTTCACTAAGGATGGGATTGTTCCTGTGAGCCACGTGTATTCAGTTTGGCATTCTGCTGACTTTGTTGGTAATTTTTGTGATACTTTTGTAGCATATGACGGCGAAGAAGTATTCATACCAGGCATTGATGCTACAATTTCTCTTGCCTCCTTGAAACTAATTTGCTTTTCGCATTTTATTTTTTGTATTTGCTTCTCTTTTTTCCAAATGGGGCAGTCCTTCGAAGCCGCTACATGGCTACCCTGGCAATTGCAACATCTAACGGCATTAGTACAAGGGTCCTGGTGTTCTTGACCACATTTGAAGCAAATAGTTTTCCCCCTACAATTGTTTTGTCCGTGACCAAACTTCTGGCATTTGAAACATCGAAGTGGATTTGGGATATACAAATCCACTTTGATGTTCATGAAACCAACTTTTATAGATTTAGGCGGCTGAGAGGAATCAAATGTAAGAATATATGTGTTTGTTTCTATTATGGACCCATCTTTTTTAATTTCAATTCTTTTAACGTCGTTGACGCCTTGTGACTCAAGTTCTTTCCTGATTTCGAGCACATCCATGCCCGCTAACTCCCTTGTTCTAACCACACCCTTGCTGATATTCAGGGTTCTGTGTGGGAACGTATTCACATCCATATCTGCCAATCTATGAGTGTTCAATAAATTTTTAGCTTGTATTTCTTTCTGACATTCTACAAGTAATGCACCAGACCGAAGTTTTTTAACATTTTTAACGGTGCCAGCGATTCCCTTGATAGCCTTCTCCAATGCAAAGGGATTAATGTTGGAGGCCTTTTTGCTCTCGTCAGCCGCGTAAATGATAATAAATTTTGGCCAGTTGTTGGAATTTGAAATGTTCTGATCTGAGTCAGAATCAGAGTCAATAGAAAAATCTCGACCACGTTTCTGTTTTTTGTTTTGAGTGTAATCCATGTTTTTGTTTTAAGCGTTCACTGCCCCGGCTCCCACCCACCATGGAGTCCAACAAGGCGTAAGGTTACTGCCCTGCAGTGAACCCACCGGGTTGCCGGTATTACACATACCTGGTATGGGGCAGTATACTCAGCCAGTGTTGATACCGAAGTATGCCACTGGCTGATTGGCCCGTGTGTGGAAGTGCCAGGTCTTCAGATGGCGACCATCCAACCAATCACTTTATAAAACACTGTAATTACGGTTGCCACGTGAAACTGAAACAAACAGTGCAGCAAAACTAAGTATTTGGTTAAAAAATGAGTTTAAAAACAACACACAATGGCAATTATGATAAATGATTAAAAGAAATGACTGATTGAATGGCCACCAAATGCCCCCCGACGTGACACCCAGTACTTTTTGGGGTGGGGGCTCCCGATTGGCCAGAACGGACCATCCGACCATCCTTCTACTCCCGAAATTGGGGCCAAAGCAGTGTATTGAACAACAGTATCTCCGAAATGGAGACCAGGGCTCCATCCCGAAGACTGCCCTAACCGGGGCCACGAGTCCTCAACTGCCAGGATTCCTTCTTCCGGGGCCTTCGGAACGCACCTCACGGGAGAACAAGGTGCCTGCCAGATGGTATTAGCAGGATTGATCATTTTGGTCCGGGGCTGCGTATTTATGTATTTCGCAGCGAACCAACTCAATTGAGCAAACCTGCCAATTAGAAATTAGCAAACCTGCCCAATTGAGCAGGCCGTCCTCTATCCGCCACCTGAGGACCCGCCTAGTAGGGGATGATCAAACCCCCCTAGGGACACACTTGATAGGATTGGTGCATGGGTCCTGATGTTGTAGACCGCATCTGTAACATATCGATTGACACCTGCAGTTATTTTGCCCATGGCCATATTTCTGGCACTTGAAACATCGCAGTGGATTCGGTATAAATAAATCCACTTTGACGTTCATATAACCGACTTTAATAGATTTTGGTGGGTGAGTAGAGTTAAATGTCAAAATATAGGTATTTGTTTTGATTGTTGTGCCATCCTTTTTAATTTGAAAATTTTTCACATCTGTTACATATTGTGGGCTTAATTCCTTTTTTATCTCTAAGACATCAATGCCAGATAGTTCCCTGGTTCTTATTACACCTCGGCTGCTGTTTAGTGTCTTATGAGGGAACGTATTTACCTCAATATCTGCCAATTTTTCCATCTTTAGTAAATTGATGGCCTGTGCTTCCCTTATACATTCTATGAGTAAAGCGCCAGATCTGAGTTTCTTGACGTCTTTTACTGTGCCAGCTATTCCTTTGATGGTTTTTTCTAACAGGAATGGATTAATATCAGTTATTCTTTTATTTTCATCAGCAGCATATACTATTATAAATTTTGGCCAAGTCTTTGATGCTATTGGTGAAGAATCCAAATCTGAATCAGAGTCAGTAGATAGTAACTCCCGACCTCGTTTTTGTTTTTTGTTGGTTGTATCCATGTTTGAGTTTTATGTTGTTCACTGCCCCGGCTCCCACCCACCACGGAGTCCAACAAGGGGTAGGGTTACTGCCATGCAGTGAACCCACTGGGTTGCCGGTATTCCCACATACCTGGTATGGGGCAGTATACTCAGCCAGTGTTGATACCGAAGTATGCCACCGGCTGATTGGCCCGTGTGTGGAAGTGCCAGGTCTTCAGATGGCGATCATCCAACCAATCACTTTATAAAACACTGTAATTACGCTTGCCATGTGGAACTGAAACAAACAGTGCAGCAAAACTAAGTATTTGGTTAAAAAATGAGTTTAAAAACAGCACACAATGGCAATTATGATAAATGATTAAAAGAAATGACTGATTGAATGGCCACCAAATGCCCCCCGACGTGACACCCAGTACTTTTTGGGGTGGGGGCTCCCGATTGGCCCGAACGGACCATCCGACCATCCTTCTACTCCCGAAATTGGGGCCAAAGCAGTGTGTTGAACAACATTATCTCCGAAATGGAGACCAGGGCTCCATCCCGGAGACTGCCCTAACCGGGGCTACGAGTCCTCAACTGCCAGGATTCCTTCTTCCGGGGCCTTCGCAACGCACCTCACGGGAGAACAAGGTGCCTGCCAGATGGTATTAGCAGGATTGATCATTTTGGTCCGGGGCTGCGTATTTATGTATTTCGCAGCGAACCAACTCAATTGAGCAAACCTGCCAATTAGAAATTAGCAAACCTGCCCAATTGAGCAGGCCGTCCTCTATCCGCCACCTGAGGACCCGCCTAGTAGGGGATGATCAAACCCCCCTAGGATAGACATGTCAAAGACAAGAATAATTTAAATAACAATGAGCAATGAGATAAGTGAAAGAAGTCTAATTCTAAATCAACCTGATGAACTGAGCTTGATGAGTCCAGATTAAAAGAATAAAAACAATTATTAAAATTTGTTAAAAAGGTTGATTACTTTCAAAAATGATAAAATCCTGTGTGGGCTCGTATTGTAAAATAGATCTCTAAGGGATCCAACTGTGAAGTACTGCCCTCTAACAAGATTAAAATCAGTACAATTTAAGAGAATGTGCTCCACTGACAACACCTGCTGACATGGAACACATTCTGGTCGCATATTACCCTCCAACAGAAAGGAATGTGTAAGTCGTGTGTGACCAACATGACATCGTGTCAGAATAACATGATCTTTTCTCCAAAGGTTACTGGATGGGTAGTGATCAAATATGTTTGGTCGGAAGCGATGGAGCTTGTTATTTGTCGCCCCATCCCATTCCGCCTGCCACATAGATTTGATGTAACAACTAATATGAGGCTTAAAATCACTGAAAGGGATCTTAAAATCAGTGAGAGGCTTTGTTAAAGCCTGTTTTGCTGCACTGTCTGCTCTGGTGTTACCAGCGATACCTACATGTCCAGGTATCCAGCATAACACGATATCATATTGGTCAGACATGAGAGTTGTTAACTTCTCACGAAGTTCCAAAATGAGAGGGTTCTTCAACCTGGGGTTGAGCAAAGCAAGCAAAGAGGAAAGAGAGTCAGAAAAAATAATCGTCTTCTTTTCCTGTACATTTTCGATATGTTCAAGTGCAAGTTGTATAGCTTTAACTTCAGCTGTGAAAATAGAACTCTGATTCGGTATTCTGATTGAGGTGATACCATCACCAGTAACAGAAGCTGATGATACTTTGTCACCATCTTTAGATCCATCTGTATAGATCCTTGTATATGTACTATACTTGGACTTTATTTCGGCATATTTTTGTTTGAACTGCAAGGAATTGGTATCAGATTTTTTGGTAGAAGCAAGGTCCAAAATAATTGTAGGTTTTTTAAGATGCCAAGGAGGAATGTGTGATTTACGGTTTTCTTTTATAGGTTCAGAATCAATTTTTGCAGAATCCACTTTAACTCTAATTCCCAATGGAGGAATATGTTTCGGATGTCGTTTAAAAAAGTCAACATTTTGAGGTTCTGAAATACAATTAAAAGCAGGATTTGAAGGATTGGCCAAAAGTTTAGACACATATTGGAGAGACAATTTAATTCTGCGCTTCTCGAGAGAGGCTCCTCTGCTTCAACAAGCATCGAGTCTCTTGGGGATGTTCGAAAAGCCCCTAGACTAATTCTAATACCACTATTGTGAATAGCATCAAGAGGTTTTAGGTATGACTTCCTTGCAGAACCGTAAACTATAGAATTTTGATCTAACAAGTGACCTCTACAGATGGAGCAAAGTTTTTTGGTCAGCACCCCAATCAGTGCTACCAACGACCTTCAGTAGGTTCAGAGCTCTCTTACATTTAACTTTTAGTTGTTTTATGTGGGAAGTGAAATTCAGTTTGCTGTCAAACAACAAACCTAAGAATTTCACTTTCTTAACAACTTTAATAGGACTCCCATCAAGTTTTAACTCCGGATCGAGGTGATGTTTCTGAAGCTTACAAAAATGAACAAAATTTGTTTTCATCTTTGAAAATTTGAAACCGTTTTCTGTGGCCCATTTTTGAATTTTGTTTAGGCACAGCTGAAGTTTGCACTCTATAGCATTCATTTTCTTGCTGCTGTAGCAGATTAAAAAATCATCTACATACAACGAAGAATCTACCATATTCTCAATTGTCTCGATGATGCTATTAATTTTCACCGAAAAAAGGGTAACAGATAAGATACTACCCTGAGGAACCCCCAATTCCTGCGCGTGAGGATCAGATAACGTTGACCCAACACGAACCTGAAATTGGCGGTCCTTTAAAAAGTTTTCAATAAAAAGAGGCATACGCCCTCTCAACCCCATGTTAAAAAGATCTTTTAAAATCCCATACGTCCACGTTGTATCATATGCCTTCTCTAGATCAAAGAAGATGGTGACCACATGTTCTTTTCTAGCAAAGGCATTTCTAATAAACGTTTCAAGTCTGACCAAATGATCCACAGTACTCCTCTGGTTTCTGAAACCAGACTGAACATCAATATGGAAGTAAACGCCTTTGCTCATAAAACACTTAACACTAGCAAAGGCGTTGTAAGAACACAGGAACTATCTGGCATTCCTGAAACTGAAGTACAGATTGAATTAAAATCGCAGGGAATGAGCCTAGTTTAAAGAATAGAGATAAAAAAGTTGGCAATCTAATACCAACCAATACTTATATCTTCACATTCAATACAGCACAGCCACCAAAATCTATAAAAGTTGGTAACATGAACAGCAAAGTGGATTTGTACATCCCAAATCCACTTCGATGCTTCAAGTTTAAAAAATATGGACACAGTCAAAATAATTGTCGAGGACAAACGATATGCTTCAGGTGTGGCCAGCAACATCAAGAGCCATGTAACAATCCAATAAAGTGCGTAAACTGTCAGGGCAATCACATGTCATCTTCCGAAGATTGCCCTGTCTGGAAAAAAGAAAAAGCTATCCAAAAAAATAAAATGTGAAAAACAAATCAGTTTTCAGGAAGCCAGAGAAATTGTTACATCAATGCCTGGCATGAATGCATCAATTCCATCATATGCTACAGTAGTACATAACAAAAATATCAACACAATATACAGAATGCCAGACACAATATACATGGCTCAAGGGCACAATTCCATCTTTGCTTGAGGCCTTTACAATAGAACATAGTAATCCACAAGAACCAAAGTCGACTCAAACATCATCAGCCTCACAATCAACAACAGAAGATCTGAAAACAAATCAGAAGAAAGAACAAAATAAACCCAAACTAGATGAGAAAAAAGTGAAAGAAGCAATATCAGACGAGAAAAATGACCAAAGTAAACCGAAATCAAAACCTGAAAACCAACCTCTTGGCCATAGTCAGAGAAGAAACCAGGAAAAAACCAAAAAGAAACTAGAAAAAGCAAAGCAATTATCAGACAGAATATCTAAAGCTCTTCAAGACCCAATTACCCGCAACAGATTTGAAGAAATGGATGTCGGTGAGTGCATCGACGAAACGTCCGGGCACTCACGCTCCAACTCCTCTCAGAATAAATCCCCACGTAAAACATCACCTAAGAAAAACACGGGGGCAATTTCGCCCATACGTCCACCATCCAAATCACCTCTCAAACATGGATAATGCACCCAAACAAAATATTATACAGTGGAATTGTCGAGGTTTTTGAGCGAATTTTAATGAACTAGGTCTATTAAGCCAAAAATATAAACCTGCTGCTTTTTGCCTGCAGGGAACTCTTTTAAAGAAACCTGAGGCTCAAGATCATTCAGCCTTTAAGCATTACACACCATATAATGCCTGGGCAGATGATAATGATCTTCATATTCGTGGAACGAGTGTCTTGGTTAGGAACGACATCATTCATTGTTCTGTATCACAACAGAGAAATTTACAGGTTGTGGCGGTACGCCCAGCTTTGGACAAAACAGTTACACTTGGTTCTATTTACGTTTCACCAAGTAAAGCCTTAATACTGAATGATCTTGAGCTGCTGGTCCGACAATTCCCAACTCCATACATTTTGTTGGGTGATTTTAACGCTCATAACTCCCTTTGGGGTAATTCCTGCCGTCAAGAAGATGCAAAAAGCAAAACTGTAGAAGAGCTCATTACAAAATTCGACTTGTGCTTATTCAATGATGGACCTAGGGGAGTTTGATCATCCCCTACTAGGCGGGTCCTCGGGTGGCGGATAGAGGACGGCCTGCTCAATTGGACAGGTTTGCTAGTTTCTAATTGGCAGGTTTGCTCAATTGAGTTGGTTTGCTGCGAAATACACAAATACGCAGCCCCGGACCAAAATGATCAACCCTGCTAATACCATCTGGCAGGCACCTTGTTCTCCCGTGAGGTGCATTCCGAAGGCCCCGGAAGAAGGAATCCTGGCAGTTGAGGACTCGGGCCCCGGTTAGGGCAAGTCTCCAAGGATGAGGATCAGGTCGTAAACTCTGTTTGGCCCTGGTCTCCATTTTTTCAGATAATGTCCAAGACACTGCTTTGGCCCCAATTTCGGGAGTAGAAGGATGGTCGGATGGCCCGTTCTGGCCAATCGGGAGCCCCCACCCCAAAAAGTACTGGGTGTCGCGTCGGGGGGCATTTGGTGGTCATTCAATCAGTCATTTCTTTTATTCACTTACCATAATTGCCATTGTATACTGTTTTTCAACATTCTTATTTTTAACAACTATTAAATTTTGCTGCACTGTATGTTTCAGTTCTACGTGACTATTATTATGTTAATGCTTTGTAAAGTGATTGGTTGGATGATCGCTATCTGAAGACCTGGCACTCCCACACGCGGGTCAATCAGCCAGTGGAACACTTCGGTATCAACACTGGCTGAGTATACTGTTCCATACCAGGTATGTGGGAATACCGGCAACCCGGTGGGTTCACTGCAAAGCAGTAACCCTACCCCTTGTTGGACTCCGCGGTGGGTGGGAGCCGGGGCACTGAACTTTTAAAAAAATAAACATGGCTAAAATACCACAAAAACAACAAAAACGAGGGTACGAATTTCTATTTTCAGACAATGACTCCGACTCAGATCAAGACAAAGAACAAACCATTTTGAAAAGCTGGCCAAAATTTATCATTATATATGCTAACGATGAGAATTTATTTATTTATTTATTGGTGCTTAACGCCACATCGACAACAAAGGTCATATCGTGGCGAGAAAGTCATGAAAATGAGTTAAAAGGTGATGGTCAGGACTGCTTTTAAAAAGAAAAAAATTGTGATAGATGAACGATAATACAATGAAAATGTGAAAATGAATATTCATAAAGAAAGAAGAACAACAAATATAATACAAATCAACCTATTGATACCAAATCATGATGGGAAGATTAAAAGACAAAGCTCTAAAACTTGCTAAAAAGGTTGATTTCTTTTAGAAAAGACAAAATATATAAGCTTGCGCGGACTGGTAGTGTAAAAAAGGTCTCTAAGAGACTCCACAGTGAAAAACCGCCGCCTAACGTGATCGAAATCTGTACAATCTAAAAGAATGTGTTCCACTGACAGCCCCTGCTGACAAGGAACACATTCAGGTCGCAGAGTGCCCTCTAATAAGAAACTATGAGTGAGTCTGGTATGACCAATATGACATCGTGTAAGGATAACGTGATCTTTTCGACAAAGATGAGAAAGAGGATAATAATCAGACACAGTTGGTCGGAAACGGTGGAGCTTGTTATTGGTAGCTCCATCCCATTCCGACTGCCACAAAGACCGGATGTATTTAGAAATAAGTGGCTTGTAATCACTGTAAGGAATTGGAAAATCATTGATTGGCTTACTCAGAGCCTTTTTCGCTGCACTGTCTGCCCTGGTGTTACCAGCAATACCAACGTGTCCAGGTAACCAGCAAAACACAATATCATATTGGTCAGACTTCATTACAGTAAGTCGTTCACGAAGTGACAAGATTAGAGGGTTCCTCAACCTGGGGTTGAGAAGAGCCTGTAAACAAGAAAGAGAATCGGAGAAGATAATGGACTTCCATTCCTCTTCAGCCTCAATCTCATCGAGCGCAAGGTCAATAGCTTTTACCTCAGCTGTAAAAATGGAACTCGTATCAGGTATCCTGGTTGAGGTGGTCTGATCACCACTAACGACAGCAGATGATACTCTATCATTATCCTTGGATCCATCTGTATAGAACATAGTGTATGCTCTATAGTGAGACTTAATCTCGGCATACGCTTGCTTAAATTGCAAAGAATTTGTGTTTGCCTTTTTAGAAGAGGCCAGATCTAAAATAACCTTGGGTTTTGACAGACGCCAAGGGGGTATATTTGGTTTACGATTTTCTGCCACAGAATCTGGAGCAACACCAGTAGCCTCCATGTGGGTTTTGATTCTGAGTCCCAGTGGAGGAATCTGTTTTGGATTTTTATCAAAAAAAACTTTATTTAGAGGTTTAAAAACATAGCAGTAAGCAGGATTTGATGGATTTGCAGATAATTTTGAGACATATTGCAAAGAGAGTTTAATTCGACGCTTCTCAAGAGAAGGCTCGCCTGCTTCGATAAGAAGAGAATCTATAGGTGACGTACGAAACGCACCAAGGCTAATTCTGATACCACTATGATGGATGGCATCAAGAGGTTTCAGATAGGATTTCCTAGCCGAACCGTAAACCACACAACCATAATCCAACTTTGACCGTACAAGAGCTCTATACAGATGGAGCAGAGTTTTTTGGTCGGCACCCCAATCAGTGCTGCCAACAACTTTTAGCAGATTAAGTGCTTTCTTGCATTTAATTTTTAGTTGTTTGATGTGAGACCTAAAACTTAGTTTCTCATCAAACAACAAGCCAAGGAATTTCACTTCCTTTACAACTTTAAGTGGAGTTCCATCTAAAAATAACTCCGGATCCAGGTGGTGTTTCCGGAGTTTACAGAAATGAACACAATTTGTTTTACTTTTTGAAAACTTGAAACCATTTTCAGTAGCCCAGCGCTGAACCTTGTTTAAGGATAGCTGAAGTTTGTGCTCAATAGCAGGCATTTTCTTGCCACTGTAGCAGATGAGGAAATCATCTACATACAATGAAGAATCAACATTTGTTTCAATAGCTGTCACAATGCTGTTGATTTTTATTGAAAAAAGAGTAACAGATAGAATACTACCCTGAGGTACTCCCAATTCCTGGTCGTGAGGGTCAGATAATGTTGACCCAAGACGAACCTGGAAATTGCGGTCCTTTAAAAAATTTTCAATAAAAAGTGGCATTCTGCCTCTCAACTCCATGTTGAAGAGGTCTTTTAAAATCCCATACGTCCACGTAGTGTCATATGCCTTCTCCAGATCAAAGAACACGGCGACCACGTGTTCTTTTCTGGCAAAGGCATTTCTGATAAACGTTTCAAGGCGGACTAGATGATCAACCGTGCTTCTCTGGTTTCTGAAGCCACATTGAACATCTGCCAGCAGATTGTTCGATTCCAGAAACCAAACAAGCCGATCGTTGATCATTCTTTCCATGGTTTTGCAAAGGCAACTAGTGAGTGCTATTGGTCTATAGTTGCTTGGATTGCTGTGGTCCTTATCAGGCTTGGGAATAGGAATGATTGTTGCTTTGCGCCAGGAAGATGGAAACTGGCCAGTCACCCATATATCATTAAAAATAGAAAGTAAAAGCTTGAGCGATGAATTTGGCAAATGTTTTAAAATCTGATAATGTATTTCATCAGGACCAGTTGCTGTATCTTTTGCTTTACTCAATGACGCTAGTAGCTCATCAATAGAAAATGGTTCATTATAATTTTCATCATTATCAGATTGGAATTTTAGTTTTTGTTTCTCCTGTTGCTTTTTAACAGGGATAAATTGCGGAGTGCAATTTTCAGAAGAGGAATTTTTGGAAAAGGTAGAAGCTAGGGTGTTCGAAATATCTTTTTTTAGATGCTATTTTATTATTATTATGTTCGAGGTGCTGTACTGTAGATTTTAATTCTTTACCTTTAATTTTCTTGATCATTTTCAAGACCTTTTTGATGGGGGTATTTTGATTCAATCTTGAAACATAATTTTGCCAGGACGTTTTCTTCTTTTGTTTGATGGGCCGTCGGGCTTGTGCTCGACCAATACGTAATTTATCTAAATTATTCGTCGTTGGTGACTTATTAAAATCCCGTTCAGCCTTTTTGCGTTGATGAATAGCCTGTTTGCAATCCGTGTCGAACCATGGTTTATGGAAACGTTTTGGATTTGCCGAGGTTTTAGGAATGACTTGGCTTGCAATGTCAATCAACTCTGTGGTGAAGTGTTCAATCTGGTCAGTACTGTCCTGAAAGTTCTCCCGTGTGAGGCGTTCAGAACAAAGCGATGAGAAAGTGTCCCAGTCAGCCTTTTTAAAGTTCCACTGGGGCACCCTCTCATCATCCGCCGGAACTACACTCTCCAACACAATCGGAAAGTGGTCACTCCCGCACAAGTCATCTTCTGCCTTCCATGAAAAATCAAGGAAGACAGAAGGGCATGCAATTGTTAAATCAATTGAAGTGTAAGAACCAGATGCGGGGTGCAGGTAAGTATCTGACCCATCATTGAACAAGCACAAGTCATATTTTGTAATGAACTCTTCTACAGTTTTACCTTTTGCATCTTCTTGACTGCAGGAATTACCCCAAAGGGGGCTATGAGCGTTAAAATCACCCAACAAAATGTATGGAGTTGGGAGCTGTTGGATCAGTAGCTCAAGATCATTCAGTTGTAGGGTTTTACCCGGTGAAACGTAAATAGAACATAATGTAATTGTCTTGTCCACAGTTAGGCGTACCGCTACAGCCTGTAAATTTGATTGCAAAGATACAGGACTGTGAATAATGTCGTTTCTAACTAAGACAGACGTTCCTCGAATATGAAGATCACTATCATCTGCCCAGGCATTATACGAGGTATAATGCTTAAAAGCTGAATGACCTTGAGCCTCGGGTTTCTTTAAAAGAGTTTCCTGCAGGCAAAAAGCAGCAGGTTTATATTTTTGGCTTAAAAGGCCTAGTTCGTTAAAATTGGCTCTAAAACCTCGACAATTCCACTGTATTATATTGTGTTTAGGTGTATTACACATGTTTTGGTGGCGATTTTGATGGTGGACGTATGGGAGATATTGCCCCCGTAGTTCGCTTTGGTGACGTTTTGCGAGGAGATCTGCCCTGTGAAGAGTTTGGGCGTGATTTGGTGGAAAACGTGTCGTCGATGCACTCATCAACGGACATGCCTTCAATGCCGTCAAACATGTTGCTTGTAACAACATTTTGAAGGCGCTTGCTTATTCTGTCCGACTCTAGTTTTTGTCTTTCTTTTTTCTTCTCGTTTTTCTGACTCTGATTCAATTTTTGTCTATGCTGTGTATCTGCTTTGGTTGTATTTGTCTTATTGTTTTGTGCTTTAGATTTTTGATCTTTTTTATGTTCTGATTGAGATAAATGAGCTAACTGTTCTTGTTTTTGATTGGGTTGTGGCAGTTTTTCAGTTGTTTGGGTATCTGTATTTGTTTTGGTGGACTGTTGTGTTACTGGTTGATCTATGGTAAAAGCTTTCACTAAAGTCGGTATTGTTCCTTTGAGCCATGTATATTGTGTTTGGCACTCTACTGATTGAGTTGGCAGTTTCTGTGACAATTTCGTAGCATATGATGGAGATGACATATTCATACCTGGCATTGCTGTAACGATGTCTCTGGCCTCTTTAACACTTATTTGCCTTTCGCATTTCACTTTTTGAATTGTTTTCTCTTTTTTCCAGACAGGGCACTCTTTGGACGATGACATGTGATTGCCCTGACAGTTGATACATTTGATGGCATTGGAACATGGCTCTTGATGTTGTTGGCCGCATTTGTAACAGACTTCTTGACCTCTGCAGTTGTTTTGCCCATGTCCATATTTCTGACACTTGAAGCATCGAAGTGGATTTGGAATATATAAATCCACTTTGATGTTCATATAACCAATTTTGAGTGATTTGGGTGGCTGAGAAGAATCGAATGTTAATATGTAAGTATTTGTTTTAATAATTGATCCACCTTTTTTAATTTCAATATTTTTAACATCTGTTACACCTTGAGGTTCTAGTTCTTTGCATATCTCAAGTGTATCAATGCCATCAAGCTCCCTTGTTCTAATTACTCCTCTGCTGTTATTGAGGGTTTTGTGAGGGAATGCATTCACCTCCATGTCTGCAAGTTTATTATTTTTAAGTAGATTTAGTGCCTGGGCTTCTTTATTGCATTCGATCAGTAGAGCACCAGTTCTCAGCTTTTTGACGTTCTTAACAGTACCAGCAATTCCTTTTATAGCCTTTTCTAGGGCAAAAGGGTTGATATTGGTAGCCCTTTTACCCTCTTCAGCAGCATAAACAATAATAAATTTTGGCCATTTTCTTGTATGTTTTGAAATTTCTAGATCAGAGTCAGAATCAGAATCTGAATAAATAAAATCGTGACCTCGTTTCTGTTTTTTTATGTTGGTTGCCATATTGTGTAGTTGATAAAATTCTTCTGCCTATGACTCCCACCCTTACTCTGAGCCCAACCTGGGGGGTTAATGTCGCGGATGCCCAGCGAACAGCACCAGAAGTACATAAGAAGTATACTCCCCCAGCGTTGATGCTAATGCATACCGCTGGAGGATTGACCCGTCGAATGTAAATGGGAAGTGCCAGGTCGTGGCAGCCATTCAACCAACCATTTCATTAAAAACGAGTACATCAAGAACTACTACTGATTGATGATCAACGCAGACAGCGCAACAAAACGAAAGCTGTTAAACAAGTATTAAGATCATTAAAGATCGGTACAGGGTAGTAGTGATAAAATCTAAATAAAAGAAATGACTGGCTGATTGACCACCCAATGCCCCCCGACGTGACACCCGATATTTTTGGGGTTGGGGGCTCCCGATTGGTCAGACCGGGCCATCCGACCATCTGTCTACTCCCGAAATTGGGGCCAAAGCAGGTTGTTGGACATTATCTCCGAAATGGAGACCAGGGCTCCATCCCGGAGACTCCCCTAACCGGGGCCCGAGTCCTCAACCACCAGGATTCCTTCTTCCGGGGCCTTCAGAACGCACCTCACGGGAGAACAAGGTGCCTGCCAGATGGTATTAGCAGGGTTGATCATTTTGGTCCGGGGCTGCGTATTCGTGTATTTCGCAGCGAACCAGCTCAATTGAGCAAACCTGCCAATCAAAAATTAGCAAACCTGCCCAATTGAGCAGGCCGTCCTCTATCCGCCACCCGAGGACCCGCCTAGTAGGGGACGATCAAACCCCCCTAGGAACGATGAGAATAAAAAAGCATCTGATATTAATCCATTTGCTTTAGAAAAAGCCATAAAAGGAATAGCTGGTGATGTTAAAAATGTTAGAAAGTTAAGATCAGGGGCAATTCTAATTGAATGTAAACGAGAAATGCAGGCCTTGAATTTACTTAACACAGATAAACTCGTTGATATGGAGGTCAATACCTTTACCCATAAAACATTAAACAGCTGCAAAGGTGTTGTACGTACTAAGGAACTGTCAGGCATTGATGTATTGGAAATTCAAAAAGAACTAGAATCACGGGAGGTTACTAACGTTAAAAGGATTGAAATTAAAAAAGAAGGAAAGCCTATACAAACAAATATTTACATACTGACATTTAACTCCTCTCAGCCATCAAAATCATTGAAAGTAGGATACATGAACATCGGAGTGGATTTATTCATTCCAAATCCACTTCGAAGTTTCAAATGTCAGAAATATGGTCACGGACAAAATAATTGTAGAGGAAGAAATATCTGTTTTAAATGTGGCGAAGAACGTCCGGACCCTTGCATAAATACCATCAAGTGTTGTAACTGCCAGGGCAATCATGTGGCTGCATCAAAGGATTGCCCTGTTTGGAAAAGAGAAAAAGAAATTCAAAAAGTTAAATGCGAAAGACAAATCAGTTTTAAGGAGGCGAGAACAATAGTGACATCAATGCCTGGCATGAACCTATCATCACCAACTTATGCAAAATAATTAACACAAAAATTACCAACAACTTCAGTGGAATGTCAAACGCAATACACGTGGCTTAAAGGGACGATTCCCTCTTTAGTACAGGGTTTCACAATAGAACAAACAGAGATACAGTCAACACAAACAAATTCCACAACACAAACAACAGAAAAATTAAAAGCAGGACAAACACAGGGGGGAACCAAAGATTTAACAAAATCAGAACAGAAAAAAGAACAAAATCCCAAACCAACAGATGATAAAACAGAACGAAAAGTAGGAAAGGATACGCCCAAACCTGTACAAACTAAGGAACATAACACTTATTCAGAACGGTTCAGTCCCACAAGATCTAATTTCTCACCTTTACCCTCCTACAATAATCCGATTATAAGGAATTAAGCTTCGTCCCACATGGTCTAATTTTCATGTTAAGTGGACTGCAACAACTGTCTGGGTGACACTATTTTATTTTTGCAGGGGTGTTTTATTGTTCTGCTTTGGGATGTTGAAATGAATCATGATTGTTTTTTTTATCAGATAGTGAGGTAGAAAATTCAAAGAAAATACAAAAACAACACAGTGTTATGATAACATAGTTGTTTTCCCTATAAACAGTTATCACTGATTGTTCATTGATTGGTTTTTACACTACATCTATTGAAAACAACATCTATTAAAATTTTAATCAAATGGTAATATTTCAAAGTGAATTGTTTTCACAATTGATAGAAGCCACGTTTGTTTGAATTTGACCTAGCAGTTCTATGTAAGTCGTACAGAAATTTCGGAAAATCATCAAAATGGCAAACGTACTTGTTGCAGTATCATTCATTCCAACATCACGAGGAGGTCGTCTTTTATACCACGGCGGGTTTAGGTTCAAAGTTAACAGAGAGAAAAGTGGAGTAACTTATTGGAGATGTACAGAAAAAACTTGCAAAGGTACCTTGCAGACGAGTGGCGACATGCTGCTAAAAACTGGAACAGTTGATCACAACCATCCGTCCTCACCATTTATTTATGATATTGACGTATTCAAAGGTAGACCCTAGGGGGGTTTGATCACCCCCTACTAGGCGGGTCCTCAGGTGGCGGATAGAGGACGGCCTGCTCAATTGGGCAGGTTTGCTAATTTCTAATTGGCAGGTTTGCTCAATTGAATTGGTTCGCTACGAAATACATAAATACGCAGCCCCGGACCAAAATGATCAATCCTGCTAATACCATCTGGCAGGCACCTTGTTCTCCCGTGAGGTGCGTTCCGAAGGCCCCGGAAGAAGGAATCCTGGCAGTTGAGGACTCGTGGCCCCGGTTAGGGCAGTCTCCGGGATGGAGCCCTGGTCTCCATTTCGGAGATAATCTTGTTCAACACACTGCTTTGGCCCCAATTTCGGGAGTAGAAGGATGGTCGGATGGTCCGTTCTGGCCAATCGGGAGCCCCCACCCCAAAAAGTACTGGGTGTCACGTCGGGGGGCATTTGGTGGTCATTCAATCAGTCATTTCTTTTAATCATTTATCATAATTGCCATTGTGTACTGTTTTTAAACACATATTTTAATCAAATACTTAGTTTTGCTGCACTGTTTGTTTCAGTTTCACGTGGTGACCTTCATTACAGTGTTTTATCAAGTGATTGGTTGGATGATCACCATCTGAAGACCTGGCACTTCCACACACGGGCCAATCAGCCAGTGGCATACTTCGGTATCAACACTGGCTGAGTATACTGCCCCATACCAGGTATGTGGGAATACCGGCAACCCGGTGGGTTCACTGCAAAGCAGTAACCCTACCCCTTGTTGGACTCCGCGGTGGGTGGGAGCCGGGGCAGCGAACGTTCAAATAATTAAACATGGCATCCCAAAAAACACAAATCAAACGACCTTTTTTAGATACTGGACTTAGAGACTCTGATTCTGATGAAGAACTAGTAAAATCATTGCTTCCACCTGAAGACAACCTACCAAAGTTCATTCTACTTCATTCGACAGATGACAATAAAAAACTTAGTAATGTTAACCCGTTCGCACTTGACAAAGCCATCAAAGGTATAGCGGGAACAGTAAAAGAAATAAAGAAATTACGTTCAGGAGATTTACTAATACAGTGTAACAGACAGATCCAAACATTCAACCTACTTCATACAACAAAATTAATTGATATCAACATTACAGCAAATTACCACAAAACTTTAAACTCCAGCAAAGGCGTAATAAGAACTCCTGAGCTGAGTGATATGACCGAAACTGAAATTACATGTGAATTAAAACCACAAGGAATCACCTCTGTAAAACGAATTGAGATCAACAAACAAGGCAATAAAATTAAAACCAATACTTATATCTGTACCTTTGATGGCACTAAGCCCCCTAAAGCACTTAAAATTGGTTACTTGAATGTTCGAGTGGATTTGTATATCCCAAATCCACTTCGATGTTTCAAGTGCCAAAAGTTTGGACATGGTCAGAATTCTTGTCGTGGAAAACAAATCTGCTTCAAATGTGGTCTGAGCCATGAAGAACCATGCAACATAACTGTTTATAAATGCATCAACTGTCAGGGCAATCACATGTCATCATCTAAGGATTGCCCTGTATGGAAAAAAGAGAAACTCATACAGAAAATTAAATGTGAGAAGCAGATTAGTTTTAAGGAGGCCCGGGAATTTGTTGTAACAATGCCGGGGATGAATTTACCACCATCATCTTATGCAAATGCTATTAAACATACTACTATAACTACAAAATCAGTGCAATGTCAAACAGATCTCACGTGGCTTAATAACACAGAACCCAAATCTATAAATCCATTTAGCATTATACAAACAACAAACACGAATAGCTCATCTACTCAAACTAAGACAACAGAAAATAAAAATAAAGGCAAAAAGGTTAGTGAAACGTCAAGTGACCAATCACAATCTAGTCAACGTCAGAGTCAGAGTCAAAATCAAAGTCAAAAAAGTAAAAAAGAAAAAAAGAAAACCCTTTCAGATCGAATTCCTAAATTTTCTAGAGATATTGTCACTAGAAATAGATATGAAGCTTTTGAGGAAATGTCTGTGGACGAATGTCTCATAGAAACATTTTCAAATAATCCCTTCCCCTCATTTCAGGGAAGGTCCCCGCGCAAAACTTCACCAAAAAGAACTACGGGGGCAATTTCACCCATACGACCACCTTCAAAATCACCTTCCAAACATGCATAGTACACCAAAACAAAATATAATACAGTGGAATTGTCGAGGTTTTAGAGCTAATTTTAATGAACTTGGTCTTCTCAGCCAAAAGTATAAACCTGCTGCTTTTTGCCTGCAGGAAACTCTTTTAAAGAAACCCGAGTCTCAAGATCATTCAGCTTTTAAGCATTATACATCGTATAATGCCTGGGCAGATGATAATGATCTTCATATTCGTGGAACGACTGTCTTGGTTAGGAACGACATCATTCACAGTTCTGTACCATTACAGACAAATTTACAGGCTGTGGCGGTACGCCTAACTTTAGACAAAACTGTTACACTTTGTTCTATTTACGTTTCGCCAAGTAAAGCCTTACAACTGAATGACCTTGAGCAGCTGGTCCGACAACTCCCAACTCCATACATTTTGTTGGGTGATTTTAATGCACATAGCCCTCTTTGGGGTGATTCCTGCAGTCAAGAAGATGTAAAAGGCAAAACTGTAGAAGAGTTCGTTACAAAATATGATCTGTGTTTGTTTAATGATGGTTCAGACACTTATCTGCACCCCGCATCTGGCTCTTACACTTCAATTGATCTAACAATTGCATGCCCTTCTGTCTTCCTTGATTTTTCACCATCATTCAGCTTTTAAGCATTATACATCGTATAATGCCTGGGCAGATGATAATGATCTTCATATTCGTGGAACGACTGTCTTGGTTAGGAACGACATCATTCACAGTTCTGTACCATTACAGACAAATTTACAGGCTGTGGCGGTACGCCTAACTTTAGACAAAACTGTTACACTTTGTTCTATTTACGTTTCGCCAAGTAAAGCCTTACAACTGAATGACCTTGAGCAGCTGGTCCGACAACTCCCAACTCCATACATTTTGTTGGGTGATTTTAATGCACATAACCCCCTTTGGGGTAATTCTTGCAGTCAAGAAGACGCAAAGGGTAAAACTGTAGAAGAGTTCATTACAAAATATGACTTGTGCTTGTTCATTGATGGGTCAGATACTTATCTGCACCCCGCATCTGGCTCTTACACTTCAATTGATCTAACAATTGCATGCCCTTCTGTCTTCCTTGATTTTTCTTGGAAGGTAGAAGGTGACTTGTGCGGGAGTGACCACTTTCCGATTGTGCTGGAGAGTGTAGTTCCGGCGGATGATGAGAGGGTGCCCCAGTGGAACTTTAAAAAGGCTGACTGGGACACTTTCTCATCGCTTTGTTCTGAACGCCTCACACGGAAGAAATTTCAGGACAGTACTGACCAGATTGAGCACTTCACCACAGAGTTGATTGACATTGCAAGCCAAGTCATTCCTAAAACCTCGGCAAATCCAAACCGTTTCCATAAACCATGGTTCGACACGGATTGCAAACAGGCTATTCATCTACGCAAAAAGGCTGAACGGGATTTTAATAAGTCACCAACGACGAATAATTTAGATAAATTACGTATTGGTCGAGCACAAGCCCGACGGCTCATCAAACAAAGGAAGAAATCGTCCTGGCAAAATTATGTTTCAAGATTGAATCAAAATACCCCCATCAAAAAGGTCTGGAAAATGATCAAGAAAATTAAAGGTAAAGAATCAAAATCTACAGTACAGCACCTCGAACATAATAATAATAAAATAACATCTAAAAAAGATATTTCGAACACCCTAGCTTCTACCTTTTCCAAAAATTCCTCTTCTGAAAATTGCACTCCGCAATTTATCCCTGTTAAAAAGCAACAGGAGAAACAAAAACTAAAATTCCAAACTGATAATGATGAAAATTATAATGAACCATTTTCTATTGATGAGCTACTAGCGTCATTGAGTAAAGCAAAAGATACAGCAACTGGTCCTGATGAAATACATTATCAGATTTTAAAACATTTGCCAAATTCATCGCTCAAGCTCTTTTACTTTCTATTTTTAATGATATATGGGTGACTGGCCAGTTTCCATCTGACTGGCGCAAAGCAACAATCATTCCTATTCCCAAGCCTGATAAGGACCACAGCAATCCAAACAACTATAGACCAATAGCACTCACTAGTTGCCTTTGCAAAACCATGGAAAGAATGATCAACGATCGGCTTGTTTGGTTTCTGGAATCGAACAATCTGCTGGCAGATGTTCAATGTGGCTTCAGAAACCAGAGAAGCACGGTTGATCATCTAGTCCGCCTTGAAACGTTTATCAGAAATGCCTTTGCCAGAAAAGAACACGTGGTCGCCGTGTTCTTTGATCTGGAGAAGGCATATGACACTACGTGGACGTATGGGATTTTAAAAGACCTCTTCAACATGGGGTTGAGAGGCAGAATGCCACTTTTTATTGAAAATTTTTTAAAGGACCGCAATTTCCAGGTTCGTCTTGGGTCAACATTATCTGACCCTCACGACCAGGAATTGGGAGTACCTCAGGGTAGTATTCTATCTGTTACTCTTTTTTCAATAAAAATCAACAGCATTGTGACAGCTATTGAAACAAATGTTGATTCTTCATTGTATGTAGATGATTTCCTCATCTGCTACAGTGGCAAGAAAATGCCTGCTATTGAGCGCAAACTTCAGCTATCCTTAAACAAGGTTCAGTGCTGGGCTACTGAAAATGGTTTCAAGTTTTCAAAAAGTAAAACAAATTGTTTTCATTTCTGTAAACTCCGGAAACACCACCTGGATCCGGAGTCATTTTTAGATGGAACTCCACTTAAAGTTGTAAAGGAAGTGAAATTCCTTGGCTTGTTGTTTGATGAGAAACTAAGTTTTAGGTCTCACATCAAACAACTAAAAATTAAATGCAAGAAAGCACTTAATCTGCTAAAAGTTGTTGGCAGCACTGATTGGGGTACCGACCAAAAAACTCTGCTCCATCTGTATAGAGCTCTTGTACGGTCAAAGTTGGATTATGGTTGTGTGGTTTACGGTTCGGCTAGGAAATCCTATCTGAAACCTCTTGATGCCATCCATCATAGTGGTATCAGAATTAGCCTTGGTGCGTTTCGTACGTCACCTATAGATTCTCTTCTTATCGAAGCAGGCGAGCCTTCTCTTGAGAAGCGTCGAATTAAACTCTCTTTGCAATATGTCTCAAAATTATCTGCAAATCCATCAAATCCTGCTTACTGCTATGTTTTTAAACCTCTAAATAAAGTTTTTTTTGATAAAAATCCAAAACAGATTCCTCCACTGGGACTCAGAATCAAAACCCACATGGAGGCTACTGGTGTTGCTCCAGATTCTGTGGCAGAAAATCGTAAACCAAATATACCCCCTTGGCGTCTGTCAAAACCCAAGGTTATTTTAGATCTGGCCTCTTCTAAAAAGGCAAACACAAATTCTTTGCAATTTAAGCAAGCGTATGCCGAGATTAAGTCTCACTATCGAGCATACACTATGTTCTATACGGATGGATCCAAGGATAATGATAGAGTATCATCTGCTGTCGTTAGTGGTGATCAGACCACCTCAACCAGGATACCTGATACGAGTTCCATTTTTACAGCTGAGGTAAAAGCTATTGACCTTGCGCTCGATGAGATTGAGGCTGAAGAGGAATGGAAGTCCATTATCTTCTCCGATTCTCTTTCTTGTTTACAGGCTCTTCTCCACCCCAGGTTGAAGAACCCTCTAATCTTGTCACTTCGTGAACGACTTACTGTAATGAAGTCTGACCAATATGATATTGTGTTTTGCTGGTTACCTGGACACGTTGGTATTGCTGGTAACACCAGGGCAGACAGTGCAGCGAAAAAGGCTCTGAGTAAGCCAATCACTGATTTTCCAATTCCTTACAGTGATTACAAGCCACTTATTTCTAAATACATCCGGTCTTTGTGGCAGTCGGAATGGGATGGAGCTACCAATAACAAGCTCCACCGATTCCGACCAACTGTGTCTGATTATTATCCTCTTTTTCATCTTTGTCGAAAAGATCTCGTTATCCTTACAAGATGTCATATTGGTCATACCAGACTCACTCATAGTTTCTTATTAGAGGGCACTCTGCGACCTGAATGTGTTCCTTGTCAGCAGGGGCTGACAGTGGAACACATTCTTTTAGATTGTACAGATTTCGATCACGTTAGGCGGCGGTTTTTCACTGTGGAGTCTCTTAGAGATCTTTTTTACACTACCAGTCCGCGCAAGCTTTTGTCTTTTCTAAAAGAAATCAACCTTTTTAGCAAGTTTTAGAGCTTTGTCTTTTAATCTTCCCATCATGATTTGGTATCAATAGGTTGATTTGTATTATATTTGTTGTTCTTCTTTCATTATGAATATTCATTTTCACATTTTCATTGTATTATCGTTCATCTATCACAATTTTTTTCTTTTTAAAAGCAGTCCTGACCATTACCTTTTAACTCATTTTCATGACTTTCTCGCCACGATATGACCTTTGTTGTCGATGTGGCGTTAAGCACCAATAAATAAATAATAATAAAGGTAGACTTTTTGAAAGATGCAGAACAAAGACAACCACAATAACACGAATCTACGATGATGAACTTTCAACTATCAGACAAAACCATCAGTTGTTACCAGGGGATTTTATTGAACATCTTCCAACTTTTGCATGTATGAGATCAGCCATGTATAGAGAGCGCCAAAAGACAATTCCAAAAATACCAACAAGTAGGATGTCAGTGCAACTTGATGGTGAATGGTGCCAAACTGATGCTGGTGAACCATTTCAAATCATTAATCATGGAGACACAGATAAAATAATGGCTTTTGCAACAAGAGAGAACCTGGAGCATCTTTGCAATGCAGATACTATTTATGCAGATGGGACATTCTATTCATCGCCAAAGTTTTTTCTTCAGATTTACACTTTGCATGCAGAAATTCAAAACATAATGTATCCACTAGTTTACTTTATACTACCAAACAAGAAACAAGCTACATATACGACTGCATTTGAAATGCTTAAAGATAAAATGGAAAACTACAACATGAATCTACAACCCGAGACATTTCAGATTGATTTTGAAAAAGCTGCTGCAAATGCAGCCACGTCGGCTTTTGATGGTGTACATATTCGTGGCTGTTTCTTCCACTATGCACAGTCTCTTTGGAGGAAAATCCAGAACCTTGGTCTAACCAGCAAATATAAAGAGGACTGTGAGTTTCACCGCCTAGCCGCTAGGGCCAAAACCCTCCCATTAGTACCAGTTGACGAGGTTGGGGAAGTGTGGGTTAATGCAATTGCCGAGAGTCCTGATAGTCCACCAGTAACTGATTTCATGGACTATATGACAACAACATGGATAGATGATGGACAATGGGATAAACCAACATGGAATCATTTTTGCAATAACGGACATCGAACGAATAACAATTTAGAAGGGTGGCACAGTAGGCTCAATGCATTGACAACATGTCACCCAAACATCTTCGAATTCTTGAGACTTATAAAGAGAGAGCAGTCGAGGACTCAAGTGAGAATAGCTCAACAGCGTGGCCACCCAAAGGAACCGAGTAGAAAAAGGAAATACGTCTGCTAAGGAAAGTTTTCAAAATGGCACTTTGCGGTTGATGGACTATGTAGATTTATTTATTTATTTATTGGTGCTTAACACCACATCAGCAGCTAAGGCTATATCGTGGCGAGAAACCAGAGAAAAGTAAAAAGTCAATATTATGAAGTAAAAGATTGAATAAAAACAAAGGATCATCACAATAGACATGTCAAAGACAAGAATAATTTAAATAACAATGAGCAATGAGATAAGTGAAAGATGTCTACTTCTAAATCAACCTGATGAACTGAGCTTGATGAGTCTAGATTAAAAGAATAAAAACAATTTTAAAATTTGTTAAAAAGGTTGATTACTTTCAAAAAAGATACAATTTTGTGTGGGCTCGTATTGTAAAATAGATCTCTAAGGGATCCAGCTGTGAAGTACTGCCCTCTAACAAGATTAAAATCAGTACAATTTAAGAGAATGTGCTCCACTGACAACACCTGCTGACATGGAACACATTCTGGTCGCATATTACCCTCCAACAGAAAGGAATGTGTAAGTCGTGTGTGACCAACATGACATCGTGTCAGAATAACATGATCTTTTCTACAGAGGTTACTGGATGGGTAGTGATCAAATATGTTTGGTCGGAAGCGATGGAGCTTGTTATTTGTCGCCCCATCCCATTCCGCCTGCCACATAGATTTGATGTAACAACTAATATGAGGCTTAAAATCACTGAAAGGGATCTTAAAATCAGTGAGAGGCTTGGTTACAGCCTGTTTTGCTGCACTGTCTGCTCTGGTGTTACCAGCGATACCTACATGTCCGGGTAACCAGCAAAACACGATATCATATTGGTCAGACTTGAGAGTTGTTAACTTCTCACGAAGTTCCAAAATGAGAGGGTTCTTCAACCTGGGGTTGATCAAAGCAAGCAAAGAGGAAAGAGAGTCAGAAAAAATAATCGTCTTCTTTTCCTGTACATTTTCGATATGTTCAAGTGCAAGTTGTATAGCTTTAACTTCAGCTGTGTAAATAGAACTCTGATTCGGTATTCTGATTGAGGTGATACCATCACCAGTAACAGAAGCTGATGATACTTTGTCACCATCTTTAGATCCATCTGTATAGATCCTTGTATATGTACTATACTTGGACTTTATTTCGGCATATTTTTGTTTGAACTGCAAGGAATTGGTATCAGATTTTTTGGAAGAAGCAAGGTCCAAAATAACTGTAGGTTTTTTAAGATGCCAAGGAGGAATGTGTGATTTACGGTTTTCTTTTATAGATTCAGAATCAAGGCTCCATGTGGGGTTTAACTCTAATTCCCAATGGAGGAATATGTTTCGGATGTCGGTTAAAAAAAGTCAACATTTTGATGTTCTGAAATACAATTAAAAGCAGGATTTGAAGGATTGGCCAAAAGTTTAGACACATATTGGAGACAATTTAATTCTGCGCTTCTCGAGAGAGGGCTCCTCTGCTTCAACAAGCATCGAGTCTATTGGGGATGTTCGAAAAGCCCCTAGACTAATTCTAATACCACTATTGTGAATAGCATCAAGTGGTTTTAGGTATGACTTCCTTGCAGAACCGTAAACTATAGAACCGTAATCTAATTTTGATCGAACAAGTGACCTATACAGATGGAGCAAAGTTTTCTAGTCAGCACCCCAATCAGTGCTACCAACGACCTTCAGTAGGTTCAGAGCTCTCTTACATTTAACTTTTAGTTGTTTTATGTGGGAAGTGAAATTCAGTTTGCTGTCAAACAACAAACCTAAGAATTTCACTTCCTTAACAACTTTAATAGGACTCCCATCAAGTTTTAACTCCGGATCGAGGTGATGTTTCCGAAGCTTACAAAAATGAACACAATTTGTTTTCATCTTTGAAAATTTGAAACCGTTCTCCGTGGCCCATTTTTGAATTTTGTTTAGGCACAGCTGAAGTTTGCGCTCTATAGCATTCATTTTCTTGCTGCTGTAGCAGATTAAAAAATCATCTACATACAACGAAGAATCTACCATATTCTCAATTGTCTCGATGATGCTATTAATTTTCACCGAAAAAAGGGTAACCGATAAGATACTACCCTGAGGAACCCCCAATTCCTGCTCGTGAGGATCAGATAACGTTGACCCAACACGAACCTGAAATTGGCGGTCCTTTAAAAAGTTTTCAATAAAAATAGGCATACGCCCTCTCAACCCCATGTTAAAAAGATCTTTTAAAATCCCATACGTCCACGTTGTATCATATGCCTTCTCTAGATCAAAGAAGATGGCGACCACATGTTCTTTTCTAGCAAAGGCATTTCTAACAAACGTTTCAAGTCTGACCAAATGATCCACAGTACTTCTCTGGTTTCTGAAACCACACTGAACATCCGCAAGCAGATTGTTCGATTCCAGAAACCAGACAAGTCGGTCATTGATCATCCTCTCCATGGTTTTGCACAGACAACTGGTTAAGGCAATAGGCCTGTAATTGCTTGGGTTGCTGTGATCTTTATCAGGCTTAGGAATAGGAATTATAGTTGCTTTACGCCAGGATGGTGGGAACTGGCCAGTCACCCAAATGCCATTAAAAATGGACAATAAAAGTTCCAGAGATGTTTGTGGCAGATGCTTTAAAATTTGGTAGTGAATTTCATCGGGACCAGTGGCAGTATCCTTTGCTCTATGCAAAGAGTTACGTAACTCTTCCATAGAGAATGGTTCATTGTAATCCTCTAAATTGTTGGAGGTAAATTTGATCTTTTGTTTTTCTTGCTGTTTTTTAATTTTTATAAATTCTGGATTACAATTTTTAGACGACGAATGTTTTGAAAATGTAGAGGCCAAAGTATTTGAAATTTCTGTTTTAGATGTAATTGAGGTGTTGTTTTCCTTCAGGTGTTGTACAGTTGATTTTGTTTCTTTTCCTTTAATCTTTTTAATCATTTTCCAAATTTTAGTGATAGGGGTGTTTTGGTTAATCTTAGAAATGTAAGTTTCCCAAGAACTTTTCTTTTTTTGTTTTATATGTCGTCTTGTTTTTGCCCGATTTATACGAAGTTTGTCTAAATTATGTGTAGTTGGTGACTTGTTAAATTCCCTTTCAGCTTTCTTACGATCCTTTATAGCCTGTTTACATTCAATATCAAACCATGGTTTGGTGAAACGTTTTGGATTTGCCGAGGTTTTAGGGATGACTGTGTTTGCAATGTCAAGCAGCTCGTTTGTAAAATGTTTTATTTGGTCAGCACTATCTTGAAATTTCTCCCGTGTGAGGCGTTCAGAACAAAGCGATGAAAAAGTGTCCCAGTCAGCTTTTTTAAAGTTCCACTGGGGCACTCTCTCATCGGCCGCCGGAACTACACTCTCCAATACAATTGGAAAGTGATCACTCCCGCACAAGTCATCTTCTACCTTCCACGAAAAATCGAGGAAGATAGAAGGGCATGCAATTGAAAGATCAATCGATGTATACGAACCAGATGCGGGGTGCAGATAAGTGTCTGAACCATCATTAAACAAACACGTCATATTTGGTAATGAACTCTTCTACACTTTTACCTTTTACGTCTTCTTGACTGCAGGAAGCTCCCCAAAGAGGGTTATGTGCATTAAAATCAACCAACAAAATGTACGGAGTTGGGAGTTGTTGGACCAATAACTCAAGATCATTCAGCTGTAGCGTTTTACTCGGTGAAACGTAAATAGAACATAAGGTGATTGTCTTGTCTAAGGTTAGGCGTACCGCTACAGACTGTAAATTTGATTGCAAAGATACAGGACTGTGAATAATGTCGTTTCTAACCAAGACGGACGTTCCACGAATATGAAGATCAGTTTCATCTGCCCAGGCATTATACGATGTATAATGCTTAAAGGCTGAATGATCCTGAGCCTCGGGTTTCTTTAAAAGAGTCTCGTGCAGGCAAAAAGCAGCAGGTTTATATTTTTGGCTTAGAAGACCAAGTTCATTGAAATTAGCTCTAAAACCTCGACAATTCCACTGTATGATATTATTTCTCTGTGTATTATCCATATTTGGTTGAAGTTTGGGATGGTGGACGTATGGGCGATATTGCTCCAGTGTGTTTCTTTGGTGATTTTGTTTTGGGGGACTTATTCTGAGATGTTGAGCGCAGTTGCTCGAACATTTCGTCAATGCCGTCACCGACATCCATCTTCTCAAAACCTTCAAACCTGTTACGTGTAACAGGGTCTTGAAGGGCCTTTGGTGTTCTGTCTGATAACTGTTTTTGTTTTTTTTCTTTCTCTAATTTCTTTTTTTCCAAATTTTCCTGTTTTTTTCTCTGACTCTGACTTAGATTTTGCTGCTGAGATTTCTGTATATGATCTGTTTTGGAATTTGTGTTGTCGTTTCTAGTTGACTTATTGTTGTCCTGTCTTATTTCCGCTGGTGTAGATTTTTGTTGTGAATGTTCCTTTATGTGTTGTGTCTTAATAATTTCCTGATCAGTGGTGTTTGTTTGTGTTGATCTCACTTGAGCTGAATTGTTATTTCCTATGGTAAAAGCCTGTGATGAGGTTGGTATTGCACCCTTGAGCCAAGTGTATTCAGTTTGGCATGCAACTGATTCAGTTGATTTCTTTTGCTTCAAGGTTGAGGCATAAGATGGTATTGATATATTCATGCCAGGCATTGATGTTACGATGTCTCTGGCCTCCTTAAAACTAATCTGTTTTTCACACTTTACTTTTTGTATCAACTTCTCCTTCTTCCATACGGGGCAATCCTTAGATGATGACATATGATTGCCCTGACAGTTGATACATTTAAATATTGTTGTTTCACATGGCCCTTCATGAGTTAAGCCGCATTTAAAACATACTTCTTTGCCTCGGCAGGAACTCTGCCCATGCCCAAACTTTTGGCACCTGAAGCATCGAAGTGGATTTGGAACATATAAATCCACTCCGACATTCAAATAACCAATTTTGATAGCTTTTGGTGGTTTAGTGCTATCAAAGGTGCAAATATAAGTATTGGTCTTAATTTGTTTACCCTCTTTTTTAATTTCTACCCGTCTGACAGCTGTTATTCCTTGCGGTTTCAGTTCAAGTGTAATATCTATTTCCTGCATGCCAGCCAGTTCCCGTGTTCTTATGACACCTTTGCTATTTAAAGGTTTAGTATTTAAGGTTTTATGATAGTCAGCTTTAATATTAAAATCCATAATTTTAGTAGTGTGTAGAAGATTTTGAACTTGAGCTTGTTTAATACACTGTATTAATATATCTCCTGATCTTAATTTTTTGATATCCTGAACAGTTCCTGCAATGCCCTTTATAGCTTTATCAAGAGCAAAGCGATTAATAGTGCTAAGTTTTGTAGTTTCGTCCGTTGAGTGCAGCAGAATTAATTTAGGTATGTTATCTTCAGGTGGTAATAAAGATGCGATCAAATCTTCGTCAGAGTCAGAGTTTCCTAAATCAGTAGCAGAGAAAAGTCTTTTGGTTTTGTTTGGTTTAGATGCCATGGTAGTATTATAAATTGTTCACTGCCCCGGCTCCCACCCACCACGGAGTCCAACAAGGGGTAGGGTTACTGCCCTGCAGTGAACCCACCGGGTTGCCGGTATTCCCACATACCTGGTATGGGGCAGTATACTCAGCCAGTGTTGATACCGAAGTATGCCACTGGCTGATTGGCCCGTGTGTGGAAGTGCCAGGTCTTCAGATGGCAAACATCCAACCAATCACTTTATAAAACACTGTAATTACGGTTGCCACGTGAAACTGAAACAAACAGTGCAGCAGAAATAAGTATTTGGTTAAAAAATTAGTTTAAAAACATCACACAATGGCAATTATGATAAATGATTAAAAGAAATGACTGATTGAATGGCCACCAAATGCCCCCCGACGTGACACCCAGTACTCTTTGGGGTGGGGCTCCCGATTGGCCAGAACGGACCATCCGACCATCCTTCTACTCCCGAAATTGGGGCCAAAGCAGTGTGTTGAACAAGATTATCTCCGAAATGGAGACCAGGGCTCCATCCCGGAGACTGCCCTAACCGGGGCCACGAGTCCTCAACTGCCAGGATTCCTTCTTCCGGGGCCTTCGGAATGCACCTCACGGGAGAACAAGGTGCCTGCCAGATGGTATTAGCAGGATTGATCATTTTGGTCCGGGGCTGCGTATTTATGTATTTCGCAGCGAACCAACTCAATTGAGCAAACCTGCCAATTAGAAATTAGCAAACCCGCCCAATTGAGCAGGCCGTCCTCTATCCGCCACCTGAGGACCCGCCTAGTAGGGGATGATCAAACCCCCCCTAGGGAATATGTAGATAAAGTCAGCCATTTATTAGGGGATTGGGAGTAAAAAAACTTAATTCTTAATGTTAACCAGTATACATTCATTTTTATTGTCATATTCATTCATTAATTTATCCATTCATTCATTTATTGTCAGATTTATTCATTCACTCATTTATTCATTCATTTTTTTATATTTTTTTTCATTGTCAATTTTTTCGTTATCATGTTACATTTTTCGATCATTAAAGTAAGAACCATTAATTGTTTCATTATTGCTTACACCCACCAACCATTGAAATGTTAGACTAATCCAAGTTTCACACCAGCAAGTCCTTTGATTATTCATTCTTGAAAATCCCACTTAATCTAATTTTTTGACCTACCTGTAGTTCAGAAAATTAGATCAAGTGGACGACAGAAAAATGAACAAAACCAAACAAAGTCTAAACCAGAACAAAGATCACAACAGCACAATCTGAGTCAGAGTCAAATTAAAAAATTAGAAAAAGAGGAAAAGAAAAAAGAAAAAATGAAACAAAAACAATTATCGGACAGATTACCTAAGGTTCTTCAAAATCCTGTTGTTCGCAACAGGTTTGAAGGTCTTGAGGACATGGGTGTGGGTGATTGTATCGATGAAACATTCGAACAATTACATCCGATTTCTTCACAGAATAGATCCCCGAGGAAAAATTCACCAAAGAAAACTACAGGAGCCATTTCGCCCATACGTCCACCCTCTAAATCTCCATTGAAATTTGGCTAATACAAACAAAAATAACATAATACAGTGGAATTGTCGAGGTTTTAGAGCAAATTTTAATGAACTGGGTCTTCTCAGCCAACAATATAAACCTGTTGCTTTTTGCCTGCAGGAAACTCTTTTAAAGAAACCTGAGGCTCACGGTCATTCAGCTTTTAAGCATTATACTTCGTATAATGCCTGGGCAGATGATACTGACCTTCACATTCGTGGAACATCTGTTTTGGTTAGAGACGACATCATTCACAGATCTGTACCTTTGAATACAAATTTACAGGCTGTGGCGGTACGCCTAACTTTAGACAAAACAGTCACGCTTTGTTCGATTTACGTGTCACCAAATAAAGCACTACATCTGAATGATCTTGAGCTTCTGGTCCAACAGCTTCCAACCCCATACATTTTGTTGGGTGATTTTAACGCTCATAACCCTCTTTGGGGTAATTCCTACAGTCAAGAAGATGTAAAAGGGAAAACTGTGGAAGAGTTCATTACAAAGTTTGACTTGTGCTTGTTCAATGATGGGTCAGACACTTATCTGCACCCCGCATCTGGTTCTTACACTTCAATTGATCTTTCAATTGCATGCCCTTCCCTCTTTCTCGATTATTCTTGGAAGGTGGAAGGCGACTTGTGCGGGAGTGACCACTTTCCGGTTGTGTTGGAGAGTGCAGTTCCGGCAGACGATGGGAGGGTGCCCCAGTGAGCTTTAAAAAGGCTGACTGGGAGACCTTCATCTTGCTCTGTTCTGAACGCCTCACACCGGAGAAAGTTAGAGAAAGTGCTGACCAGATTGAACATTTTACAACAGAGTTACTTGATATTGCAAGCCAGGTCATTCCTAAAACCTCGACAAATCCAAAACGTTTCACCAAACCATGGTTTGATAACGAATGTAAACAGGCTATAAAGGATCGCAAGAAAACTGAACGGGAATTCAACAAATCACCATCTACAAATAATTTAGATAAATTACGTATAAATAGGGCAAAAACAAGACGACTAATAAAACAAAAAAAGAAATCTTCCTGGGAAAATTATGTTTCCAAGCTGAA
Organism: Pictodentalium vernedei; assembly: GCA_031216915.1. Taxonomy (NCBI): domain Eukaryota; kingdom Metazoa; phylum Mollusca; class Scaphopoda; order Dentaliida; family Dentaliidae; genus Pictodentalium; species Pictodentalium vernedei. Next base: position 373,781,187 of record CM062291.1, read on the forward strand.
CCAAAACACCCCCATCAACAAAATTTGGAAAATGATTAAAAAAATTAAAGGCAAAGAAACCAAATCAACTGTACAACATCTAAAAGACAACAACACGCTTATCACATCAAAAAAATAAATTTCAAACAAATTAGCCTCCACATTTTCGAAACATTCGTCGTCTGAAAACTGTAATCCAGAATTTCTCAAAATTAAAAAAAACAGCAAGAAAAACAAAAGCTTAAATTTACCTCCAACAATTTAGAAGATTATAACGAACCTTTCTCTATGGAAGATTAAATAACTCTTTGCATAGAGCAAAGGATACTGCCACCGGACCCGATGAAATACATTACAAAATTTTAAAGCATCTGCCACAATCATCACTTGAACTTTTACTGTCAGTTTTCAATGACATATGGGTGACTGGCCAGTTTCCACCTTCTTGGCACAATGCTACAGTAATTCCTATTCCAAAGACTGATAAAGATCACAGCAACCCAAGTAATTATAGGCCTATCGCTTTAACAAGTTGCCTGTGTAAAACCATGGAAAGGATGATCAATGATCGACTTGTCTGGTTTCTGGAATCGAACAATCTGCTTGCGGATGTTCAGTGTGGTTTCAGAGGCCAGAGAAGTACTGTGGATCATTTGGTCAGACTTGAAACGTTTATTAGGAATGCCTTCGCCAGAAAAGAACATGTGGTCGCCATCTTCTTTGACCTAGAAAAGGCATATGATACAACGTGGACGTATGGGATTTTAAAAGATCTTTTTAACATGGGGTTGAGAGGGCGTATGCCTCTTTTTATTGAAAACTTTTTAAAGGACCGCCAGTTTCAGGTTCGTGTTGGATCAACGTTATCTGATCCTCACGAGCAGGAATTGGGGGTCCTCAGGGAAGTATTTTGTCCGTTACCCCGTTTTCGATAAAGATCAATAGTATCATCGATGCAATTGAGAATATGGTAGATTCTTCATTGTATGTTGATGATTTTTTAATCTGCTATAAAATGAATGCTATAGAGCGCAAACTTCAGTTGTGTTTAAACAGAATCCAGAAATGGGCTACAGAAAACGGTTTTAAGTTTTCAAAGACTAAAACTAACTGTGTTGATTTCTGTAAGCTCCGGAAGCATCACCTTGATCCAGAGTTGAAAATGGATGGAAATACCATTAAAGTTGTAAAGGAAGTGAAATTCTTAGGTTTGCTGTTTCACAGCAAACTGAATTTCAGTTCTCACATAAAACACCTGAAAGTTAAATGTAAGAGGGCATTAAACCTCCCGAAGGTTGTTGGTAGCACTGATTGGGGTGCTGACCAAAAAACATTACTTCATCTGTATAGATCACTTGTTAGATCTAAATTAGATTATGGTTCTGTAGTTTACGGATCTGCAAGGAAGTCATATCTCAAGCCACTTGATGCGATTCATAATAGTGGCATTAGAATTAGTCTAGATGCATTTTGAACATTACCAATAGATTCAATGGTTGTTGAAGCTGAGGAGCCTTCACTTGAGAAGGGTCGAATTAAACTGTCACTTCAATTTGTATCTAAACTTTTGGCTAATAAATCAAATCCTGCTTATAATTGTGTTTCAGAACCTCAAAATGTTGATTTTTTTAACCGCCACCAGAAACACATTCCTCCATTGGGAATTAGAATTAAACCCCACATGGAGTCTGTCAAAATTAATACTGATTCTATACAAGAAAACCGTACAACTCATATTCCTCCTTGGCATCTTAGAAAACCTACACTTATTTTGGACCTTGCTTCTTCCAAAAAATCTAATACCAATTCCTTGCAGTTTAAACAAAAATATGCCGAAATAAAGTTCAGGTATAGTGCATATACAAGGATCTATACAGATGGATATAAAGATCGTGACAAAGTATCATCAGCTGCTGTTACTTGTGATCATATTACCTCAGTCAGAATACCGAATCAGAGTTCTATTTTCACAGGTGAAGTTATACAACTCGCACCTGAACACATCGAGAATGTACAGGACAGGAAGTCAATTATTTTTTCCGACTCTCTTTTCTCTTTACTTGCTTTGCTCACCCCCAAGTTGAAGAACCCCCTCATTATGGAACTTCGTGAGAAGTTATCAACTCTCATGTCTGACCAATGTGATATTGTGTTTTACTGGTTACCCGGACTTGTAGGTATCGCTGGTAACACCAAAGCAGACAGTGCAGCAAAACAGGCTTTATCCATACCTCTCACTGATTTTAAGATTCCGTTCAGTGATTTCAAGCCTCATATCAGTAGTTACATCAAATCTATGTGGCAAGGGGAATGGGATGGAGCGACAAATAACAAGCTTCATTGCTTTCGACCAACTATTTCAGATCATTACCCACCTAGTAACCTTTGTAGAAAGGATCTTGCAATTTTGACACGATGTCATATTGGTCATACTCGACTAACACATTCTTTCTTGTTGGATGGTACTGTGCGACCAGAATGTGTTCCCTGCCAGCAGGTGTTGTCAGTGGAACACATTCTTTTACATTGTACTGATTTTAATCTAAGTAGACGACTGTATTTTAATGTTGTGTCTCTTCGAGACCTATTTTACAGAACAAATCCTCATAAAGTACTGTCGTTCTTGAAGGAAATCAAACTTTTAATAAATTTTAAAATTGTTTTTAATCTTTTAATCAAGACTCTTCAAGTCTCAATTCATCATGTTGATTTTGAAGTTATTCACTTCTCTTCTTTCATTACCCTCTGTTGTTTTAATCACTTTGGCCTTTGACAGATCTCTTGTAGTTATTTTCTATTTTTATTTGGTCTTTTCACTTCATAACTGGAAATGAGTTTTTACTTTCCACTGTTTTCTCGCCACGATATGGCCTTAGCTGCTGATGTGGTGTTAAGCACCAATAAATAAATATAAATAAATAACTTGTGCCAGGAATGGGACACATTGAGATAAATTTTGTAAAATGTTTATATAAACTTCTGTGGAGCGTTTATCTCAAAGATCTTACAATTTCTTTAGTATTCAAATCCACAAATGCACTGAATTCTTGTGAAAAAGCTACAAAATCACCATAAAGCGTGGCAAATTCTTCAAATTGCACTCAATTCCATGGCAGATGAACTTTTAGTTACCTTTGTGCGCGAAGTAAATGGTGACGAGAAAAATGCAATGTGGAGTACTTTAAGACCTGGCTCAAGACAGTGAAAAATATAAACTATGTCCTGCAGTACGAGCTCGCCTTTACATACCTGTTCGCAATTCATCTATTTCGTGCCGGGGTCCGTCGAAATAATGCAAATGTCATCAAAAGTACCATTGTGAAGCTAAAAATTCTCTGCCACGGTTTCAACATGCCTATATTTCAAGAAATCTTGATGCGCGATTCAGCCTTAGATGCTCAGGCCCCACCTCGCGCGAATTTCTTGACAGGAACAACTCGTTCACCTCTTCTGGAAAACTATCACAAGAAGAAGGTGATTTCGTACTTGAAGCCAAAAGCCATAGGAACAAAATATTCGTACCAAATGGATTACCCACAGAGCAACTATGGTTGAATGTGTGTCGAAATATGGACCACCTGGAACTTGTAAGCCGGAAATAAAATCAATTTTCTTGCACCTAATGTGGAAGTGGCCTAAGTGGCCTGTGCAAACACAAGGCGTTGTGGAAGCCTCCCAGGGTGTGGGTAGGTTTTTTTTTCTTGGGGGAGGGGGTTGTGGGGGGAGGGGGCAGCATTATTTGCGCCACGGGCCATTTTTAAGTCATCTTCAATTTAGATAGCGCTTGGTATTAATGCACTGGTTTGAGAGGTTAACTTTTTACCTACAAAGGATTCTAACAGTTATAACGAAATATTTCATCATTTCCGACCAAACAAATTGAAAAGAAGCCCAGGTAGCTTATGATCCTTCAATGGAACGAATGCGTGGCATTCATTCTATTCATAGCGTATCAGTTGAAAATACAAAATGCTTTTCATTTGTCCTGAAAACTTGTTTTAACCGACCCCCCCCCCCCCCCCCCGACACACACACACATCTTGGCTTGGGCCAGGGAGGATAGACTATCCCCGCATCCGTGCTTCCGGCACCTCTGACAATCACAGTTCAGAATACGGTCAGGCCCGATGGTGGTAGGGAATCCAGGGGGCGCCCCCCACCCCACCACCCCATTTTGGCATTGTGGTGTGTTTGTCGGAAAGTTTGGTCTCTTTCTAAAAGAATTTTTGTGCAAAATGGAAGATTTATGTCATTTTCCAAATATTTGAATCCTTCACCCAAAGTTGATAGGAGACGACACTTGCAAACAAATTTCTTCTTGAATAACTAAAAATTGTCATTTGTTGTCTCAAAAACATAGCTTATGACCCCTCATTGGAACGAGCTCAACCAGCTCGTTCCAATGAGGGCTCATAAGCTATGTTTATGAGAGGCCTAGTCGTAACTGAGGCCCTCCAATCGTTACCCTCTTGTCCCACTTCCGTATCCCAACTAGGACCCTTCCATCGTTATCCCATCCCCCTACTTCCCCGAAGGAAAGGAGAAGGGGTAGCGACAGGAGAGTCCAAATGAGGAGAATAGGGTAAGACATCTGAAACCCCACAACAATCTTCCAAATATCATGTTTGACCACCCAAAACTAACTCGGCACCCCCCTCCCCACCAGAACCCATTATAGAATCCCGGCTACGCCCCTGTGGAATACACAGTTGAATTGATATTTTTTTATTTCTTTCTTTTACCTTTCTTTTATGATGGCGTTGGTGGTGGTGGGGATGGCGGTGCTACGAGATGTGTTGGACACTTGTACTGCATGGTCCCAAAATAAATACAATTGGCATCCACACCCAGTAAACATTTGATATGGGCCCAATAACTACACCGCGAAATGTCGCAGGAAATCCAAGAACCCATGACATCGGACGTTTTTGCCTACAAAGCACCACAAACTCTGCAAACGTTATTTGCAGCCAAGGGCTTACTGGCGCGTCTTTTGACTGAAGGCCGTGACATGATGGATGGCGAACACACTTCCGTCTCTTCATTCCTTTGTGATGGAGTTGGAGGTTTGGGTGGTGGTGCTGCTGTTGAGAGAGATGCTGCGCGGGGGTGACGGCAACATTGTTCCTGCTGCAGCATGTTTGGTTCGTGCAGTGGAACTGTAGATTAGGGTTCTTCTTGTACCGCAGATGTTGACGCTACAACTGGCGTGGACGGTACTGCGATTGAGGATGGCATTTCTACGTCGGTCTCATCTTCACTGATGTTAAAATAACGGCTCGATTGGGGCTGAAAGAGATACAAAAATAGATGTATGAACTCTGAACAACAACAACAACAACAATAACAACAACAACAAAAATATTTGGGGGGGGGGGGGGTAACAAAGAGGTGCCACGTATACTGATACTTTGGGGCGCAGCATCATGCGAGTTGCGCAGTCACGAAGAGAACTCATCACAACCCAGTATAGTCCATTTGCGGCCTGTTGTGTCACAGATAACATTCGAGAACTCAAGAGAGAGAGAGAGAGAGAGAGAGAGAGTAAGTGTCCAGTGGTCTCCCCGGAAAAATTGTGAAAAATCACGACCACAGCTTGTTGTCTCGGTGATTCTGAGTCAACTGTGACAGCATTGTTTGTACAACACTGACATTGCGTTTCACACTCCTCAGTTTTATACCTCACATTTCATAGACTCTGTTTTTAATTATTTCATGGTGGACAATGGTTTCTTTTTATAATTACATTCTTTTATCGCCACGATATAGCCTTGGCTGCTATTTATTTATTTATTTATTGGTGCTTAACGCCACATCAGCAGCTAAGGCTATATCGTGGCGAGAAATCAGAGAAAAGTAAAAAGTCAATATTATGAAGTAAAAGATTGAATAAAAACAAAGGATAATCACAATAGACATGTCAAAGACAAGAATAATTTAAATAACAATGAGCAATGAGATAAGTGAAAGATGTCTACTTTTAAATCAACCTGAGGAACTGAGCTTGATGAGTCTAGATTAAAAGAATAAAAACAATTTTAAAATTTGTTAAAAAGGTTGATTACTTTCAAAAATGATACAATTTTGTGTGGGCTCGTATTGTAAAATAGATCTCTAAGGGATCCAACTGTGAAGTACTGCCCTCTAACAAGATTAAAATCAGTACAATTTAAGAGAATGTGCTCCACTGACAACACCTGCTGACATGGAACACATTCTGGTCGCATATTACCCTCCAACAGAAAGGAATGTGTAAGTCGTGTGTGACCAATATGACATCGTGTCAGAATAACATGATCTTTTCTACAGAGGTTACTGGATGGGTAGTGATCAAATATGTTTGGTCGGAAGCGATGGAGCTTGTTATTTGTCGTCCCATCCCATTCCGCCTGCCACATAGATTTGATGTAACAACTAATATGAGGCTTAAAATCACTGAAAGGGATCTTAAAATCAGTGAGAGGCTTTGTTAAAGCCTGTTTTGCCGCACTGTCTGCTCTGGTGTTACCAGCGATACCTACATGTCCAGGTAACCAGCAAAACACGATATCATATTGGTCAGACATGAGAGTTGTTAACTTCTCACGAAGTTCCAAAATGAGAGGGTTCTTCAACCTGGGGTTGAGCAAAGCAAGCAAAGAGGAAAGAGAGTCAGAAAAAATAATCGTCTTCTTTTCCTGTACATTTTCGATATGTTCAAGTGCAAGTTGTAGAGCTTTAACTTCAGCTGTGAAAATAGAACTCTGATTCGGTATTCTGACTGAGGTGATACCATCACCAGTAACAGCAGCTGATGATACTTTGTCACCATCTTTAGATCCATCTGTATAGATCCTTGTATATGCACTATACTTGGACTTTATTTCGGCATATTTTTGTTTGAACTGCAAGGAATTGGTATCAGATTTTTTGGTAGAAGCAAGGTCCAAAATAACTGTAGGTTTTTTAAGATGCCAAGGAGGAATGTGTGATTTCCGGTTTTCTTTTATAGATTCAGAATCAATTTTTGCAGACTCCATGTGGGGTTGAATTCTAATTCCCAATGGAGGAATATGTTTCGGATGTCGGTTAAAAAAGTCAACATTTTGAGGTTCTGAAATACAATTAAAAGCAGGATTTGAAGGATTGGCCAAAAGTTTAGACACATATTGGAGAGACAATTTAATTCTGCGCTTCTCGAGAGAGGGCTCCTCTGCTTCAACAAGCATCGAGTCTATTGGGGATGTTCGAAAAGCCCCTAGACTAATTCTAATACCACTATTGTGAATAGCATCAAGTTGTTTTAGGTATGACTTCCTTGCAGAACCGTAAACTATAGAACCGTAATCTAATTTTGATCGAACAAGTGACCTATACAGATGGAGCAAAGTTTTTTGGTCAGCACCCCAATCAGTGCTACCAACGACCTTCAGTAGGTTCAGAGCTCTCTTACATTTAACTTTTAGTTGTTTTATGTGGGAAGTGAAATTCAGTTTGCTGTCAAACAACAAACCTAAGAATTTCACTTCCTTAACAACTTTAATAGGACTCCCATCAAGTTTTAACTCCGGATCGAGGTGATGTTTCCGAAGCTTACAAAAATGAACACAATTTGTTTTCATCTTTGAAAATTTGAAACCGTTTTCTGTGGCCCATTTTTGAATTTTGTTTAGGCACAGCTGAAGTTTGCGCTCTATAGCATTCATTTTCTTGCTGCTATAACAGATTAAAAAATCATCGACATACAATGAAGAGTCTACCGTATTTTCAATTGCATCGATGATACTGTTAATTTTAATCGAAAACAGGGTAACGGATAAAATACTACCCTGAGGAACCCCCAATTCCTGCTCGTGAGGATCAGATAACGTTGACCCAACACGAACCTGAAACTGGCGGTCCCTCAAAAAGTTTTCAATAAAAAGAGGCATACGCCCTCTCAACCCCATGTTAAAAAGATCTTTTAAAATCCCATACGTCCACGTTGTATCATATGCCTTCTCTAGATCAAAGAAGATGGCGACCACATGTTCTCTTCTAGCAAAGGCATTTCTTATAAACGTTTCAAGTCTGACCAAATGATCCACAGTACTCCTCTGGTTTCTGAAACCACACTGAACATCCGCAAGCAGATTGTTCGATTCCAGAAACCAGACAAGTCGATTATTGATCATCCTCTCCATGGTTTTGCACAGACAACTGGTTAAGGCAATAGGCCTGTAATTGCTTGGGTTGCTGTGATCTTTATCAGGCTTAGGAATTGGAATTATTGTTGCTTTACGCCAGGATGGTGGAAACTGGCCAGTCACCCAAATGCCATTAAAAATTGATAATAAAAGTTCTAGTGAAGATTGAGGCAGATGCTTTAAAATTTGGTAGTGAATTTCATCGGGACCAGTGGCAGTATCCTTTGCTCTATGCAAGGAGTTACATAACTCCTCCATAGAGAAAGGTTCATTGTAATCCTCTAAATTGTTGGAAGTAAATTTGATCTTTTGCTTTTCATGCTGTTTTTTAATTTTGATAAATTCTGGATTACAATTTTCAGATGACGAATGTTTCGAAAATGTAGAGGCCAACGTATTTGAAATTTCTGTTTTAGAGGTAATTAAGGTGTTGTTTTCCTTCAGGTGTTGTACAGTTGATTTTGTTTCTTTTCCTTTAATCTTTTTAATCATTTTCCAAATTTTAGTGATAGGGGTGTTTTGGTTAATCTTCGAAATGTAAGATTCCCAAGAACTTTTCTTTTTTTGTTTTATATGTCGTCTTGTTTTTGCCCGATTTATACGAAGTTTGTTTAAATTATATGTGGTTGGTGACTTGTTAAATTCCCTTGCAGCTTTCTTACGTTCCTTTATAGCCTTTTTGCATTCATCATCAAACCATGGTTTGTTGAAACGTTTTGGATTTGTCGAGGTTTTAGGGATGACTGTGTTTGCAATGTCAAGCAGCTCGTTTGTAAAATGTTCGATTTGGTCAGCACTATCCTGAAATTTCTCCCGTGTGAGTCGTTCAGAACAAAGCGATGAAAAAGTGTCCCAGTCAGCTTTTTTAAAGTTCCACTGGGGCACTCTCTCATCATCCGCCGGAACTACACTCTCCAACACAATTGGAAAGTGATCACTCCCGCACAAGTCATCTTCTACCTTCCACGAAAAGTCGAGGAAGATAGAAGGGCATGCAATTGAAAGATCAATCGATGTATACGAACCAGATGCGGGGTGCAGATAAGTGTCTGAACCATCATTAAACAAACACAGATCATATTTAGTAACGAACTCTTCTACAGTTTGGCCTTTTACATCTTCTTGACTGCAGGAATCACCCCAAAGAGGGCTATGTGCATTAAAATCACCCAACAAAATGTATGGAGTTGGGAGCTGTTGGACCAGTAGCTCAAGATCATTCAGTTGTAGGACTTTACTTGGTGAAACGTAAATTGAACAAAGTGTAACTGTTTTGTCTAAAGTAAGGCGTACCGCCACAGCCTGTAAATTTGTCAGTAGTGGTACAGAACTGTGAATGATGTCGTTCCTAACCAAGACACTCGTTCCACGAATATGAAGATCATTATCATCTGCCCAGGCATTATACGGTGTATAATGCCTAAAGACTGAATGATCCCGAGCCTCGGGTTTCCTTAAAAGTGTTTCCTGCAGGCAAAAAGCAGCAGGTTTGTATTTTTGGCTAAGAAGACCCAGTTCATTAAAATTAGCTCTAAAACCTCGACAATTCCACTGGATTATATTATTTTTCTGTGTTTTATCCATATTTGTTTGGAGATTGGGATGGTGGACGTATGGGCGATATAGCCCCAGTATGTTTCTTCGGTGATTTGTTCTTTGGAGACTTACTCTGAGAAGGTTTCGAGCGTAAGAGCTCGAACGTCTCATCAATGCAATCACCGACTTCCATGTCTTCAAGGCCTTCAAACCTGTTTCGGGTCACAGGGTCTTGAAGAGCCTTTGGAGTTCTGTCTGAGAGCTGTTTTGTTTTTTCTAATTTCGTTTTTGCTTTTTCTTGGTTTCTTCTTTGATTCTGACTTAGAGGTTGGGTTTCTTGTTTTGATTTCGGTTTATTTTGGTTATTTTTCTGTTCTGATTTTGCTTCTGTCGCTTTTTTCTCTTCTGGTTTAGGTTTCACTGGGTTTTTCTTCTGATTTGTTTTAAAATGTTCTGTAGTTGTTTGAGTGACTGGCGGTGTCTGAGTTGACTTAACTTCTGGTGGACTATTGTGGTCTATAGTGAAGGCCTGTAGTAAAGATGGTATTGTGCCTTTGAGCCACGTGTATTGTGTCTGGCATTCTGCAGATTTTGTTGATATTGTCTTATTTATTATTGTTGCATATGATGGAATTGATGCATTCATGCCAGGCATTGATGTCACAATTTCTCTGGCCTCTTTGAAACTAATGTTTTTTTCACATTTAATTTTTTGTATCGTTTTTTCTTTTTTCCATACAGGGCAATCCTTTGAAGATGACATATGATTGCCCTGACAGTTCACACACTTGATTGGATTATTACATGGCTCTTGATGTTGCTGGCCACATCTGAAGCATATCGTTTGTCCTCTGCAATTGGTTTGACTATGACCATATTTTTGACAACTGAAGCATCGGAGTGGATTTGGAATATACAGATCCACTCTGATGTTCATATAACCAACTTTGATAGATTTAGGCGGCCGAGAAGATTCAAAGGTTAAAATGTATGTATTTGTTTGTATTATTGAGTCATCTTTTTTAATTTGTATTCGTTTGACATCGCTAACACCTTGTGACTGCAGTTCTTTCTTTATTTCTAAAACATCAATGCCAACTAATTCTTTTGTTCTTACTACACCCTTGCTGTTATTCAGTGTTCTGTGTGGAAATGTATTAACATCCATATCTGCCAGTTTTGTAGTATTTAATAAATTTAGTGCCTGTGATTCCTTTTTACATTCCACAAGTAAAGCGCCAGATCTAAGCTTTTTAACATCTGTAACAGTGCCAGCGATACCTTTGATAGCCTTTTCCAACAAAAATGGATTGATGTTGGAAGCCTTCTTGTTCTCATCAGCTGCATAAATAATTATGAATTTTGGCCAGTTTTTAGGTTTTTGAATATCTTGTTCTGAGTCAGAATCAGAGCCTGAAGAAAATTCTCTATCACGTTTCTGCTTTTTGTTTTTGGAAGAATCCATATTTATTTTTAAAGTTATTCATCATTCCATGACTCCCACCCTTACTCTGAGCCCAACTTAGGGGGTTACGTTGCGGATATCCAGCAAACAGCACCAAGAGTACACGGAAAGCATACTCCCCCAGCGTTGATGCTAGTGCATACCGCTGGAGGATTGACCCGTCGAATGTTTATGGGAAGTGCCAGGTCGTGGCAGCCATTCAACCAACCATTTCATTAAAAACGAGTACATCAAGAACTACTACTGATTGATGATCAACGCAGACAGCGCAACAAAACGAAAGCTGTTAAACAAGTATTAAGATCATTAAAAATCGGTGCAGGGTAGTAGTGATAAAATCTAAATAAAAGAAATGACTGGCTGAATGACCACCCAATGCCCCCCGACGTGACACCCGATATTTTTGGGGTTGGGGGCTCCCGATTGGTCAGATCGGGCCATCCGACCATCTGTCTACTCCCGAAATTGGGGCCAAAGCAGTGTGTTGGACATTATCTTCGAAATGGAGACCAGGGCTCCATCCCGGAGACTGCCCTAACCGGGGCCCGAGTCCTCAACTACCAGGATTCCTTCTTCCGGGGCCTTCAGAACGCACCTCACGGGAGAACAAGGTGCCTGCCAGATGGTATTAGCAGGGTTGATCATTTTGGTCCGGGGCTGCGTATTCGTATATTCCGCAGCGAACCAGCTCAATTGAGCAAACCCGCCAATTAGAAATTAGCAAACCTGCTCAATTGAACAGGCCGTCCTCTATCCGCCACCTGAGGACCCGCCTAGTAGGGGATGATCAAACCCCCCTAGGAGCCTTGGCTGCTGATGTGGCGTTAAGCACCAATAAATAAATAAATAAATATCCCTAAGAGTTTAATTAGGACGATGGGTCAATAATATTTTCGATGTTTTCTTTTTTGGGGGGGGGGGGGGTACCCCCATTAACTCCGCCCCCCCCCCCCCCCCCCCCCACGAACTCGTTTCAATGCGAGGCCATAAACTATACCTTTAAAGAAAAAATAAAAAATATTTTGTTATACGAAAATTGTTTTATTTTTTTTATTGATCACCCGCTTTCCGGGTTAGGTAAAGAGTTCTACAGTGTCAGTGCGACAAGGCCACTCTCACAGGATCTAATAAGGGAAAACGAACATCGTGATTACTCCAAGTTCCAAACATGAAGAATCCTGAAGCCCAAATCCCCTGAAAACAAATCCACCCCCCTTCCTACCCTGAAACCGTTCTGACGCTCATGGAAACAACTGTTGGAAATCACCAGTAAACTTTCAATTGGTGGTCCATTGGATATTGGTGGGTCGTATACTGCGTCACGTAATTGCACCCTTATTTTGTGCGGGGACAATCCATCCTATGTGTGAAATTAATCTGTCCGATAAGTGACAGTTTGAGAAAGCCTACCTGATATTGCTGTACAAATTTCTTTGTTCCCCAATAAGCCCCGTTGCCGGTGTCACTTTCCACCTCGAGATAGGCGTTGCAGTGGGTTTTTTGGCAAGTGTGTACACCTACAATAATTTCCATATAAATAATTGAAAAATTGATTATTGTGATTTGCTTTCAGATTCATAAACACATCATTTAAAATATACACCCGGCTGTGATGTCATCTCCTGTGGAAGATTATATGAGGTACAGTATTAATAACATTATTGGTGCATACATTATATTTGCTGTCAATGTAGGTCACACTTAGAACATGGTGTTCATGCCACGGGAGGGAGGTAGGTTTCTTCCCCAAGAAGATGAAAAAATGAATCCTCCACCCGGAAAAATCTCTATCAAACTTTCTGGGGTTGCTCCTGCTTGCAGAATGTAATATGACTCTGTAGACTTGCCCCCTCTCCTTCCTTCGGGTAGCATTCCCTTACTTGCCCATTCCCCCGGAAGAATTTCCCGCGCCGCCACTACTGCTATCAAATTCTGCCTGTCTGTCCGTTCCTCTTCTAGCGTAACCGCCCCAGCCCAACCTCACCCAAACACCCCCACACCGTCGCCCAGTAGGATAGAAACACCATATTAATTTTCTATGCCAGTATATCGTAGCAACAACAAGCATATAACAATTTCATTGGTTTGTAAACGCCGCATTACAGTTGCATATAAACTATATACTGGACGTCAAGATTAATATATTTTACGAGTCGAGAGTGATCTCTAATTTGATCGTTGATAATTCAAAATGTCTAAAGACAGTAACCGCTTCCCATTGCCAGATTTGTTGGAAGCCCAATTTGGTTTAGAGTACAGGTAAGACAGGGTAGGGGCTACTGTTCTGTAGAGGTGTGTCGTCCTATACATTTGAAGGGATATTATTTAGTTTGTATGGATGTGTCCAATAGCAATTTATGGGAGAGAGCATTTTGGCACACTCAAATACAAAGTAAAAAGACAAATATTATTTCTGTCGGTTGAGGAACGATATAGACAGAAATTATTTTCTCCATGGGGGTATATGCATTTCGGTAGGATGGCATATGGGCATCAAGGGTCATAACTGTGGAAATCAAGGGGCTTAATTCTAGTAACAATGGGTTGGTGACGTAAATGTTAGTCATCTTGGGGCGATACGGCAAGACGCAAACAGCCATCTTATATTTTTCTGCTTATCAACTTTACAAAATTGCTCAATTCCGTTTTCCAATTCCCCTGCTGACAAATGGCTAATGCAGATGGAATAAATGAGAAGTTGGATGCGTTATTGGAAAGATTTGACAATACCAAACGTGACCTGGAGTATTCATTTGATAGGAAAATTCTGGACCTTACGCAGGAATTTCGTGCTACAGCAAGTGACGTGAAACGATTAAAAATTGACAGCGAATATCAGTGGAAAAGAGAGGGGAACAAGATACAATTTAAGTTTAATTCAGAGAGTCTGGATTCGTTGCAACAAGTTCAGTGGGCTCTTCATCACGGGAAAACAGAATATGCAACAGAATTAGTGGCAAGTCTTATCGCATCGGTTCAGAAAAGGAATAAGCATATAAAGCTTGCTGATTCTTCAGAGGGCGGTTGGGAAACCGTTAGGCAGTACGCTACGCATGATTTGGCTGAGGACTCTGATGACGAAAAGAAGATCGATCGGGCCGAAAGTAGGGCTTGTAGAAAGATTAAGGCCAAACAAGCAAAATTTCAGAAGTCCAGAGTTGCACCTGCTTCCACCATTAGTAAACCACCCAGTGATCATCATGTTTCTGACTTTTCTACTGTTAATAGTGCTCATTCCTTTCGGAGCAAAGGCACAAGTCCAGGATGTTTCACCTGCGGATCATTTTCCCATTGGAGGAGAGAATGTCCTTTCAACAGGATCAATAGAGACGGAGGAAGGCAAAGCCACTGGGATTCCACACAGTCTTCCACACGCTGATCAGTTTGACGACGAGTTCATAGATAAGTACTTTTTAGCATACAAACGTTATATAAACTATTCTGATAGTGTGGTGGAACCATTTCTTGTGACAGATAATTTAGCTGAGTATGAGCAGGGGAAAGCTCACATTCTAGTTAAAGATAGGCTAAAAAACAATATTTCATTTTGGCTTGGCATTGGGGCCACTGATTTGGTCATTGATACTATACGAAATGGTTACAAGATCCCTTTTGTTCATGAGCCTACAGCTAGTTATGCAGCTAATAATCGTTCGGCGCTGAGGAATTGTGAATTCGTGAATGCAGCTGTGCACGAATTATTGGCAAAGGGTTTAATCACGAAATGTGTCAATCGTCCTTTTGTTGTCAATCCGATAACGGTATCTGTGCGAGCTAACGGTAAAAAACGTTTGGTTTTAGATTTGCGGCATGTAAATCCTTTTATCGCCACACAACATGTACGGTATGACGATTGGAAAACAGCTTTGTCCTTTATCGAACAGAATGATTATTTAGTTAAATATGATATCCATGCGGCATATCATCACATTAGTATTCGAGAATGCGATCAAAAATATTTAGGTTTTTCCTGGATAGATAAGGCGGGGACCCGCCAATTTTATACATTTGCTGTCCTCCCATTTGGTATAAAATCTGCTGGATTTATTTTTACAAAAGTTGTCCGCCAGCTCGTAAAAAAGTGGCGTTCAGAAGGTTTAAAAATTTTGATGTTTTTGGACGACGGTTTATTGGCAGTAAATAGTGAATCTCGTAACAGAGTTGCAGGAGTTAAACAAGATCTGATAGACAGTGGTTTCGTACTTAAGCATGAAAAATGTTTCTGGGTACCATCTCAAAGTTTGGAATTTCTAGGCATATTTATTAATACTGCCGAAATGACTTTGTACATTCCTAATCCGAAAATCCAGAAATTAAAACAGCATATTCACGCCATTCTATCATATCGTTCATGT
Source organism: Pictodentalium vernedei (assembly GCA_031216915.1). NCBI lineage: Eukaryota > Metazoa > Mollusca > Scaphopoda > Dentaliida > Dentaliidae > Pictodentalium > Pictodentalium vernedei. The sequence goes on from CM062291.1 coordinate 373,796,687, forward strand.
TGTCATGTTAAACGAATAGCCTGTGTGGTGGGTCAATTATTATCCATGAAGCTCGTTCTTGGTTCTTTTGTACAGTTCATGACCCGGTATTTGAGTATTGACATTACGCATTCTGTGTCATGGAATTCGTTCATTACATTATCCGACAACAGTTGTACTCAGTTACGTTTTTGGCTGAATAACATTGATCATTTGAACAAGAAAAAGTTGTGTGCACGCGTTTCTGTTGACAGGGTGGTGTTTTCAGATGCTAGTGGAACGGGATTTGGTGGTTATTGTGTCGAAATGAGTAAGTCAGTGTCACACGGTCAGTGGGACGAGTCTGAAGCAAGTAAAAGTTCCACGTGGAAAGAGCTGAAGGCAGTCTATTATGTTCTACACAGTTTGATTGGAGCGTTGACTGCGTGTAATATCAAGTGGTTCACGGACAATAAAAATGTGGCATTAATTATTAGCAAAGGTAGCATGAATCAATCTTTACAGGATATTGCTTTCGATATTTACAAATTATGTTTTGACAATCATATCAACATTGAGCCACAATGGATACCGCGGTCGCTTAACGAGAAAGCTGATTATCTAAGTAAAATTACTGATAGAGATGATTGGGGAATAATAGACAATTTGTTTCACTGGCTAGATCAGCTGTGGGGTCCTCACACCAGAGATCTCTTTGCTTCATCCTACAATGCAAAAGTTAACGTTTATAATTCCCGTTACTGGAATCCGGGTTGTGCTGCAGTGGATTCCTTTACCACAGATTGGGCTTCTGATGTCAATTGGATTGTTCCCCCTGTTCATTTAATCGCACAAGTTTTGAAAAAAATAATTGAAGATTCCGCAAGAGGCACTTTGGTTGTGCCCTTTTGGGTTTCGTCAAATTTCTGGCCGTTATTATGCCCATGCGGAAAATGGGCGCCTTTTGTAAAGGATTGGGTATATTTACCCACACTCAAACAGTACTATATTCCAAGTAGAATTGCAGGAGGCATCTTTGGTGAACGAAATTTAAATTTTCAAATGATAGCTTTAAAAATAAATAATTATTCCAATTCAACATAGACAGACCATCCCAACCCCACTAACACCCACCTTCACCCTCACATTCATTCTCTTATAAATTTCAAGGCAACCAGATGTTATTTTCAAATGTTTTGGGTGCGGTTCGCTTTGATACAATTCACAGAAACTCTGTTACAAAAAAAAAAAAAAAAAAAAAAAAAAATTGGGTTCCGGGCGCATTTAGTTGACATCGGTATAAATTGACAGCTGTTATTGAACCTAGTCTTTTGTGTCAAGAGTCAGTTTAGCTAGGGACAGCATCTATTTTTATAAATGTTTGTATTTATTTTTTCAGGCTTTATTTCTGAATTTTACCGACAAGATGTAATCTCATTACCAGATCATTTACAATCCAAAGTGCCTGATCTTGTTTCTTTATTACGAGGCTGCAGAGCCGAAACCACTTTCAGAAGTTATTTCTTAGGATTCAAACGTTGGCAACGCTGGGCTAATGACAATTCTGTGGTTAGCTTACCTGCTTCACCATTTCCTTTTGCAATTTATTTACTCGCTTTAACTCAACAGTGTGAGTCAGCATCGCCGGTTATTATTTTATAGTGTCAGACATATACATCGTTTGATAGGTCAAGACAGTCCAACAGATCATCCACTTGTTACTAACGTGTTAGAAGGTGCCAAGCGTAGGTTAGCTAAGAGGGTTACTAAAAAGGAACCCATTACAATTGATTTATTGACTAAACTCTACCTTTATACTTCAGATCATTTAACTTTATATTCACAAAGAACATTGGTTATGTGTCTTGTAGCATTTTCTGGCTTTCTTAGAAATGAAGAATTACGTCACATTAAAAGAAGCGACATTGTATTTCATCAACGTTATATGTCAATATTTCTCGAAAAGTCCAAGACGGATATTTACAGGGACGGCATTCAATTGATTATTGCTAAGACTGGTTCACAATTATGTCCAGTAAATGCTTTGACACTTTATTTGCAAATGGCTCATATCGATGATGATTCCACCGAATGCATTTTCCGCATGCTTACCAAAACAGCTACTGGATATAAATTGACAAACAGAAGCACTCCCATTTCTTACTCTAGGGTTCGTGAAATATTTCGGGAGGCCTTTTCACCTTTTGTCGAAGACATTAATCGTTATGGGCTTCATAGTTTGAGAGCCGGTGGAGCCACCGCCGCGGCGAATAATGGCATTCCTGATCGTCTGTTCAAAAGGCACGGGAGGTGGCGTAGTGAATTGACGAAAGATGGATACGTGAAGGATAATCTTGAAGGTCACCTGCTTGTGTCCTTGTCTTTGGGCTTATGATCGTCTTGGGCATTCTTGTCGTATCGCCAGCTATCCTATATCAGTGTTTTTCGTTTGTTTTACGTCGGTGTACTGAAATGCAGGTGAGGGTATATGGAGAAATATTATTTCTGTCGGTTGAGGAACGATATAGACAGAAATTATTTTCTCCATGGGGGTATATGCATTTCGGTAGGATGGCATATGGGCATCAAGGGTCATAACTGTGGAAATCAAGGGGCTTAATTCTAGTAACAATGGGTTGGTGACGTAAATGTTAGTCATCTTGGGGCGATACGGCAAGACGCAAACAGCCATCATATATATATATGTATATATATTTTCTTGTTAGGCAAAAGATGATTTATTTACATCTATGATATCTCGTGTCTTTATATATTTACAGATGTTGAAGTTAGTTGGCATAAACTATTGCTGCCTGGAAAAGTGTTCAGGAGATGTTAACACCTTCGAAGTGGAAGAGTGACTTGAAAGAAATGAATGAACATTTCTGGCTGCAGAGCCATTAGAATACTAGAGGGTATGGTGTAAAAAGGTGTAAATAAAAGAGTCGTTGTCGTATCGCCAGCTATCCTATATCAGTGTTTTTCGTTTGTTTTACGTCGGTGTACTGAAATGCAGGTGAGGGTATATGGAGAATGACAATTTCATATTGATCACAGCTGTTAGTTCTGTGTTTTGATGAATGATTCGGTAAGATTTATTCGTCACGCCGTTTGTTGGTGGCCTAATATATGGTATATATTGTGTCAACTCATTCCATATTGAACTTGAGCTGAGCTCCCGTCCAATGTACAACTGACTGACACCATATATACCATATTAGGTCACTAACAAACTGCGTAACTAATCATATTTTTTGTAATGGCATCTGTAACATATTTTAATTCAATGACTTATTTCCATCACCAGACATGTGGACTTGGATGATGAAGTACTGCAGTAGAGGCAGGAAATTAGAGGGAGTGGTCTCGTCAGAAACCCTTCAGGTGATGTGTCTCTTCGGTCGCTTAGTGGAGAAGCACTAATCCAGATTTGATAAACGTAACACAAAATTGTATAGGCAACTAGGCAGCACATGTGGACCGTGTTCGGAAGGGTGGGAGTGTAGTACCCACAGCAGAGGACCGACAGTTCCCTGTGTATGTCACACCTCGGCAACGAGAGGATGCTGAGAGTTTGACCAGGAAATCCAAACGGCAGCTCAATTCAATGATTAAAGCATTATTAGACAAGATGGCAGAACAGTGTGCAGATGACGTGACCAGTGAATTTAACGACAGGTTAGTTGTCGATATTTATATTTCAGTAAACCACCAAAAACGGTTACTTGTTATTACCCATATTATATTAATCAAAATAATACTGGTCATAACATCTTGCCCCGTTATCTCAATATTGTGTGTACGCAAAACATTTTCTGAACTATTCAATGTTTTTTTCACACATTTGTCATATGTTTTATTGCTCGTCATTTACTGCTTTCAATTTCAGGAAGCAACATTTCTGCACGGAAATAGAAAATTTTTATACTGTACCAATGATCCAGACTTAGCTGGTGCAAACTCCATTAAATTCAGGGCCAGACACAAATTTTGCCCCCCCCCACACCCAATCCCCAAAATTTGCATCAAAAACCGAAAATTAGATGTCCTGGTAGGTCCTCCATACTATTACTCCACTGCGCATGCGCAGTGTCAAGGAGGTCTCGAAATTGGCGCCAAAATGTCATTCTTTGTTTGGTCCTGAAAACAGTGTCACCTCACTGATATTTGTGTGATGCCAGACACATAATTATGAGAGAAATAGTGGATATGAAGTGGATATAGGCTGAGGAGAGGAAAAACAGTGGTTTCAGATGTTCAGGGCTGTAACTTATAATTATTTTACGAAATTATTTGATGTTGCCTATTTTCGAGGCATGGCCCTCTTATTTATTTATTGGTGCTTAACGCCACATCAGCAGCTAAGGCCATATCGTGGCGAGAAAACGATAAAAGGGAAACATGACACTAATGAAATACAAAGATGAGTAAAAACAACTATAATAAAAATGATAAAGACAATGTAGCATGAACAGTGATGCGTGAAGAAACAAGAAATAAGAATAGCGCACAAATCAACCAGGTGAATGTAAGTCTTAAAGACTCTAGTTTAAGATAATAAAAACAATTTTAAAATTTATTTAAAAGGTTGATTGATTTCAAAAAAGCGAGAATCATATTCGGGCTCGTACGATAAAAAAGATCTCTCAGAGATCCTACAGAAAAATACTGCCCTCTGACCTGATTAAAATCAGTACAATGTAAAAGAATGTGTTCCACTGACAACACCTGCTGGCAGGGAACACACTCTGGTCGCACAGTACCCTCCAACAAAAAGGAATGTGTTAGTCTTGTATGACCAATATGACACCGCGTCAATACTGCAAGATCCTTTCTACAAAGGTTACTAGACGGGTAGTGATCACAAATATCTGGTCGGAATCGATGGAGCTTATTATTTGTCGCCCCATCCCATTCCGCCTGCCACAGAGATTTGATGTAGTTACTAATATGTGGTTTAAAATCACTGAAAGGGATGTTAAAATCAGTGAGAGGCTTGGTTAAAGCCTGCTTTGCTGCACTGTCTGCTTTGGTGTTACCAGCGATACCAACATGTCCGGGTAACCAGCAAAACACGATATCACATTGGTCAGACATGAGAGTTGATAACTTCTCACGAAGTTCCAGAATGAGAGGGTTCTTTAACCTGGGGTTGAGTAAAGCAAGTAAAGAGGAAAGAGAGTCGGAGAAGATGAGCGACCTTCTTTCCTGTGCATTCTCGATGTGCTCAAGTGCGAGTTGAATAGCTTTAACTTCAGCTGTGAAAACAGAACTCTGATTCGGTATTCTGATTGAGGCGACATGATCACCAACAACAGCAGCTGATGATACCCTGTCACCATCCTTAGATCCATCTGTATAGATCCTTGTGTATGCACTATACCTGGACTTTATTTCGGCATATTTTTGTTTGAACTGCAAGGAATTGGTATCAGATTTTTTGGAAGAAGCAAGGTCCAAAATAATTGTAGGTTTTTTAAGATGCCAAGGAGGAATGTGTGATTTACAGTTTTCTTTTATAGAATCAGAATCAATTTTGGCAGACTCCATATGGGGTTTGATTCTTATTCCCAATGGAGGAATGTGTTTCTGGTGGCGGTTATAAAATTCAGCATTTTGAGGGTCTGAAACACACTTATAAGCAGGATTTGAAGGATTGGCCAAAAGTTTAGACACATACTGGAGAGATAATTTAATTCTACGCTTCTCGAGAGAAGGCTCCTCTGCTTCAACAAGCATCGAGTCTATTGGGGATGTTCGAAAGGCCCCTAGACTAATTCTAATACCACTATTATGAATTGCATCTAGTGGTTTGAGATATGATTTCCTTGCAGAACCATAAACTATACAACCGTAATCTAATTTTGATCGAACAAGTGATCTATACAGATGGAGCAAAGTTTTTTGGTCAGCACCCCAATCAGTGCTACCAATAACCTTCAGTAGGTTCAGTGCTCTCTTACATTTAACTTTTAGTTGTTTTATGTGGGAAGTGAAATTCAGTTTGTTGTCAAACAGCAAACCTAAGAATTTCACTTCCTTAACAACCTTAATAGGACTACCATCAATTTTCAACTCCGGATCGAGGTGAGGTTTCCGAAGTTTGCAAAAATGAACACAATTCGTTTTTGTCTTTGAAAATTTAAAACCATTTTCGATAGCCCACTTTTGAATCCTATTTAAACACAGCTGAAGTTTGCGCTCTATAGCATTCATCTTTTTGCTGCTATAGCAGATCAAAAAGTCATCGACATACAATGACGAATCTACCATATTCTCAATTGCGTCGATGATACTATTAATTTTAATTGAAAATAGGGTAACAGATAAAATACTACCCTGAGGGACCCCCAATTCCTGCTCGTGAGGATCAGATAACGTTGACCCAACACGAACCTGAAACTGGCGGTCCTTTAAAAAGTTTTCAATAAAAAGAGGCATACGCCCTCTCAACCCCATGTTAAAAAGATCTTTTAAAATGCCATACGTCCACGTTGTGTCATATGCCTTTTCCAGGTCAAAGAAGATGGCGACCACATGTTCTTTTCTGGCGAAGGCATTTCGTATAAACGTTTCTAGTCTAACCAAATGATCTACAGTACTCCTCTGGTTTCTGAAACCACACTGAACATTCGCAAGTAGATTGTTCGATTCCAGAAACCAGACAAGTCGATCATTGATCATCCTTTCCATGGTTTTACACAGACAACTTGTTAATGCGATAGGCCTATAATTACTTGGGTTGCTGTGATCTTTATCAGGCTTTGGAATGGGAATTACTGTAGCATTATGCCAAGAAGGTGGAAACTGGCCAGTCACCCATATCTCATTGAAAACTGACAGTAAAAGTTCAAGTGATGATCGTGGTAGATGCTTTAAAATTTTGTAATGTATTTCATCGGGTCCGGTGGCAGTATCCTTTGCTCTATGCAAAGAATTATTTAACTCTTCCATAGAGAAAGGTTCATTATAATCTTCTAAATTGTTGGAGGTAAATTTAAGCTTTTGTTTTTCTTGCTGTTTTTTAATTTTGATAAATTCTGGATTACAGTTTTCAGACGACGAATGTTTCGAAAATGTGGAGGCCAATTTGTTTGAAATTTCTTTTTTTGATGTGATAAGCGTGTTGTTGTCTTTTAGATGTTGTACAGTTGATTTGGTTTCTTTGCCTTTAATTTTTTTAATCATTTTCCAAATTTTGTTGATGGGGGTGTTTTGGTTCAGCTTTGAAACATAATTTTCCCAGGAAGATTTCTTTTTTTGTTTAATTAGTCGTCTTGTTTTTGCCCGATTTATACGTAATTTGTCTAAATTAATTGTGGATGGTGATTTGTTGAATTCCCGTTCAGTTTTCTTGCGATCCTTTATAGCCTGTTTACATTCGTTATCAAACCATGGTTTGGTGAAACGTTTTGGATTTGTCGAGGTTTTAGGAATGACTATGTTTGCAATGTCAAGCAACTCGTTTGTAAAATGTTCTATTTGGTCAGCACTATCTTGAAATTTCTCCCGTGAGAGGCGATCAGAACAAAGCGATGAAAAAGTGTCCCAGTCAGCCTTTTTAAAGTTCCACTGGGGCACTCTCTCATCGTCCGCCGGAACTACACTCTCCAACACAATTGGAAAGTGATCACTCCCGCACAAGTCATCTTCTACCTTCCAAGAAAAATCGAGAAAGATAGAAGGGCATGCAATTGAAAGATCAATCGATGTATACGAACCAGATGCGGGGTGCAGATAAGTGTCTGAACCATCATTAAACAAACACAGATCATATTTTGTAATGAACTCTTCTACAGTTTTACCTTTTACGTCTTCTTGACTGCAGGAAGCTCCCCAAAGAGGGCTATGTGCATTAAAATCACCCAACAAAATGTATGGAATTGGGAGCTGTTGGACCAGTAGCTCAAGATCATTCAGTTGTAGGGCTTTACTTGGTGAAATGTAAATTGAACAAAGTGTAACTGTTTTGTCCAAAGTTAGGCGTACCGCCACAGCCTGTAAATTTGTATTCAAAGGTACAGAACTGTGAATGATATCGTCTCTAACCAAAACAGATGTTCCACGAAGATGAAGGTCATTATCATCCGCCCAGGCATTATATGGTGTATAATGTTTAAAGGCTGAATGATCTTGAGCCTCGGGTTTCCTTAAAAGAGTCTCCTGCAGGCAAAAAGCAGCAGGTTTATACTTTTGGCTTAATAGACCTAGTTCATTAAAATTCGCTCTAAAACCTCGACAATTCCACTGTATAATATTTTGTTTGGGTGCATTATCCATGTTTGAGAGGTGATTTGGATGGTGGACGTATGGGCGAAATTGCCCCCGTGTTTTTCTTTGGTGATGTTTTACGTGGGGATTTATTCTGAGAGGAGTTCGAGCGTGAGTGCCCGAACGTTTCCTCGATGCACTCACCGACATCCATTGCTTCAAGACCCTCAAACCTGTTGCGGGTAATTGGGTCCTGAAGAGCTTTAGGTATTCTGTCTGATAATTGTTTCACTTTTTCTAGTTTCTTTTTGGCTTTTTCCTGGTTTCTTCTCTGACTCTGACTAAGAAGTTGGTTTTGAGGTTTTGATTTCGGTTTACTTTGGTCATTTTTCTCTTCTGATTTTGCTTCCTTCCCTTTTCTCTCGTCTGGTTTGGATTTATTTTGTTCTTTCTTCTGATTTGTTTTCAGTTCTTCTGTTGTTGATTGTGAGGCTGATGGTGTTTGAGTCGATTTTGGTTCTCGTGGATTACTATGTTCTATTGTAAAGGCTTCAAGCAAAGATGAAATTGTGCCCTTGAGCCATGTATATTGTGTCTGGCATTCTGTAGATTTTGTTGATATTGTTTTTTGTACTACTGTAGCATATGATGGAATTGATGCATTCAAGCCAGGCATTGATGTAACAATATCTCTGGCTTCCTGAAAACTGATTTGTTTTTCACATTTTATTTTTTGAATAGCTTTTTCTTTTTTCCAGACAGGGCAATCTTTGGAAGATGACATGTGACTGCCCTGACAGTTCACGCATTTTATTGGATTGTTACATGGCTCTGGATGTTGCTGGCCGCACCTGAAGCATATCGTTTGTCCTCGACAATTATTTTGACCGTGTCCATATTTTTGACACTTGAAGCATCGAAGTGGATTTGGGATGTACAAATCCACTTTGATGTTCATATAACCAACTTTTATAGATTTTGGTGGCTGTGCTGTATTAAATGTGAAGAGATAAGTATTGGTTGGTATTAGATTGCCATCTTTTTTTATCTCTATTCTTTTAACTAGGCTCACTCCCTGCGATTTTAATTCAATCTGTATTTCAGTTTCAGGAATGCCAGACAGTTCCCGTGTTCTTACAACACCTTTGCTAGTGTTAAGTGTTTTATGAGCAAAGGCGTTTACTTCCATATTGACTAGTTTATTCATTTTCAGTAAATTGAGGGCCTGCATTTCCCTTCTGCATTCAACCAGTAGTGCACCCGATCTTAACTTTTTAACATTCTCAACATCACCAGCTATTCCCTTAATGGCTTTTTCTAAGGCAAACGGATTTATATCTGTTGCCTTTTTATCCCCATCTGCAGAAATAATTATTATGAATTTTGGCCAGCTTTGTGTGAGTTTCGCAGTTCTAAAATCAGAGTCAGAATCAGAGTCCGTTAAGTCAAGTTCATAAGTTCTTTTTTGTTTTTTTTGTGGAATTTGGGTAGCCATATTAATATTATTGAAAATTCTACTGCTCGTGACTTCCACCCTTACTCCGAGCCCAACCTGGGGGGTTATGTCGCGGATATCCAGCGAACAGCACCAGAAGTACATAAGCAGTATACTCCCCCAGCGTTGATGCTAACGCATACCGCTGGAGGATTGACCCGTCGAATGTTTATGGGAAGTGCCAGGTCGTGGCAGCCATTCAACCAACCATTTCATTAAAAACGAGTACATCAAGAACTACTACTGATGTTCAACGCAGACAGGCAACAAAAGGAAAGCTGTTAAACAAGAATTAAGATCATTAAAAGTCTGTATAGGGTAGTAGTGATAAAATCCAAATAAAAGAAATGACTGGTAGAATGACCACCCAATGCCCCCCGACGTGACACCCGATATTTTTGGGGTTGGGGGCTCCCGATTGGTCAGACCGGGCCAACCGACCATCCGTCTACTCCCGAAATTGGGGCCAAAGCAGTGTGTTGAACAACAGTATCTCCGAAATGGAGACCAGGGCTCCACCCCGGAGACTGCCCTAACCGGGGCCTCGAGTCCTCAACTGCCAGGATTCCTTCTTCCGGGGCCTTCGGAACGCACCTCACGGGAGAACAAGGTGCCTGCCAGATGGTATTAGCAGGATTGATCATTTTGGTCCGGGGCTGCGTATTTATGTATTTCGCAGCGAACCAACTCAATTGAGCAAACCTGCCAATTAGAAATTAGCAAACCTGCCCAATTGAGCAGGCCGTCCTCTATCCGCCACCCGAGGACCCGCCTAGTAGGGGATGATCAAACCCCCCTAGGCATGGCCCTCTTGTTGCCATTCTTGCTATGAATGTTCCATTGTTTGATCAGTGTTTCCTCTCTCCCTTTCCTTCATTCCCCCCTAGCTATTCTCCCAGGCTTTTGGCTTATTTTTTGTAATGTTTATTACTAAAATGTCTTGGGAGTTTTGGCTTGGAAACAGAATTAGTTTCTGTTTTTCCCATGTTTACGTCCTCACCTTTGGGTGTTTAGGCGTTTTGGTCTGCATCTACCATCTGATGCTCTGCAGTTTCTTCTTGGGAAGGCTCTGTTTTGCATCAGATAGTGTTTAAATTAGTCACTGATTTCTGGGCCATGGTTACCAGTGCCTGGAGTCATGTTTCTGGTTTGTTCACACTTTTTGTTTACGTTGACAACAGTTATTTCTGATAGTGATTTCTTGTCTTCTACCTAGTTTAATTCATAGTAAGATACATTAATATTGTCCATTTTTCAAAATGATTTAAAATTTTTGTCCACAATTAGGCTTTTTTGGGATCCATTTGGGCTCAGGGTTCCCTTTGGGAACTTGGGCTCTTCTGAAAAAAATTTTTTTTTTTTTTTGAATTATTTTTTCGTATTATTATAATGGATTATTATATCATGTATCTTCGTTTTCAAGGCTTATTGCGGGTGCTATGACTGTTTATTTTCACAATGAAAGATTTGTTATATCTGCACCCAGTGAAGTTGTATGCAAGTAACGGTACTTCGTAGTGGCGCGAAATTGAACACCACGATCCGTGAACTACGACCTCCTGATGAATAGAAATACTGAATACGGGCTGGTGATTGGTTCGTTTGAATGATGTGCCACCTCGGAGATCGATGTCCAGGTTGCTAGTTACGCTTTTGGTGTCAGTCTGTCTTGGCTGCTCCTTGAGGAAGATTATAGATTGGATCCGGATCCAGTTGCTGTACAAATCCTGTCATCAGAGTATTGTAAGCAGATTGCCAGTGGAGGAATTATTTGGTGAGTAGAGCCAATTACAACTTCTCAAGAAAATTTCCCCTGTTGTGGTCCTCAGTAACTGGTCGGTTTCCGTGTCAATAAAGTTGTTCTATCCTTGGTACGGGGCCCGGCGATCGCGGATGTGCCAAGCAAAGATAGAATAATGGCGTCGCCGACTGCTGATTGACTATATTTTCTGTCGGAAAATAGAACCATATTAGCGTTCGCAATGATAGTTGTTGCTTTTTACTGACTTAGAAGGGAGACAACTGATCGGGATCATCACGATCTCTGCCTGATTCGCTGTTTAGTACTCATGTATTGATCACGTGATATTAGGCATGGTTTTGTTTACAAACAATGATTCAATCACAAACGTTATAAATATCTGTAAATTGTAAATATTTTATTGACCTAGCGCAACTTATTGTAGTTGGATTGCGTCTGATTCATCGTTGTTTGTGACAAAATTGTAAATATTTTATTGTTTGAGAACTGTCGGTTCCTAAATAGTTGTTTGTATTCTCAATTATTAACTGTCGGTTGGTAATTGCGATGTTTAAAGGTCAGGGTTGTTGACTGAAGTACTGTATTGACCAGATTAAGTCAGAAATTTATTCGCTGTCGGCAACTAGTTCATATAGTTTACGGAGATTATTTTTCGTGAAATTATATTTTCTAGGTTAAAATTTCTCTTGGATAATAGTATGATTTGTGTCTATTGGAACATTTTTTATTTTTTTTCCAAAGTCAGCTGTCGGCGACTAAAGTTTGAATGTGTTTGCCGTAGTGAAGCCGAGATTATTTCTTGGAATCCTAGGATAAATATTTTCATACCAATCCAATACTGACACATATTTGTTTCCATTGTTGTGATCACGTGCAGTTGTATATAGATGTTTATACATGTGACCAGGAAGTGATCAGGAAGTACCCGTTGCTAGGTAGGATTATCGGGAATTGAGGGGCGTGCGGAAACTACACTGGCTACGAGAACACTGGTGTGAAGACGACTGACAAGTTTTTTGGTCAAGATTTTACCTGTGTGAATCCGTCCTTTGTTGTTGTTGTTCATTTGTTCAACGATTGCTGTACTGTTATTCCTACTTGGTGAGTATAATTAAATATATGGTAAGATATTACAGTTGCGTCGCCGAAATTTCAGAACAAAACTGTGTTTTGGGGAATATATGGCAGAGTAAGAATGATACATTTTTGACATTAATATTGCTGGGTATTCTGTTTATTAAATAAAAAAGGAAGCATCATGTGTTTCAAATGGTGTAATTTGAATTGTTTTTAAAATCCTCGTGGGCGGAACGAGGTATGTCAGAAATATTTAGATTTATTTTTCAAGTGTGAAAAATTGTCGTCTGTTTTGATACTAATTGGATCACGTGATATATTTTTGTATGGAAATCGGAAGTAGATGTTTACGGCAGTAAAATACGAGGGTTGAAAAACTATTTCGGAATGTACCAGTATGTTTGAAAATATTTGTTATTTTTGGGGGGTTCTGAAATTCTGTGATTCATTTTAAATTCCCGACGGCAGAAGATAATTTTGAGTAAAATAACTTGTGTTATTTTTGTTCCACTTAAGGTGGATAATACTTATCTGTTCAAAGTTTCCTATTTTCGATTGATTTTTTTTATCATTGATATTTTTTGGGAATAAATGGATAACTGTGTAATGGAAATTACAGATAAGTGGTGAATTGTAAAAAGTGTAAATTGCTTTATTTGAGTTCGAGTAAATTGTGTGCTGCATTGTTTACAAAATTGTGTTAAAATGGAAAAGGTACCAATCAAAATAAATTATTGTTCATTTTCAGAACTGCTGACATTGCCGGGTATTGGACCAAAAAGGGCAGAAATTATTCTGATCACTCGGGAAAAATTGAGAAATTTAAATTTGAATTCTTTTCTTTCTTTAGATTTTCCACTTCAATTGGCGAACATTTTACCATTGATAGACTTTGAAAATTACAAAGAGGATGACATTTTTGCCCCAAGATTTTTTGATAGGGAGACAGTTTCGAGATAACGTTTAGCTCTTGAGAATGAAAAAGTTAGGCAAGAGTTTTTGAGTAGACAAGTGGTGAATGCTGAGTTTTCAGATATTAGGAAGGAGATAGGGGGACAAATTATTGTAGGAGCTTCTGCGAAAGGATCCCCATTATGTGAATATTCGTTGACACCAGATTCTATTTCTTCTAAAACAGACAAAAAAACATTATTTGAAGGAACAATTTGGGGAAATTAAACCAGCGCTTCAATTTCCAAGCTGTAGACATTTTCCTCAAGTCGATGTAAGATTGAGTACTCCTCAAAGGCAAAAATGGGAAAAAACGTTACAAATACTCCACAAATTGAGTTTAACCCCAAATTTGCTTCGACACCTTTGGAAATACAAGTAGAAAAGCTTCAAAATAAAATAGAATTAATTAAAACAAAGCTCTTGATGAAGGAGTATCAGGATAAAAAAAATGGAAGAATTGAAAAGGCAGGTGGATATTTTGCAAACGCAAAATGCAGAAAACACATTGAAATTGGCAAATTTAAATTTAAATAAGTCAGAAGCAAAACCCAAAGACGGGGCTTTTGAACCAATTTCAACAAACCCATTTCATCCAAATTATATGCCTGTCAATCAAAGTACTCCAGTCAATGTCAAACCAAAATTTAGTGATAGTGCTTATTCTCCTATCTATGGAGAATCAGTTTTGCATTTCAGTAATGTAGGGCATGAGCCTAAGAAACCAAAATCTGTAGACCCAGTTCCCAGTGTACGTCGTGTACATAATATTTTACGTTTTAATGGTCAAACAAATTTTCAAAACTTTTGAGGTTTGATGAGTTAGCAAAACTCAATAATTGGTCAGACCGTGAGAGTATGGCAGAATTCAGTCTGAGTTTAGATGGTAAACCAGCTGAATATTATGTTTATTTAAAAACCCATTTCCCAGAAATTTCATTTGGCCAGTTAATTTCAAAATTTAAAGTTAGATTTAGCGACCATCAGACTGATAGTATTTTGAGTGTGCATTTCCTTTCCATGCATCAGTTTAAAGATGAGTCAATTTACGACTGGGCAGATAGGGTTAAAAAATGGCAGCTCGAGTGTGGGTGGGGGTTCCTGAAGAGAAGCTCTCAAGCCATGCAGTAATACGGTTTTGTCAGGGACTAATGGATAGACGTATTGGTGAATATGTAAATGGACTTGGTTTGAGATCACTTGAACAAGCAGTTGAAAGGGTCAATTTTATTCAGGCTACTCAAGTCCAAGGTTTGACTCGAGATAGACACACAATTGAATATGAAATGCTGGAAGTACGAAAAGTGGGAGTGTCAACTAGAGATCAAGGTTGCAATACCGATGGTGGGTATGAAATTTTATTGAAGCAGGTTGACGAATTAAAATGTAAGTTGAAAAAAGTCACGTCAAGAAATCAAGTTCGAAGGGGTAGGGTGACTTGTTATTCCTGTGGGGGAAAGGGTTATTTGTCTATGGTGTGCCCAAGTAAACAAAACAATCGTAGGGCTGCACAATCAAATTCAAGACAAGATCGTCAAAGTCAGTCGCCCAAATCGGACCAAGTAAACTTCAACGGGTCGGCTTGAGGGACCGCAGGTCGACTCATAATACTGAAGATCTTAGAGAGGAAGCAATATTTGATTTATTGGCAGGGTTCACCTGTAATGGGGAGACCACGTCAAATAGTGAATCTTCGACAGGGTTCACCCTTGTTGGGAAGACCATGTCGACAGACAAACTTTCTGAGTTTAACCATAATGGGGAGACTCAGGAAGCCAAAAACACTGGAGATGGCCTCTCTTCTGTGGGGGAGACCATGTCTAGTGATCCTTCTCTGAGTACTAGAAGTACAGGAGTTGAAGTTTGGAATAAAGACAGTAGAAAAACAGAATTTCTGGAAAATGTTGGTTTGCCCAAAAGTAAAAATGAAAATGTTGGTTTGCCTGAAAGTACAAATGAAATTGTAGAAATTGTTGAAGCGCAAATAGAAATTGGAAGAAAAAGTGATGAGAAAATTGAGTTCACCCATAATGGGGAGACTCGGTTTTTGAACAACATTTATGTAGAAAATGAAGAAATGGAGTCTGTAGAATCTGGTGTTGAAAATGTAAATAGCCAAGTTTATGATATTCAAGGGCTGACAAAAATGGAAAATAATGAATTGTTCACATGTGATGAACGTGGAAAATTAGATTTTC
This sequence comes from Pictodentalium vernedei, assembly GCA_031216915.1. Classification (NCBI taxonomy): domain Eukaryota; kingdom Metazoa; phylum Mollusca; class Scaphopoda; order Dentaliida; family Dentaliidae; genus Pictodentalium; species Pictodentalium vernedei. Next base: position 373,812,339 of record CM062291.1, read on the forward strand.
CGAGCAACTTTTCATCAAAGAATGGTTTAATAGTGAATGAAATAGAAAGACCCCTTATTTAACGGCTGTGTCCGAGACCACCAGTGATTAAGGAGTTCGGGCTTCGATTAGCATCTCGTTTGTCGGGAATGTCTGCTTCTATAGTGGGGCCAACATAATTGAAAATTGGTGGCAAAATTTTTTGGGAGTATGTTTTTGTAGCCCCAATATCTGATGAAATGTTGCTTGGATATGATTTTTTGAAGAGAAACTCAGTTTCAATTGATCTTTCAAAAAATGTGTTGGAACTAGGTGATGAGGAGGTTATGTTAAATTGCGGGAAACCTCAAAATGTTTTAGTTTCCCAAAAAGAAGTGATAGTTCAGAAACGAACGGTTATTCCACCGATTTCAGTAGCATTGATCAAATGCGAGACCCGCCCCTTTGAAAATGATTTTATTATTGAAAGCCAAATTGGTGATTTTATTGTAGCCAGTACTTTACATTCAAAGGATTCTATAGTTTGCTGTTGTGGTTTGAATCCTTCGTCAAATTATGTGACGTTAAAAAAGGGGAAGGTACTTTCTTTTGCTGCTGATGCACAAGAATATACTGAAACTGAAGTTAAAATTACAGGATCAATGAAGTAGTATCTGAATTAGATTTTGAGGAAGAATTGCCTATTCATTTACGAGAGTTGTATGAAAAATCAATAATTCATTTGGATGAAGTTCAGAAAATCTGTCTAAAGAAGCTGTTGATAGATTTTCAAGATGTATTTCCTCGTCACGATTTTGATCTAGGTAATTTTACTGCGATCGAGCATTCAATTCCTACGGGTGATGCTCCACCAGTGAAATTACGTATGCGTAGGATACCTGATGCTTTCGCTAAAGAGGAAGAGGAAACCTTGAAAAAATTTTAAATGCTGGTGTGATTCACCCTTCGATTTCAGAATTGGCTAGTGTCCCAGTTTTAATAAAAAAAAAATTATTTTTTCAGTTAGATGGTGTTTAGATTATCGTAAACTAAATGCAGTTACGAGGAAAGATTTTTTCCCTCTTCTCTTTTTAGAAGATTGTTTAGATAGTTTGGTAGGTAATGAGTGGTGTAGTCAATTAGATTCGAACCAAGCTTACTACCAGTTAAGAATCAAACCTGAAGATCAACATAAAACAGCATTTGTGACAAAATATGGCCTTTTTGAATTGTGTCGAAGGAGTATGGGTCTTACTGGTGCTGTAGCAAGTTATTGTCGGGCTATGAGTCTGGTTTTAAAAGGTTTACTTTGGAAAATTGCCCTCTGTTTCGTCGATGATTTAGTTCTTGGAACAGATTTTGAGTGTCATGTCGACAATCTTCGACAAGTATTGACCCGATTCCGACAGTATGGATTGAAATTAAAACCAAGAAAATGTGTTTTATTTCAAAGAGAAGTGAATTTTTTTGGAAGAAACATAATTTCAAATGGAGTTGAAATAGGGAAAGCAGCTATTGAAGATGTTCAAAATTGGCCACGTCCTAAAAATGCAAAAAATGTTCAACAATTTTTAGGGCTTGTAAATTATCACCGTAATTTTGTGAAACATTTTTCAGAATTGTCATGCCCGCTGTATAAGTTAACTGGGAAAGAACCCTTTGTGTGGGGGGAAGCACAGGAAAAAGCTTGGTGTGATTTAGGAGCAGCACTGACTAGCCCTCCAGTTTTAACACTGCCAAATGAAAAGGATCTATTCATTTTGGACACTGACTGTTCCGATTTTTGCATGGGAGCTGAATTATTGCAGGTCCAAAATGGAGAAGAAAAAGTGATCCAATATGGTAGCTTAGCACTATCTAAAGAGCAGCTAAACTATTGCACCACTAGGAAAGAGTTACTGGCTGTTGCTACTTTTACTCGTCAGTATCGACATTATTTGTTAGGTCGGCCATTTGTTGTGCGAACCGATCACAATAGTCTTACATGGCTTATAAATTTTAAAAACCCTGAAGGTCAGCTGGCTCGGTGGTTACTCGAGCTCAGTCAGTTTGATACGACGTTACATTTTTGAAGGGGCGATAAGCATCAAAATGCTGATTCGTTGAGCCGCATTCCTTGGAATGAATGCTGTGAAAAAAAATGCCAGTTAAAGATTTGCCATGTGGCGGGTGTAAATTCTGCGAAAGGGTGACTGCTAAGTGGCAAAAATTCGAGGACGAAGTTGATGATGTTTTACCTCTTTCGGCTACTCCTAGAATTAGAATAATTAGACATCTAGTCCAGGGGTCAAGTAGGTGGAAACGTTCGCCATGTAACATTATTTGTGAAAACTATAATTTGGATTTATTTGAAAATTCAGTGAAAGAAAGAGAAGTGATGAGTGAAAATGATGATGTGGAAGTCAGTGGAACTCATTTTGTGCACTGCCTGATTGAAGATTCAGGAGATGAATTCAATAGCAAGGACTCTGAGGTTGGTGAGACTCCAACATCAAAGTCTGTGTCTTCTGTTGGAAATTTGGAGAACAATGGCAAGAATGTACAAACAGAAACCGATATCAAATTCACCCTAGAAATAGCGGTGACTACTGATTCAGATGAGTCTGCTGTTGATGGAGAACCTCCAGTCGCTCTGTTGCCAGTGGAGACTGCTGGTTTAGAACATTCTGTTATATTCATTACAGACCAAGGTGTTTCTGTACAACAGGTGGGTTTTTTTAAATATTCGAATGAAGAGATCAGAGCCGAGCAAGAAAAGACCGGGATTTGTCAATTATTTTAAATTGGCCAAACAATAATGAAGCACCCAGTGATAGCGAAGTTAACTCTCTAGTCCAGCATCCAAGTATTTTTGGATTAACAAGGAGTTGTGTTCTTTAAAAGATGGGCGTTTGAATAGGAAAAGAAAAAATGATAACTTGGCTTTAGTGATTCCTAAATCCCGGAAGTTGGAAGTTCTATCCTTATGTCACGATATTCCATTATCAGGACATCAGGGTATAACCCGAATAAAGGATCTTATTAGGGAATCGTTTTACTGGCATCGTTTGCGCAATGACGTGGAAACTTTTGTTCGCTTGTGTAAGGCCTGCAGTGTTGCAAAAAAGCCCAGTCGCCATTCAAAGGCCCCAATGAAAATCTATCATGCAGGTTCTCCAATGGAGAGAATACATTTAGACTTTCTTGGGCCACTGCCAGTATCAGAAAAAGGGAATGAATATGACACACATGTGTGTCGATCAATATACTAAGTGGGTTGAATGTTTTAGTTTGCCCACACAAATTGCAGAAGACACTGCTCGTGCTCTGGTCAATGAATTCTTTTCAAGATTCGGGTTTCCTCTCCATTCGAAATTTTTACCGACCAGGGACGTAATTTTGAAAGGAATTTATTCAAAGCTTTATGTGATTTGGCACAAATTCATAAAACCCGAACTACTCCCTACCGACCGTCTGCGAATGGACAGGTGGAACGATATAATAGAACTTTGATGGACGCAGTTCGATGCTTTGTAAACAAAAAAACAAAGACATGGGATGTATATTTGCCACAAATTGCTGGTGCACTGCGTTCCTCTGTTTCTTCTCAGACGGGGTACACTCCAAACCATTTAATGTTAGGGAGGGAAGTAAATATGCCCGTTGATCTAATTTTTTCCGACAGATACCCATAGCAGTTCATAAAGTTATCCCGATTTTGTTTTGGAATTTGAAGAGGCTATTAAAAGTGCTCATATTATAGCCAGAGAAAATCTAAAAGAATCCCCAAAACGTATGAAACGAACTTATGATTTAGGGGTTCTAAGTAAAACGTATAAATTTGGTGATTTAGTTTATGTCTGGGATACAACAACAGGTAAAGGAAAAAGTAGAAAATTGGCGGCAAGTTGGAAAGGGCCCGGGATTGTTGCTGTGGTAATCACTGCAGATCTGTTTGAGGTCAGATTGAGAACTAGAAAGGTGATTCTTCATCATGACCGGATCAAAATTTGCAAAGACAGAGATCTCCCCACATAATTCAGTAAAAAAAAGTTAGAAAAGAGAGCTCATTTGAACAGTTCTCAGATTTTATATTGCTTGTGTAATCGCCCTGATAATGGTAAATTTATGATCCAATGCGACACTTGTTTGGAATAGTTTCATGGGGAATGCGTGAATGTTACAGCCAGAAAAGGGAAAAATTTAAAGGAATATTGTTGTCCTGATTGTACAGTATGACTAAAGACATACACGTCTAACAAGAGGTATTTGTTTCTAAATGCAGGTTTAAATTGTTTAATTACCAGAATGAGTGGCAAAAAGGTTTGTGAGATCAAGATTAAAGGATCCAGCGGTAGTGTGGTAAGAACTAGTATTAATACTAGAAAGTCTCAATATGATGAATTACCACTGAATGCAATGACCACATCAGTCAGTGTATTGGGTTCAATCAGCAATGAGTCTGGACCTAATAAGTTAGATGTTAGGGTTGCGTTAAGTGCAGGAGAATGTTCGGGTTCAACCAGCAATGAGTTTGGACCTAAACACCTAGCTACAGGGGAAGGTTTACTTGTTGCCAAGGGAACCGACTCTGATGAACGTTACTGTGAACCAATACCCTTTGTCATTCCGGGAATAGATGAAAGGCTGAAACGTGTAGTATCTGCTGATGAAATTCCTATGGCTGTTTTTGATATTTCACCATATGGCTGGAGTAGGGTAAAAAATGATGGGCTGAAAAGGATATTATTGAATAAATTTATATCATTTGAAATCATCTGATGTTCGCCAAAAAGAATCGGAAAAGAGGAAGGAAATTGGTACATGTATAAAAATTTATTTGGATGTCCAAAAATGTTTGGAGGCAAAAATTCCACTTTTTATGAGTGATTCATCCGATGTTATTTTAAGTACTGGTGATGTCAATGGAGTGATATTGCCTAGGTTTTTTTTGCGGAAGTATATACAGTTGGGGAAGAAAGAGATTTTTTCCGCTTATTTCATCGGATGCACCTAGAGCATCACCTCCTTTGTCTTTTCAGCAGACTCCATCAACATCGACTAATGGAAATGATAAGGGAAATCAGCCTGGGAGTGTTTTATCGAAAAGGGCTTTAAAAAGAAAACGACGTCTGGCACGTGGAGTGAACAACCAGCCATGTCCTTTATGTCCGAGTCGACCTCGTCTTCTTAGAAAACATGTTCAGTTTACGCATCTTCCTGAGCTTCTCTGGGAACCAGTTTCAGGAGAAGAGTTATCTGTAGTTTGCAAAAAATATGTGATGGTGTTAACCGATATAGCAGGATGTGTTCTCCGTGTGAACGAGAAGACAGTTGATAATGATGCATGGTGGAAATTGGTTGAAGTTGTTAATGAAAGGAAGGATATCCCTCGACAATGTGAGTTGACAGGGGATCTTTATTTAAATGGTATGGCTCTTTTATGTAAGGAGTTTAATTTCTCATCACCACCGTCGGGATCTTTTAATATCCATCTAGTAAACAGTTCGGCAGGTCTTATTTACTGGAGAGTTGCAATCTCCTTATGGTGGTTGTTGTCTTCAAATGAACAACATAAAATCTATCAGAGTTGTAGGCAACAAGATTTGTCTAGAGAAGATTATTGGAAGAGTCGTTGTCACCCGCAGAGCGGTTTGAGCCAACCAGTATCACAAAGCATGTTTCATGAAGATGATGTTTTAACTGTTGATGAATATGATGACTTTGATAATGAGGAAGAGAACAATAATAAAGAAAACATCACACCAGAAAGTAAACCTCAACTACAAGTATCACAAAATGTATTTCAGGAAGAAGATGTTTTAGCCATAGGTGATTGTGACGATTTTGATGATGAATGTAGTAATTTAGCCATTCAGAAGAAGTTTTATTCTGATATCTCGTCTGAGGAGGATATACCAACTGTTCCTCAGGTAATAGATAGTCATTTTCATATGGACAGAACTATTGAACACAGTGTTGGTTCAAGAGATATAGCTCATTGGGAGCAGGTTTTCAGTAGGTCCATAGATGGGAATTTTGCTTGCGACCTGGTTGGTGGAGTCGCCGTATTCTGTGATCCAGAATCCTACCCTCCTATGGAAGTTTTTAAAATGGATCCCAAATGGAAGATTATTTATTTATTTATTGTTGCTTAACGCCACATCAGCAGCTAAGGCTATATCGTGGCGAGAAAACTACAGAAACAACAAGTATCAAGTGGGAATTAAAATTAAATTAATTCAATAAAATAAGAAATAATCACAACAATACTTAAAACCAAGAGCAGTCGAAACAGTAATGACTAAACTTATAAAATCAACCTGGTGACATTTAGACTTGTGGAGTCTACGCTAAAAGAATAAAAACACTTTTAAAATTTATTAAAAAGGTTGATTTCTTTCAAAAATGAGATTATTTTATGCGGGCTTGTATGGTAAAATAAATCTCTTAGAGATTGTACTGTAAAATACTGCCCTCTGACAAGATTAAAATCTGTACAATGTAAAAGAATGTGTTCCAGTGACAACACCTGCTGACAAGGAACACACTCTGGTCGCATATTACCCTCTAACAGAAAGGAATGTGTAAGTCGTGTGTGACCAACATGACACCGTGTCAGAATAACATGATCTTTTCTACAAAGGTTACTGGTTGGGTAGTGATCAGAAATAGTGGGTCGAAAGCGATGGAGCTTGTTATTTGTCGCTCCATCCCACTCCGCCTGCCATATGGATTTGATGTAACTACTGATATGTGGTTTGAAGTCACTGAACGGAATCTTAAAATCAGTGAGAGGCTTGGATAAAGCCTGTTTTGCTGCACTGTCTGCTTTGGTGTTACCAGCGATACCTACATGCCCGGGTAACCAGCAAAACACGATATCATATTGGTCAAACATGAGAGTTGTTAACTTCTCACGAAGTTCCAAAATGAGAGGGTTCTTCAACCTGGGGTTGCGTAAAGCAAGTAAAGAGGAAAGAGAGTCGGAGAAGATGATCGACTCTCTTTCCTGTGCATTCTCGATGTGCTCAAGTGCGAGTTGAATAGCTTTAACTTCAGCTGTGAAAATAGAACTCTGATTCGGTATTCTGATTGAGGTGATATGATCACCAGTAACAGCAGCTGATGATACTTTGTCACCATCTTTAGATCCATCTGTATAGATCCTTGTATATGCACTATACCTGGACTTTATTTCGGCATATTTTTGTTTAAACTGCAAGGAATTGGTATCAGACTTTTTGGTAGAAGCAAGGTCCAAAATAATTGTAGGTTTTTTAAGATGCCAAGGAGGAATATGTGATTTACGGTTTTCTTCTATAGAATCAGAATCAATTTTGGCAGACTCCATGTGGGGTTTAATTCTAATTCCCAATGGAGGAATGTGTTTCTGGTGGCGGTTAAAAAATTCAACATTTTGAGTGTCTGAAACACAATTATAAGCAGGATTTGAAGGATTGGCCAAAAGTTTAGAAACATACTGGAGAGATAATTTAATTCTACGTTTCTCAAGAGAAGGCTCCCCTGCTTCAACAAGCATCGAGTCTATTGGGGATGTTCGAAAAGCCCCTAGACTAATTCTAATACCACTATTATGAATTGCATCAAGTGGTTTGAGATATGATTTCCTTGCAGAACCGTAAACTATACAACCGTAATCTAACTTTGATCGAACAAGTGATCTATACAGATGGATCAAAGTTTTTTGGTCAGCACCCCAATCAGTGCTACCAACGACCTTCAGTAGGTTCAGTGCTCTCTTACATTTAACTTTTAGTTGTTTTATGTGGGAAATGAAATTCAGTTTGCTGTCAAACAACAAACCTAAGAATTTCACTTCCTTAACAACCTTAATAGGACTACCATCAATTTTCAACTCCGGATCAAGGTGATGTTTCCGAAGTTTGCAAAAATGAACACAATTCGTTTTTGTCTTTGAAAATTTAAAACCATTTTCGATAGCCCACTTTTGAATCCTATTTAAACACAGCTGAAGTTTGCGCTCTATAGCATTCATCTTTTTGCTGCTATAGCAGATCAAAAAGTCATCGACATACAATGACGAATCTACCATATTCTCAATTGCGTCGATGATACTATTAATTTTAATTGAAAATAGGGTAACAGATAAAATACTACCCTGAGGGACCCCCAATTCCTGCTCGTGAGGATCAGATAACGTTGACCCAACACGAACCTGAAACTGGCGGTCCTTTAAAAAGTTTTCAATAAAAAGAGGCATACGCCCTCTCAACCCCATGTTAAAAAGATCTTTTAAAATCCCATACGTCCACGTTGTGTCATATGCCTTTTCTAGGTCAAAGAAGATGGCGACCACATGTTCTTTTCTGGCGAAGGCATTTCGTATAAACGTTTCTAGTCTAACCAAATGATCCACAGTACTTCTCTGGTTTCTGAAACCACACTGAACATTCGCAAGTAGATTGTTCGATTCCAGAAACCAGACAAGTCGATCATTGATCATCCTTTCCATGGTTTTACACAGACAACTTGTTAAAGCGATAGGCCTATAATTACTTGGGTTGCTGTGATCTTTATCAGGCTTTGGGATGGGAATTACTGTAGCATTATGCCAAGAAGGTGGAAACTGGCCAGTCACCCATATCTCATTGAAAACTGACAGTAAAAGTTCAAGTGATGATGGTGGCAGATGCTTTAAAATTTTATAATGTATTTCATCGGGTCCGGTGGCAGTATCCTTTGCTCTATGCAAAGAGTTATTTAACTCTTCCATAGAGAAAGGTTCATTATAATCTTCTAAATTGTTGGAGGTAAATTTGAGCTTTTGTTTTTCTTGCTGTTTTTTAATTTTGATAAATTCTGAATTACAGTTTTCAGACGACGAATGTTTCGAAAATGTGGAGGCCAATTTGTTTGAAATTTCTTTTTTTGATGTGATAAGCGTGTTGTTGTCTTTTAGATGTTGTACAGTTGATTTGGTTTCTTTGCCTTTAATTTTTTTAATCATTTTCCAAATTTTATTGATGGGGGTGTTTTGGTTCAGCTTTGAAACATAATTTTCCCAGGAAGATTTTTTTTTTTGTTTAATTAGTCGTCTTGTTTTTGCCCGATTTATACGTAATTTGTCTAAATTAATTGTGGATGGTGATTTGTTGAATTCCCGTTCAGTTTTCTTGCGATCCTTTATAGCCTGTTTACATTCGTTATCAAACCATGGTTTGGTGAAACGTTTTGGATTTGTCGAGGTTTTAGGAATGACTTGGCTTGCAATGTCAAGTAACTCTGTTGTAAAATGTTCAATCTGGTCAGCACTTTCACTGAATTTCTCCAATGTGAGGCGTTCCGAACAGAGCAAGATGAAGGTCTCCCAGTCAGCCTTTTTAAAGCTCCACTGGGGCACCCTCCCATCGTCTGCCGGAACCACACTCTCCAACACAACCGGAAAGTGGTCACTCCCGCACAAGTCGCCTTCCACCTTCCAAGAATAATCGAGAAAGACGGAAGGGCTTGCAATTGAAAGATCAATTGAAGTATAAGAACCAGATGCGGGGTGCAGATAAGTGTCTGACCCATTATTGAACAAGCACAAGTCATATTTTGTAATAAACTCTTCCACAGTTTTCCCTTTTACATCCTCTTGACTGCAGGAATTACCCCCAAAGGGGGTTATGAGCGTTAAAATCACCCAACAAAATGTATGGAGTTGGGAGCTGTTGGACCAGTAGCTCAAGATCATTCAGTTGCAGGGCTTTACTTGGTGAAATGTAAACAGAACAAAGTGTAACCGTTTTGTCTAAAGTTAGGCGTACCGCCACAGCCTGTAAATTTGTATTTAAAGGTACAGATCTGTGAATGATATCGTCTCTAACCAAAACAGATGTTCCACGAATGTGAAGGTCAGTATCATCTGCCCAGGCATTATACGAAGTATAATGCTTAAAAGCTGAATGATCCTGAGCCTCGGGTTTCTTTAAAAGAGTTTCCTGCAAGCAAAAAGCTGCAGGTTTATATTTTTGGCTTAAAAGGCCCAGTTCATTAAAATTTGCTCTAAAACCTCGACAATTCCACTGTATAAAACTCTCTTTGGGTGTATTATCCATGTTTGAGAGGTGATTTTGAAGGTGGACGTATGGGCGAAATTGCCCCAGTGTTTCTTTTTGGTGATGTTTTACGTGGGGACTTACTACCCTGTGAACTATTTTGGCGCACTTTGGAAGAAAACGTGTCGTCAATGCACTCATCGACTGACATGGCTTCAATGCCGTCAAACATGTTGCTCGTGACAACATTTTGAAGGCGTTTAGGTAGTCTGTCAGGCTCCTGTTTCTGTTTCTCCTTTTTCTTTGTGTCTTTTGCTTGTTGTCGTCTCTGACTCTGACTCAGATTTTGTTGGGATCTTTGTTGTGCGTCTGGTTTGGATTTGTTTGACTTATCATTCTTTTCCCCTTTTGTGTTTTGTTGTGTTTTACGTTCCAATTGATGCATGTCTTTTGTTTGGTCTGGGTTTTGTCTGGCGTTTGGGATTTTCTCAGATGTTTGTGTAGTTGTATTTGTTTGTGTGGATGATGGTTCTGTCTGGTCTATTGTGAAGGATTTCACTAAGGATGGGATTGTTCCTGTGAGCCACGTGTATTCAGTTTGGCATTCTGCTGACTTTGTTGGTAATTTTTGTGATACTTTTGTAGCATATGACGGCGAAGAAGTATTCATACCAGGCATTGATGCTACAATTTCTCTTGCCTCCTTGAAACTAATTTGCTTTTCGCATTTTATTTTTTGTATTTGCTTCTCTTTTTTCCAAATGGGGCAGTCCTTCGAAGCCGCTACATGGCTACCCTGGCAATTGCAACATCTAACGGCATTAGTACAAGGGTCCTGGTGTTCTTGACCACATTTGAAGCAAATAGTTTTCCCCCTACAATTGTTTTGTCCGTGACCAAACTTCTGGCATTTGAAACATCGAAGTGGATTTGGGATATACAAATCCACTTTGAGGTTCATGAAACCAACTTTTATAGATTTAGGCGGCTGAGAGGAATCAAATGTAAGAATATATGTGTTTGTTTCTATTATGGACCCATCTTTTTTAATTTCAATTCTTTTAACGTCGTTGACGCCTTGTGACTCAAGTTCTTTCCTGATTTCGAGCACATCCATGCCCGCTAACTCCCTTGTTCTAACCACACCCTTGCTGATATTCAGGGTTCTGTGTGGGAACGTATTCACATCCATATCTGCCAATCTATGAGTGTTCAATAAATTTTTAGCTTGTATTTCTTTCTGACATTCTACAAGTAATGCACCAGACCGAAGTTTTTTAACATTTTTAACGGTGCCAGCGATTCCCTTGATAGCCTTCTCCAATGCAAAGGGATTAATGTTGGAGGCCTTTTTGCTCTCGTCAGCCGCGTAAATGATAATAAATTTTGGCCAGTTGTTGGAATTGGAAATGTTCTGATCTGAGTCAGAATCAGAGTCAATAGAAAAATCTCGACCACGTTTCTGTTTTTTGTTTTGAGTGTAATCCATGTTTTTGTTTTAAGCGTTCACTGCCCCGGCTCCCACCCACCATGGAGTCCAACAAGGGGTAGGGTTACTGCCCTGCAGTGAACCCACCGGGTTGCCGGTATTCCCACATACCTGGTATGGGGCAGTATACTCAGCCAGTGTTGATACCGAAGTATGCCACTGGCTGATTGGCCCGTGTGTGGAAGTGCCAGGTCTTCAGATGGCGACCATCCAACCAATCACTTTATAAAACACTGTAATTACGGTTGCCACGTGAAACTGAAACAAACAGTGCAGCAAAACTAAGTATTTGGTTAAAAAATGAGTTTAAAAACAACACACAATGGCAATTATGATAAATGATTAAAAGAAATGACTGATTGAATGGCCACCAAATGCCCCCCGACGTGACACCCAGTACTTTTTGGGGTGGGGGCTCCCGATTGGCCAGAACGGACCATCCGACCATCCTTCTACTCCCGAAATTGGGGCCAAAGCAGTGTATTGAACAACAGTATCTCCGAAATGGAGACCAGGGCTCCATCCCGAAGACTGCCCTAACCGGGGCCACGAGTCCTCAACTGCCAGGATTCCTTCTTCCGGGGCCTTCGGAATGCACCTCACGGGAGAACAAGGTGCCTGCCAGATGGTATTAGCAGGGTTGATCATTTTGGTCCGGGGCTGCGTATTCGTGTATTTCACAGCGAACCGGCTCAATTGAGCAAACCTGCCAATTAAAAATTAGCAAACCTGCCCAATTGAGCAGGCCGTCCTCAATTGGGCAGGTTTGCTAATTTTTAATTGGCAGGTTTGCTCAATTGAGCCGGTTCGCTGTGAAATACACGAATACGCAGCCCAAATGGAAGATAACTATTGGTCTACATCCTAGGAGTTACAGAATTTTACATAGCAAAATTTATTCTAAATTAGAAGAATATCTTTGTCATCCTTCTCTCAGAGCATTTGGAGAGATAGGTTTAGATTTTACATACAAGACCACACTTCCTAGTAGACAAGAATATGTTCTACAAAAATTGATTTTAAAGTCACCAATTTCCATGCCACTTGTTTTTCATCTTCGTAGTAAAGACAAATATGCCGAAGATGTCTCAAGGATAGCAAGAAAGATTATTTTGTATAATAACCGCCAACAGCCGTTGATTCACTTTTTTAACTCAAATGAAATTAGAAAATGGCTGGATCTAGCAAACATTTATTTGGGATTTACCAATAAAGTAGTATACTTTGATCATGAACAACAGAAAGCACTTCGAATGGTACCATTGAACAGATTGCTGTTGGAGACAGATAGTCCTTATTTTGGAGGCAGGTCTGTTAACTCTCCAAAAACTGTTGGAGAGGTAGCTGTAGAGATAGGCAAGATTTTAAAGTTGTCTGCAGAAGAAGTATGTGCAGCCACATCAAGTAACGCTCGACGTTTTTATAAATTCTAAAAATGCTGCAGTTATTATGTAAAAATGTTTACAGAAGATTAGAGATTACAGTGAATATTTGTAAAGAGAAATGTTGATAGTTGTAAATATGTTACAACCAGGATGTGAGGATCGCTTTGTTGATGGGGAGGAGTGTTGTGATCACGCGCAAATGTATATAGATGTTTATACATGTGATCAGGAAGTGATCAGGAAGTACCCGTGGCTAGGTAGGATTGCCGGGAATCGAGGAGCGCGCGGGAACTACACTGGACACGAGAACACTGGTGTGAAGACGACTGACAAGTTTTTTGGTCAAGATTTTACCTGTGTGAATCCGTTCTTTGTTGTTGTTGTTGTTCATTTGTTCAACGATTGCTGTACTATTATTCCTACTTGGTGAGTATAATTAAATATCTGGTAAGATATTACACCATATATAATCACAGCTTGAATAGCAACATAATGGCTACTCAGGAAAGGGTCAAAATAAATAAATGTTCTTACAGGCAACTTTTAACCCTTCCTCAAATAAAAACGAAAAGGGCAAAATTATTACTGTATTATAGGGAGAAATATGTTAATATTACAAAGAAAAACATTTACAGAATCCCTATGAGAATTAATTTTGACTCACTAATTGAAAGCATTGATTTCGAGTTATACATCCCAGGTCAATACAATACGGCAAGAGAAAAAGATTTAGCTACCCGTGACATGCTGTGCCATGTATATTCCGTAATACAGAATACCGAGCATGAATTTCTTGGCTCAAGCACAAGTGATTCTGATTCACAAACTAAACCCAGAACTAGGGTTACTACTGGGGAACAACTTTCACACCCACGCCAGTCAGAAATAAAAGCCACCCCTCCTACAATTACCCCAGCGTCCTTGCGGGATAACAGGTTGGATGTTTCTTATCCAGGTTGGGGGGGGGGGGGTAGATGCAGATCCGTCTACTTTTTTTAAATTTCCCTACACCAGCAAAAGGTGTTGACAAAAGGAAGAATATTAAAGACTTTCCCCCTACCACCACCCCGAATATTATTCCAAGACAACGAGGAGGGGGGGGGGGGGGGAACCGAGTGGGAAGACTTTAAAAGGTTTCGGGAATTAAAGACAATTTCCAGTCGTCGTGCGCAGAGGGGGCTGACCTCCTCCCATCATGTCACGCCTAGATCGGAGCGAGCGCGTCCTCGTGGATATGAACGTGATGGTCCGGGGGATGTGCCATCCAGGGCTCGTCAAATTAAATGGGAACGTTGGCACTCCAGTGTTGAGGGAGATATTGCCCGACGACAATCTTACCCCGCAGATTCAGAATCAGAATTAGAATTTGATGAAGATAAAAATAATAAGGGTGCTTCAAAACAAACCCCCTACTATGTAAATGTGGCATGGAGTTTGAAATATAATGGGCAAACCAGTTTCCAAGATTTCAAAGTTAAATTTGATTGTTTAACTCAGGGTTTAAGTGATAATCAGAAAATTAAGGCCCTGTGTGTGAGTTTGGAAGGTAAAGTTTTAGATTTTTATGTATTTTTAACAAGAAATGACCGCCATCTTACCTTCCACTCTTTAATGCGTAAATTGGAAGCTCGGTTTGGAAGCCAACAACCCCCACAGACCCTTTGCGCTGAATTTCATGCTCTCTCCCAGGGGCGAGGTGAAGAATTACGGGACTGGGCAAATAGGGTCCATGTAATGGCAGACAAGGTCTGGACTGGCGCTGCGGCATATGTTGTGCAGGCCCATGCTGTATCTAAGTTTTGTCATGGACTCTATGATAAAACTGTGGGAGATTATGTCGATGGGTTACAACTCCAAACTTTAGATCTCGCTGTCGACAAAGTAGAATATATTCAAGCTACCCACCGAAGCCGAAAACAGGTGAGGGAGGTCCGATTTCAATCAGAGCCCTCCATATGCAAATTGGAACTCGACAAATGGTGACCACGGCCTGTAATACCGAAAATGGGTATGCCACCTTATTAAAACAGATAGAAGCCCTAAAATTAGAGGTGACCCAGTGCAAAAATAAATCAGGTCCAAGGGGCCGGGGCACCGGAAATAGGACCGATTTTGTTTGCTGGACTTGTGGCGGCCGAGGACATAGAGCCTCGTTATGTCCAAGTAATAGAGGCAATAATAAAATGAGGGGTAGAGGCAGGGGTGTCCCACCCAGTTATCACGGAGACGATTCAAAAAATGGGAATTAGGAAGAAGTCACTGGGTTTTTCCCAGAGGGTTCTCTCAGGCCAATGCCAGACACTCGGGAGACAAAAAATGAAGAGTTTCCATGCCTGCACCTTGGCACAAAAGAAACAATTAGTCAAACTGCGGAGGTAGACAAAAACTTTATTGATTTTAATTTGATTGATTTTAACAAATCTAGTTCCGGTGATTTGTGCCCTAGCAATGCATTTTTCACAGTCACAGATCAACCCAGTGTAGAACCTGCAGCTGAGCCTCAGCCCAAGCCTAAATGCCAAGCGAAGGAATTGAATGAGTTTCTGGACTTGTGTTCTGGAAACCCTGAAGGGCCCGAACTTGGCAGTAACTTGGGCTATACTGAAATTTTAGAAACTAATATTTCTGAAATTCCTGACTATCTAAAAGATCCAATATTTAATATTGGAACTTTGATAATCCCAGCGGGCATATATCTTGTGACTGAGGAAAAGCGTATCCAGAGAATTCAAAAAACCCCCGTAACCCTACCAGCAACAATAAATAATATTGAGTGTGTAGCAGTTATAGATTCAGCGGCTGAAGTTACAATAATTTCTGATGAGGTTTTCGATCAGCTGGGCACGAGACCTGGTGTCTTGAGAACAGTTGGTTTTAAACTTGCCGCCAGAGATTCGAGAATGACGGCCAGAATAGTTGGGCCTATAAACTATAATCTAGGAAGGCATGAATTTCATGAATATGTCTTTATGGCTCCAATAGCTGACTCTATGCTGCTCGGTTATGACATTCTGCGGAAACACGGAATGGTTATTGATTTGTTGATGGGAGAATTAATAGTGAATGGGGACGCTATTAAAGTGAATTGTGGGGAACCATGGGAGTTGAGGGTTAAACCAGTGTCGAATGACAAATTAAATGAAGAATTACCCCCGGTAAATATGAGATCTTGAATGTGGCAACTGTTCTCAGAGGCACCGGCTGTACTGGAGCCCTTTCTTCTTATGGGGAACCGTCGGTCGAAGCTGGGGGCGATTCGCTGCCTTGTATAGATAGTGAACCTCCGCCATCTCTGGGTAAAAGCCACACCAAGGTGAAATATTTGAAATTATCCCATGAACGATCTGCCACCCTTTCTGAAGTGCTACTCTCCCATAACAAGTCAGGGACTCCCAAAAAGCGCCCAAATATCTTAATAAGAGCATTGAAATAGCAGATGTTAAAGTAGCACAGCGATGTGTTCTAGACCCAAATTCAGTTGCGCTTGTAACTTGTAAGACAGAGCGTTTCACCCAAAATTTTGCTATTGTGCCGAAGTTTGACTGCTTTATAGTGGTTGAAACTTTACACGCTCCAATGGCTGCAAGGTTGAAATGCTGTGTTATTAACCATTCCGATCAGAAATTGGTTTTGAAAAAGGGCAGATTTTGAGTAAAGCATATGCAACGGAAGTTTGTCAATCCGACGCTTACATTGTTAAACCGGAAGCGGGGGTACAGCGTGTAGCATGTGAAGAGTCAAATGACGAATTGCCAACCCATTTGATTGATTTGTATGAGAGGTCGAAAACACTCATTGATGAAGAAACTAAAATACAGTTGAAAAATCTGCTTATAGATTATGTTTTTGCGCAACATGATTATGACCTGGGAAATTTCATTGCAATTGAACATAAAATCCCAACTGGGGAGGCAACACCAATTAAATTGCGCATGAGACGCACCCCTGAGGCGTTCGTTGAGGAGGAAGAAAATGTATTGAAAAATTTGCTGAAAGCAGGTGTAATTAAACCATCAGAGTCTGAATGGGCCAGTGCACCTGTTCTTATTCGGAAATCTGACGGTTCCGTTCGGTGGACGTTAGATTACCGGAAATTGAATGCCGAAACTAAAAGTGACTCATTCCCACTTCCCTTGATTGACGATTGCCTAGCCTGTATGTCCGACAATGTTTTTAGCTCAAAACTTGATTGTAATCAAGCCTATTACCAGTTGAGAATTCGCCCAGAAGACCAACACAAAGCAGCGTTTGTGACCAGGTATGGATTATTTGAGTTCGAACGTCTGTCCATGGGTCTGACTGGGGCAGTCGCCAGTTATTGCAGGGCTACTAATTTGGTATTGAGTGGTTTGCATTGGAAGGCAGCGCTAGCTTTCGTTGATGATTGTCTGGTCCTGGGGAAGTCTGTGGAGAATCACTTTGAAAACTTACGTCAAGTTCTTTCACGTTTTCGGCAATATGGGTTGAAATTAAAACCTAGGAAATGAATTTTGTTCCAAAAAGAAGTTCATTTTCTTGGCCGTTACATTACTTCTCAAGGTGTTGAAATCATGCCGCCGATGTAGTTAAAAATTGGCCTCGCCCACAATCTGCCAAACATGTTGAAAAACTTTCAGGTTTATTGAATTACCACAGAAACTTTGTAAAAGATTTTGCGGGACTTGCACGTCCCATGTATGCTGCAATCAAAATCCAAACCTTTCACCTGGGATAGACAGGAGGATGATGCTTGGGAAGAAATGAAGTGTTTTAGCCGGACCTTGTGTGTTAGCCCTGCCCAACAAGTCTGACCCCTTTATCTTAGATACAGATTGCTCAGAATGTTGCGCAGGTGCCGAATTGTTGTAGGTCCAAGATGGGATAGTACGAGTTATTTGTTATGGTAGTTTGGTTTTGTCAAAGGAACAGCTGAACTACTGTACAACTCGTAAAGAATTAGTAGTTGTGGTATTATTCACCAGGCAGTTTAGACACTATTTGTTGGGTCGTCCATTTACATTAAGGTCATACCACAGTAGCCTGACCTGGCTAATGAATTTTAAAGACCCGGAAGGTCAGCTGGCTCGATGGCTAATGGAGTTGAGCCAGTATGATATGGAAATTGTACACAGGAAAGGTATTAGGCACTAGAACGCCGACTAACTTAGTCGAATTCCTTGGGACACTTGCTGGGATAACAAGGTGGGTGCTAAATCCCTTCCCTGTGGTGGGTGTCATTTTTGTAGTCGGGTCGAGGCTAAATGGGCCAAACCTTTGAGTGCCAGTAAAGGCCGCAGCAACGGCGATTCGAGGGTGCAGCCTATTATGTGTTTGGAAACCGAGTCCCGGAAGTCTGGGGCAAGAATGGCGGAGGTTGACAACTCTAGGGCATTTTCTTTGGGTTCAATTATTTATTTATTGGTGCTTAACGCCACATCAGCAGCTAAGGCTAGATCGTGGCGAGAAAACGATAAAAGGAAAACATGAAAATAATGAAATACAAAGATGAGTAAAAACAACTACAATAAAAATGATAAAGACAATGTAGTATGAACAGTGATGCGTGAAGAAACAAGAAATATGAATAGCTCACAAATCAACCTGGTGAATGTAAGTCTTAAAGACTCTAGATTAAGATAATAAAAACAATTTTAAAATTTATTAAAAAGGTTGATTGATTTCAAAAATGCGAGAATCATATTCGGGCTCGTACGATAAAAAAGATCTCTCAGAGATCCTACAGAAACATACTGCCCTCTGACATGATTAAAATCAGTACAATGTTAGACATGTCAAAGACAAGAATAATTTAAATAACAATGAGCAATGAGATAAGTGAAAGATGTCTACTTCCAAATCAACCTGATGAACTGAGCTTGATGAGTCTAGATTAAAAGAATAAAAACAATTTTAAAATTTGTTAAAAAAGGTTGATTACTTTCAAAAATGATACAATTTTGTGTGGGCTCGTATTGTAAAATAGATCTCTAAGGGATCCAACTGTGAAGTACTGCCCTCTAACAAGATTAAAATCAGTACAATTTAAGAGAATGTGCTCCACTGACAACACCTGCTGACATGGAACACATTCTGGTCGCATATTACCCTCCAACAGAAAGGAATGTGTAAGTCGTGTGTGACCAACATGACATCGTGTCAGAATAACATGATCTTTTCTACAAAGGTTACTGGATGGGTAGTGATCAAATATGTTTGGTCGGAAGCGATGGAGCTTGTTATTTGTCGCCCCATCCCATTCCGCCTGCCACATAGATTTGATGTAACAACTAATATGACGCTTAAAATCACTGAAAGGGATCTTAAAGTCAGTGAGAGGCTTTGTTAAAGCCTGTTTTGCTGCACTGTCTGCTCCAGTGTTACCAGCGATACCTACATGTCCGGGTAACCAGCAAAACACGATATCATATTGGTCAGACATGAGAGTTGTTACCTTCTCACGAAGTTCCAAAATGAGAGGGTTCTTCAACTTGGGGTTGAGCAAAGCAGGCAAAGAGGAAAGAGAGTCAGAAAAAATAATCGTCTTCTTTTCCTGTACATTTTCGATATGTTCAAGTGCGAGTTGTATAGCTTTAACTTCTGCTGTGAAAATAGAACTCTGATTCGGTATTCTGATTGAGGTGATACCATCACCAGTAACAACAGCAGATGATACTTTGTCACCATCTTTAGATCCATCTGTATAGATTCTTGTATATGTTCTATACTTGGACTTTATTTCGGCATATTTTTGTTTGAATTGCAAGGAATTGGTATCAGAATTTTTGGTAGAAGCCAGGTCCAAAATAACTGTAGGTTTTTAAGATGCCAAGGAGGAATGTGTGATTTACGGTTTTCTTTTATAGATTCAGAATCAATTTTAGCAGACTCCATGTGGGGTTTAACTCTAATTCCCAATGGAGGAATATGTTTCGTATGTCGGTTAAAAAAGTCAACATTTTGAGGTTCTGAAATACAATTAAAAGCAGGATTTGAAAGATTGGCCAAAAGTTTGGATACATATTGGAGAGACAATTTAATTCTGCGCTTCTCGAGAGAGGGCTCCTCTGCTTCAACAAGCATCGAGTCTATTGGGGATGTTCGAAAAGCCCCTAGACTAATTCTAATACCACTATTGTGAATAGCATCAAGAGGTTTTAGGTATGACTTCCTTGCAGAACCGTAATCTAATTTTGATTGAACAAGCGACCTATACAGATGGTGCAAAGTTTTTTTTTGGTCAGCACCCCAATCAGTGGTACCAACGACCTTCAGTAGGTTCAGAGGTCTCGTAGATTTAACTTTCAGTTGTTTTATGTGGGAAGTTTTGGGTTCAATACGAGCAATTGAGTTGGCTGGTCATTCAATTGATGACATAAAAGATAAACAGGGGCAGACCCTAATTTAAAAATCGTATTGAATTGGTTTAATCACAAGGAAGAACCATCCGAAAATGAGTTATCCATGACAAGTCCCACAGCAAAATATTTCTGGCTCAATAAAGACATTTTTGAAATAAACCAAGGTTTGCTGCATAAAATTCGAAAAAAAAGATAACTCTGAAGTGTTGGTTGTCCCTCAGTCTTGCACATCAGAAGTCATGTCTTTGTGTCATAATCTCCCTTCTTCTGTTCATCAAGGTATGACTAGGACCCTTCAACGGGCTAGGGAGTTATTCTATTGGTACAACATGGGCTCGAATTTGCATAGTTGGGTGGCAACTTGCAAATACTGCAACACAGCCAAGAAACCAAGCAGACACAATAAATCCCCGATGCGCAAATTTCAAGCAGGAGTTCCCATGCAAAGGGTCCATTTCGATTTTTTTGGGTCCGTTACCTGTCACGGATAATGGTAACGAGTTTATTTTAATGATGGTAGACCAATTCACGCGGTGGGTTGAATGTATCCCACTACCGTCACAAACGGCAGAGGAAACAGCAAAAGCTGCAGTTTACGAATTTTTCTCTAGAGTTGGCTTTCCCTTTGAAATTGTCACAGACCAAGGTCGAAATTTCGAAAGTAACCTATTTAACTCGGTCTGTGAATTGTTACAAATTTATCACGCAAGAACCACCCCGTACATACCATCTGGAAACGGGCAAGCAGAACGGTATAACCGAACCCTAATGGATACCGTTCGCTGTTTTGTAATTAAAAAACAGAAAACTTGGGATGTTTATTTGCCTCAAATTGCGGTGCGTTGCGTTCCTCTGTCTGCCAGCAAACTGGTTACACCCCAAATAAACTCATGTTGGGTAGGGAGGTAAACAAACCTGTTGACTTGATGTTCCCCACTCCAAATTCTACCCAAATTGTTGACAGGTCAGTGTCGGAATTTGTGGCCGAATTAGAAAAAAATATTAAAGAGTCACACGAAATAGCACGCGATACTCTTAAACAGGCCCAAAACCCAATGAAAAGGAACTACGATTTTAGAGTAAATCTCAAGGCTTATTCTGTGGGTGATGCGGTGTACTTGAGAGACACTGCCGTTATAAAAGGCAAGAATAAAAAAATATCGGTGAACTGGAAAGGGCCTGGCATTATTGTTAAGGAACTTTCCCCTAGCCTGTATAAAATTCGTATGCGGACAACTGAAGTTACTTTGCATCACGACAGAATTAAGCTTTGCAAGGATCGGGAGTTACCAAAATGGTTAGTGACAGTTGGGAAAAGGTTTAAAGAGAGGGGTGATCTTGCCGCAAATAGTGACATTTTATATTGCTTATGTAACCGACCCGACGATGGACAATTCATGATCCAATGTGACAGCTGTCGGGAATGGTACCACGGCAAGTGTGTTGATGTCACTGCTCGTAAAGCAAAAACATTAACAAAATATCATTGCCCTGAATGTTCAGACTGACCCTCTCGTAATCAATGATTATAATTAATAGTTTTTTAAACTGAATATTTGCCAGAATGTGCCAAGAATTATATGTTTTCATACAACTGGTAGCCAAATCTGTGATATAATTAATAAAAATATGAACTGTGGTATATTTAATAAATATAGAAGCTGTGATATGTTTTGGAACAAAAATGGAATTGAGTTTAAAAGGGGAGAGGTGTTTTTAATGGAGGCTGGAGATCGCTTTTCTGGATTGTGTGGTGCGCTGTACACGCGCATTTGAGTTTGTTGGGATTCACGTGCAATTGAAGTTATTTAAATCTACTAGTGTGGTGCGCTGGGTGCGTAACTGCATTTGAGCTTTGGACTCGAGCTCTGCAATGTGGATGAGGCAGAGCTGGGAAGTATTTAACTGAACTTGCCTCAGTTGTGGCGGCTGTTCGCATACAATTGGTGTGTATTTTTGGAGATGGTTCGGAGTTTGTTGTGAAAAGTTGTCTCCAGACTCGAAATTTTAGTACATTTGTGAAAATTATGGGCGCTGTGATTTGTTTTTAACCGTGTATCTCTCTCATTCTTTTTATTTTTTCATAGAAGATGCCTAAACCAATCACCAAGCCCGAGGAAATGTCTACGAGAACATCTGGTAAGCCATTTTCTAACCCAGTAGCCCGTGTTTCATGCTGCATGTGCTATATGTGAGACCAGGCATAAAAAAACTCAAACGTCATGTCATGGGTTCCCACCTCCCAGAATTTTTATGGGAGCCTATTTCCTCTGACAATCTTCGTTTGGTTTATCAGAGATTTTTTATGGCTCTTAGACCCATCTTATGTTGTATTTTCAAGGTGCAGCCAGGTGAACTTGCCACTGGGCATGTTTCATCTGCGATCGATACCCTAAATAGTGAAGGGGGTATTACATACCAAGTAGGAATTGAAGGTGATTTGTACTTGGAAGTCTTTGATCTTATGCTTGCAGAGTATGGATCCCTTTTAGGTGCCCCTGAAGGTGGTTCTGCTCTGAGTATCCGTCCCATTAATTTCGGTATTTGTTTGGTCTACTGGCGGGACGCCATGTTTCTTTGGGCGAAGTTGGAAGAGAAGAATAGGGATGTCGTTACGGAAAGTTGCAGGGAAGGGTTAGTTGGTAGGGGTGACCTCTGGGTGTCTCGGTATGGTGTGTTTGGCAGGGAAGCCCCAGATGTGTCGGGTTCGGACGAGGAGCCGGAGAGTAAGAAGCCTTGTCTGCAGGTTTCCGTAGTGGTAGGCGATGATCTGGAGTTGGAGGATGGTAGTTTTGGAGCTTGGAAGGCTGAAGAGGCCTTGACTGTTGAAGCTCGTCACTCATGTGTCGGGAATCCAGTCGTAACCTCAGAAGCCGGCATACCCAGTGCTCCGGAGGCTGTGGAGGTTTTTGATAGCCATTTCCACATGGATCGAACCCTCAACAGGTGGTTTAGATGTATTGATTTGTCCACGTGGGCCCAATTGTTTGCTGCTGTTGAGGGTGGTCGTATTCCTTGTGGGGTGGTTGGTGGCATCGCAGTTTTCTGTGACCCAGTTTCCAGGCCAACTGAATTCTCGTTTGATGACAAATGGAGGGTTGCAATTGGGTTTCACCCAAAGCACTGGCGCCAGGTCAATGAGTCTACATTCCGTAGAATCAGCCAATTCCTAAATAGACCTGGTGTCGTTGCTTTGGGGGAAATCGGTTTTGACTTCTCCAACGGTCTTCAGGTTTGTCGAGCACAGGAGTCCATTTTTCGCCGTTTGGTTGGCATGTCTCGTGTGGAGGATCCCCTTATTTTTCATCTTCGGGGTGAGAATAGTGATCCCTATTCTGGCCGTGTAGGTTCCTTGGCTAGGGATATATTGATGGAGATGCATCGGGAATCCCACCCTATTCATGTTCATTGTTGTACGGGTAGCGCGGTCGAAATCCAGAAGTGGCTTGATTCGTTTTCGAATGTTTACTTTGGTTTCACTGCCCGGGTAAATAGTTTTGACGGTTTTCAGTTAGAGGGTCTGAAGTCTGTGCCTTTTGAGAGGTTATTGCTCGAAACTGACAGTCCATACATTGGTGGTTCCTGAATCCCAACGCCCAGATTGGTGGCTGAGGTTGCCCATTCAATTGGGCGGATTATTGGGCGTAATTTGGACGATGTTGGCTCCCAGACCTTGAGAAACGCCCAAACCATTATAAACTTTAGATATTGATACTGCTGTTTTACACAGGCTAAGGAGACCTCGGCTGTTGAAGCTCGTTACTCATGTATCGGGAATCTGGTCGTAACCTCTGAAGCCAGTGTATTCGGACCCCCCCCCCCCCCCCAATTTGAAATTCACCGTAACATTAAAACCCACCACGCAACCCTCCAAAAGAAAACGGGAAAGGGTGTTATATCTGCACCCAGTGACGTTGTATGCAAGTAACGGTACTTCGTAGTGGCTGGAAACTGAACACCACGATCCGTGAACTACGACCTCCTGATGAATAGAAATACTGAATACGGGCTGGTGATTGGTTCGTTTGAATGATGAACCACCTCGGATATCGATGTCCAGGTTGCTAGAGACGCTTTTGGTATCAGTCTGTCTTGGCTGCTCCTTGAGGAAGATTATAGATTGGATCCGGATCCAGTTGCTGTACAAATCCTGTCATCAGAGTATTGTAAGCAGATCGCCAGTGGAGGAATTATTTGGTGAGTAGAGCTAATTACAGCTTCTCAAGAAAATTTCCCCTGTTGTGGTCCTCAGTAACTGGTCGGTTTACGTGTCAGTAAAGTTGTTCTATCCTTGGTACGGGGCCCGACGATCGCGGATGTGCCAAGCAAAGATAGAATAGATTATTGCTCAAATTATAATGGAAGGAAATCTTCCTCTGATTCTCATGATTTCTGTTTTAATTGTAGTCAATGTACTCGCACTAATCCTTGTTCAGTGTGTATCAATTGGGATGACAAACGTTGGACACGTGTGTCACGGTATGTTGTTAGCGGGGAGAGGACTATGCCGGTCCCCTCGCCGCAGGGTCACTCACGTTTTTCACTCTCTTTTTCAGAGGAACAAGAATTGGGTGATGTTTCCGTGATGTCGTCTACAAGTGCGCGTCCGTCGTCACAATCTAGAGAGGAGCTAGCGGCAAAAGTGCTCATGGATATACGGCAATTGCCTAAGAGGCCCCAAGTAGGGTCGACGGCGTTGGCGTCTACGTCTGCTAGCTCGCCCGGTGTCGCGTCCATTCACCGAATGGGTCAGCACCCGGGTTCGTCCGTTGCGGTCCAGGAAGGAAATATGGGTGTTGCGAGCACTATAAACTTACCACAGGCACACCCAGTGACGACGGAACTTAGATTAGGACGGAAGAAGCCTTTGGGCTCGGTTCCTAGCTCGTCCAGCTCCGAACGGGCTGCGAGCGACAGAGGTCCCTCTCTCGTACAACAACATCGCGGTCCGGATGTTGTTGTACATAACGTTCCTCAGTCGGAGCTTACGTCCACCCCTCGGGACGCTCCGGTGTATAGACAGTCCGGCGAGACTGTATCAGTGGCTTCTTCGTCCTCACGACAGCGCACTCGACCGCACCTTGGCTACGTGACCGCCGATATCCAGCCAGTATCGCCGTCCAGAGATTCCTCGACAGCCAGGTCACGCCATCCGGTTGCCAAGGATTCGAGGCCTTCTTCTTCCGGACGTTGGCATAAAAGAAGTATGTAGGAGACAACGTCCACGGAGCTTCCTGCGGCAAAATCCCGTAAGACCTCAGCTCCGCAGTCCTCGTTAACGGACGTGCTATCGCAGATAGCACAGATCATAGCAGCATCCCAGCAGGCGGCAGAAGTTCTGTCGGAGCAAGAGTTATCTGATGATGCTGGGTCGGTACGTTCCGCAGCTGAATCTGGAGCGGAAGACCGAGATATCCATGAGGTACGTCAGGATGGAGAAGGGATGTTGACGAGTTGGAATTCTCCCTTTCGGAACAACATAAAATCGCCGTCGAATTAATCCGGCATTTCCTTCCTGAAGTTGTTCCAGTGGACCAGGAAGCTGCTCAGCCGGATAGGAGGCTTATAGCGCCACTGGACACCGATTTTTTCAATCGGTTTAGGGACTCCATCCCTGAATTTCCGTCTCAGTCCAGGAATGTCTCACGGACATTCGAGATTTTGAACGACGCTGCCAGTAAGCTTGCTTCTAAAACGGGCAAGTCAGCCTTCCTTTCGGCTAATGCTCTTCATCTGCCTTTCATTAATTCAAGAAATAGGTTTGAAACGGCAGGACAGGGCGTTCAGAGAGTTCCTCTGCGTCTAGACGACCAGGCCGAAGACCTTGAATTATCCATGCCGTCGTCTTTGTCTATCCAAAGCTCTACGTTGGAAACGACAATTACTTCTAATAGAGTAAATTTAGACGCACTCTCGTACGCAGATCACCTTGCCACAGCGTTGTCGTTACGCCTTGAAGGACAAGAATTTCATGACGTACAAACTTCCTTGAGAGTTCTGCCAAGAGCTATTGCCTTTTCCACGTATAACTCCGCCCTTTCAGTGGCTAATCTGGAGTTGGTTAGACGTGATGGAGCCCTAGCTACGTCCACGAGAGTGGATAGTAAGGTGAAAAACTATCTTAGAGTCGCTCCGGTCTCCGGAGAACTTCTCTTTGACGGCAAGCTTTCTGCTATTTATGATCAGTTAACTAAGAAAGCTTCAGACTCTCTGCTATTTAAGTCCGCTTCTAATAAGTCGGAACCAGCGGAGAAAAGTGGGCCAGGATCTTCTGGGACGGGTACGTCCAGGGTAAGTTCCTATAGATGTGCGTACGCGTCCTCTGGGTCTTATTCTAGAGACCGTCAAGGCAGCGACTCCAGTAGGGTCTGTAACGCTGGCCGTAATAACAGGTCAGACGCCCCTAGGTCGACGGCGCGAGGTGCGGGCCGTGGAGGACGTGGTTTCTCCTTCCGCGAGCCTCGCAGGACCAGGAGGTGATGGTGTAAACCTCTGTCGCGTTCCAGTGGGCGGAAGATTGTCGAGTTTCTTAGAAAATTGGGAATTAATTACGGAGGACCCTTGGGTTCGAAGGGTAATAGCGGAAGGACTGAAACTGTCCTTCAAGGAAAACCTCCGTTAAATGAAGTGCAAGATGGACTCATCTTCCGTCAAATATACAAAAAAGAGACGCGCTTCTTTCAGAAGTCCAGTCTCTCTTACTGAAGAACGAGATAGAGGTCGTAGAAAACCAGGAGTCTCCAGGTTTCTACAGCCATCTTTTTCTGGTTCCGAAACCAGACGGCTCGTTCCGTCCAGTAATAGACTTAAGCTGGATAAACAAGCTGATTGTGGCTCCAAAATTTTATATGGAGACCATTCGATCGGTCAGGGCGAGTATTCGAGTGAACGACTATGCCGCGAGCATAGATCTCAAGGATGCGTTCTTTCACGTCATGGTACATCCGGCGTTCAGAAAGTATCTTCATTTCGCTGTCCTAGGTGTCGTATATCAGTTCCGTGCGATGTGCTTCGGTCTGAATCTAGCGCCCTGGGCTTTCACTCGGATAATGAACTCGGTCATGACTTACTTCCGAGCTCATTCGTCTGCGGTAACGTCGGCCTACCTGGACGATATTCTTCAAAGGTACGGCAACGAGTTAACGCTTCAGAACGATGTGCAGAATCTGCTTCTATTGCTCCGACGTCTCGGTTTCATAGTAAACGAGCAGAAGTCGGATCTGGTGCCGTCCAAGTCATTCACCCACCTGGGGATGAGCTTCGAGACGCACAACAATCTCGTTCGTCTGCCGTTAGCCAGAGCGAAGTTAGTCAGTTGTTACGCTCGATATTGTCTAAACTCAGAGAAGGTTACAGCGAGAGAATTCATGAGACTGATAGGTCTGTGCGGAGCGGCCGCGGATCCCATTCCAATGGGGCGGCTACGCACTCGTCCTCTCCAAATCTTTCTGACTCAGAATTGGAAGGCGAAGACTCATTCGCTCGATACGGACATCCTCTTGTCAAGCCAAGTGAAACAAGAGATTCAGACTTGGGCAGACATTCAGTGGTTAACACAGGGAGTTCCACTACAATTGCCGGATCCAAGTTTTACTATTATGACGGATGCCAGTCAAACAGGTTGGGGCGCGACACTATGCCCGTCGGATTCGAGGTGCCAGGGTCTTTGGGATCCGCAGTTTTTAAGCAAGCACATAAATATCAAAGAAATCATGTCAATTTGGCTGGAGTTGCGTCATTGGATGGACGTTATTCAGAATGCACACGTCCAAATTCTATCCGACGATACGACAGTAGTAGCGTCTATTCGGAATCAGGAAGGCACTCATTCCACTCCGTTGTTCAAGCTAACAGAAATAATCCTTCTGTTTGTATTGGAACATCAGGTCCTACTATCGGTCCGTCATATTCCGGGTCGTCTGAATGTGTTAGCAGACTCCCTTTCACGGAGGGGTCGCCTGTTGCCGTCGGAGTGGACTCTCAACAAACAGGTTTTCAATCAGATTTGCTGCCAATGGGAGCGGCCAATGATAGATTTGTTTGCGACGCATCTCAACAATCAGTTGCAGACGTATGTGTCCCCATGTCCGGATCCTCGAGCGTTTGCTGTAGACGCTCTTTCGATCTCGTGGGATGGGATAATAGGATATGCGTATCCTCCAGCGCCGTTGATTCAGCAGATATTGCTCAAGATAAAGCAATTCCAGTGCAAGATTCTGTTGGAAGCATCTCTGTCACCACAGAGACCGTAGATAAATCTACTTAGGTGTCTGTTGTGGGACATGCCGCGAAAGCTTCCTCCACGGGAGGATCTTCTGTTGCAGTGGAAATCGCGCATTCTTCACCACAATCCGCAAGGTCTCAACCTTCACGTATTTCCGGTGTGCGGTCCTTCTTGCACAGTAAACGTTTTGCAGGACGAGCAGTGGACGCGATTTCTAACTGCAGGAGGACCTCCTCTTCGCTAAATTATGCTGCAAAATAATTCAAGTTGTCAGCGTGTAAACGTTATCCACATTGGTGTACACTGTCACACGGTGAGCAGATGTGATCGAACACCTTGGTGTGGGGTTATAAATTATAAGTTATATGGGGTGAGGAAGGGCAGGTACAATTTACTTGCAGTCACCAAAGATGTCTCAAAACTAGGACTCGGGGGGGGGGGGGGGGGCAAGCTTTCAGCGCCTCAATCCTACTCAGTCTTCGGTCAAATTCAACAAAGCACACAAACGGTAGTCTAGGTGCTTGCACACGTGGAGTGGGGTGGGGGTGAGGTTGGGACCAGGGCGGACCATAATTATGGGCAATGCCTGGTGGGCTGGGTAAAAAATGGGGTGGAGCCTGATAAAAGCCCTTACAGACTGTAACTTGTAAGGGCTTTTTACCAGGCTTTTACCAGGCTCCAGGCAGACCATTAAAAGAGTTAAGGTACTGGATTCAACTTCTTCTGTTTTAATATAACAAGGTATAAATCTCTGAAAACAGAATATTTTGCAACCTGTATTTGGCATTGGGTAATTTTTTTCAATTTTTAGATACTTTCGGATATCTAAAAATTTAATTATTTTTTAGTGTCCGAAAATTTAGAAGATATACAGCCACAGAGATGTGCAGGTGCAAGAAAATGGAGTTGGTGGGGGGGGGGGGGGGGGGGGGGGGGTCTTGGACTCTGGAATTCAAACTTAGCCTACCTTGAGTCGAACCATAGTCAACCCGTCGTACCTACAACCCTTGGTCTCCCAATAACGGCCTCATCTATTTTTTTTTCCTTGGTGGAAACCCTGTTACTCATTGACAATGAATAAAATTTCCCCGACCTAGGTGAAGGATGCCAGGCCGGTTTTAAGACCCAGTCCGCTCCTGGTGGGGGACATGGGGTATACCACAGATTTGTCAACTCAGGTCTCCCCACCATATTTGGGGGATCCTGATCCCCCTGCTCTAAAAAAAGAACAATACTAGTATACCATACTGGAGTTTTGAAAGAATTGTGAACCTATTGGCTAGTTAACTGGTTGAGTGCAAGATTCTTTTTGATAGACGTCATTTGTTCCCCAAAATGTGTTTTATTATAAATCATTGGAGGGTGCCAGAAGGTACTCTCCAATAATTTTTAAAAAAGCAAATCTTCAATGAAATACTTAGTACATCAGAAATTCAGAGGTACTGAGGCCAAAGAGCTCACTGAAGTTTGTGACTATGGGAGGTGTCAGTATAGTCGCTAGATAAAGCACATTTTTTATTCCATTTAACAGCCCTACATTTACTAGAATTCTATATCCTATATCAATTATCAGGTCAAATATGTATTAAGGTGTAGTAAATGGTTTGGTATTTGACAAATATATTCGACTGAAGTGTTATGCAATTAACAGTATCCAGCTGAGTGAGCCCCACTCTACCTGATATTTCACATGCGTATCGTCTATCAAAGACTACAGTTTATCACATAATCACACCATTCTACGTTGTAATAAAGCCATGTAATAAATGTTTATATTACACCAGTGATATAAAGGTAAAAAGTCCACAAATGGAATGTCAGCATTTGAGTGAATTTACTGGGTGTAGTGAGTTTACTTGTAACTATTGTAGTGAGTTTGTAGCGAGTTTACTTGGAACTGTTTTCTGCAGTGCACAAAAATTGTGAACACAGCGTCACAGCCTGGATCGCAATGAGAAGGCTTAACAGAGTTATTTGTTTTTTTAACCCTTTACCTAACATAACGGCTATAGCCATCCAGCACCGTGTGCCATTCAATTTTTTTTATAATTTGATTTTTTGCTTCCAAAACATAGCATATGACCCTTCATTGGAACGAGCGCGTTGGAATCATTCCAATGAGGGGTCGTGAGCTATGTTTTGGAAGCAGAAAATCAAAAGGTTCATAGTTGACACCGACAAAAAATGACAATATCGGATTATGTGATAAATAGAATCTTGAACTCGTTACCGTTTAATATTGAAATTTAGGAAACTCATCAAGTAGATTTCATTTGCAACTCGCTAAAGCTCGTTGCAAATGAAATCTACTTGACAAGTTTCCTAAATTTCAATATTAAACGGTAACTCATTTGAAATCCTCTCTATATGTGATGAGTGGATTACTATTTTATCATAGTGGGTTAGATTTTCCACCCATCAGATATTGAAAATTTTTCAATCCAGCCAAAGAAGCCCAAACAACTTTTTAGATCAATAGTGCCCTCTGTAGTCCATGAACTGAACGTTTGCAAGTGCATCTCATGAATTGTTTTGAGATGAATTGCTTTCGGAAATTATAAATAGCCACTGAGTTGAAATCCGATAAACCACGGTTGAGATATATGAGCGGACAAACGGGAGTAACACCTTTTCAGATAAAGAAAGAACGATAACTCTTGAACGAAAATGTGAATATCAATGAACCCTCTTTTGAATGCCCTCCTGATGCCAAACTTGCATACCAAATTTCATCGAGGTTCGATAACCCATGTTTGAGATATGTAAGCGGACAGATGGATGGAAGGACAGATGCATGTAATCCAGTACTGTACACCCTCCATGTTTTGGATAAAAATATCTCATGGCACCTAAATGGAAGTAGTTCCTTGGGCTCATTCCATTGAGAAGTCATAGGTTAAGTTTTAAAATCAAAATTGAAAAAATAAACCTGAATCCAATTGTACTGTTATTTATTAAAATTGTTCTCTTTCGTTGCAGCTGAAAGCAGTCAGTCATCTGGAACTCGTGCAGTTAAGTTCTCTGTGGGGGCGCCCAGCAACGTAGTTGTTAATTTATCAATACAAAATAAACCAAGCAAAACTTGACAAGGGAACACTTTTAAGAAAATAAAAAAAACTGTTTCAATTAATAGCTGCCAAGCTGGTAGAGGAAGGGTTTAGCTACACGTGGCAGCAAGTACAGGGTCGTTGGAAGTCCATTCTACGTGCTTACAAACAGGTGAAAGACCATAATGGAAGGAGTGGAGCGGAAACAAGATTTTATTTATACGGCCCGGAATTGGACGAGCTATTTGGGGATCGCCCCAACATTCAGTCTGTTGCCACTGCATCCAGTTTGGTGGAGAGTCCCAGCACATACACAAGCCAGCAAGATGCAGAGCAGGATGGCCATGCTGAACAATCTGAGGAAAACCAAGGTGAGTCCCCCAGTCCATCCCAGGACTCAAAGATAAAGCGACTTAATGCAACCTCAAATTCAGAGTTGCTTGCCTTTTGTAAAAGTTTTAAGGAAAAACAAGATCAGCATCATGAGGACATAAACTTTATGAAGCAAGCCCACCAGGACAAGATTGAGAGACTGGACAGATTGATTACCACCCTAGATAATCAAAAACATGTGTTTCCAATAAAACTTGAACCTCCTCCACACTGATGTTGAAATATCTAAATTCAGGCTGCACAAAATTTTCCCATAATACAACTAGAAATTTAAGCAATTCAATCTTGTTTGACAGAGCTCATTGAGTTCTGTCAAATAAGACTGAATTGGTTAAATTCCCAGTTGAATTATGGGTAAAATGGCAGCTTGAGATTTTGGTATTTTAACAACAGAGAGCAGGGGGTTAATGGATACATTTTGTGGTAGGTGGATTACTAAAATAATGATGGGGTACATTTTCAATATGATGTGACAAATTTATTTATTTATTTATTGGTGCTTAACGCCACATCAGCAGCTAAGGCTATATCGTGGCGAGAAATCAGAGAAAAGTAAAACATCAATATTATGAAGTAAAAGATTGAATAAAAACAAAGGATAATCACAACAGGCATGTCAAAGACAAGAAAAATTTAAAGAACAATGAGTAATGAGATAAGTGAAAAATGTCTACTTCTAAATCAACCTGATGAATTGAGACTTGATGAGTCTAGATTAAAAGAATAAAAACAATTTTAAAATTTGTTAAAAAGGTTGATTACTTTCAAAAATGATACAATTTTGTGTGGGCTCGTATTGTAAAATAGATCTCTAAGGGATCCAACTGTGAAGTACTGCCCTCTAACAAGATTAAAATCAGTACAATTTAAGAGAATGTGCTCCACTGACAACACCTGCTGACATGGAACACATTCTGGTCGCATATTACCCTCCAACAGAAAGGAATGTGTAAGTCGTGTGTGACCAACATGACATCGTGTCAGAATAACATGATCTTTTCTACAAAGGTTACTGGATGGGTAGTGATCAAATATGTTTGGTCGGAAGCGATGGAGCTTGTTATTTGTCGCCCCATCCCATTCCGCCTGCCACATAGATTTGATGTAACAACTAATATGAGGCTTAAAATCACTGAAAGGGATCTTAAAATCAGTGAGAGGCTTTGTTAAAGCCTGTTTTGCTGCACTGTCTGCTCTGGTGTTACCAGCGATACCTACATGTCCAGGTAACCAGCAAAACACGATATCATATTGGTCAGACATGAGAGTTGTTAATTTCTCACGAAGTTCCAAAATGAGAGGGTTCTTCAACCTGGGGTTGAGCAAAGCAAGCAAAGAGGAAAGAGAGTCAGAAAAAATAATCGTCTTCTTTTCCTGTACATTTTCGATATGTTCAAGTGCAAGTTGTATGGCTTTAACTTCAGCTGTGAAAATAGAACTCTGATTCGGTATTCTGATTGAGGTGATACCATCACCAGTAACAGCAGCTGATGATACTTTGTCACCATCTTTAGATCCATCTGTATAGATCCTTGTATATGCACTATACTTGGACTTTATTTCGGCATATTTTTGTTTGAACTGCAAGGAATTGGTATCAGATTTTTTGGTAGAAGCAAGGTCCAAAATAACAGTAGGTTTCTTAAGATGCCAAGGAGGAATGTGTAATTTACGGTTTTCTTTTATAGATTCAGAATCAATTTTTGCAGACTCCATGTGGGGTTTAACTCTAATTCCCAATGGGGGAATATGTTTCGGATGTCGGTTAAAAAAGTCAACATTTTGTGGTTCTGAAATACAATTAAAAGCAGGATTTGAAGGATTGGCCAAAAGTTTAGACACATATTGAAGAGACAATTTAATTCTACGCTTCTCGAGAGAAGGCTCCTCTGCTTCAACAAGCATCGAGTCTATTGGGGATGTTCGAAAGGCCCCTAGACTAATTCTAATGCCACTATTATGAATTGCATCAAGTGGTTTGAGATATGATTTCCTTGCAGAACCATAAACTATACAACCGTAATCTAATTTTGATCGAACAAGTGATCTATACAGATGGAGCAAAGTTTTTTGGTCAGCACCCCAATCAGTGCTACCAATAACCTTCAGTAGGTTCAGTGCTCTCTTACATTTAACTTTTAGTTGTTTTATGTGGGAAGTGAAATTCAGTTTGTTGTCAAACAACAAACCTAAGAATCTCACTTCCTTAACAACCTTAATAGGACTACCATCGATTGTCAACTCCGGATCGAGGTGATGTTTCCGAAGTTTGCAAAAATGAATACAATTCGTTTTTGTCTTTGAAAATTTAAAACCATTTTCGATAGCCCACTTTTGAATCCTATTTAAACACAGCTGAAGTTTGCGCTCTATAGCATTCATCTTTTTGCTACTATAGCAGATCAAAAAGTCATCGACATACAATGACGAATCTACCATATTCTCAACTGCGTCGATGATACTATTAATTTTAATTGAAAATAGGGTAACAGATAAAATACTACCCTGAGGGACCCCCAATTCCTGCTCGTGAGGATCAGATAACGTTGACCCAACACGAACCTGGAACTGGCGGTCCTTTAAAAAGTTTTCAATAAAAAGAGGCATACGCCCTCTCAACCCCATGTTAAAAAGATCTTTTAAAATCCCATACGTCCACGTTGTATCATATGCCTTCTCTAGATCAAAGAAGATGGCGACCACATGTTCTTTTCTAGCAAAGGCATTTCTTATAAACGTTTCAAGTCTGACCAAATGATCCACAGTACTTCTCTGGTTTCTGAAACCACACTGAACATCCGCAAGCAGATTGTTCGATTCCAGAAACCAGACAAGTCGATCATTGATCATCCTCTCCATGGTTTTGCACAGACAACTTGTTAAGGCAATAGGCCTATAATTACTAGGGTTGCTGTGATCCTTATCAGGCTTAGGAATGGGAATTACTATTGCTTTGCGCCAAGACGATGGAAACTGGCCAGTCACCCAAATGTCATTAAAAATAGAGAGTAAAAGTTCAAGAGATGATTGCGGCAGATGTTTTAAAATTTGATAATGTATTTCGTCGGGTCCAGTGGCGGTAACCTTCGCTCTATGTAAAGAGTTATTTAACTCTTCCATAGAGAAAGGTTCATTGTAATCCTCTAAATTATTGGAGGCAAATTTGAGCTTTTGTTTTTCTTGTTGTTTTTTAATTTTGAGAAATTCAGGATTACAATTTTCAGACGACGAATGTTTCGAAAATGTGGAGGCCAATGTATTTCAAATTTCTTTTTTTGATGTGATTAGTGTGTTGTTATCTTTCAGATGTTGAACCGTTGATTTTGTGTCTTTTCCATTAATTTTCCTTATCATTTTCCAAATTTTATTGATGGGGGTGTTTTGATTTAGTTTTGACACATATGTTTTCCAAGAACTTTTCTTTTTTTGTTGAATCAGTCGTCTTGTTTTTGCCCGATTTATACGAAGTTTGTCCAAGTTACGTGTGGTTGGTGACTTATTAAATTCCCGTTCAGTCTTTTTGCGATCTTTAATAGCCTGTTTGCAATCAGCATCAAACCATGGTTTGGTGAAACGTTTAGGATTTGCCGAGGTTTTAGGAATGACCTTGCTTGCAATGTTAAGCAACTCTGTGGTGAAATGTTCTATTTGGTCAGCACTTTCGCCAAATTTCTCCCGTGTTAGGCATTCAGAACAGAGCGACGAGAAAGTCTCCCAGTCAGCCTTTTTCAAGTTCCACTGGGGTACCCTCTCATCATCCGCCGGAACTACACTCTCCAACACAATTGGAAAGTGGTCACTCCCGCACAAGTCATCTTCTACCTTCCAAGAAAAATCAAGGAAGATAGAAGGGCATGCAATTGAAAGATCAATTGATGTATACGAACCAGATGCGGGGTGCAAATAAGTGTCTGAACCATCATTAAACAAACACAGGTCATATTTAGTAATGAACTCTTCTACAGTTTTACCTTTTACATCTTCTTGACTGCAGGAATTACTCCAAAGAGGGTTATGAGCGTTAAAATCACCAAACAAAATGTATGGGGCTGGAAGCTGTTGGACCAGAAGCTCAAGATCATTCAGATGTAGTGCTTTATTTGGTGACACGTAAATCGAACAAAGCGTGACTGTTTTGTCTAAAGTTAGGCGTACCGCCACAGCCTGTAAATTTGTATTCAAAGGTACAGATCTGTGAATGATATCGTCTCTAACCAAAACAGATGTTCCACGAATGTGAAGGTCAGTATCATCTGCCCAGGCATTATACGAAGTATAATGCTTAAAAGCTGAATGATCGTGAGCCTCAGGTTTCTTTAAAAGAGTTTCCTGCAGGCAAAAAGCAACAGGTTTATATTGTTGGCTGAGAAGACCCAGTTCATTAAAATTTGCTCTAAAACCTCGACAATTCCACTGTATTATGTTATTTTTGTTTGTATTAGCCATATTTCAATGGAGATTTAGAGGGTGGACGTATGGGAGAAATGGCCCCTGTAGTTTTCTTCGGTGAATTTTTCCTCGGGGATCTATTCTGTGAAGAAATCGGACGTAATTGTTCGAATGTTTCATCGATACAATCACCCACATCCATATCCTCAAGACCTTCAAACCTGTTGCGAACAACAGGATTTTGAAGAACCTTAGGTAATCTGTCCGATAATTGTTTTTGTTTCATTTTTTCTTTTTTCTTTTCCTCTTTTTCTAATTTTTTAATTTGACTCTGACTCAGATTGTGCTGTTGTGATCTTTGTTCTGGTTTAGACTTTGTTTGGTTTTGTTCATTTTTCTTTTCTGAATAAGTGTTATGTTCCTTAGTTTGTACAGGTTTGGACGTATCCTTTCCTACTTTTCGTTCTGTTTTATCATCTGTTGGTTTGGGATTTTGTTCTTTTTTCTGGTCTGATTTTGTTAAATCTTTGGTTCCCCCATGTGTTTGTCCTGCTTTTAATTTTTCTGTTGTTTGTGTTGTGGAATTTGTTTGTGTTGACTGTATCTCTGTTTGTTCTATTGTGAAACCCTGTACTAAAGAGGGAATCGTCCCTTTAAGCCACGTGTATTGCGTTTGACATTCCACTGAAGTTGTTGGTAATTTTTGTGTTAATTTTTTTGCATAAGTTGGTGATGATAGGTTCATTCCAGGCATTGATGTCACTATTGTTCTCGCCTCCTTAAAACTGATTTGTCTTTCGCATTTAACTTTTTGAATTTCTTTTTCTCTTTTCCATACAGGGCAATCCTTTGATGCAGCCACATGATTGCCCTGGCAGTTACAACACTTGATGGTATTTGTGCAAGGGTCCGGATGTTCTTCGCCACATTTAAAACAGATATTTCTTCCTCTACAATTATTTTGTCCATGACCATATTTCTGACATTTGAAACATCGAAGTGGATTTGGAATGAATAAATCCACTCCGATGTTCATGTATCCTACTTTTAATGATTTTGGTGGCTGAGAAGAGTTAAATGTCAGTATGTATGTATTTGTTTGTATAGGCTTTCCTTCTTTTTTAATTTCAATCCTTTTAACGTTAGTAACCCCCTGTGATTCTAGTTCTTTTTGAATTTCCAATACGTCAATGCCTGACAGTTCCTTAGTACGTACAACACCTTTGCAGCTGTTTAATGTTTTATGAGCAAAGGTATTGACCTCCATATCAACGAGTTTATCTATCTTAAGTAAATTCAAAGCCTGCATTTCTCGTTTACATTCAATTAGAATTGCCCCTGATCTTAACTTTCTAACATTTTTAACATCACCAGCTATTCCTGTTATGGCTTTTTCTAAAGCAAATGGATTAATATCAGATGCTTTTTTATTCTCATCGTTAGCATATATAATGATAAATTTTGGCCAGCTTTTCAAAATGGTTTGTTCTTTGTCTTGATCTGAGTCGGAGTCATTGTCTGAAAATAGAAATTCGTACCCTCGTTTTTGTTTTTTTGTGGTATTTTAGCCATGTTTATTTTTTTAAAAGTTCAGTGCCCCGGCTCCCACCCACCGCGGAGTCCAACAAGGGGTAGGGTTACTGCTTTGCAGTGAACCCACCGGGTTGCCGGTATTCCCACATACCTGGTATGAGGCAGTATACTCAGTCAGTGTTGATGCCAAGGCATACCACTGACTGATTGGCCCGTGCGTGGAAGTGCCAGGTCTTCAGATGGCGATCATCCAATCAATCACTACACGAAACACTATAATTACAGTTGCCATGTATAAATTAAACAGACAGCGCAGCAAAACTAAGTATTTCATAAAATAGAACGTTTAAAACAGTACACATTGGCAATTATGTGATGTGTGAGAAAAAGAAATGACCGATTGAATGACCACCAAATGCCCCCCCGACGTGACACCCAGTACTTTTTGGGGTGGGGGCTCCCGATTGGCCAGAACGGACCATCCGGCCATCCTTCTACTCCCGAAATTGGGGCCAAAGCAGTGTGTTGAACAAGATTATCTCCGAAATGGAGACCAGGGCTCCATCCCGGAGACTGCCCTAACCGGGGCCACGAGTCCTCAACTGCCAGGATTCCTTCTTCCGGGGCCTTCGGAACGCACCTCACGGGAGAACAAGGTGCCTGCCAGATGGTATTAGCAGGATTGATCATTTTGGTCCAGGGCTGCGAATTTTGGTATTTCGCAGCGAACCAACTCAATTGAGCAAACCTGCCAATTAGAAATTAGCAAACCTGCCCAATTGAGCAGGCCGTCCTCTATCCGCCACCTGAGAACCCGCCTAGTAGGGGATGATCAAACCCCCCTAGGGATGTGACAAATACAATGTTTAAAAACAAGTACAAGAGTACATATAACTCGCAAATTTCCAACTCATGGAGCACCCGGTGGACCATGAGCTGAAAATTTGCAGTACGTCTTCAGTTTTTCTTAAAAACTGCAAATGTTTGTCGGGTGGAAGTCTACCTCACCACAATTTAGTACAGTTAAAAAACTAGAAGTCCTATCATGTACTGCATGCAAATAGCAGATCGACCTGCCTGTTAAGCTGTGCATTATATGACCACAGTAAGGCTATCATATGGCCTGTGAACAAGCAATGTTTCAAAACAGAAACATTGCTTCTTCTTGCTATGATTAACCAGGAGATTCTACCTGCTTTGGATGCCATTCGATATGGAAATTGCGCAAAAGTTCTATGTGCAGTTAAGCCTAGATAAGCGCACAGTTCGTGACAGGCTTCTGGTTTTAACTGTAAAATCCATATTCAATTAACAAGTCAAATTTGTTTTGAAGGTATGGTAAATGGTTTTGTGTTTGAAAATTCTATTTACTTAACAGGGTTATTTGGTTAAGAGATATCCAATTTAGTGGGCTCTACTGTACTGCAGTGATTATTTTTAATCATACTTTCAGAATGCAAGATTTGTATGGATGCAAACACAGAATGTGTATTTAATCCATGTGGGCATTTGGTGACATGTATGTCATGTGGACAGATGCTTCGAAAGTGCCCTATCTGCAGAGCGAAGATTGAAAAAAAGAATAAAACTGTTCACTTGTTGAACAGAGAAACCATTAATTTTTGTTGTATAATCATTCAGGAAATTATTGTCAAAATATTTTCATTTGTGTTCTGTCCTGCACCAGAGTGATTCAGGCGTGAATTACTTCATTTTGGTTGATACAGGTTGATAAAGCTGTATCTGTTATCAGACTGGTCGAATTTCGAATTCAGAAAAGGAAAAGTTCAAACCATGAGGAACTAAAGAGTTTGAAAAAATTATATTGGCCCTACATTCAGTAGGTGGGCAGTGGGTTACTAGTAAATCTTTCGGATAGATTTTACACTGATGTCCGTCTACACTCCAGTTTCAGAGTACAAAGCATAAGAAGGACCGGACAATTTTCAGTTCATGGACTACTGGGTTGGTTGGTGGTCCATGAATTGAAAATTGGTTAGTGCTTGTTGTGCTTTTTTGTAAAATTTGGAAATATCGGTTGGGTGGAAGAATCTACCCCACCTCCATTTAGTAATATAATCCACCTTCCACATACTGTTTTACTGCAGTTATCTTAATGTCACCTGGAAAAAAAAGCATTTCCTTCCTTGGACTTGAAAGAATATTAACCTTTTACCTAACATAGCGGTCACAAAACCAATACGTTAAAATCGATATTTAAATTTATATTTTTGATTTTGTACTTCACAAACATAACTTATGATCGTCATTGGAACAAGTTTGTTGATCTCGTTACAATGAGTGATGATCATAAGCTATGTTTTTGAAGCCCAAAAAATATTTTTTAAAGTCATCTTTCGAGATAACTGTCAGCAGGTATTGTCCTCAACTTCATTTAGGTAAAGGGAGCGCGGTGGCTCAGTAGATAGAGGTGCAGGCTGCAAGCCGAGAGGTCCTCGGTTCGAATCCCACCTGCGGCAACCGCGTTGTGTCCTTGGTCAGGACACTTCATCTCCATTGCCCGCGTGGGGGCACGATGACACCGTGTACTAAGGCGCAGTGCGATCTAACCCTTCCTGTGCTGCAGTGCGGAGTTACGATGTTGAGGAGCTGGCAGCTGCTCGTCGTTGCTCGGTGGTTCTCTCCGGGTACTGCGACTTCCTCTACCCGTAAAACTGTCACGGTCATGATTAGCCATTGTGCATAAATATGTGACCTTAAACATCAATAAATAAATAAATCAATTTACGTAAAGGGTTGCCATTGTGTTGAGTGTTTTGTTTTTATTTTTTCTATTAAAAGTTGAATCTGAAAATATTTCTCCATTTTGTTCAACATTCCCTCCAGTCTGTGCCATATTGATCATCTGTTGGGAGCGCGGTGGCTCAGTAGGTAGAGGTGCAGGCTGCAAGCCGAGAGGTGCTCGGTTGAAATCCCACCTGCGGCAACCGCGTTGTGTCCTTGGGCAAGACACTTCATCTCCATTGCCCGCGTGGGGGCACGATGACGCTGTGTACTAAGGCGAACTGCACGTCGATGGTACGCATGTCTTCAACCAATCTAACCCTGCCTGTGCTGCGGCGCAGAGTTCAGAGTTACGATGTTGGAGAGCTGACAGCTGCTCGTCGTTGCTCGGTGGTTCTCTCCGGGTACTCCGGCTTCCTCCACCCGTCAAACTGTCACGGTCATGATTAGCCGTTGTGCATAAATATGTGACCTTAAACACCAATAAATAAATAAATAAATTGATCATCTGTTTATGTGCGCTCTCTCTGACATTTTAACAGCATCCAACCTTATCAGAGACAGGAGGAAAGATCATGACTGTGCCATACATCAAAATGAAGGGACCAATCTCAATATTGATTAGATTCAGGAAACCAATATTCATTGTTGTAATCACTGTATTGTTCAATCATTCCCAACATTTTTATACATGACAAGTGTGTGTATGATCCTTATATTACTGTTGACAAATAAAAATACTGGCAACTAATACATCTTTTTCAATTTATTTATTCCAAAAGACTTCACTGCATGAACTCAGAATATATTTATAAAGACAATGATATAGAATAATATTACTTTTCAGAGCTGTACAATACGTGGAGAGTGGATTATCATCAAAACACTTGTGGAGTGGAAGTTCCACCTGGCCAAAAACTTACTGCCATCAAGACACCATAAAAAGGAAAAGCAAAGTTTCATCCTATGGACCTCCGGGTTAAAACTGGAGGTCCATTGGCTGAAAGTTTACTTGACATTCTTATGCCTTATCACAGTTATTGGCAGTTTTATCTGGGTGGCATTTCCACTCCAGAAGTGTTTTGTTGATAATCAACTTTCTCATGTACTGTATATCGGACACCACTCATGAGTGAAGTACATGTAAATATACTTTGTCCAAGAAACCAAAAAAAAAAAACAAAGTTCAGAACAGTTGACATCAAGTGGAAATTTTCAAACGAAGAATGATGTATTGGTACTTTACAATTTTCCAAAGTTCAAACCGATTTTGGCTGTTACGTTAGGCAAATGGTTAATACAGTGCCAATGAAAATAAGTTGTTGGATAACCACAAGACAATATTGATCCCATTTTCCTTGTGTTTATAATTCCAACTCTTGACAACAATTGTTTGGAAGCGCTCTCTGAAAGCTTTCCAAGAAATGATGTCAAGGGGCTGGATTATAAATAAAGCAATAATGTAACGGATATTTACTAGTGGTTATCCTACAACTTAATTCAGCTGGTACTGTACATGTTTGGCAACCGCGTTGTGTCCTTGGGCAAGACACTTCACCCCATGGCCCACGTGGGGGCACGGTGACGCTGTGTACTAAGGCGTACTGCACGTCGATGGTGCACCTGTCTTCATCCAATGCTAACCCTGCTTGTGTGGAGTTGGTATTTTGGGGAGCTGCCAGTTGCTCGCCGTTGCTCGTTGGTTCTCTCCGGCTTCCTCCATCCAAAAACTGTCACGGTCATGGTTTGCCATTGTGCAGAAATATGTGACCTTAAACACCAATAAATAAATAAATAAATACTGTACACGCTTTCTTTGTTGACAGTTCCAAATCTTTACATCATTTGTTGGAAAGTTCTCAAGGGGAGTTTCTGAAGTAGTGATATTATCACTAAAATTATACTTCTTACCACAGACTACATTAAAAGCATTCATTTCACGAAATGTGTGCAAAAATATTTGATTCCATTTTACCTCTCTGTTGATGTTTTTAACTCTACATCGTTTCTTTGAGAGCTTTTCAAGACATGGTGTCAAGGGTTGGAACTATGAAGAAAGGAAAAACATAACAGAAAGGTTATCTACTTTTTCTACAACTTATTTCAGCTGGTACTGTACAGTTCTGCATTTGGTTAAGAAATTAATTTTAAAATTTTATTGCTGGGTCTTAGTGAACAAAAATTTTACTATCAGAAAGTGGAATGATTGGAATCTATCTCAAATATACTGGAATCAGTGTTTAACAATGTATTTGATGAATTAAAAAAATGGTCAGATATGCAACTATCTTCTCTCTCATTCATAAAACTGGTGAGCCGCAAAGAGATCTGAGTCTAAATTTAAATTAAAATGTCAGGTTAACTGATTGAACGCTGGAAGCCACAATCATGGCTTTAAAGAAAATTGAGGGCACCTTGCAAACACCTTCATATTCTTTGCTTGTGTTTCATAGTCAATCATAAGAAAATAAAAATTAGTTCACATAGATTTGCTTTATTACAAATTATTGGAGAGTGCCTAAGGCACTCTCCAATAATTTGTAATAAACAAATTTTGACAGGAATGCTCTGACCACCACAAATTCCTGAAACGTTTAAGTTCTTTTGCAATTGTAAATGAAAAGAAGGTTCAAACTTTGCAATGCAGTTCACTAATTAAAGAGTCTCGGCAATTTGGTTCCTCTTAAATTCTGCTGCCCTGTCATGATCATCGAAATTGATGATATTGTAACTTGGGAATTCATTTTCTGCAAAATCATCATCATCTAGATCATCTCCCAGGCAACAAATGTTATGAAACACCATGCATGTTGAGACAATACCCACAGTAGTCTTCATTGACTTAGCATCCACATATGTGAGTCTTTTGAATCTACCTTTGAGTAGGCTGAATGATCTTTCAACACACGATCGAATTGAGGCATGAGCAAAGTTGAAAGCCTTCTGTTTTTGTGTTAAACTTCCAAAGTCTCTGAAGGGCACAAGCAACCATATCTTTAGAGGATATCCTCCATCACCCAACAAGTCTCCAGATGCACAAAAGACTGATGACCTATCCCAAAAATCAGAATTTTCAAATATCCTTGAGTCATTGCAGCTTCCAGGCCACCCAACATAGAAATAAGTGAAAGTTAAATCTGGTTTACAAATAGCTGTCAAATTTATAAAATGAAAGCCCTTTTCTGTTCACATGAACTTGTGGATTCTTTTCAGGAGCCTTAATGGGAATGTGTGTGCCATCTATAGCACTAATGATATTTGGCATACCATTCTTCGACCGAAATTCCGTTTTGATTAGTTCTTCTTCAGTTCTAGATGGCCACAGTATGATTTTTTTCTTCATATTCGTCATAGCGAGGAGCATGATATTATTGCGACTCTTGATAATCGAAAATTTTGAAACTCCAAATCGGTCGGCAATCCTATCAATTTGTTCTAAACCAGCCAGATACCATAGAGTAATCAACAGCTGCTTATCACATGAAACTGACGTCCTTCCACCAAAATTTAAAGGATCAAAAATCACAACATTTTCCAGATTCTGATAAATGAGTTGAAAGGTTCCACGTGAAACTCTAAAAAGGTGCGGAAGCTGTCCATTGTATACATTGGAACTGTCTCTTCTAATTTTGGCCTTTGGCTGACGTATCCTGAAAGGGGAGAAACGGTGAATTCATGAGATATAAATTTATCTACAATTAAAAATCACAGGGTTTATACATTTA
The DNA here is from genome assembly GCA_031216915.1 of Pictodentalium vernedei. Lineage (NCBI taxonomy): Eukaryota > Metazoa > Mollusca > Scaphopoda > Dentaliida > Dentaliidae > Pictodentalium > Pictodentalium vernedei. Next base: position 373,856,568 of record CM062291.1, read on the forward strand.
CATTGCTGGCTAAGCTCAAATTGGTACACTGAATTGGCTAACCATTGTTTAACTTGATGAAAGATGACATAATACCACAGTACTAATTCCACCTTTTGGTGATCAACACAAACAATGTTCATCACAAAATTAACTTGGTTGGGCAAATTTCCCACCGGACGATTATTTATGATTTCTGGAAATAATGCACTTGCAGTAAACTTTCATCTTGTGTACCACTGGGTTGCAATGGCGGTCCATGAGCAGAATTTTCCTGCACATGCAGTAAACTTTCATCTTGTGTACCATTGGGATGCACTGCAGCTGGTGGTCCATGAGCAGAAATTTTGCAAGTGTTTTTTGTGTCTTTTGGGAGGGGAAATGTAAATATTTGTCGGGTGGAAAATCTACCCAACTGCAGTATACTAGTAATACTCGTAATCTACCCTCCACACACTGTAATAATAACTAGATTACTGTGAGCAGAGCTCACTAATTTATACCCTCGCTCCCCTTGTAAATGAACATCCAAAGTCCAAAAACATTTTCGAATTTTTTTTTTCAAGACCAAAAATACATCTGATCAAAAAGTAAAACAGGAGGTGCACAATGTCATTTAGTAATGAAGAACCTTGGAAAGTTTCATCAAATTCCATTCACTGGTACAGGCAGAGTTGCAGATGGAAGATATGAACGGACAGACGGATTGACGGACGGAATCCCCAACACTATATACTCCCCCCGTCCCCTTTGTTTGGGGGGGGGGGGGTATAATAAAACTTTATTTAGCTAACTGCTGATTGTTCTTGGTAGACAACTGAGACAAGGCCCCAACTGTCCTTGCACCCCTACTCTTCCCTCCCCACGCCTCCTTCCCGTATTCCTTCAGCATTCAAAACCAAACTAATGATTATTGATATACATTAACCCTTTTACCTACCCTGAAAAGCAGACGACACTTGCAAAAATAATTCTTGAATAACTAATTTTTTTCATTTTTTGTCTCAAAAACATAGGTTATGACCCCTCGTTGGAACGAGCCCATACCTTAGGTAAAGGGTTAAATTTCTCCATACCTTTTATTTTCTTTAGCAAGGATGCCAAAATCAAAAATCTGTGTAACCTGAAAATAGGTCCTGCAAAAATGTTCTGCATAACTCATTTCATCCCACGTAACCTGTTTTTGTAATAATACAATTCATCAATTACTGTCAAGTCACAACTTAAGTGTATCAAATAGTGATGATACCTTGGTGTTTTGGAGACTTATTGGCGTTTTCCCTGGTGCCCCTGGACTAAAAGACCAGGGGTACATTGGATAAGACCAATGAGTCCAAAACACACCATTGCCACTTCAGATACATGTGCATGTGGCATTGAAATGATAGTATTCCATTTAATTGTAAAACTTAATTAAGGAAATATTTTCAAATACAATTAGACATGATAAATGTACTCATTGTGCCTCACTTTATTAATTCATACCTTACTGGATCAACCACATCCATAACTCTATGATGATACAAAACAATTCCCACCACCGATCCATTCCTCCAAAACTTTTACGAGACCGAAAAATAGGTTTCGCGTTTGGGAAGTTGCAAACCTCTGTATAACCTGAGAGATTGCTCCTGCAATTTTGGTAGGCTTGCTTTCGTAAACATAGCAACCCTATCCCTCATGTCGCCTCACCCCTAGGCCCCTTATCCACCTACATCTGTATCCTTTGTCAATCCTCACCATTTCTTAAATTTTCTCCCACTAAATCTTGATCTACAGTACAGTCACCGTGCATTTGTACACATCCATGCGTGGAAATGGATAGTCCACGGATCAGACAACCGTAGAATCCTGAGATACAAAGAATCACAAGCAAAATTCAACACAATGGAAGACCGGGGTCCACCCAGTGCTCCATGAAATGGAATTTTGCTTGTGGTTCATATGTTCTTGGAAGACCGGGGTCCACCCAGTGTTCCATGAAATGGAATTTTGCTTGTGGTTCATATGTTGTAGCTCAGAACTCTATCGTTTTGAAAATTTCGACAATCCATTTCCAAGTGTGGATTTGTACCAATCCACAACGGTTGTATATCTGATTGGTAATTCAGATTTTCCAGAAAAATGTTCTTGGGCCTCTGGGACATGTACTCTCAATCGACACATCTGGAGCTCCTCATCTCCATCTTTTCCAATTTTCTTCTTTAACCCCAGAGACCTTGATCAAAATTCAAATAGCAGGGCCCAGCAAACAGGCCATCCATGTTTTCATTGGAACTTGGAAGTGGGACGTACTAAAACACGACCGTAGACAAGCACAGACGGCATAAAAAAAGTAATGGGGGTGTGGGGGGGGGGGGGGGGGGTAAGAGGGAAAATAAAAGCAGAGAAGGATTGATACTGACCTTATAAACCTACGTGTGAAATATTATGACAACTGGATATGTTTATCCCATTTTACAGCGAAAAATGTTGATCCATAAGCAAAAATCTGCGGTCGTCTTCTCGTACAACACTAAAAGGCGACCGAAGATCGAGCTGTTAATTAAGTGAGGCAATCAGTGAGAGTTACTGGATTAACATCTTTGAGATTCTATTTGACAACCCAGGTGGAACCCCCAGGTTATGTTTGTATTCATATTGCCTGGTTAATAGCCCATACGGTAATATACAAGAACCGCTCAAACTTGTAGTTATGTTATTAAACCACCTGGCATACTACAGAAGTTTGATTAAGGGCTAAAAGGTTCATAGATGTTCCTGTCCTGCTTAGAAACTTTTGATTTTTCAGAAACTGCTGGCTTGTCTTTGTCTTGCAGCCCACGCGACTTGTTTTTGGATAGGTTGCAAAACAAACCACTGGCAGCTTCAAAAGAGACATTTTACATAAAATAACCGTCGATTTCTCAGGTTTTCGATCCATGTAATGATTCGCTGTCCCGTGACGGGTCGTGTGCTGTGTCATTACATGTTTTTGAACCCTATCCCTACACGAATATGGGCTAGTTGATGTCTCCATTCGCTCTGACTGGCGTCAAAAACAATAAATTGGATAGATAATAACTTTTTCAACGCAATAACTATGAGGATAATGCTTCCGTTTGTATCTTTCAATACATCTTCTAAAAGCTCCAGAATAGACCATAAAACAGTTGCTGAATTTTTTTTCTTCTTTGACGACGCCATCATGCCGTGGGCTACTTCCGGCTATCGAATTCTTTAGGCTGTGTTGCTTTAGTTGATTCTCCAGAACTGTGCCGTCACAGAATTGTGCTGTGCCCAAAAGGAATCAACCGGGCCCCAGTCTACATCTACCGACCAATCGCATGCATTGTTTTATTGTAATTGAAAGGGAAGATCACATTTGTGGAATCGGCTCAGGTTGGCTTGAAAATGCAGTCATGAAATGTCGTTTTATCGCAGGTTTCAGACAGTGTTTACGATTTTGTACCCAGATATAATTAATAAATTGGATGCCTGCTTAATTAGCAAATACTTACCGTTCGTAAAATTTGGTTCGAAATGTCCGTCCCCGTTAGTTCTTCAACAGTGTCACCTATTTTCGATGATCGTTTTTCGTCCTCAGCGAACAGCAACAAAAGTCTGAAAAACTGCTTGGTTTTTATAACTCGAACGGGATGTTACATCCCGGTCGGGATGTTATCGTCGCATTCTGAGGTTTCCCTGACCTGTTATGGTATTTTTAAGCTGAATGCCACTTTGTGGTGAAGACACGACGCACAAAATAACATTTCATGAACAAATTTCAAACTAAAGAAAATACATTGTCCTTGAAAGTAGTTTAATATTTCCAGTTAACGAATTTTTTGTTAATTTAAATAAATATTACGCTGAAGCAGATCCAGCACCCCCCCCCCCCTCCCCACAACAAACCCATACAGGGGTGTAGGAAGCTTATAATATTGGGGGAGGGGTATTGTAAATGGGAACTTGTAGCGGACAGCACGGCCGTCTTTGGTGGCCCGCTCTGCGTAGCCGAACCCGGGGGGGGGGGGAGTGCGGGAGGGGGATACCAGGAAAATTTGTGAAATATGAACCACTGAGAGCTCATTTCCTCGCTTCTCAAGTGAAAAAATCAAGGTATTGTTGCGGTTAATATTTGGTGTTTATCCCTTTACCTAACATGAAAAGCAGACAACACTTGCAAAAAAAATTTCTTCAATAACTAATTCTTTTAATTTTTTTTGAGACAAAAAATGAAAAAAATCATGAAAATTAATTGGGAGATTTTTGAGAATAGCGCTGGCCGGTTTTGGCCGTTACGTCGGGTAAAGGGTTATTGTTGTTTATTGTTTATTGGTGCTTTACGCCACATCAGCAGCTCAGGCTATATCGTGGCGATGAAAGTGTACATTTCAAAAAGACCATTAATTAAAATATGAAACAAATTGAATAAGAGGTTTAAAAATGATGAGTGTGAAACATAATGAGAAGGTGAGATCAGTAGTGCAAAAATACCGTGTAATCAACCTGTGAAATAAATACAGATAGATGAAAATTAAAATGGTAAAAACAATTTAAAATTTATTAAAAAGGTTGATTACTTTCAAGAATGAGATGACTTTTTGCGGGCTCGTGTGATAAAATAAATCTCTCAAAGATCCAACTGTAAAATACTGCCCTCTAACATGATTAAAATCAGTACAATTCAAAAGAATGTGTTCCACTGACAGCACCTGCTGGCAGGGAACACATTCTGGTCGCAAATTACCCTCCAACAAAAAGGAATGTGTAAGTCGTGTATGACCAATATGACACCGCGTCAAAATTGCAAGATCCTTTCTACAAAGGTTACTAGACGGGTAGTGATCTGAAATAGTTGGTCGGAAGCGATGAAGCTTGTTATTTGTCGCTCCATCCCATTCCGCCTGCCACATAGATTTGATGTAACTACTAATATGAGGCTTAAAATCACTGAAAGGGATCTTAAAATCAGTGAGAGGCTGTGTTAAAGCCTGTTTTGCTGCACTGTCTGCTTTGGTGTTACCAGCGATACCTACATGTCCGGGTAACCAGCAAAACACGATATCATATTGGTCAGACATGAGAGTTGATAACTTCTCACGAAGTTCCAAAATGAGAGGGTTCTTCAACTTGGGATTGAGTAAAGCAAGTAAAGAGGAAAGAGAGTCGGAAAAAATAATCGACTTTTTGTCCTGAGCAGTCTCGATATGTTCAAGAGCGAGTTGTAAAGCTTTAACTTCAGCTGTGAAAATAGAACTCCGATTCGGTATTCTGATTGAGGTGACATGATCACCAGTAACAGCAGCTGATGCTACTTTGTCGCCATCCTTAGATCCATCCGTATAGATCCTTGTATATGTACTATACTTGGACTTTATTTCGGCATATTTTTGTTTGAACTGCAAGGAATTGGTATCAGATTTTTTGGTAGAAGCAAGGTCCAAAATAACAGTAGGTTTCTTAAGATGCCAAGGAGGAATGTGTGATTTACGGTTTTCTTTTATAGATTCAGAATTAATTTTTGAAGATTCCATGTGGGGTTTAATTCTAATTCCCAATGGAGGAATATGTTTCTGATGTCGGTTAAAAAATTCAACATTTTGAGGTTCTGAAATACAATTAAAAGCAGGATTTGAAGGATTGGCCAAAAGTTTAGACACATATTGTAGAGACAATTTAATTCTGCGCTTCTCAAGAGAAGGCTCCTCTGCTTCAACAAGCATTGAATCTATTGGGGATGTTCGAAAAGCCCCTAGACTAATTCTAATACCACTATTGTGAATTGCATCAAGTGGTTTTAGGTATGACTTCCTTGCTGAACCGTAAACTATAGAACCGTAATCTAATTTTGATCGTACAAGTGATCTATACAGATTGAGCAAAGTTTTTTGGTCAGCACCCCAATCAGTGCTACCAACAACCTTCAGTAGGTTCAGTGCTCTTTTACATTTAACTTTTAGTTGTTTTATGTGGGAAGTGAAATTCAGTTTGCTGTCAAACAACAAACCTAAGAATTTCACTTCCTTTACAACTTTAATGGTGTTTCCATCCATTTTCAACTCTGGATCAAGATGGTGCTTCCGGAGCTTACAAAAATGGACACAATTAGTTTTGGTCTTTGAAAACTTGAAACCGTTTTCTGTAGCCCATTTCTGGATTCTGTTTAAACACAGCTGAAGTTTCCGCTCTATAGCATTCATTTTTTTGCTGCTATAGCAGATCAAAAAATCATCAACGTACAATGAAGAATCTACCATATTCTCAATTGCATCGATGATACTATTGATCTTTATCGAGAACAGGGTAACAGACAGAATACTACCCTGAGGAACTCCCAATTCCTGTTCGTGAGGATCAGATAACGTTGATCCAACACGAACCTGAAACTGGCGGTCCTTTAAAAAGTTTTCAATAAAAAGAGGCATACGCCCTCTCAACCCCATGTTAAAAAGATCTTTTAAAATCCCATACGTCCACGTTGTATCATATGCCTTCTCTAGATCAAAGAAGATGGCGACCACATGTTCTCTTCTAGCAAAGGCATTTCTTATAAACGTTTCAAGTCTGACCAAATGATCCACAGTACTTCTCTGGTTTCTGAAACCACACTGAACATCCGCAAGCAGATTGTTCGATTCCAGAAACCAGTCAAGTCGATCATTGATCATCCTCTCCATGGTTTTGCACAGACAACTTGTTAAGGCAATAGGCCTATAATTACTAGGGTTGCTGTGATCCTTATCAGGCTTAGGAATGGGAATTACTATTGCTTTGCGCCAAGACGATGGAAACTGGCCAGTCACCCAAATGTCATTAAAAATAGAGAGTAAAAGTTCAAGAGATGACTGCGGCAGATGTTTTAAAATTTGATAATGTATTTCGTCGGGTCCAGTGGCGGTATCCTTCGCTCTATGTAAAGAGTTATTTAACTCTTCCATAGAGAAAGGTTCATTGTAATCCTCTAAATTATTGGAGGCAAATTTGAGCTTTTGTTTTTCTTGTTGTTTTTTAATTTTGAGAAATTCAGGATTACAATTTTCAGACGACGAATGTTTCGAAAATGTGGAGGCCAATGTATTTGAAATTTCTTTTTTTGATGTGATTAGTGTGTTGTTATCTTTCAGATGTTGAACCGTTGATTTTGTGTCTTTTCCATTAATTTTCCTTATCATTTTCCAAATTTTATTGATGGGGGTGTTCTGATTTAATTTAGACACATATGTTTTCCAAGAACTTTTCTTTTTTTGTTGAATCAGTCGTCTTGTTTTTGCCCGATTTATACGAAGTTTGTCCAAGTTACGTGTGGTTGGTGACTTATTAAATTCCCGTTCAGTCTTTTTGCGATCTTTAATAGCCTGTTTGCAATCAGCATCAAACCATGGTTTGGTGAAACGTTTAGGATTTGCCGAGGTTTTAGGAATGACCTTGCTTGCAATGTTAAGCAACTCTGTGGTGAAATGTTCTATTTGGTCAGCAGTTTCGCCAAATTTCTCCCGTGTTAGGCATTCAGAACAGAGCGACGAGAAAGTCTCCCAGTCAGCCTTTTTCAAGTTCCACTGGGGTACCCTCTCATCATCCGCCGGAACCACACCCTCCAACACAATTGGAAAGTGGTCACTCCCGCACAAGTCATCTTCTACCTTCCAAGAAAAATCAAGGAAGATAGAAGGGCATGCAATTGAAAGATCAATTGATGTATACGAACCAGATGCGGGGTGCAGATAAGTGTCTGAACCATCATTAAACAAACACAGGTCATATTTAGTAATGAACTCTTCTACAGTTTTACCTTTTACATCTTCTTGACGGCAGGAATTACCCCAAAGTGGGTTATGAGCGTTAAAATCACCCAACAAAATGTATGGAGTTGGGAGCTGTTGGACCAGCAGTTCAAGATCATTCAGTTGTAGGGTTTTACTTGGTGAAACGTAAATAGAACATAATGTAATTGTCTTGTCTAAAGTTAGGCGTACCGCTACAGCCTGTAAATTTGATTGCAAAGATACAGGACTGTGAATAATGTCGTTTCTAACTAAGACGGACGTTCCTCGAATATGAAGATCAGTTTCATCTGCCCAGGCATTATACGAAGTATAATGCTTAAAAGCTGAATGATCTTGAGCCTCGGGTTTCTTTAAAAGAGTTTCCTGCAGGCAAAAAGCTGCAGGTTTATATTTTTGGCTTAGAAGACCAAGTTCATTAAAATTCGCTCTGAAACCTCGACAATTCCACTGTATGATATGATTATTTGTATTATCCATATTTGGATGGAGATGTGGATGGTGGACGAATGGGCGAAATAGCCCCGGTATTTTTCTTTGGCGATTTGTTCCTCGGGGAACGATTCTTCGAGTTCTGGCTCAGTTGCCAGAACGTTTCGTCGATGCAATCATCGACTGCCATCTCCTCAAAGCCTTCAAACCTGTTACGAGTAACAGGATTCTGAAGTGCTTTGGGTGACCTGTCTGATAAAAGCTTTTGTTTATCCTTCTCCTTTTTCTTATTTTCTTTTTCTAATTTTCTTATCTGATTCTGACTCAAATTTTGTTGTGATTTTTGAAGTGGTTTGTGTTGTATTTGGTTTGGCTCATTTTTCTGGCCTGATGTTATTTGTTGTTTAGGTTGTATAGTTTTGGGTGAATCTTTGTCTTGTTTCTTATCAGTGTTTTCCTGTCTATGGGTTTGTGTGGACTGTGTCTCTGTTTGACTTGAATGTTCAATTGAAAAGGCGTGTAACGGGACTGGTATAGTGCCTTTGAGCCATGTATGATTAGTTTGACATTCTACTGATCTTGTCTGTATTTTTTGTTTTAGAGTTGTAGCATACGATGGGGTTGATGTATTGATGCCAGGCATAGATGAAACAATATCTCTGGCCTCCTTAAAGCTTATTTGTTTTTCGCATTTTAATGTTTGAATTAACTTTTCCCTTTTCCACACAGGGCAATCCCTTGAAGAGGACATATGGTTGCCCTGGCAGTTTACACATTTATGATCAGAACTAGTACATGGCCCTTCGTGCTTTCCACTGCATTGGTGGCATGCTGCTTGTCCACGGCACGAATCCTTACTGTGTCCATATTTTTGGCATCTGAAACACCTCAGTGGGTTAGGAATATACCGATCCACTTTGATGTTCAAATAACCCACTTTTATTGATTTGGGGGGTTGAGTGGTATTAAATCCAAATATATAAGTGTTAGTTTGGATTTCATTTCCATTTTTCTTAATTGTTATCCTTTTGACACTAATTACACCTTGTGGTTTCAATTCTTCCAAAATTTCTGAGTCATCAATATTTGCAAGCTCTCTCGTTCGAACAACACCTCTGCTGGAATTGAGGGTTTTGTGAGAGCTTGCAGTCACTTCCATGTCAACTAATTTTTTTGTCTTTAAAAGATTGAAGGCCTGAGTGTGGTTAGCACATTCAATCAATAATCCCCCAGATCTTAACTTTTTCACCCCCTTCACTGTTCCCGCTATACCCTTTATTGCTTTCTCTAAAGCAAATGGATTAATGTTAATAGCTTGTTTATTTTCTTCTGTAGATACAATTACAATGAACCTAGGCCAGTTGTTAGTATTTTTTTTTTGAATATCCTGATCGGAGTCAGAATCAGATATCTCCACATGCTGTCTTTTTTGAGTTTGGTTGGTAGCCATGTTTAATATTTTAACGTTCACTGCCCCGGCTCCCACCCACCACGGAGTCCAACAAGGGGCAGGGTTACTGCTATGCAGTGAACCCACCGGGTTGCCGGTATTCCCACATACCTGGTATGGGGCAGTATACTCAGCCGGTGTTGATGCCGAGGCATACCACCGACTGATTGGCCCGTGTGTGGAAGTGCCAGGTCTTCAGATGGCGACCATCCAACCAGTCACTCTATAAAACACGGTAATTACGGTTGCCACATGAAACTGAAACAAACAGTGCAGCAAAACTAAGTATTTGGTTAAAAAATGTGTTTAAAAACAGCACACAATGGCAATTATGATGATTAAACGAAATGACTGATTGTATGGCCACCAAATGCCCCCCGACGTGACACCCAGTACTTTTGGGGGTGGGGGCTCCCGATTGGCCAGAACGGACCATCCGACCATCCTTCTACTCCCGAAATTGGGGCCAAAGCAGTGTGTTGGACATTATCTCCGAAATGGAGACTAGGGCTCCATCCCGGAGATTGCCCTAAACGGGGCCCGAGTCCTCAACTGCCAGGATTCCTTCTTCCGGGGCCTTCGGAATGCACCTCACGGGAGAACAAGGTGCCTGCAAGATGGCATTAGCAGGGTTAACCATTTTGGTCCGGGGCTGCGTATTCGTATATTCCGCAGCGAACCATCCCAATTGAGCAAACCTGCTAATTATTAACTAACCAGCAAACCTGTCCAATTGAGCAGGCCGTCCTCTATCCGCCACCTGAGGACCCGCCTAGTAGGGGATGGTCAAACCCCCCTAGGGGGTAAAGGGTTAAAGGAGGGTGTATGTCAGAGAGGAAGATGTTAACCTGTTGAGCGTCAAACCAGTCAGTGACATCGGCTACCAACTGTTCTGTGCACTGCAAATGATGTAAATCATAGTTTTTATGTGCGCCTGTATGATGTTGAGAATATGCAGATGTATGTGGTTATTTTCGTGTAGATTCTAGATATGATTCACGAAGCTTTGGTTCCTACGCCACTGAACCCATACACTATTTCTAACGTTAAATGCAAGGCCACACCCTCGTCTCGACCCTCCGTTTCTGGGTTGAGGGGTACTGTATGATCACCCACATCTGACAGCCCCCAAAAGAAATAAAACACTCATAAAAAGAGCGTTTCAACATCCGGGCGTCAGAAAGTTAACTCGCAATCCAACCCAAAACTACATAAGAAACGGCAGCTTACGGTTACGTGTCTTCAAAAGGAAGCGTAAAATTCCATATCCATATTGAATATTATATGTATAAAAAAAATCCTTGTCCACAACTTTCGTCAACGGACCTCCGAACTCCCGTACTACGTCGATAAAACAGAGTTTCCAACAAATCGTCATAGCAAGAAATTTATAATTGAACTTTGTTGGAAAATGCGATCCATGGTGATGCGAGACCGTGTTGAGATTATTTCTAACATTATACCCTTATTTCCACATTCATAAATTCTGAAAGAAAAGCAAATTAAGGCCATTTTAAACCGAAGAAAATGGGACGAACGTTTGGGTGGGACACTGAGAATAACAAGGAATTATTTATGAATAGATTCGATTTTGTCAACAACGCTCTTTTTCTGTTGTATTTTCTGGGACAATAATTACCGGAATGTTTTTAATGAAAGACGCACAAACTATCAAAAACCCATATAAAGATATTGATATATGTTATATATATTTCGTTACACCCATCTGTCTGCCTATCCGCCCGGTTCTTTAGCAGTTAGTGGGTGGATTTCTCCGAAATTAGACATGCGACGAGGCGATATACAACAGGGGTGGGGGGAGGGGGGGGGGGGGGGGGGTTATGCGCCGAACGTGGCCCAACTCTGATCTATTCGATCTGTGTTTACGACTTCGCATTATTTTGCGTCGTGTCCCAAGATATCAACATCTGAATATATTTTAAATTATGGGGTTTATTTTTCAGAAATAAAATTTTGCTATTTCTAAGAAAAAGATTCAAACATAAAAAACATTCGTAAAAATGCACAAAGACAGGGAAAACACCCCCAAAACAAATAAACGGCATCAATGCGACATAATTATAGCCTAAGTCTCGTTGAACAGTGAACATTCAAATAAAATACAGCTAAGCATAACTTGTGGTTGTCCAGCTCTCCGACCGTCAATTCAGGCCTCTCTCGTTCAGCTTCCATCTTGATAAGGGCCTATATTATATAAGTAATGAAATTTTGTTTATTTTGAAAATTCTCATCTCTGATATTCCTTCAATTCAAATTCAAAATATACAAAATGTACATCAAAATGAAGGTTGGGATGGAAAGAACACGAAACACTTGTGTAATCAACTCATAGAGTCGACTGTAGGCACCACTGGTTACTGGAAGTCTGCTACCGTATTCGCACCAGAACTGATAATTTAATAATATTTCACGAAAACAATTTGTGGCCAAATGTGCTTTACATATCCAAAAACAAAGCTAGGGGATCAAAATTCTTCAAAACACGGCGACAGAGCTGCATGGGGGAAATTCCAAAGCCTTTGCTTTTGTTTACGTATGAGTATACTTTCGATTTCCGGTCGACGTCATCGGACGGAAAAAGCATGTAAAAACCTTGCCGTCTACAATCAAATAATGAAAAAATCGCCTTCATACCGTATACAGTTATTAGAGAGAGATTGCACAGTTGCCATATTCAATGCAAGGTATCATGATACTCGTTGAAATTTCTTAGAATTATGATTTTGATTTTCGATGGAAATTCGTGGTATCGAGTGACTTGCGCATGTCTGTCGAGCATGGAAACCATCTTCAATAAAAATGCAGACAGTGTTGTCCTTTTCCAAAATGCAGTCCTGTCGCTGCACTCGAAAGTGTTTTGAATACCCAGCTTTGTTATTGAATATCTGAAGCACATTCAGCCACGAGTTGTTCTTGCGAATTATTATTTTATTATCAGTGCAGGTACGAATACGATAGCAGACTTCCAGGAAGCAGTGGTGCCTGCTGTCAACTCTATGAGGTGATTACATATGTGTTTCGTATTCTATACATCCCAACGTTCATTTGATGAATAATAATAATTTGATCTGAATTTAAGGAATATGAGAGGTGAGAATTTCAGGGCTCAAAATAAGCGTCGCATTTTACTATGCAAAACTTGCAAAAAGCTACACAATGTTCAGTAGCATTTTGCGATACAAGATAATCAACTGCAGCCTATTAGGCTGCAGTTGATTATCTGGTATCGCAAAATATAAATGAAAATTTGCAAACAAATTTGAAAACTGGTTCACTGATGCTTTACTTCTGATTGTGTAACATTTCAGGCATAACTCAGATTAACTCTCCATCAAGCATCATTAGGAACTTCATAAGTAAGATGAATTCTATTGGTTTAAATTTTTCCTGTTTTAACAACATTTTGCATAAAATGTCCATTAACAATAACTTCAAGCCCATCAAATTAAATATCCTAACTTCCATTTTGAGAACTCTATTAAACAACCAAGACACCATGTGAAAATATCCAATTCCAGGCAACCCTTAAAGGCAGTTCAGTTAAAAAAAACATAGTAAACGTTTTATGTGTTGCAGGTTATTTGGAAATGTCCAGAAATGGATGGAAACTATTCTATCTACTAAGAAGAATTCAATACAAAGCAGCATAACATAACTCTGGTATACAAAGATAGCTATGTAATTTTTACAAAATGCCATTCATTTTTTGGAAATGTGTAGCATTTTGCTACGCAAAGAAAAAAAGTTATTTTGAGCACTGGAGAATTTCAAAATAAACAAAATTCCATTACTTATATAGTACCTTAAATGAACGGAAACGTTTCGCGTTGATTTGACCAGGGATATTGGTGACTGTCCAAACACCAAACTGAGAATGTAAATCAACAGTAAGGATTTCTTGCCGACTACCATCGACACTGAAACTAAGGATTTCTTGCCGACTATCGTCGACAACAGAACTAATTATTTCCATTAGTTGAGTCTGAATTTTATTATGTTTTGAACTTGGTCGCCGGTAATAAATCTTCTCTGTAAAGTTGAAAATTGTTTGCCACGAACAGAAAAGCTACCATATCCCCTCAATGCTATAATCTTTATAACTGGCTTGAGTCTGAATTTTATTATGTTTTGAACTTGATCGCCGGTAATAAATCTTCTCTGTAAAGTTCAATTGTTTGCCACGAACAGAAAAGCTACCATATTATCTCAATGCTATAATCTTTTTAATTGGCTGAACTGGGTATTAAAAGTCGACATATCATCAGGAGATCGTAGCGTAGCCATTTTGAAGACATGATCATTTTCTAGAACGTTTTATAAATTGTATTTTTAAAAAGAGCAATGTATCTGAATGAATCGAACACATATGAGTGACATGCATTACGGACATTTTAACCGACGTGGCAATTTACCTATGGGCAATTAGACACCACCACCCACCCCCCCCCCCCCCACGCCCCCTCTTGCCCCATTTAGAATTTAATTATTCAGTATCTTCTGCAAGTAATTAAATGAAATAGCACTTTTTGCAAATAGATTATTACAAAATTTGTACACGACTGGTCAGTGGATGATAAAAATGTAGTCTTGTCCTTTCTTTGTGTAGTGTTTAACCCTTTACCCAACAATTTATTATTTTAAATATTTTTTTAAAATTTACCTAAAAAATTCAACAGAACCATATCATGTGACCCCCCAAAAAGAAATGAATGATTTTTAATTATAAAAAAATCACTGATTACCTCTATTCAGTGGTCTCTTCTATTTGCAAAATGTGGCACAATCTGCATAAACAAATAAATAGTAGTAAAACAATCGGAGCTCAAATTAGATTTGTATAAACAAGATTATGTTTCATTTTTAGCTCAACTTTGGCGAAGCCAAATTTGAGCTTATGCCATGGCCCGTCGTCCGTCGTCCGTCTGTCCGTCAAATTTGAGCTTATGCCATGGCCCGTCGTCCGTCTGGCCGTCCCTCCGTCTGGCCGTCTGTCCGTCTGTCCGTCAACAATTGGATACGGCTCGGGCTAGAGGCCGTATTTATGAACCGATCTTTACGAAACTTCTTGGGTACCTTTGTTATGACCGTGGGACGAGAACGAGTGTTTTGGGGTTTGGTCCGAAATTCAAGATGGCTGCCAGCCGCCATTTTGTACCGACGATGCAGAAATCTGTTTTTTGTACAGAACTTCCATATGAAAGCTATGATTTGAATAATTTTTTGTATGAATATTTAGTACCATGGGATACATCACATATAATACGGGTTTTTTTCTCGTGCGTAAATTATGCAAATTAGACTAACTTTGATGTTTTGTGGTGTTACTTTCAGCACTGTAAGTGCAAATACCAATACGGCTCGGGCTAGAGGCCGTATTTATGAACCGATCTTTACGAAATTCCTTGGGTACCTTTGTTATCACCGTGGGACGAGAACGCGTGTTTTTGGGTCCGGTCCGAAATTCAAGATGGCCGATGGCAGCCATTTTGTACAAAATTTGGTGCAATCAGATTTTTGCACAGAACTTCCATATGAAAGCGCTGATTTGAATAATTTTTGTGTGAATGTTTAGTACCATGGGATACATCACATATAATACGGGTTTTTTTCTCGTGCAGGAATTATGCAAATTAGATGAACTTTGATTTTTTCAGTGCTACTTACACACAGTAAGTACACATGTCAATACGGCTCGGGCTACAGTCCGTATTTATGAACCGATCTTCACGAAACGTCTTGGGTACCTTTGTTATCACCTTGGGACGAGAACGAGTGTTTCTGGGTGCGGTCCAAAATTCAAGATGGCTGCCAGTGGCCATTTTGTACCGAAATTAGGTCTAATCAGTTTTTTGTACACAACTTCTATATACGGCTCAGGCTAGAGGCCGTATTTATGAACCGATCTTTACGAAACTTCTTGGGTACCTTTGTTATCACCGTGGGATGAGAACGAGTGTTTTTGGGTGTGGTCCAAAATTCAAGATGGCCACCAGCAGCCATTTTGTACCAAAATTAGTGCAATCAGTCTTTTGTGCAGAACTTCTGTATGAAAGTTCTGATTTGAATATATTTTTGTATGAATGTTTAGTAACATGGAATACATCACATATATAGTACGGGTTTTTTTCTCGTGCAGAAATTATGCAAATTAGATGAACTTTGATTTATTCAGTGCTACTTATACACTGTAAGTGCACATGTCAATACGGCTCGGGCTAGAGGCTGTATTTATGAACCGATCTTCACAAAACTTCTTGGGTACCTTTGTTATCTCCTTGGGACGAGAACGAGTATTTCTGGGTGCAGTCCAGAATTCAAGATGGCTGCCATTGGCCATTTTGTACTGAAATTAGGTCCAATTAGTTTTTTGTCACAACTTCTACACAGCTCATATTTGTGAACTGATCTTCACGAAACTTCTTGCGTACCTTTGTTTTCACCTTGGGACAGGAGTGAGTGTGTTTTGGGGTGCCTTTGTTATCACTGTGCTATGAGAACAAATATTTTGGGGTTCAGTCAGACCCACTCTGGGACTCAAAAGATTTGTTTCTAGTTTAGCATCTGACTGTCACCCACCTTTACTATACTTTACCTACACATTTGTTACAGGCAACGGTCAGTATTTATGTACAGACCGTTACAATACTTTATATGTACCTTTGTTATCAGGTCATTACCTAGATGTTTGTCATTGCTGTGTCACATACTATACATGTACATCTTTGTCTTTACAAGTTGAGCTACAGTGTCATTGACACTTTCATTGGATAATTATTATACGCCCGTTTTGAAGAAAAACGGGTCGTATTATGGTATACCGCTGTCCGTCTGTCCGTCCGGTCACATGTCGTACTTCATCGCTTCCGACCAACTATTTCAGATCACTACCCGTCTAGTAACCTTTGTAGAAAGGATCTTGCAGTTTTGACGCGGTGTCATATTGGTCATACAAGACTAACACATTCCTTTTTGTTGGAGGATAATTTGCGACCAGAATGTGTTCCCTGCCAGCAGGTGTTGTCAGTGGAACACATTCTTTTGAATTGTACTGATTTTAATCATGTTAGAGGGCAGTATTTTACAGTCGGATCTTTGAGAGATTTATTTTATCATACGAGCCCGAAAAAAGTCATCTCATTCTTGAAAGTAATCAACCTTTTTAATAAATTTTAAATTGTTTTTACCATTTTAATTTTCATCTGTCTATATTTATTTTACGGGTTGATTTACATTTTTGTTCTATTGGTCTCACTTTCTCATTATGTTTCACACTCATCTTTCTTAAACCTCTTATTCAATTTGTTTCATGTTTTAATCCATGGTCTTTTTTAATATACACCTTCATCGCCACGATATAGCCTCAGCTGCTGATGTGGCGTAAAGCACCAATAAACAATAAACAAACACATGTCGTACGATAACTCAAGAACGCTTTGAGAGATTTTCGTGATTTTTGGGTACGTGGTGTATATCGATGGAGGGAAGCTCCCTTTCGTTTAGTGTCGCCGTTCGATTAGTCATTCCAGAGTTATGGGACTTTGTTACTTAGAAAATTGTTGATTTTTTACACGTCGTACGATAACTCGAGAACGCTTTGGGAGATTTTCGTGATTTTTGGGTAGGTGGTGTATATCGATGGAGGGAAGCTCCCTTTCGTTTAGTGTCGCCGTTCGATTAGTCATTCCAGAGTTATGGGACTTTGTTACTTAGAAAATTGTTGATTTTTTACACGTCGTACGATAACTCGAGAACGCTTCGAGAGATTTTCACGATTTTTTGGTAGGTGGTTTATGTTGATGGAAGGAAGCTCCCTTTAGGTTGGTGTCGCCGTTCGATTAGTCATTCCAGAGTTATGGGACTTTATTTTTCACATGTCGAACAATAACTTGAAAATGCTTAGAGCAATTTTCATGATTTTGTGGTTGCAAGTATATGTTGCTAGAAGGAATCTCCCTTTCGATTTGTGTCGCTGTCCGATTTGTCATTCCAGAGTTATGGGACTTTATTCATCAAAATATAGGCAATTTTCCACATGTTGGACTTTGAGCAATTTTCATGATTTTTTGGTGGCAAGTATATGTAACCTGACAAGTACACATGTATACTCATATTGTGTGGTTCCCTCTTGTAATTAATAACGGGCGTATCATGCGCTCATGGCGCAGCTGTTTATATTTATTTATTATTGTTTATTTGTGGCAGTGATGATATATTTAATTTTCAGGTTTTTATTACAGGTGCATCACAATGTCTCTTTTACGGGTTTTAATATTTATTATAAATTATGGAATTTCATTTCTTTCAGCAGCGTGTAGCTGGTTGCCAACGAAAGGTATGTCGGCAATGTGGACAAGTTTGGTTCTCGTCCATCCACCGTAGACCACAAGCTTCGTGGACGAAATGTCTGCAAGGTGAACAACGTAGCGCCACCTCTGGTCGGGTCTCGATGTCTGAGACAAATGCAACAATTCTCCCCGTTTCCTGTAACATGTCGTGGGGATGTCAGTTGTCTTTGTCGTTGCTCTCTATGGCGACAAAGGGCTGTCATGACCAAGTGGTGCATTGACATCTGCTTCTCTCGACGATGGGTTTCACGTACATCGTCCCCGCAGAAGGTGATTCTCAACTTATAAGTATCAATAACCTCCTCCACGTACTCTCCTTCGCGGAACGGCCTCACAAATCCTGGATTTGGTAATTCGTGTGCCACTCTTTCTCCCATCGACCAAGTGTAGACCGAATGATTCAAGTATCTACCGTCCCAATGGTAGTCACTCCTACTCCTAGCTCTGGGTGGTGGTGGGGGGTGGCCATCTCTGTTTTACTCAGCCAACCATGATTTTATTGTTGCACATATCAAGGCCCTTCAGAAAGTTTGGGTGGACAATCTGAATTTGGCTAACTTTTGTTACTGAAGGCGCTTTTCAAAATGACCGACAAATCTACTTGTTACCACTCTAGAGCTCGTGAGGCCCGTAGAAACCTCATTTTGGTGCCTGTGCCCATAGTTCGGGGTTCAAAGAACCCATTCAAGCCATTTACTTAGACATAGGCTCTTTGTTGGGGCAGCCAATTTGAATTTCAAAATGGCCGCCAGGAAATTACGATTTTAGGTCCTTATGATCAGTGACATGGTTGGGTCATGCAAGGCATAAGGCTGATCCAAATCCTCCTTTTAATAAGTCATTTTCTGAAAGAAACATTGTTAATCAAGTCTATTATAAGGATTTCTACAGGTATTGTTCTTTTGACATGTGCAGAATACCGAACATTTCACTAGTGCTGAACGGTAATAACATGTTACACGGGCACATTTGCCACAACCTCGAACCACGCTCCAACGCGGCTTTGGACCTTTCCATGATGTCAATGACAGGAGATGTTCATTCTTAAGTTCAAAGCCATAATCTACTGGATCTATTTCTGCTGCTCCTTCGTTGAATTGCTTGTCGAGAACATGCATGGTGATGTACGTATTGAAGAATGCACGGTGGATGTGGGGTTCCAAACCTTGAGTTGTTGGTGGCAGTTGTCTGGTGTGAAGATGATTTTGAGAAGTGAAATTGGTGTTTTCGAAGTTCTAGAAAACTGTTCGACTTGTTTCCAGTATCAACAACTTGCACTAAGTATTGTTCTGTCTGATGAATCAATGAAGGGACTAGTGGAGCTGTTGCACCAAATCCCTGTAAGTAAGCCACTGGTTCGAGCCTTAAGAGCTGCTTTCTTTGTACCTATCTTCTGGTGATATCACATCCTGTGAGGCTATGCGGTGCTGGAAGGACTGTACAAATATGAGGACCATGTCTTGCATTCAAAATATGAAGAGGGACAAAACTGGTAGTGTTACCTCTCCTCTACCTGCCCTTACCCATAGTTCCTTAAGTCCATTTTGAAGAAAGGAAGGCATTTGAAACAGCAGGGCAACTATCACATCAGTATCATTGGAGATAACAACACATGTTTTGTGACCTGCTTGGAGACAATCAAGTACATGCATTGGTATACGTAGATCAGCCTCTTCCACTAGGGACTGTAGGGAATGTATGTGCTGCATGTAATGTCCTGTGCCATTGTGGATCCTAATGCATTGCCATCCATTACTGTCCAAGCATAACTGGCTGAGAATGGTTGGTTGTTCATGGCTTTGCAACGACCTTTCACGTAAGTATTTGTATATTAGTATTTCCATCAACACCTTGTTTTTGCTTAATGGCCAAAAAGTTGTCATGTCCTTGGGAAGCGGTGTTGTTAGCTCAACTGTGCTAGGAACTACTGGAGTCGCAGTGCGTCGCCGCAACCTTTCAGTGTCTTTAACCAACGGGTTGTCATTATACATGTCAAAGATGTAATGAGATCTGCCATAATGATGATACACATGATTCATCTCTGTAAACTTTGACAGAAGATAAGAGAAACTTGACAATCCAGATAGTGGCACTCTGTGGATGGCAGCCATAACATCTATCAGTAAGCCGAATTCCCACACTTCAGTTGATCTAACAATTGCATGCCCTTCTGTCTTCCTTGGGTATCAACACTGGCTGAGTATATTGCTCCATACCAGGTATGTGGGAATACCGGCAACCCGGTGGGTTCACTGCATAGCAGTAACCCTACCCCTTGTTGGACTCCATGGTGGGTGGGAGCCGGGGCAATGAACAACCTATTTTCTCAACATGGCAACAACCAAAAAAAAAAACAAAAACGAGGATATGCATTAGATTTAACTGATTCTGATTCTGACTCTGATCATGAAAAAGATAACATTATAGTAAACAGTTGGCCTAAATTTGTTATAGTTTATGCAAACAATGAAGATCAAAAGGCATCAAATATTAACCCCTTTGCATTGGCTAAAGCCGTCAAGGGTATAGCTGGCGACGTGAAAAATGTTCGAAAATTACTATCAGGTGCCATACTAATTGAATGTAGACGAGAAATGCAGGCATTAAATTTATTGAAGATGGATAAACTCGTCGATATGGAGGTCAACGCCTTTGCGCATAAAACTCTAAATAGCTGCAAAGGCGTTTTACGTACTAGGGAACTGTCAGGCATTGATGTACTAGAAATACAAAAAGAATTACAATCACAGGGTGTCACGTATGTTAAAAGGATTGAAATAAAGAAAGAGGGTAAAACTATTCAAACAAATACATACATTGTAACATTCAACTCCTCTCAGCCACCAAAATCTATAAAAATAGGATATATGAACGTCGGAGTGGATTTATATATACCAAATCCACTTCGATGTTTCAGATGTCAGAAGTATGGCCATGGCCAGAGTAACTGTAGAGGAAAGCAAATTTGTTTTAAATGTGGCGAAGAACATCAAGACCAGTGCACTAATCCCATCAAATGTTGTAACTGTCAGGGCAATCATGTGGCTGCATCAAAGGATTGCCCTGTCTGGAGAAAAGAAAAAGAAATTCAAAAAGTTAGATGTGAACGACAGATCAGTTTCAAAGAGGCCAGAGACATAGTATCATCAATGCCTGGCATGAATTTATTATGACCTACATACGCTAGAAAATTAACTCAAAAATTACAAACAACGTCAGTGGAATGCCAAACTCAATACACATGGCTCAAAGGTACAATTCCATCTTTACTACAGGGTTTCACATTAGACCAACCTGACACCACACAATCAACCCAAACAAATTCCACAACACAAACAACAGAGAAATTAAAAGCTAAATTTGAACAGAATAAAGAACAACATCTCAAACTAGAACCAACAGTTTCCAAAACAGAGGACAAATCAGAACGAAAACTAGAAAATAATCCGCCTAAAGCTATACAAAATAAAGAACATATCACTAATCCAGAAGGCAAAAATGAACAAAATAAAACAAAGTCTAAAACACAGCAAGAACAAAAATCACAACCCCAGAATCTGAGTCAGAATCAAACGAGAAAACTAGAAAAAGAAGAAAAAAGAAAAGAAAAAATGAAACAAAAAAAATTATCGGACAGAAAACCTAAGGTGTTTCAAAACCCTGTTGTTCGTAACAGGTTTGAAGGCCTTGAGGAAATGGAGGTAAGTGGTTGTATCGAGGACACCTTCGAACACTTACGTCCGACTTCCTCACAGAATAGATCCCCGCGGAAAAAATTCACCGAAGAAAACCTCCGGGGCTATTTCGCCCATACGTCCACCCTCTAATTCTTCAATGAAATATGGCTAATACAAACAAAAGTAATATAATACAGTGGAATAGACGAGGTTTTAGAGCCAATTTTAATGAACTGGGTCTTCTCAGCCAAAAATATAAACCTGCTGCTTTTTGCCTGCAGGAAACTCTTTTAAAGAAACCCGGGGCTTAGGATCATTCAGCTTTTAAGCATTATACTTCGTATAATGCCTGGGCAGATGATAATGATCTTCATATTCGTGGAACGAGTGTCTTGGTTAGGAAGGACATCATTCACAGTTCTGTACCACTACAGACAAATTTACAGGCTGTGGCGGTACGCCTAACTTTGGACAAAACAGTTACACTTTGTTCTATTTACGTTTCACCAAGTAAAGCCTTACAACTGAATGACCTTGAGCTGCTGGTCCGACAGCTCCCAACTCCATACATTTTGTTGGGTGATTTTAACGCACATAGCCCCCTTTGGGGTAATTCCTGCAGTCAAGAAGATGCAAAAGGTAAAACTGTAGAAGAGTTCATAAAAAAAATATGACTTGTGCTTGTTCAATGATGGGTCAGATACTTACCTGCACCCCGCATCTGGTTCTTACACGTCAACTGACTTAACAATTGCATGCCCTTCTGTCTTCCTTGATTTTTCATGGAAGGCAGAAGATGACTTGTGCGGGAGTGACCACTTTCCGATTGTGTTGGAGAGTGTAGTTCCGGCGGATGATGAGAGGGTGCCCCAGTGGAACTTTAAAAAGGCTGACTGGGACACTTTCTCATCGCTTTGTTCTGAACGCCTCACACGGGAGAAATTTCAGGACAGTACTGACCAGATTGAACACTTCACCACAGAGTTGATTGACATTGCAAGCCAAGTCATTCCTAAAACCTCGGCAAATCCAAAACGTTTCCATAAACCATGGTTCGACACGGATTGCAAACAGGCTATTCGTCAACGCAAAAATGCTGAACGGGATTTTAATAACTCACCAACGACGAATAATTTAGATAAATTACGTATTGGTCGAGCACAAGCCCGACGGCTCATCAAACAAAAGAAGAAAATGTCCTGGCAAAATTATGTTTCAAGATTGAATCAAAATACCCCCATCAAAAAGGTCAAGAAAATTAAAGGTAAAGAATCAAAATCTACAGTACAGCACCTCGAACATAATAATAATAAAATAACATCTAAAAAAGATATTTCGAACACCCTAGCTTCTACCTTTTCCAAAAATTCCTCTTCTGAAAATTGCACTCCGCAATTTATCCCTGTTAAAAAGCAACAGGAGAAACAAAAACTAAAATTCCAATCTGATAATGATGAAAATTATAATGAACCATTTTCGATTGATGAGCTACTAGCGTCATTGAGCAAAGCAAAAGATACAGCAACTGGTCCTGATGAAATACATTATCAGATTTTAAAACATTTGCCAAATTCATCGCTCAAGCTTTTACTTTCTATTTTTAATGATATATGGGTGACTGGCCAGTTTCCATCTTCCTGGCGCAAAGCAACAATCATTCCTATTGCCAAGCCTGATAAGGACCACAGCAATCCAAGCAACTATAGACCAATAGCGCTCACTAGTTGCCTTTGTAAAACCATGGAAAGAATGATCAACGATCGGCTTGTTTGGTTTCTGGAATCGAACAATCTGCTGGCAGATGTTCAATGTGGCTTCAGAGACCAGAGAAGCACGGTTGATCATCTAGTCCGCCTTGAAACGTTTATTAGAAATGCCTTTGCCAGAAAAGAACACGTGGTCGCCGTGTTCTTTGATCTGGAGAAGGCATATGACACTACGTGGACGTATGGGATTTTAAAAGACCTCTTCAACATGGGGTTGAGAGGCAGAATGCCACTTTTTATTGAAAATTTTTTAAAGGACCGCAATTTCCAGGTTCGTCTTGGGTCAACATTATCTGACCCTCACGACCAGTAATTGGGAGTACCTCAGGGTAGTATTCTATCTGTTACCCTTTTTTCAATAAAAATCAACAGCATTGTTACAGCTATTGACACAAATGTTGATTCTTCATTGTATGTAGATGATTTCCTCATCTGCTACAGTGGCAAGAAAATGCCTGCTATTGAGCGCAAACTTCAGCTATCCTTAAACAAGGTTCAGGGCTGGGCTACTGAAAATGGTTTCAAGTTTTCAAAAAGTAAAACAAATTGTGTTCATTTCTGTAAACTCCGGAAACACCACCTGGATCCGGAGTTATTTTTAGATGGAACTCCACTTAAAGTTGTAAAGGAAGTGAAATTCCTTGGCTTGTTGTTTGATGAGAAACTAAGTTTTAGGTCTCACATCAAACAACTAAAAATTAAATGCAAGAAAGCACTTAATCTGCTAAAAGTTGTTGGCAGCACTGATTGGGGTGCTGACCAAAAAACTCTGCTCGATCTGTATAGAGCTCTTGTACGGTCAAAGTTGGATTATGGTTGTGTGGTTTACGGTTCGGCTAGGAAATCCTATCTGAAACCTCTTGATGCCATCCATCATAGTGGTATCAGAATTAGCCTTGGTGCGTTTCGTACGTCACCTATAGATTCTCTTCTTATCGAAGAAGGTGAGCCTTCTCTTGAGAAGCGTCGAATTAAACTCTCTTTGCAATATGTCTCAAAATTATCTGCAAATCCTTCAAATCCTGCTTACTGCTATGTTTTTAAACCTCTAAATAAAGTTTTTTTTGATAAAAATCCAAAACAGATTCCTCCACTGGGACTCAGAATCAAAACCCACATGGAGGCTACTGGTGTTGCTCCAGATTCTGTGGCAGAAAATCGTAAACCAAATATACCCCCTTGGCGTCTGTCAAAACCCAAGGTTATTTTAGATCTGGCCTCTTCTAAAAAGGCAAACACAAATTCTTTGCAATTTAAGCAAGCGTATGCCGAGATTAAGTCTCACTATAGAGCATACACTATGTTCTATACAGATGGATCCAAGGATAATGATAGAGTATCATCTGCTGTCGTTAGTGGTGATCAGACCACCTCAACCAGGATACCTGATACGAGTTCCATTTTTACAGCTGAGGTAAAAGCTATTGACCTTGCGCTCGATGAGATTGAGGCTGAAGAGGAATGGAAGTCCATTATCTTCTCAGATTCTCTTTCTTGTTTACAGGCTCTTCTCAACCCCAGGTTGAAGAACCCTCTAATCTTGTCACTTCGTGAACGACTTACTGTAATGAAGTCTGACCAATATGATGTTGTGTTTTGCTGGTTACCTGGACACGTCGGTATTGCTGGTAACACCAGGGCAGACAGTGCAGCGAAACAGGCTCTGAGTAAGCCAATCACTGATTTTCCAATTCCTTACAGTGATTACAAGCCACTTATTTCTAAATACATCCGGTCTTTGTGGCAGTCGGAATGGGATGGAGCTACCAATAACAAGCTCCACCGATTCCGACCAACTGTGTCTGATTTTATCCTCTTTCTCATCTTTGTCGAAAAGATCACGTTATCCTTACACGATGTCATATTGGTCATACCAGACTCACTCATAGTTTCTTATTGGAGGGCACTCTGCGACCTGAATGTGTTCCTTGTCAGCAGGGGCTGACAGTGCAACACATTCTTTTAGATTGTACAGATTTCGATCACGTTAGGCGGCAGTTTTTCACTGTGGAGTCTCTTAGAGACCTTTTTTACACTACCAGTCCGCGCAAGCTTTTGTCTTTTCTAAAAGAAATCAACCTTTTTAGCAAGTTTTAGAGCTTTGTCTTTTAATCTTCCCATCATGATTTGGTATCAATAGGTTGATTTGTATTATATTTGTTCTTCTTTCATTATGAATATTCCTTTTCACATTTTCATTGTATTATCGTTCA
This sequence comes from Pictodentalium vernedei, assembly GCA_031216915.1. Classification (NCBI taxonomy): domain Eukaryota; kingdom Metazoa; phylum Mollusca; class Scaphopoda; order Dentaliida; family Dentaliidae; genus Pictodentalium; species Pictodentalium vernedei. Next base: position 373,882,217 of record CM062291.1, read on the forward strand.
TCTATCACAATTTTTTTTCTTTTTAAAAGCAGTCCTGACCATTACCTTTTAACTCATTTTCATGACTTTCTCGCCACGATATGACCTTTGTTGCTGATGTGGCTTTAAGCACCAATAAATAAATAAATAAGGTAGAAGATGACTTGTGCGGGAGTTACCATTTTCCGATTGTGTTGGAGGGTTCCGGAAGACGATGGGAGGGTGCCCCAGTGGAGCTTTAAAAAGGCTGACTGGGACAACTTCGTCTTGCTCTGTTCTGAATGCCCACCCTGGAGAAGTTCAGTGAAAGTGCTGACCAGATTGAACATTTTACAAGAGTTACTTGACATTGCAAGCCAAGTCACTCCTAAAACCTCGACAAATCCAAAACGTTTCACCAAACCATGGTTTGATAACGAATGTAAACAGGCTATAAAGGCTCGCAAGAAAACTGAACGGGCATTCAACAAATCACCAACTACAAATAATTTAGATAAACTACGTATAAATCGGGTAAAAACAAGACGACTTATAAAACAAAAAAAGATTAACCAAAACAACCCCATCACTAAAATTTGGAAAATGATAAAGATTAAAGGCAAAGAAATCAAATCAACTGTACAACACCTGAAAGAAAACAACACCTTAATTACATCAAAAAAAGAAATTTCAAACACATTGGCTTCCACATTTTTTAAACATTCGTCGTCTGAAAATTGTAGTCCAGAATTTCTCAGAATTAAAAAAAAACAGCAAGAAAAACAAAAGATCAAATTTACCTCCAACAATTTAGAACATTCCAATGAACCTTTCTCTATGGACATTTATGTAACTTAGAGCAAAGGATACTGCCACTGGTCCCGATGAAATACGCTGCTAAATCTTGAAGCATCTGCCTCAATCTTCACTTGCACTTTTATCAATTTTTAATGGCATTTGGGTGACTGGCCAGTTTCGACCATCCTGGCGTAAAGCAACAATAATTCCTATTTCTAAGCCCGATAAAGATCACCGCAACCCAAGCAATTACAGACCTATTGCCGTAAGCAGTTGTTTGTGCAAAACTATGGATAGGATGATCAATGACCGACTTGTCTGGTTTCTGGAAACGTACAATCTACTTGGGAATGTTCAGTGTGGCTTCAGAAACCAGAGAAGTACTGTGGATCATTTGGTCAGACTAGAAACGTTTATAAGAAATGCCTTTGCCAGAAAAGAACATGTGGTCACCATGTTCTTTGACCTGGAAAAGGCATATGACACAACATGGACGTATGGAATTTTAAAAGATCTTTTTAACAAGAGGTAGAAAGGGCGTATGCCTCTTTTAATTGAAAACGTTTTAAAGCACCGCAAATTTCAGGTTCGTGTTGGGTCACCGTTATCTGATCTTCACGAGCAGGAATTAGGGGTTCCCCAGTGTAGTATATTATCCGTTACCCTCTTTTCAATTAAGATCACGAGCATCATCGACGCAATTGAGAATATTGTACATTCTTCATTGTATGTCGATGATTTTTTAATCTGTTATAGCAGTAGAAATATGAATGCTATCGAGCGGCGCAAACTTCAGCTGTGTTTAAATAGGATTAAAAAATGGGCCACAGAAAATGTTTTAAATTTTCAAAGTCAAAAACGAATTGTGTTCACTTTTGTAAGCTTCGGAAACATCACCTACATTGGAGTTAAACATTGATGAGTGTCAACAAACTGAATTTCACTTCCCACATAAAGCAACTAAAAGTTAAATGTAAGAGAGCACTGAACCTACTGAAGGTTGTTGGTAGCACTGATTGGGGTGCTGACCAAAAAAAAACATTACTCCATCTGTATAGATCACTAGTTCGGTCAAACTTAGATTACAGTTGTATACCTAGGGGGGTTTGATCATCCCCTACTAGGCGGGTCCTCAGGTGGCGGATAGAGGACGGCCTGTTCAATTGAGCAGGTTTGCTAATTTCTAATTGGCGGGTTTGCTCAATTGAGCTGGTTCGCTGCGGAATATACGAATACGCAGCCCCGGACCAAAATGATCAACCCTGCTAATACCATCTGGCAGGCACCTTGTTCTCCCGTGAGGTGCGTTCTGAAGGCCCCGGAAGAAGGAATCCTGGTAGTTGAGGACTCGGGCCCCGGTTAGGGCAGTCTCCGGGATGGAGCCCTGGTCTCCATTTCGAAGATAATGTCCAACACACTGCTTTGGCCCCAATTTCGGGAGTAGACAGATGGTCGGATGGCCCGATCTGACCAATCGGGAGCCCCCAACCCCAAAAATATCGGGTGTCACGTCGGGGGGCATTGGGTGGTCATTCAGCCAGTCATTTCTTTTATTTAGATTTTATCACTACTACCCTGTACCGATTTTTAATGATCTTAATACTTGTTTAACAGCTTTCGTTTTGTTGCGCTGTCTGCGTTGATCATCAATCAGTAGTAGTTCTTAATGTACTCGTTTTTAATGAAATGGTTGGTTGAATGGCTGCCACGACCTGGCACTTCCCATAAACATTCGACGGGTCAATCCTCCAGCGGTATGCACTAGCATCAACGCTGGGGGAGTATGCTTTCCGTGTACTCTTGGTGCTGTTTGCTGGATATCCGCAACGTAACCCCCTAAGTTGGGCTCAGAGTAAGGGTGGGAGTCATGGAATGATGAATAACTTTAAAAATAAATATGGATTCTTCCAAAAACAAAAAGCAGAAACGTGATAGAGAATTTTCTTCAGGCTCTGATTCTGACTCAGAACAAGATATTCAAAAACCTAAAAACTGGCCAAAATTCATAATTATTTATGCAGCTGATGAGAACAAGAAGGCTTCCAACATCAATCCATTTTTGTTGGAAAAGGCTATCAAAGGTATCGCTGGCACTGTTACAGATGTTAAAAAGCTTAGATCTGGCGCTTTACTTGTGGAGTGTAAAAAGGAATCACAGGCACTAAATTTATTAAATACTACAAAACTGGCAGATATGGATGTTAATACATTTCCACACAGAACACTGAATAACAGCAAGGGTGTAGTAAGAACAAAAGAATTAGTTGGCATTGATGTTTTAGAAATAAAGAAAGAACTGCAGTCACAAGGTGTTAGCGATGTCAAACGAATACAAATTAAAAAAGATGACTCAATAATACAAACAAATACATACATTTTAACCTTTGAATCTTCTCGGCCGCCTAAATCTATCAAAGTTGGTTATATGAACATCAGAGTGGATCTGTATATTCCAAATCCACTCCGATGCTTCAGTTGTCAAAAATATGGTCATAGTCAAACCAATTGCAGAGGACAAACGATATGCTTCAGATGTGGCCAGCAACATCAAGAGCCATGTAATAATCCAATCAAGTGTGTGAACTGTCAGGGCAATCATATGTCATCTTCAAAGGATTGCCCTGTATGGAAAAAAGAAAAAACGATACAAAAAATTAAATGTGAAAAAAACATTAGTTTCAAAGAGGCCAGAGAAATTGTGACATCAATGCCTGGCATGAATGCATCAATTCCATCATATGCAACAATAATAAATAAGACAATATCAACAAAATCTGCAGAATGCCAGACACAATACACGTGGCTCAAAGGCACAATACCATCTTTACTACAGGCCTTCACTATAGACCACAATAGTCCACCAGAAGTTAAGTCAACTCAGACACCGCCAGTCACTCAAACAACTACAGAACATTTTAAAACAAATCAGAAGAAAAACCCAGTGAAACCTAAACCAGAAGAGAAAAAAGCGACAGAAGCAAAATCAGAACAGAAAAATAACCAAAATAAACCGAAATCAAAACAAGAAACCCAACCTCTAAGTCAGAATCAAAGAAGAAACCAAGAAAAAGCAAAAACGAAATTAGAAAAAACAAAACAGCTCTCAGACAGAACTCCAAAGGCTCTTCAAGACCCTGTGACCCGAAACAGGTTTGAAGGCCTTGAAGACATGGAAGTCGGTGATTGCATTGATGAGACGTTCGAGCTCTTACGCTCGAAACCTTCTCAGAGTAAGTCTCCAAAGAACAAATCACCGAAGAAACATACTGGGGCTATATCGCCCATACGTCCACCATCCCAATCTCCAAACAAATATGGATAAAACACAGAAAAATAATATAATCCAGTGGAATTGTCGAGGTTTTAGAGCTAATTTTAATGAACTGGGTCTTCTTAGCCAAAAATACAAACCTGCTGCTTTTTGCCTGCAGGAAACACTTTTAAAGAAACCCGAGGCTCGGGATCATTCAGTCTTTAGGCATTATACACCGTATAATGCCTGGGCAGATGATAATGATCTTCATATTCGTGGAACGAGTGTCTTGGTTAGGAACGACATCATTCACAGTTCTGTACCACTACTGACAAATTTACAGGCTGTGGCGGTACGCCTTACTTTAGACACAACAGTTACACTTTGTTCAATTTACGTTTCACCAAGTAAAGTCCTACAACTGAATGATCTTGAGCTACTGGTCCAACAGCTCCCAACTCCATACATTTTGTTGGGTGATTTTAATGCACATAGCCCTCTTTGGGGTGATTCCTGCAGTCAAGAAGATGTAAAAGGCAAAACTGTAGAAGAGTTCGTTACTAAATATGATCTGTGTTTGTTTAATGATGGTTCAGACACTTATCTGCACCCCGCATCTGGTTCGTATACATCGATTGATCTTTCAATTGCATGCCCTTCTATCTTCCTCGACTTTTCGTGGAAGGTAGAAGATGACTTGTGCGGGAGTGATCACTTTCCAATTGTGTTGGAGAGTTTAGTTCCGGCGGATGATGAGAGAGTGCCCCAGTGGAACTTTTAAAAAGCTGACTGGGACACTTTTTCATCGCTTTGTTCTGAACGACTCACACGGGAGAAATTTCAGGATAGTGCTGACCAAATCGAACATTTTACAAACGAGCTGCTTGACATTGCAAACACAGTCATCCCTAAAACCTCGACAAATCCAAAATGTTTCAACAAACCATGGTTTGATGATGAATGCAAAAAGGCTATAAAGGAACGTAAGAAAGCTGAAAGGGAATTTAACAAGTCACCAACCACATATAACTTAAACAAACTTCGTATAAATCGGGCAAAAACAAGACGACATATAAAACAAAAAAAGAAAAGTTCTTGGGAATCTTACATTTCGAAGATTAACCAAAACACCCCTATCACTAAAATTTGGAAAATGATTAAAAAGATTAAAGGAAAAGAAACAAAATCAGCTGTACAACACCTGAAGGAAAACAACACCTTAATTACCTCTAAAACAGAAATTTCAAATACTTTGGCCTCTACATTTTCGAAACATTCGTCATCTGAAAATTGTAATCCAGAATTTATCAAAATTAAAAAACAGCAAGAAAAGCAAAAGATCAAATTTACTTCCAACAATTTAGAGGATTACAATGAACCTTTCTCTATGGAGGAGTTATGTAACTCCTTGCATAGAGCAAAGGATACTGCCACTGGTCCCGATGAAATTCACTACCAAATTTTAAAGCATCTGCCTCAATCTTCACTAGAACTTTTATTATCAATTTTTAATGGCATTTGGGTGACTGGCCAGTTTCCACCATCCTGGCGTAAAGCAACAATAATTCCAATTCCTAAGCCTGATAAAGATCACAGCAACCCAAGCAATTACAGACCTATTGCCTTAACCAGTTGTCTGTGCAAAACCATGGAGAGGATGATCAATGATCGACTTGTCTGGTTTCTGGAATCGAACAATCTGCTTGCGGATGTTCAGTGTGGTTTCAGAAACCAGAGGAGTACTGTGGATCATTTGGTCAGACTTGAAACGTTTATAAGAAATGCCTTTGCTAGAAGAGAACATGTGGTCGCCATCTTCTTTGATCTAGAGAAGGCATATGATACAACGTGGACGTATGGGATTTTAAAAGATCTTTTTAACATGGGGTTGAGAGGGCGTATGCCTCTTTTTATTGAAAACTTTTTGAGGGACCGCCAGTTTCAGGTTCGTGTTGGGTCAACGTTATCTGATCCTCACGAGCAGGAATTGGGGGTTCCTCAGGGTAGTATTTTATCCGTTACCCTGTTTTCGATTAAAATTAACAGTATCATCGATGCAATTGAAAATATGGTAGACTCTTCATTGTATGTCGATGATTTTTTAATCTGTTAATGCAGCAAGAAAATGAATGCTATAGAGCGCAAACTTCAGCTGTGCCTAAACAAAATTCAAAAATGGGCCACAGAAAACGGTTTCAAATTTTCAAAGATGAAAACAAATTGTGTTCATTTTTGTAAGCTTCGGAAACATCACCTCGATCCGGAGTTAAAACTTGATGGGAGTCCTATTAAAGTTGTTAAGGAAGTGAAATTCTTAGGTTTGTTGTTTGACAGCAAACTGAATTTCACTTCCCACATAAAACAACTAAAAGTTAAATGTAAGAGAGCTCTGAACCTACTGAAGGTCGTTGGTAGCACTGATTGGGGTGCTGACCAAAAAACTTTGCTCCATCTGTATAGGTCACTTGTTCGATCAAAATTAGATTACGGTTCTATAGTTTACGGTTCTGCAAGGAAGTCATACCTAAAACAACTTGATGCTATTCACAATAGTGGTATTAGAATTAGTCTAGTGGCTTTTCGAACATCCCCAATATAGTCCATGGGCCAGAAGTCGAAACCATCCCTCCCCCTTGGGATTTTTGTAGACAGGTGTTTTTGGATACTCCATGGTCCACCATTTCAGAATCTGCTTGTTGGCACGTAAACTGTTGGTGGTTGAAAGAGCTAGAGCCTGTTAAAGTTGGGGTGGTGGTAGTGATTTAGTACCACCAATTATGGGGTAGGGGAAACAAAAGTGTGAACATAACTCTTGAACCGTACATTTTAGAAAGGTGTATTACCACTCAAAATGTTTCGTTTTGAATGTGCTATATGATGAATAAAACATATTTAAAAAGTGGCCATTAATTAGGTCAACAGTCTGTAAAATAGAACAAAATTAGGTCAGTGCCTAAAATGTGCATACCATCAGAAGAAATGGCATTTACTCGATCGAAAATGTTAATTTGGCTCTTTGAATGGCCTCATTTTATGCTAATGGAGTTCACAGAGTAATTTTAAGTATTGGTATATGGATCAGTTATGGAATTAAACAACTGGCAAAGAATATATCAAGTAGTAAATGAAAAGCACATTTTACTGCCGTTATGGGGGAGGAGAAACAAAAATATGCTTACTTTCTGAACCATACATTTTAGAACAGTTCATTACCACTCAAAATGATTGGCTTCAAATGTGCTACATAATAAGCACAAAATGTACATGAACTGGCCATTAATTAGGTCACCGGCATATAAAATATGACAGAATTAGGTCATTGCCTAAAATTGACAAACCATCAGAAGAAATGGCATTTACTCCATCGAAAATGTTAATTTGACTCTTTGAATGGCCTCATTTTATACTAATGGGATTAATTGAGCAATTCGAAGTGTTGGCATATGGACTGGCAGTTAATTTCAACAACTCACTACCTGAGTTCCGTATTGTCCTAAGCGACATCTATTTAGGGTGTCGCTTAGGACAATACGGAACTCAGGTCACGAACTGGCTGAGACGTTTTAAGGTAGCAAGTGGAAATGCACATTTACGAATGTTATGGGGATGGGGGAACTTCGCCGTAGTCTCCTCTGCAATGGTGGGTAAGTTGTATTCAATATCAACCTGATTTAAATATCTCATCAAACAGATTCTCTAGGTCATCTTCGCCCATCTGTTCGAAGTCCTGAAGTTCAAGTTCTAGACTCTTTGGTTCTTCTACCAAAATGTCAGTCAATTCCTTAGGCATTATATCACCCTCAGTCCACTCAAACTCTAACTTGCCCTCATCTATTATCCAGCCTTGCCCATCTGGTTTGGGAATACCTGCCATCGCTTCATCCGCGTTGTACCAAATAACTGCTTGGTAATTGGCCCTTTTGATGTGCATTCTAAGTGTGGCTCTGCAGGGTGGGAGGAGGCTCATGTCAATCCCACTGTTGCTTGATAGGAGATTTCCATCCTTTGATTCACATTGGAAACGTTGTAGAAATTTCTGAAGGCGAAGGTCATTGATGTTTGTAGCAGCAGTGGAATGTTTGTCATACAAGAGACAAACAAAGTGCTCTAGGCGGTTGAAGACCCCATCATCTACTTCTTGTCTCCTCCCAAGGACAAGGAAGACGTCAAGGAACTCTTCGTATTTCCGAAGAAGCTTCAGTGGCGCTAGTTTCCCCTTCTTCACAAATGCACTGGTAGTGTCACAACCACTAAAGGCATGGAGGGCTGGAAGAGCCGAGCACATATCCCTTCCCAAACTAGTGCACACCTTCTGAACATCAATGAGGCGCCTCTTATCCCCTACACCAGTGTCGAACAAAACTCTCTGGGGAAGTTCATATGTGAAATGGAGAAGAAGTATGAAGACATCTGTGTCGGGAGATCTCACTGTAATGGTAGTGTTCTCTGGTGAGTGGTGTGCTATGTCAAGGCAGTGCAAAATAATCTTGGTGTCGGCCTCTTCATGGTTTGATGCCAGTTCGTCCACATCTGTACATATTGTCTTTATTCCATCATCACTGTGGAGCCGGACACACCTCTCGTCACATACAAACATGACCTCTCGGTGATAGAGCCGTGATGCATAGTCATCTTTCTTCCATTCATTTAGAAGAAACCTGATTAGCTGCTCCTTGTTGGCATCACATGTCATGAATTCTTTCCAGTTTCTTGGGACTTTGGTCTGTGGACCTCTTATCAGATGGGCCTTTGCAGTTCCTCGTCTTTCTCTCTCAATGCCTTTGATGGAATTGGGGACATATGTGTCTGTGACGAAGTCTACTCTTTTCACTTTAGGCAGCTGCCCGAAGACAGTCATTGCCAACTCCTTGAATGTTTGGGGCAAGGTCACTTGTGCTTGGAGCAAGGCATTTCCGTCAATGATGCAGGTTGTATCGCCTGGTTTTTCAGCCAAGAAGTCTTCTTCCAAGGCATGCATCAGTTTTGCCTTATCTGTCTTTGTCGGCACGCCATCAGGTGTCCCGAGAGATGGAGGTACTGGACCCAATGGGAAGGTGAGCACTTTCTCCAGACTAATGTCATGCTGCAAGGCTATGACTACAAGTTGGCCGAATACATTTCGTTCACTTGTGAGCTGTTTGGTCTTTTTGGACTGCCCTGTCACCTTAACACGTTTGGCCATGTCAGAGAAAGTCTTCAGCTTTAGCCTCTTGACCTAGGGGGCTCGCCACCATGGCCATACTAGGCGCGTCCTCCGGGTTGCGGATGGAGGAAAGTCCTGCAAACAGTCTGTTTGCAGGATTGCTGCGAATAACAAATAAGCAGCCGTGGACAGCTATGGTGGGTTTCAACTTGACCAGGTAGCCAGCTTAGAGAAATTATATTCTTTTTTTCCATCCTTCCTTCAGTGTCCATTAATTTTTTCTCCGTTTCAATCTTTTTTTCAAAAAAAAAACCTTATAATGTCTTGACAGCTCTTACTTTATTTACAACTTTCTAATGTCTTAACAGGTCACAGTCCGTGCGGTGTCCGGATCAGAATTGCCCGCAGTACCTCTGCTTCCGGTAAAAGTCCGGTAAAAGAGGCACCTTGTTCTCCCGTGAGGTGCGTACATGACGTCATGGGGGACGGGATCTGCTGGTTGCGGACTTAGAGCCCCGGTTGGGCAGCTCTTGGTATTTTCACTGAGGTCAGTCGACCTCTGTGCAAGTATTGACGGTATAGTCTTATACATCAGTTCGGCCAATACTTTATGGCGTTGAATGTTGGTCTTTCGGCCCGGATTGATCAATCGGGAGCCCAGTGACGTTACGTGGGGCATTTAGTGGTCGCTGAACTAGCCACGTTTGGTTAGTTGATCGACCACTATTGGATAGCGTGGCTTAACGGGTCAATCAGTTAGCGGCTATGCTTCGGCATCAACGTTGGCTGAGTATACTACTTGGGTACTGGTGGTGCCGGTCGTGTGGATATCCGGCGACGATGTGCATCCCCTTGTTGGGCTCGAAGTCAGGGTGCCAGGCCCGAGTAGTGAACTATTAAAAAAAAAAAAAAACATGGAAAACCCCCCAAAAAATAATAAACGTGGTCGATTAGAAAATTCTAACCATTCGGATACAGAAGAACAAGATATGAACATAAATAGAAACTGGCCGAAATTCATTTTAATTACTGCTGTTGAGGAGGGTAAACACCCATCAAATTTAAACCCTTTTGCTGTAGAAAAAACCATCAAAGGAATAGCTGGTTCAGTAAAAGATTGCAAAAAATTAAGATCAGGGGCTTTATTAGTTGAGTGTAGTTCAGAATTTCAGGCAATTAACCTATTAAAAATTGAAAAGATACTGGATATGAAAGTAAAAGCTACCCCTCATAAGACACTTAACACCAGTAAAGGGGTAGTCAGAACAAGAGAACTGTCTGGCATAGATGAAATGGATATCAAAAAAGAATTGAAATCTCAAGGTGTGACCGATGTTAGACGGCTTAAGATTAAAAGAGATGATACCATCATTGAGACAAGTACATATTTTATGACATTTGAGTCACCAAAACCACCTAAATCAATCAAGGTTGGTTACATGAACGTCCGGGTGGATTTATATATCCCAAATCCACTCCGGTGTTTTAAATGTCAAAGGTATGGACATGGCCAAAATACTTGCCGAGGACAACCGGTATGTTTCAGGTGCGGCCAACAACACCAGGAGCCCTGTAACAACCCTGCAAAGTGTTACCATTGTCATGGCAATCATGTAACATCTTCGAAAGATTGCCCTGTTTGGCAACGGGAGAAGGCTATTCAAAAGGTGAAATGCGAGAACCAGATTAGTTTCAAGGAAGCCAGGGAATTAGTCAGTTCTATGCCAGGCATGAGCTCCGGTACATCGTATGCATCAGCTTTAAAACAAAAAGTGACAACTAAATCAATCGAATGTCAAACAGAATACTCATGGTTGAAAGGATCCATCCCTAAATTGATACGACCTTTCGCCATTGGTTATGCTAACGAAACTGAACCAAAATCTACTCAAACTACACCATCTCAAGAACCAGCAACACATAAAAATAAAAATTCAAATCAGAAAAAAACAGAAGAAAATAAAAGGCCTGAACAAAAACAGCAAACATCACAGCAAATGAAGAATCTCAATCAGAAGAAAGATAAGGAAAAAAAGCCAGTTACTGACCGGATACCCAAAGCTCTAAAGAATCCTGTTGCCAGCAACATTTCTGAAGAAGCTGATGCATGGACTGCACGGATGAAGGGTTCTGGCAAACGGTTAGCCAACAAAAGTCTCGGAGTAGGTCTCCGAGACAAAAATCACCAAGGAAAATGACCGGAGCTATATCGCCTATACGTCCACCATCAAAATCGCCAACCAAACATGGATAGTACATCCAAACATAAATTAATACAATGGAATTGCCGAGGTTTTAGGGCGAATTTTAATGAACTTGGACTGTTAAGTCAGCAACTAGTGGGGGGGGGGGGGGGGGGGGGGGGGGGCAATGTATTCCCGTTGGTTTTGCGTGTTAATTTTTGGAGACCACTCTGAATTTGTTCTACGGGTTCGTATGAAGTAGAAAAAACATGTCTCCATTTTTTCTTTTGACATTTAGTGACCTTGACCAAAGGTCAAAGGTGACAGGTCAATTTCGCTAAAAATGCTTCATAGGGAAGCTTTGGTGGATGCCATAATGGACCGTAGATGTAAATGTATGGCTATTTTTCTACCGACAGGACCGCACATAGAACAAAATACTCCTTATAGGTTTTACCCAACCGCTCAGTCCCTGCTGACTGAGGTCAGTGACTTTGAATTTTCCATTTTGACCGAAATATCATCAATCATTTTATTGGGAATTTTCCAAAACCATGTAACTCTAGCTCAGAAAAGAAACCAACCCAGTGTGTTGATGCATTTAAATGTAATTCTTCTATTTGCACTTGGAACATCAGCTTATTTCATATTCTAGAAATTATAGTGCATTTAGTATAAATTCCCGAAGATGTAACATGTTACTAATAATTACTGTTGACACGCAAGTACCAATGTTCGTTGCTTCCTTCCGTACAAGTTCATAGAGAAAAACCCTGAGAATATTGAAGTTAAGCAATGAGAACATGAAACTAACTGTTACAAAGTGGGATCATTGTCCTCATCAACATCGCCAATCTCTTCAATCATGGCCATGGTATGTTCTTGTGGTGCATTGTCACAGATCTCTTCATCTGCTCCACATGTACACATCTCTGTGCAGTTAAGATTCTGTGATCTGCACGAGCAGTGAGACTTGCAGTTAGATTTCTTGCAGCCACACTTTATCAGTTGGGTGATGGTGGATGGTGCTGGACGTTCCTTTGTTGGGATTGGCACAAGACCCTCTCCATCAGACTCTGTCATCCATCCATACTCTATGGCTGGTGGTAGCTGGGGGTCGGGTACATTATCCTGATGCCACACCATAGCCTGGTAATGTGCTCGGGCAATGGCTTCATGTAGGGCACCACGTGTCGGTGGCAGCTTCTGAGCTTCTAGCTGTTTTTTAGAGAACAGCCTCCATCTGAGCTCACCAACATCCACAGTTGATGTATCTGGCTCGTACAGCTGGCATACAAATCTTTCAATAGCATTTTCTGTAGTAGTGGTCAGCTCATTAGTGGTTCCAAGGGCAGCAAATGCAGATAACACCTCATCTGAACACCTCTGAAGTGCTTGCCAACAGGTCAACTTTCCTTTTCCAGCAAATCGACCTGTCTGGTCAGCTCCTGTAAATGCATGGAAGGCTGGCAGGGCTGCAATCTTCATGTCACCCAGGGTCTGAACTATTGGGGCAAGTGAGATCTGGCGCTTCTTATTTCCCACACCAGTGACAAAGTAGGTGTCCTTGCACAGTTCATGGTAACGTCGTAGTGCCAGGATAAACACGTCAGTGTCAGGAGACCTGATATACAGTTCTGTTGCACCTCTCTGAACAGCATCCAGACTGTGCAAGATTATCCTGGTGTCGGCCTCTTCTTGGGAGCTCTTCAAGTGTTTCACATCCAGGCAGTTGGACAGTGCTTCCTGTCTTGCAGTGACAACAATGGCTTTAGTCGTTCCCTCAAAGTAGCACAGAGTCTTTCTTGCCAAGTAGACTGTCAGTTCATCCTTGGTACTAGTACTTGACAGAAACAGCTTTACTGGTACCTTTCCGATTGGTGTGCTGTCTTCTACATGGTAGGCAAATGGTGGCTTGCCACCTTGGCGCCTCTCCCGTGTGGCCTTCTTCAGTGAACTAGGCAAATCATATCGATCAAAGACCACATGAACCTCGTCACAGTCTTTCATTTGGTTCTCGAGTGTAGTGGTGAAGTGGTCGGCCCACTGGCCACAGGTCTTGATCCAAGGTGGCTTGCCCATTGCTTGGACAACTGCCATACCATCTATAACAGTGACCTTCTTAGGTGGTGGTCGTATGTCATCAGAATTGGGTGGTTGGGTGTCATCGGAATTATCTCCATAAGGCTGTGGCCCTGCTACATTCTTGTGCTGTTCACTGGCAGAAATCTGTGTTGGTAATTCCTCTAAGATTGACATGAGCTTGTATTTGTCTGTACACGGTAGGAGTGCCCCACTTAGTGCAAACAGGGCTCGTGGAACAGCAGTGAACTCGTGTTGTCCAATGGCTTCCTTCAAATTAATTTCTGGTCGAGACCGTGCCACAATCAACATACGGGCAAACAAAGACCTGTCATCTTTTAGCTCGACCACTTGACCAGCCAGTTTGTGCTTTACTACCTTCCTGGCACTTTTCCACATCTTCAACTGAACTTTTTTCATTCTGGCCCAGACACTGACCTCTGTCTTCTTGATTCGCTCTTCAACAAAAGTAGCATACTTCTGCTGACCAACCTCATCACGACTGCACACATCACTCTGCACATGAGTTGGCATTATCACCTTTGTGATGATGTTCGTCAAATCTTCACCATCGTATGACATGGGATTCATGGATGATCTAATGACGTTCTTCAGTCGATGGACATTCTCTTCCTGCCTCCTCCAGACAGGTGTCGACAGGTCATGGTGTTCTGAGCGTGTTGATGTTGAGGAGCCCGCCATGTGGCGTGCTTCTTCTGCAAGCCTACTCAGCTCTGGAGCAGTCAGGAAGAATCTCTCCCGGGCACTGGCATTCTGGGTAATGCCCACAAGACCGCCTGTAACTTTCATGATGCGATTGATGTGTTCGAGGGCATGGTCTACCCCCACAGCACAGAAAGGTATCTGGCTCTTATGGACTGAAAAGTTACCATCCATGAACTCCTGGTGTATCTCTGGATCAGTATCATTGAGAGTGCCCATTTCAGCTAGGTAGAGTGGAATGAGTCTACCATACTTCTGCTTGTCATGAGCAAAGAAATATTTGCACAGTTCATCAAGGGAAGCTAGATGAAGTTCCCAGAGTCCATCGCGGGTTGCACGGATGAAAGTGTAGATCAATAGCACCATACGCATGTATCGCCACACAAACTTGAATAGTGGAACTTTGGTTTCCTTCTTTTCATTAAAGTGTGCCATGAGCTCCAGAACATTGTTGGATTCAAGTGTACTTAGCATATTCTGCTGCTCTTGTATCATTTCGTTTTGGACATGTTGGATGCAGCTCCTATTCAATCGGTTTGCTGACTCAGAACATGGCTCCCTTAGGTTTGGATGTTGATGAAAAAATTCATCCACATAGAGGTCGTAGAGGGCCTGAACTGTTGTCATATGTGCCTCCAATGACCTCTTCATGTGTTTTGCCTCTAGTATCTGTCTGGTCGTGGTTGGACCATAGATGTCTGCCTCATTCCAGGCTTCATCCAATCCACTGTCTTCGATTGTATCACCTGTGGCCCGTAGACCGGCTAGAACAATGTGCAACTCTCCTGGACGCAGCAGCCACTTTCCCTTGCAGTCTTCCCTAGTCATCTCCAGCTGCTTAGCACGCTCATATAACGCCATGTCTAATGTGATTACTGTCTTCCTGTTTGGTCCCACAACCATGCAGTTGATCTGTTGAGTGTTCTTCAAAACGGTAATCAGAGTTTCCCATTCATGAGCTGGTGCAGCTATTAGTGGCAGAGCACTTACTTCAGTCAAGGGTTTTGTAGAGGAGAGAAGTGAGTTGTATGCTGACCACGTAGGAATGTTGTGATGTTTAATTGCTTGGGCAGCTAAAACATCAGATGCTTCAGGCAGGTGTTTATCCAACGTGCTTATGTCTTTCTCTAGAATCTCAACTTGATTTGTGGTTGAAGGTAATGGGTTTGTTGTGTCTGTAAAATGAGAAGCAGATTGTGGTCCTTCTGGTAACAGTAGATCATCGGATGAGTCCATGTCTACGTCTTGTACCTCATCATCTTCTGCTGTGCGCATGATAGTGCGTGATAATAGCCACACGGTGTCCTGCTCGAGGTATGGCCTGATGATATCTTTGGAAGTTCCTGTCACAAAGCTACAGAATGCAGAACATTTGACCCCTTGAGTGTTTGGTGCATAACATGGGCTGAAGTCTGGAGTTGAGAGATTCTTGAGAGATCGATCTCTGATTTTCTTGTTATAGAGTCTGAGTCTCTGTTGATTTGGTCTCTCGTCGGATTGTTCCTGCCGTTGATAAATTGCGGTTGCTGTTGCATGGAGTGTGCGCTTACCATCAGGGGTGTCTTCATTAAAGTCACTGTTGTCAATTGCAAAGAAGATGAAGGACCCCTTGCGCATGGTTGGTGGCAGGTAAGCACCCTCTTTTCTCGTGGACTCTATGACGGCATTTGCTATTTGTGTCTCTAGTCTGAGGACCCGACTGTAATCCACAGATAGTCCAAAACCATGTAAAAATTCCAAAAGCTTTTTACTTCTGGTTGACTGGTGTACTGCTATTCCAACAGCAAGCTGCTGTGGACACTCCAGTCGGTGTCTGAATGGGGCATCTTGATGTTTTGGCTTATGAGTTACTTGCCTTTTAGACTTGTAACTGTACATGATGTTTTGACTAATAGAGAGAACATTTTGGTGGATGGTAGCTGAGCGCACTGTCTCTGTTTTGATGCTTGTAGCCGGACCTTCTAACAGCCAACGGATAAATGTATAGAGTACCTTGGGTACATGCCTTTCAGCCACACCAGTGTTTAGATCCCCACAAAAGTCCCATGGGTACTTTGCTTGGCAGGCTATAGCGTTCCGAAGGATCACAGCACTCTCATAAAGCTGTTGAATGCTTCTCTCTGTCGTCTTAGCCAGGGCATCCTCCATAGCAGCATCTCGTACGGCAGTAGAGAAGACACGTTCTGATTCATTCCGTCGTTTTGGTTTCATGAAGTGAACATCTTCAATATGGGAGCTTATCTTCTCTTTGATGCCACGTGTGGATATCTGAGCATCTATGTTGTTGCTTTCCAGAATCTTGGAGTATGTTGTCTTCAATTCTGTCATGTTGAGAACATCGCCACTCTGGAGAAGGCTTTGAACCAGGTTGATAAACTCGATGTCAGAGGCCACGATTGCAACGTTTGCTTCCCCCACTTCGTGTTCATCACTTGGCTTCTTCTGACTTCTCTGGACATTCTGCACCCAACAAGTCAGGTGGTATTTAACGTCAATTGCACGGGCATCATCAGCACTGATAGCTGCACTCAGCTGAACTTTCCACAGGGGATTGTCTGATTTCTCTACAGCTTTCTGAAGTTGCTGTCCAGCACTGAATGTGGAAATCTCATGTACCTTCTCTTTCGTGACCTCCTGACAGAAAAAGCACAGCCCTGGATTAAATGGAGTAGCTGCAGATCGTGTATATCGAGATGGTGGCACAAGTTCTGGCATGCTTATGGATGCAGATGACGGTCGGCCACGCTTTCGATGGAGGTGCTGAGTTTCCCCTTCTGTGCAGGCTTTGCTGTGTCGAACTCTGGCACGCTCCAAGTGACCAGTGTTGCATGTAGCACCGTAGCAGGTTCTGTGCCACTTTGCCTTGAATTCTTTTAAGTCAGTGGCACTATAAGTGTCCAATCGTTTGCTGATTTGAGGATAGTCACCATCTCCATACTGCCCTCTTTCATGAACAAATCTCAGGAACTTTGTGTATGCTTCTATGGATGGTTCAACAACTAGTTCTCCTCGTCCTGAACCCTGGCGCTGGATACAAAGGTTGAAATCTGTCTCCTGCTTTGCTGTCTTTGTGGTCAACGGTTCCATTACGACTGATTCATGTATATCTGGTTCACCAGCCTACAACGAAACAAAATTATCAAAATTAAGGTATTCCTGCTACACGAGCCTTAACCCTTTATCCAACGGCCAAGACCGACCAGCGCTATTCGTGAATATAGCGACGCATTTTGATTGTAGATTTTCAATTTTCGCTCTCAAAACATAGGTTCTGACACATCATTCGAACGAGCATGGACTGCTCGTTCGAATGAGGGGTGACAACCTATGCTTTGGTAGTGAAAAAAGAAAATTCTTAGTAATAAAAAACTTTTTTACAAGTATCGTCTGCTCCAAGCATTGGACTAGGGTTAAAGCGCTATGTTTATTTAGAGAAAACTTCTGCTTGTTGTCAAACACGCTCTCATAGAGCACTCCGATATTATATGATTGCAACGCCAAAGTGCCCATGTTTTCTAAGAAAGGAATCGATTTTCTAATATAAGAAAATTATTTTCTATTATATGAAATATTCCGTTATGTTAGAAAACAACTTTCTTATATAAGAAATTCGTTCTATTAGATTAGGAAATATTTTTTTCAAAATTCGCAAAATACAAAATAAAGTCCACTTTGGCGTGCCATACTTTTATTTGGCCAACGTAGAGGTCAACCACTTCGCCTGAAATAAACAAACGTATATGAATCTGATTGAACAAGGATATGATTAACATATAGAAATCTATCTGAAATCTAGAAGCATTATTCGACAGTATATGTTCATGGTACACGTACGCAAAATTCATAGGCGATCTAGTGACAATTCAATTGACTTAATATCGTCCACCCACTCAGTGCGTGGGCGATATTATGGTCAAAGTCTAAAAGGAGGTGGATATAACATTACACATACTTCTTTTGGGGGGTATTTGTTCCGTCAATTGGGTTTCAACACACGAAAGTGCATACTTTGTTACATTAGTGTCTAACTACCCTTTTGAAATAAGTGTAAACAGTTCAACCGAAGTATGGTACGCCATACGACATGTCACACAAGCAACGGTCAGAGGATCGTCGACACAAGTAGTTATAGCGAAAAAGAGCCACAGGGGCACATTTCTGCATATCCAGTAACCTCGGGGATGTATTCTCAATGATCTGCCACATTTACCAGAGGAAAATGCCTGATAAATCAATTATTTACCATCACAAGGTTACTGACCTCATTGGGGGTGGGGTGGGGTGGGGTGCGTGGGGGTGGGGGTGAGGGTAGTTATAATTTATATAATATTTATTTTTTTTTTATGTTACTTTTGTTATGCAGTCTGTCCAGTTGTGATATTAGCAATGATTTCATATATAAGGTCCATCATTACATTCTCCAAGTTTATCGGATATTACATTTTTGGATGAAATGACCTGTCACATTTGACCTTTGTTCAAGGTCATTAAATGTCAAAAGAAAAAATGGAGACATGTTTTTTCTATTTTATAGGAGCTCTGAGAATGCATTCATAGTGTTTTCCAAAAATTAACATGCAAAACCAACGGGAAGTCCCATATGCTACATTGGCTCCCCCACTAAACATCAACCTGCTGTTTTCTGTTTGCAGGAAACACTTTTACAAAGACCGAGTAACCAAGATGACTGTGCGTTCAAGGGTTATACAGGGTATAACTCGTGGGCAGATGAAGCTGATCTTCATGTTCGTGGGACGTCTGTCTTAGTTAGAAACGATATTATCCACAGTCATGTAAATTTAAATTCCAATTTACAGGCTGTGGCAGTACGCCTAACTTTAGACAAGACGATTACTGTGTGTTCAATTTATATATCCCCTAATAAGCCTCTATTATTACATGACCTAGAGCAACTCATAAATCAGCTTCCCACACCCTATGTTTTAATGGGTGATTTTAATGCCCATAATCCTCTTTGGGGCGATTCCTGCAACAAGGAAGATGCAAGGGGCAAAACAGTCGAAGAGTTCATTACAAAACATGACTTATGTTTGTTTAATGATGGGTCACACACATATTTACACCCTGCATCGGGATCGTACACTTCAATTGATCTCACAATCACAAGCCCTTCACTTCTCCTTGATTTTTCTTGGGAGGTGGAAGATGACTTGTGTGGAAGTGACCACTTTCCAATAGTTTTGGAAAGCGTTGTACCCGCTGAGGATGAGAGGGTGCCTCAGTGGAACTTCAAAAAAGCAGACTGGGACACTTTCTCATCGCTTTGTTGTGAACGACTTACTCCAAATTCATTTACCGCTGATTGTGACCCGGTGGAAGATTTTACTTCCACATTACTTAATATTGCAAACAAGGTCATCCCTAAAACTTCGGCAAATCCTAAACGTTTCCACAAGCCATGGTTCGATACGGATTGCAAACAGGCTATACATAAACGTAAAAATGCTGAACGGGATTTTAATAAATCACCAACGACCAACAATTTAGATCAATTACGTATTGGGCGAGCACAAGCCCGACGGCTCATCAAACAAAAGGAGAAAACATCTTGGCACAATTATGTATCTAAATTGAATCAAAATACCCCCATTAAAAAAGTTTGGAAAATGGTTAAAAAAATTAAAGGCAAAGAATCAAAATCTACAGTACAGCACCTGGAACAAAATAATAACAAAATAACATCTAAAAAAGACATTTCTAACACTCTAGCTTCTACCTTCTCTAAAAATTCTTCTTCAGAAAATTGTACTCCGCAGTTTCTCTCTGTTAAAAAACAACAGGAGAAACAGAAACTAAAATTCCACTCTGACAATAATGAAAATTATAACAAGCCATTTTCCATTGATGAGCTATTAGCGTCGTTGAGTAAAGCAAAAGATACAGCAACTGGTCCTGATGAAATACATTACCAAATTTTAAAACATTTGCCAAATTCATCGCTCCAGCTTTTGCTTTCCATTTTTAATAATATATGGGTGACTGGCCAGTTCCCCTCTTCCTGGCGTAAAGCAACAGTCATTCCCATTCCCAAGCCTGATAAGGACCACAGCAATCCAAGCAACTACAGACCAATAGCACTCACTAGTTGCCTCTGTAAAACCATGGAAAGGATGATCAATGATCGGCTTGTTTGGTTTCTGGAATCGAACAATCTGCTGGCAGATGTTCAGTGTGGTTTCAGAAACCAAAGAAGTACGGTTGATCATTTGGTTCGTCTGGAAACGTTTATTAGAAATGCCTTTGCCAGAAAAGAACACGTGGTCGCAGTGTTCTTTGACCTGGAGAAGGCATATGACACTACGTGGACGTATGGGATTTTAAAAGACCTTTTCAACATGGGGTTGAGAGGAAGAATGCCACTTTTTATTGAAAATTTCTTAACGGACCGCAATTTCCAGGTTCGTCTTGGGTCAACATTATCTGGCCCTCACGACCAGGAATTGGGGGTTCCTCAGGGTAGTATTCTATCTGTTACCCTTTTTTCAATAAAAATCAATAGCATTGTTACAGCTATTGAGCAAAATGTTGCCTCTTCATTATATGTGGATGATTTTTTAATCTGTTACAGTGGCAAGAAAATGCCTGCTATAGAGCGGAAACTTCAGCTGTCTTTGAATAAGGTTCAACGATGGGCTACTGAAAACGGTTTTAAGTTTTCTAAAAGTAAGACAAATTGTGTTCATTTCTGCAAACTCCGGAAACACCATCTAGATCCGGAGTTACTCTTGGATGGAACTCGAATTAAAGTTGTAAAAGAAGTAAAATTCCTTGGCTTACTGTTTGATGAGAAACTAACTTTTAGGTCTCACATCAAACAGCTAAGAATTAAATGTAAAAAGGCACTTAATCTACTTAAAGTTGTCGGCAGCACTGTTTGGGGTGGTGACCAAAGAACTCTACTCCATCTGTATAGAGCTCTTGTACGTTCAAAGTTGGATTATGGTTGTGTGGTTTACGGTTCAGCTAGGAAATCCTATCTGAAACCTCTTGATGCCATTCATCACAGTGGAATCAGAATTAGCCTTGGTGCATTTCGTACGTCACCCATAGATTCTCTGCTTGTTGAAGCAGGCGAGCCTTCTCTTGAGAAGCGTCGCATCAAATTATCTTTACAATATGTTTCAAAATTATCTGCTAATCCTTCAAATCCTGCTCATTCTTGTGTTTTTCAACCTCAAAATAAAGTTTTTTTTGATAAAAATCCGAAACAGATTCCTCCTTTGGGACTCAAAATCAAACCCCACATGGAGGCTGCTGGTGTTGCTTCTGATTCTGTGGCAGAGAACCGTAAACCAAATATACCCCCATTGGGAACTGTCAAAACCCAAGGTAATTTTGGATTTAGCCTCTACTAAAAAGGCAGAAACTAACTCTTTGCATTTTAAACAACGCTATGCTGAAATTAAATCCCACTTTACAGCATATACAAAGTTCTATACAGATGGCTCCAAGGATAATGATAAGGTATCGTCTGCAGTAGTTAGTGGAAATCAGACCACCTCAATCAGGATACCTGATAATAGTTCCATCTTTACAGCTGAAGCGAAAGCTATTGCCCTAGCACTTGACAAGATTGCAGATGGAGAAGAACGTAAGTCCATTATCTTCTCAGATTCTCTTTCTTGTTTGCAGGCTCTTCTCAACCCCAGGTTGAAGAACCCTCTAATTCTGTCACTCCGTGAACGTCTTACAAGACTGAAGTCTGACCAATATGATATCGTGTTTTGCTGGTTACCTGGGCATGTTGGTATTGTTGGTAACACTAATGCCGACAGTGCAGCAAAGCAAGCTCTTAATAAGCCAATCACTGTTTTTTCTACTCCACACAGTGATCACAAACCTCTCATTTCTAAATATATTAGATCTTTGTGGCAGTCGGAATGGGATGGGGCCACTAACAACAAGCTCCACTGTTTCAGACCAATTGTGTCCGATTACTATCCCCTTTCTCGTCTTTGCCGAAAAGATCATGTTATTCTCACACGATGTCATATTGGTCATACCAGATTCACCCACAGCTTTTTATTGGAGGGAACGTTGCGACCTGAATGTGTTCCCTGCCAGCAGGCACTGACAGTGGAACACATTCTTTTAAATTGCATAGATTTTAATAATGTTAGGCGGCAGTATTTCACCGTGGGGTCTCTTAGAGACCTCTTTTATTCAACTTGTCCGCACAAAATTGTATCTTTTCTGAAAGAAATCAACCTTTTTAACAGTTTTTAAATCTAGTTTTTATACTTTTAATCATGATTGAACATCAACAGGTTGATTCTTATTGTATGTATTGTTAAACTATTGTTGTTTTTATCATTTCATTTTCATAGTTCATCGTTCATCTACCTTTTTTAAATACAGACTTTACAATGTTTTTTTTTAGTTTCATATACATGACTGTCTCGCCACGATATAGCCTTTGTTGCTGATGTGGCGTAAAGCACCAATAAATAATAAATTTAGCCTCTTGATGGGTTCATGAAAGCTCGTCTTTTTGTCAATAAACCGCTCATGTACAAACTGTTCATGTGCCTTCTTCCCAATACTCACTGCTTGTAGTAGATCTTGTTCGATATCACTTGGTGTTGGTGACCCAGAAGACAAGCAGTACAGGACGTCATTCTGAACCTCAAATGGATTCATGAAGTTTGAGATGGCTTCCAACACTTTGTTCACATCGGCCTCACTTTGCCTAATACTGGTTGGTCTCAAGTCCTTATGACTAGAACAGTCTTGACTATCCATGTCCATCATTTCCATTGTTGCTTGATGGTAGCTTGCTCTAGCATTTCTTGTCATAGCCCATCTGTGGTATGCAGCACGATTCCTGCTGAAGCCAACAATGCCACCATCAGACTTGGCATGGCGATTTATAGTCTGCTCTATGGTGATGTCTACAGCATTGCGGGAGTTTGGAACATTTGACCTGCTCACACTGAACCCATTTTGTCTCAGGAGGTCTTCTGCGCCAGGATGCGTCTCCGACAGATTGAGTAGTGACATTAAGTACACCGATGTGTACCTGGCATAGTTGGGATGGTCGTAGCTGAAAAACATGCTGCACATAGACTGGATACTTGCTTTATGAAGATCAAAGTTGTTTTCTTTGGTTGCCCGCTGAAACTCTAGCATATTCCACACCCTGTCCATGTAGTTCAGCCAGAAGAGTGCGGTTTTGCCAAATTTCCCTTCATGGACCTTCACCTTGAATTCAATGTAGGCATCCAGGAGTTTTATGCAGCTTTCATTGCCTAGAGCTGCAGCCATATTTTCTTGACATGGCTTCTTGGCAAGATGCTGAAGAATGCTTTTAACCTCATCCGTGAAAAGACCTGTCTGTGCTTGCGAAGCCTCAAACTTTGCCAAAAGAAGACGTTCCAGCGCTTCCACAACCAACTTGTGTACACGTAGGGCCCGGTTGTAGTGTTTCCCTGACATGACTTTCTCAATGGAGCCGCTAGCACAGATACCAGACTCGACTAGGATTTCTTCAACTCCGCTACCTCTGACACTCTTTCCTAGGGCAGCCATGTAAGCGCACATCATGTGAAAACCTCCGATGAGGACAATGACATCTTTGAAGACCTCAGACTTTTCCCATACAATTGCATACGCCTTGATGACAACGGCAAGATCAAATGTTACGAGAGTGTACTTCTGTCCTACTTCCCTAGTTACTGCCTGGGATAACTTTAGTATGTGCTGGACAGTTGAATTCTCTGTCACTGGAGCAAAGACTGGAGGTAGAAAATCTACCGTTGACTGTTTTATGCCTTCTGTGTGGTCTACGTTTGTCCCAGTGAGGGATACCCATCCTGCCCATGATGGTACTTGCTGCTTGTCTGGTTCTTTCGCTATAGCTCTTGAGAAGAACCACAGCAAGTCTGAAGTTCTGGCAGCAGTTACCACCTCTAGATCCTCAACTCCATTGGTCATTCTAGTTGTCACTGTCAAACATGGTTCTGGTTTCCCCTTTACAAAGCATGGTGCAATGTGACCTGGTTGCACATTCACTGATCGTTCCTTTGTCTTTGGGACACATCTTGTTGACTGGGTTTGCTCGCTGTCAGATGTGGCGGTGGCTGTCGTCTCTTGAATGACTATACCATGGGTGGTATGTGTGGTACCAGCACCAGAGGGGGTTTCCTCTGTCAGATCAAAATTATCCCAACAGAGATGGGTCATAATGTTCCTTTCAGGGTTAACGGTTGCGGGGAGAAGACTCTCATTACCCTCGATGCTTTTGCACATGGCCGTTTCCAGTTCAAGCAATCGTGAGTACGATGTGCAGTGGCCAAGGCGATTGATGAGTGTCACAATAACAGCACTCCCTGTAAGATGCCGCAGAGTCATACCCAGGAGAAGATGTTTAGGCATACTCCACTTCCCACTTGTGACGGCATAACAGATATCCTGGGCAATTGAGGAGATGAGCCTGTTTTGCTTACCTGTTGTCTTACCTGGTTTGGTATTTATCAAGTGACTAATGAAGTTGAGTAGGCTCTGGGGAGGGTGGACGTTATCAAGTAACCCATTTGCAGGGGGAGGCCAGGGCAAATCTGGGGATTGGTTCTGAGCATTGATAATTGTGCGACGCAATATTAATGCTGCCTCTTCTAGCCGCCTGGATTCAGATGCAGCATTTTCAAAGGCTGACTCGACTGTGGGACCCATTTCTACACCCGAGCAGTAGACAAGCTCACTTCGGTAATTTGGTTGCCAAAACTGTAGCTTATTACCAAAGTGTTTAATCAACTTCGACTTCAGTTTATCAGTCTTATAGCCTGGATTGTAAAACCGCTTGTGGTGATCTAGAAGGAACTGAAGGTACCGTTCCCTCAGCATGGACATGCGCTCAACATTCAACCCTACAATGATACTCTCTTGTACATATTCGACAATGTAATCAAAAGCAGCCTTGTGTGCTGCCTGTTCCTCAACAGTCTCAATGTCAATTCTAACATGAAAATGGTCTTTGCGGGTGAAGTCCTTTCTGCAGGATGGGTGATAGTGCGCTTCCTTGGCAACTAAATCAACATCCCGAACTTTGGCAAGAATGTCTGCACACTGTTTTCTTTCTGCTGCTGACTTAATCGAATGTTCCGCTGACTTTGTAACACACTTAACAAGGTTCTCTTCCCGCCCTTGCCTTTTTATTCGTTTACAGTCACAAAAAAGGCATTTGTCTGCTGGAAGTAGAGTTTGTGCTGTTGCCTCTGACGAAATCCTACGCCGTTTTTGCATACCAGTACTGATGGACTCATCTTCATCAACAACCGAAAGCTTCCTCTTGCGCAGACGGGCTATGTTGGTGAAGCCCTGGTAGCAGCGCCTATGGATACCGTGAATGTGTTTATTATATTCGTCTGGTACACTGGAACAAATAGCTTCTAACCTTTCATTTGAATTTTCCTGGCCGAGACGAAACTGAACAGTCTCTTTAATTTTCTGAAAACTACTTTCTGAAAGTGGTCGTATCTTGTCATTGTCATATTTCTGAAGATGAACCACACACACTAAACCTGCGTTCCTTCTGCAGTTTCTATATCGACCACCGCCTCTGGATAATCGAAGTGGTTTTTCATCAGATCTTTCAGCCATGGCGTGTTGCTAGGACCCTGAAAACATAAATACAGCAGATGGCGTTAATGTCACAATACATGCAATAGTCTGCAGCGCCCGTAGTGGGGACAGCTATATGCCCAATGCATTACCGTTTACGGTTTACATTGTCTAATACTTTCACTTTTGTTTTTGTAGAATGCCACAATGTAAATGAGTAGGCCTATTGTAGGCCAACTTACCAGTATATAATTGCTATGAATGCCAAGGATACGCCCTATACCATCATGACAGTGGGATTTAAATTGGGTGAAACAGGTTACTTTCAGTTCCTTAACAGCAGTGCCACCTACATTCAATTTAATGAGTTAATCAAGCATATGTACTGTATTCAAACTAGCATAAACTAGATTTTTTTTTATTTAGACATGATAATATGATGCCAGCATATTTACTTGCTCATCTCACCCCTTTAAAGTTCACTGCAGGAATATTCGAAAGGATTTTTATTCATTTTCTGTGACACTATGGTATTTGAAGGTTATGATGTGCTTTCATGACCTTTTGACCTTTGTTGACCTAATTACTTATCACATCAGCATTTTGTTTATTTCTCATGTTAGAGCACGTCAGTGTGCTTATTTTCAGTGGTAACATGTTGACCTACGATTAATAGGTACAAAGTTATGATGACTCTTCTTACCCCTACCCCAAAACCATTCGTCCGATTAAGGTCCAGAAATACCCAATTTTGCAAAGCTCCTGCTCCTACACCCACCAACGATATGAGTGCCAACAAGCAGAAATCAAAAGAGTATATTGTTGGGTATCTGAAAATGGTAACCATAAAAAATCCCAAGGGGAGGGGATGGGGGGTGCTGGTGGCCCATGGACTAATAGACTCGATGCTTGTTGAAGCAGAGGAGCCCTCTCTCGAGAAGCGCAGAATTAAATTGTCTCTCCAATATGTGTCTAAACTTTTGGCCAATCCTTCAAATCCTGCTTTTAATTGTATTTCAGAACCTCAAAATGTTGACTTTTTTAACCGACATCCGAAACATATTCCTCCATTGGGAATTAGAATTCAACCCCACATGGAGTCTGCAAAAATTGATTCTGAATCTATAAAAGAAAACCGTAAATCACACATTCCTCCTTGGCATCTTAAAAAACCTACAGTTATTTTGGACCTTGCTTCTACCAAAAAATCTGATACCAATTCCTTGCAGTTCAAACAAAAATATGCCGAAATAAAGTCCAAGTATAGTGCATATACAAGGATCTATACAGATGGATCTAAAGATGGTGACAAAGTATCATCAGCTGCTGTTACTGGTGATGGTATCACCTCAATCAGAATACCGAATCAGAGTTCCATTTTCACAGCTGAAGTTAAAGCTCTACAACTTGCACTTGAACATATCGAAAATGTACAGGAAAAGAAGACGATTATTTTTTCTGACTCTCTTTCCTCTTTGCTTGCTTTGCTCAACCCCAGGTTGAAGAACCCTCTCATTTTGGAACTTCGTGAGAAGTTAACAACTCTCATGTCTGACCAATATGATATCGTGTTTTGCTGGTTACCTGGACATGTAGGTATCGCTGGTAACACCAGAGCAGACAGTTCGGCAAAACAGGCTTTAACAAAGCCTCTCACTGATTTTAAGATCCCTTTCAGTGATTTTAAGCCTCATATTAGTTGTTACATCAAATCTATGTGGCAGGCGGAATGGGATGGTGCGACAAATAACAAGCTCCATCGCTTCCGACCAAACATATTTGATCACTACCCATCCAGTAACCTTTGTAGAAAAGATCATGTTATTCTGACACGATGTCATATTGGTCACACACGACTTACACATTCCTTTCTGTTGGAGGGTAATATGCGACCAGAATGTGTTCCATGTCAGCAGGTGTTGTCAGTGGAGCACATTCTCTTAAATTGTACTGATTTTAATCTTGTTAGAGGGCAGTACTTCACAGTTGGATCCCTTAGAGATCTATTTTACAATACGAGCCCACACAAAATTGTATCATTTTTGAAAGTAATCAACCTTTTTAACAAATTTTAAAATTGTTTTTATTCTTTTAATCTAGACTCATCAAGCTCAGTTCATCAGGTTGATTTAAAAGTAGACATCTTTCACTTATCTCATTGCTCATTGTTATTTAAATTATTCTTGTCTTTGACATGTCTATTGTGATTATCCTTTGTTTTTATTCAATCTTTTACTTCATAATATTGACTTTTTACTTTTCTCTGATTTCTCGCCACGATATAGCCTTAGCTGCTGATGTGGCGTTAAGCACCAATAAATAAATAAATAAATAACAGTTGTATAGCTTACGGCTCTGCAAGGAAATCATACCTCAAACCATTTGATGCAATTCACAATAGTGGTATTAGAATTAGCCTAGAGGATTTTCGAACGTCCCCAATAGACTACATGCTTGTTGAAGCAGAGGAGCCTTCTCTTGAGAAGCTCAGAATTAAATTGTCTCTCCAGTACGTATCTAAACTTTTGGCCAATCCTTCAATTCCTGCTTATAATTGTGTTTCAAACCCTCAGAATGTTGATTTCTTTAACCGTCACCAGAAACATATTCATTGGGAACTCAGGGAGTCGGCCAAACTTGATTCTGATTCTATAAAAGAAAACCTTAAATTACATGTTCCTCCTTAGCATCTTAAACAAACTACAGTTATTTTGGACCTTGCTTCCACCAAAAATCTGATACCAATTCCTTGCAGTTCAAACAAAAATATGCCGAAAAAATAAAGTCCAAGTATAGTACATATACAAGAATCTACACAGATACATATGGATCTAAAGATGGTGACAAAGTATAATCAGCTGCTGTTACTGGTGATCGTATCATCTGAATCAGAATGCTGAGTCAGAGTTCTATTTTCACAGCTGAAGTTAAAGCTATACAATTCGCACTTGAACGCATCGAGAATGTGCAGGAAAAGAAGTCGATTATTTTTCCGACTCTCTTTCCTCTTTACATACTTTACTCAGCCCCAAGTTGAAGAACCCTCTCATTTTGAAACTTCGCGAGAAGTTGACAACTCTCATGTCTGTCCAATATGATATCGTGTTTTGCTGGTTACCCGGACATGTAGGTATGTATTGCTGGTAACGGTCCTCGGTTCGAATCCCACCTGCGGCAACCGCGTTGTGTCCTTGGGCAAGACACTTCACCCCGATTGCTTGCCTAAATGGGGGCACGATGACGCTGTGTACTGAGGCGTACTTCACGTCGATGGTGCGCATGTCTTCAACCAATCCAACCCTGCCTGTGCTGCGGCGCAGAGTTCAGAGTTACGATGTTGGAGAGCTGACAGCTGCTCGTCGTTGCTCGGTGGTTCTCTCCGGGTACTCCGGCTTCCTCCACCCGTAAAACTGTCACGGTCACGATTAGCCATTGTGCATAAGTATGTGACCTTAAACACCAATAAATAAATAAATATTATTGCTGGTAACACCAGGGCAGACAGTATAGCAAAACAGGTTTTATCCAAGCCGCTCACTGATTTTAACATCCCTTTCAGTGACCTGAAACCACATATTAATAAGTACATCAAATCTGTGTGGCAGGCGGATTGGGATGTAGCGATAAATAACAAGCTCCATTGCTTCCGACCAACTATTACATATCACTACCTGTCTAGTAACCTTTGTGGAAAGGATCTTGCAGTTTTGACGCGATGTCATATTGGTCATAAACGACTAACCCATTCCTTTTTGTTGGAGTGTAGAGTGCGACCAGAGTGTGTTCCATGCCAGCAAATGTTGTCAGTGGAGCACATTCTTTTTACATTGTGCTGATTTTAATCTTAGTAGACATCGGTATTTTAATGTTGTCTCTTCGAGACCGATTTTACAATGCAAATCCTCATAACGTTCTGTCGTTCTTGAAAAAATTCAACCTTTTTAATAAATTTTAAATAGTTTGTTTTTCTTATTTTAAAATTCTCACCCTTCATTTATATCTGTTTCACATGTTGATTTAGACAACATTTTTGATGAACTGCACTCATTTTCTCATTGCATTCTTCACTCCTTAGTTTTATTCCACATGTTTCATATTTCGTCATCTCGTTTTTATCTACAGTGTTGAAAATAATATTTTTTTAGAATTCATTCTTTCATCGCCGCGATATAGCCTTAGTAGCTGATGTGGAGTAAAGCACCAATAAATAAATAAAAAACTGAACTTCAAATCGAGAGGTGCACGGTTCGATCCCCACTAAGAGTAACTGCAATGTGTCCTTGGGCAAAGCACTTAATCCCGATTTCCCACGTGGGGGCACGCTGAAAATGTGTACAAAGGCGTGATGCACGTTGATCGTGCACCCGTCTTCAATGTTTTTTTTTAAATTTAATATTATTTACAACTCGAAGAGCATATCCAATGCTTTTAATATAATACTAAATAGAAAACTATATCTTAACTCTACTTCTGTGTCGCATGTGGAATTAAATTCCGGTACCCCCCTAAACTGTCGAATATTCAAATTGGTTATAACAATATCAGTTTCTACAGGGCCAGGCGTGTCCGCTTTCTTGTTCCACGGTTTAATTTTGTATGTTGGAAGACTTTTTTCTGGTGACATAGAAATCGCTCTCCTCTTGTGACCCTTTGAGTAAAAGTCTTCTGTCTACGAAACAAAACAATAATTATAACCTAGTCAGTAGTGACACAGGTAACTACATTCCCTTTGACCCCGATCAGACGTTTTTCCGGTCAAACAATATGTGTCCTACTTTCATTAAATATGATGTAGAGCTGAAACGGTTAACCGATTAATCGATTAATCAATGATCAACATCTTGATCGATCCAAAAAGTAACTGGTCGATTAACCATTACTTTTGAACTACTGTATTATGTGGGTCAACAAAGAAACAAACTTGCTCCAAAACAGGCAAACATTGTCACACTGGGTCACATCAATTATATGAGACAGAGTAAAGTATGCAAGTTACTTGCTGACATACTTGTTTTCTTGGATGGTCATTATACTGTATCGTTGGCTGGAAACGGTCATTCTTAACCCTTTACCCATTGATGATAGCAGTCGATACTTATAAAACTAATTCACGAATTACTAAACATTTTCAATTTTTGTATCAAAAGCATAGCTTATGACCCTCATTGGAACGAGCTCAACGAGTTCGTTCCAATCAGTGGGCATAAGCTATGTTTTTGAGACAAAAATTGAAAACAGATTTGAATGGAGATTTCAGCAGTATTTCAATTATTCAGCTACCTATTAGGGCAAGTGATTAATCGGTTAATCAAGGTTAATCCGCGTGATTAATCGATTAAGAAAACCCCTTAACCGTTTCAGCTCTAGTAGGATGGCTGCTGAGATAAGTGTGGCGTGAACCATTCAATATTTTCAACGGGTGGGGCTAAGGCTGCACGTTGAAATATCTATCCCCAAATCACAAATATGGACCCCTCAGATTGCTTCCATTGATCTGGCATGGAAGATACCGCAAACAATGGAACACACCCATGCCAAGCTCCACTTGGGTGTAAGACGCAAAACTCGAGGCCTCTTCAGAGAAAAGTGCCAAATCAGTTTGGAGAGAAGGGGATTACGACTGATGCATCGCTTTCCCACATAAGAGAAAAGTATCAGACAGCATAGACCGATAGTCCTTAATAGTAACAGGCTGGAGGCCCTTGGAGTCAAAAAGGTATACCAGAAAATCCGCAATTTGAGCGATTGACGGATTACGGTAATCCGTATTTTGAGCTGTACACCAGCGACAGAAAACCTTCCACTTAGCAGCATAAGTCATGCCAGTGGAATGTCGTCGTATGCAAAAATGCACGCCACTGTCCGTCTCGAAAAACCTCTACGTCGGCGACAGGACCTGATAAAAGACAAGGCATAAAGGGAGAGGCTCTCCAGGTTGTGATTCTTCCTGGGACATGAGACAGAGGTGCGATCAAAATGATCCTTCAACTGCAAGCACGAATCTTCGCCAACACTTGAGCAAGAATGTGCAGGAGGGAAGGCATAGCCGATCCAACCTGTCCAGTCCAGAGATAGAGCGTCTACCCAAAAGCTAGTGGATCTGGACAAGGGGAGACAAAGGTCTCTACCTGATGATTCCAGCGAGTGGCGAAAAGGTCGACAAGAGGACGCCCCCACCGCTCGCAAATCGCCTGAAACACCGACCGATGCAGCATCCATTCGGTGGGAAGGACACTGTCGGGTCGGGACAGGGAGTCTGCTAGGACGTTGAGACATCTGGGAATGTGCCGAATGGCCACCCGAGCATTTACATCCCGCGCCAACAGCAGAAGATCCCGAGATAGCCGGTACATGGGAATCGAATGTGTGCCACCTTGGTTCCGTATGTAGGCCACCACTGTCGAGTAGGACTGTGTGGCCCGACAGGTGAGAGATCCATTGCTGAAAACTCAACAGATGAGCAAGGAGCTCCTTCTGGCTAATATGAAGGGCACACGGCTCGCTGTCCCACTCCCCGTGAGTAGACAGACCAAGAGGATCCAATGTCTCACCCCAGCCCCGATTGCTGGAATCCGCAGTAAGGATGCGATCGGCCGAAGGATGATCCAACGGGACACCCTGAGTCAACCAGGGGGCATCGGGCCAAGGGTGGAAGTGACTAAAGCCGGGGCCAAGGAATAGGAAGTTCTTGGTCCAGAGGATCCACATTCAGACGCCAATGATCCAAAAGGAAGTGTTGGAAAGGTCTGACAAACAAGCGACCCAGCGGAATGAGATCTGTCACCGAACTGCAAAGGCCCAGCATCCGAAGGCAAGTCCTAGCCAAGACCGAGGAGGATCGGAGCTGGTTCCGAGTCAGGGCGGAAAGGATCATTGCCCGAGCACTGTGAACCAACACCACATTGTGAAGTGTGTCGAAATCCATTCTCAAATGACAAAATTGCCGAGAAGGAAGGAGATCCTCGCAATTGACTCTGAAACCTGGCAATGTCAGTAGGCCAAGCAACCGCCGGACGTCGGACTCCAGAACTGCAGCATAGTAGTGCTGTTGGAGGATGACGCCCGGGTAGGCCACAGCCGACTGAGTACGGTGAAAAGCGAGCACATGTGACATCAGTCGGGTGACGGCAAAGGAGCCAGGTTCAAACCAAATGGGGGAACTTTGAATTGAAAGACACGATTCCGAAACGAGAACCGAAGGAATTTCCGTGATGCCAGATGAATGGGTACTTGGAAATAGGCATCCTCCAGGTCGATACTGGCTGCAAAATCGCCCTGATGAATCGAACGTCGAACCGACCTAAAAGTCTCCACGCTGAAACGAGGTGCTATGATGGACTCGTTCAGGATACTCAGATCGCTGACAGGACGAAACTGGCCGTTTAGAAGTAAAACCCCAGTGAAAGGGTGTTCCTGACCACCTCGATCGCCCCTTTGGAAAGGAGATTGTCGATCTCCTGCACCAGTCGGTCCCGACGCTGAGGATCGGAAGGGACCTGAGTCGGGAGGGACATCCGAGATAAAAAAGGGTGCCGACGGAAGTACAGTCGCAGACCGGATTGGATGCCGTCGAGGGTCCGAGGGTCCGATGTTACCTCTGTCCAACGATCGAAAAACAGTGACAACCTTCCCCAGACTGGAGGCGAATCAAGGTAAGGACCTTTATTTGTGGCCTCGACGAGGCCCCTGAGAGCAGAAACCACCCTCTCGGGAAGCAACAGAGTCCTGAGACTTTCCTCCCTGAGGCTGCCAGCGAGCATGGCCACGTCGGCGCTTCTTCTGGGCAGAAGGAGCGGACAGAGCCGAAGGCGTGGCCGATGCAGCTGGAACGACCACCACCCCAGCAGCAGGTTGGTCCAGTTGTCGTAAGAAAAGCTGGCCCTTCGAATGACGAAGAACCTCACCACAGACAGCTTCCATGGAACAGCTGAGGCCCAACCAAAGAAGCAGACCTCAGAGCAGCACGCTGTTTCAGAAGGAAGGGATGGAGCATCCCGGCGAGCAAGCTCCAAATTAGCCGTGTTACAGGCGTGATCGTGTGTCAGGTTCATAAGAGTCTGCGACAAAACACACAAAGGCGCCTGAGCATCATCAAACTTCCCTGGCGGAAAATATGTAGCCAGGGCAGACACGACGTGGTCCGCGAGACATAACATGCCCAGAATCTCTCGGGACAGGCCCACCATAGATTCAACGACCGACATCGGGAGAACTGCCGACTTAGGCTTAGTCAACCCGATGGAAAAAATTCTTCGTCCACAGTAGTCGGCAGTTGTGACACCAGACATATGTGAGGGTGAATGCTGTACGTAAAACCTTCGATAGGGCCGTGACTCCCCACCAAAGTAGTAAAGGTTTCTTTTTGTGATCGTCTGGAACTGTGGAGGGACTCCTCTCCATTAGCTGTCCGCTGATCTCTACTCCAACTGCTGCACGTCGCCTAGGGTTTTTGCATGTTTTTTTTTTTAACTTTAGTCAAGACAACTCAGAACGTGGCTGGATATAGTATATTTTAATAAGTCTAGCAATACTGGGTTCTAGTGCACTCTCAATCTCTCATCAAGTCTAAGTGCTACTGCAAGTGTTTGAAATCAGAGATACACTTGGGTGCACGGTGGAAAACGCACTCCTGAAACTGTGGCGAACATCGACTTATATCGCAAACAACCAGCCCACACCCACAGCAGACTTTGTCTATGACGTCAATCATGTGCGTCACAAATTCAACAGCGTGGGTTGATAGTTTCTGAATGTTCTGTACAGGAACATCATGTGTGGGTTTAAATGGCGTTACCTTACTTCTGTGTTGAGCTGTACCAACTGCCCACACAGTACTTCACAATACTATTTCATCTATTACTGTGAATGATGTACATAAAATAAAACGTGTCTCTCAGCCAACATCGTGTGTAGCAGGATGTCGACTGTTATATAAGACCAGTCCCCTGTTCTGCAGGGCGTATGTCTTCTGTTACTTAGATTTTAATAGCACGACAAGTGGTCTCGGTTATCGTAATCGATTGCAGGCATCCGTTTACAGACCTCAGGCAGTATTGACACTTCCGAATTTCATCAGCTTTGTTCAAATATTTCTTTGTTCATGTGAAACATATATCAACATCACAAATTATAGATAAACCCTCCTATTTAGTTTTTAATAGCTTTCCCATCTGTGGTTTACCATTCAAGAGCGCTGCTTCTGTAATAAAATATATGCAGTTAAGCAAACTCGCTTAACCCTTCCAAATGGCTCAGTCCACGTTGACCCTGTTACACAGCTCACCTAATCGAAGTTTTCTTGTGGGACAAGAAAACTTTGGAAGACGACCAGTATATGAATAAGCGAGAAAAAACTACTTTGACAAAACAGTCTCAAACTAGATTCAATTGTACATAACCCATTTGAAACAATACTACTCTGTGACCAGGATTGTTTTACAACAAGGGGCATTCGACCAGAATGCCGCGAAAGGGAATCAGGATGATACCCGATCAGGATACTACACTATATGCAAATGTAACGCAGGATTATTGTCACATCGCGACGGATTCACCGACATAATCCTATCAACTACTACGTCGAATATACCGACTACCTTTATAAAAGGTTGAAACGGTCTGGCCACTCTCACTCAACTCTCATGACTAGGATGTACATAAAAATTGTTATAACATAAAATCTGATTGTCTATGATTGCTTTGTCAACCAAAGTCTATGTGTATGTACACTTCACTTCATTTCCTATTAAACTGGTTGGATATAACTGGAGTCAGACGTCAAAGAAGAAACCAAGAGAAACTCAAAAAGAAACTGGATAAAACAAAACAAGCATCAGACAGATTACCTAAAGCTCTTCTTTAAGACCCAATTACCCATAACAGGTTTGAGGGTCTTGAAGAAATGGAAGTCGGTGAGTACATCGACGAAACATTCGAGCACTTACGCTCCTCCTCCTCTCAGAATAGATCCCCGCGTAAAGCATCACCAAAGGCAATATATCCTATACGTCCACCAGCAAAATCGCCACTCAAACATGGATAATACTTCCAAACAAAATATTATACAGTGGAATTGTCAAGGTTTTAAAGCGAATTTTAATGAGCTCGGCCTGTTAAGCCAAAAATATAAACCTGCAGCCTTTTGCCTGCAGGAAACTCTTTTAAAGAAACCCGAGGCTCAAGATCATTCAGCTTTTAAGCATTATACCTCGTATAATGCCTGGGTTGATGATAATGATCTTCATATTCGTGGAACGTCTTTCCTGGTTAGAAACGACATTATTCACAGTCCTGTATCTTTGCAATCAAATTTACAGGCTGTAGCGGTACACCTAACTTTGGACAAAACAGTTACACTTTGTTCCATTGTTCATTTTACCTAATAAATGGCTCCAACTGAATGATCTTGAGTTGTTGGTCCAACAACTCCCAACTCCGTACATTTTGTTGGGTGATTTTAACGCTCATAGCCCCACTTTGGGGTAATTCCTGCATTCAGGAAGATGCAAAAGGCAAAACTGTAGAAGAGCTCATTACAAAATTCGACTTGTGCTTGTTCAATGATGGATCAGACACTTACCTGCATCCTGCATCTGGTTCATATACATCGATTGATCTTTCAGTTGCATGTCCTTCTATTTTTCTTGGAGGGAAAAGGATGACTTGTGTGGAGGTGATCACTTTCCGATTGTGTTGGAGAGTGTAGTTCTTCTGCCACTGGACCTGGTGACATTCACTATCAGCTTTTAAAACATCTGCCTCATACTTCACTTGCACTTTTATTATCTATTTTTAATGACATATGGGTAACTGGCTAGTTTCCACCTTCCAATAATTCCTATTCCTAAGCCCGATAAAAATCACAGCAACCCAAGCAATTACAGACCTATTGCCTTAACAAGTTGTCTGTGCAAAACCATGGAGAAGATGATCAATGATCGACTTGTCTGGTTTCTGGAATCGAACAATCTGCTTGCAGATGTTCAGTGTGGTTTCAGAAATCAGAGAAGTACTGTGGATCATTTGGTTAGATTAGAAACGTTTATAAGAAATGCCTTTGCCAGAAAAGAACATGTGGTCGCCATCTTCTTTGACCTGGAAAAGGCACAACGTGGACGTATGGGATTTTAAAAGATCTTTTTAACATGGGGTTGAGGGGGCGTATGCCTCTCTTTATTGAAAACTTTTTGAGGGACCGCCAATTCCAGGTTCGTGTTGGGTCAACGTTATCTGATCCTCGCGGGCAGGAATTGGGGGTTCCTCAAGGAAGTATTTTATCTGTTACCCTTTTTTCAGTTTTTCAGTGAGAATCCATAGTATTATTGATGCAATTGAAAATATGGTTGACTCGTCATTGTTTGTAGATGTCTTTTTAATCTGCTATAGCAGCAAAAACATGAATGCCATAGAGCGCAAACTTCAGCTGTGTTTGAACAGAATCCAGAAATGGGCTACAGAAAACGGCTTCACATTCTCAAAAACGAAAACTAATTGTGTTCATTTCTGTGAGCTCCGGAAGTACCACCTTGATCCGGAATTGAAAATAGAGCCGTATTAATGTTGTTAAAAGTGAAGTTCTTGGGTTTGTTGTTTGACAACAAACTGAATTTCACTTCTCATATAAAGCAACTAAAGGTAAAATGTAAAAGGGCACTGAACCTTTTGAAAGTAGCACTGACTGGGATCCTTCAAATCCTGCTTATAATTGTGTTTCAGAACCTCAAAATGTTGAAATTTTTAACTGCCACCAGAAACATATTCCTCCATTGGGAATTAGAATCAAACCGCAAACTGCCAAAATTGATTCTGATTCTATAAATGAAAACCGTAAATCACATATTCCTCCTTGGCATCTTAAACAACCTACAATTATTTTGGACCTTGCTTCTACCAAAAAATCTGATATCAATTCCTTGCAGTTCAAACAAAAATATGCCGAAATAAAGTCCAAGTATAGTGCACATACAAGGATCTATACAGATGGATCTAAAGATGGTGACGAAGTATCATCAGCTGCTGTTACTGGTGATCATATCACGTCAATCAGAATACCGAATCAGAGTTCTATTTTCACAACTGAAGTTAAAGCTATTCAACTCGCACTTGAGCACATCGAGAATGCACAGGAAAGAAAGTCTATCATCTTCTCTGACTCTCTTTCCTCTTTACTTGGTTTACTCAACCCCAAGTTAGAGAATCCTCTCACTAACCCTCTCATTTTGGAACTTCGTGAGAAGTTAACAACTCTCCTGTCTGACCAATATGATATCGTGTTTTGCTGGTTACCCAGACATGTCGGTATCGCTGGTAACACCAACGCAGACAGTGCAGCAAAACAGGCTTTAACAAAGCCTCTAACTGATTTTAAGATCCCTTCCAGTGATTTAAGCCTCATATTAGTAGTTACATCAAATCTGTGTGGCAGGCGGAATGGGATGGGGCGAAAAATAAGCTCCATCGCTTCCGACCAACTATTTCTGATCACTACCCATCCAGTAACCTTTGTAGAAAAGATCATGTTATTCTGACGCGGTGTCATATTGGTCATACACGACTAACACATTCCTCTTTATTGGAGGGTTCTCTGCGACCAGAGTGTGTTCCCTGCCAGCAGGTGTTGTCAGTGGAACACATTCTTTTACATTGTAGTGATTTTAATCTTGTCAGAGGGCAGTATTTTTCTGTAGGATCTCTGAGAGATCTGTTTTATCGTACAAGCCGAATATAATTCTCTCATTTTGGAAAACAATCAACCTGTTTAGTAAATTTTAAAATTGTTTTTTTCATCTTAAACTAGAGTCTTTAAGACTGAAATTCACCAGGTTGATTTGTGAATTATTCATATTTCTTGTTTCTCCATGCATCACTGTTCATATTACATTGTCTATCCTCTTTATTATTATAATTGTTTGTTACAACCCACTCTGTAATAAAAGTTGCAAAATGTAATAATTATTACAAAATGCAACTACTTGAGGGGAAAAAAACGTTGCAATATGTAATAATTATTACAAAATGCAACTACTTGGACGGGAAAAACGTTGCAAAATGTAATAAACTTTTTTTTCAAAGGGACACTTTTTTTTCAAAGGGGAAATAAAAAACTAATTCATTTTGTTTTAAAATAAATTTGTGTCTCTATGATTCTACGACTGTCTTCGGGTATGTTATACGCATTTCTACGTGTATTTGAGCGAGTTTCGTATATGTTCGAAATTTTATTACAAACCGCAACTACTTGGACTGGAAAAAACGTTGCAAAATGTAATAATTATTACAAAATGCAACTACATGGACTGGAAAAACGTTGCAAAATGTACTAAATGTTACAAACTGCAACTACATCAACTGGAAAAACGTTGCAATATGTAATAAAATATTTTTAAGCAGAGCAATCAAACTAATTCATTGTATTATTAAAGTATTAATAGCAAATTTTATCTGTATGTCTCAACCAAATGCTGTCAATGTGTGATGTGTGCAAAGATGACCACTGGTGATCAGTATAGTGATCGTCCATGGCGATCTCTAGTGATTGTTGGAAGCGAGATGTGATAGAGGGCTATGAGTACTAGCCGCACTGAGGCCTCTCCTCAACCCCCTCACATCCTCATACGGGGAGATGTTCATTGGTGATAGCCATTGACGATCATGCCTTGTGATCGCTTATGGCGATCGCAAGTGATCGTTACAAGTGATCATCAGTGATCACCTCCCTGTATGAGGATGAGAGGGCTGTGAGGAGAGACCCCATGGAGTCTTCACCTCATATCCCTCACATCCGTATCTCGCTCCCAACGATCACCGAAGATCATAGGTATTCCAGATTTGACCGGATCAGAACCAGATTAACCGCAAAAGCAAATCATCACCAGACACAGTAGCGCTGCGAGTTATAGAAATGTCACTCTTTAAGATTTGGGGTTATAAATCGAGGACCAACATGTAAACGTCTGGTGGACGTAGTGGTTTGCTATTTGTGTATTGATTTTACTAGGCTTTGACACGCGCCGTTATTTATTGAGGTTTTACGACACTTTCAACGGCTAGGGTCATATCGTGACGGTGGGGGAAGCCGGAGTACTAGGGTAGAACCGTCGAACAGCGGCGAGTAACTGTCAGACTCTCCAATGCACTAACATATTTATTTATTTATTTATTGGTGCTTAACGCCACATCGACAACAAAGGTCATATCGTGGCGAGAAAGTCATGAAAATGAGTTAAAAGGTAATGGTCAGGACTGCTTTTAAAAAGAAAAAATTGTGATAGATGAACGATAATACAATGAAAATGTGAAAATGAATATTCATAATGAAAGAAGAACAACAAATATAATACAAATCAACCTATTGATACCAAATCATGATGGGATGATTAAAAGACAAAGCTCTAAAACTTGCTAAAAAGGTTGATTTCTTTTAGGAAAGACAAAAGCTTGTGCGGACTGGTAGTGTAAAAAAGGTCTCTAAGAGACTCCACAGTGAAAAACCGCCGCCTAACGTGATCGAAATCTGTACAATCTAAAAGAATGTGTTCCACTGTCAGCACGTGCTGACAAGGAACACATTCAGGTCGCAGAGTGCCCTCTAATAAGAAACTATGAGTGAGTCTGGTATGACCAATATGACATCGTGTAAGGATAACGTGATCTTTTCGACAAAGATGAGAAAGAGGATAATAATCAGACACAGTTGGTCGGAAACGGTGGAGCTTGTTATTGGTAGCTCCATCCCATTCCGACTGCCACAAACAACCGGATGTATTTAGAAATAAGTGGCTTGTAATCACTGTAAGGAATTGGAAAATCAGTGATTGGCTTACTCAGAGCCTTTTTCGCTTCACTGTCTGCCCTGGTGTTACCACCAATGCCAACGTGTCCAGGTAACCAGCAAAACACAATATCATATTGGTCAGACTTCATTACAGTAAGTCGTTCACGAAGTGACAAGATTAGAGGGTTCTTCAACCTGGGGTTGAGAAGAGCCTGTAAACAAGAAAGAGAATCGGAGAAGATAATGGACTTCCATTCCTCTTCAGCCTCAATCTCATCGAGCGCAAGGTCAATAGCTTTTACCTCAGCTGTAAAAATGGAACTCGTATCAGGTATCCTGGTTGAGGTGGTCTGATCACCACTAACGACAGCAGATGATGCTCTATCATTATCCTTGGATCCATCTGTATAGAACATAGTGTATGCTCTATAGTGAGACTTAATCTCGGCATACGCTTGCTTAAATTGCAAAGAATTTGTGTTTGCCTTTTTAGAAGAGGCCAGATCTAAAATAACCTTGGGTTTTGACAGACGCCAAGGGGGTATATTTGGTTTACGATTTTCTGCCACAGAATCTGGAGCAACATCAGTAGCCTCCATGTGGGTTTTGATTCTGAGTCCCAGTGGAGGAATCTGTTTTGGATTTTTATCAAAAAAAACTGTATTTAGAGGTTTAAAAACATAGCAGTAAGCAGGATTTGAAGGATTTGCCGATAATTTTGAGACATATTGCAAAGAGAGTTTAATTCGACGCTTCTCAAGAGAAGGCTCACCTGCTTCGATAAGAAGAGAATCTATAGGTGACGTACGAAACGCACCAAGGCTAATTCTGATACCACTATGATGGATGGCATCAAGAGGTTTTAGATAGGATTTCCTAGCCGAACCGTAAACCACACAACCATAATCCAACTTTGACCGTACAAGAGCTCTATACAGATGGAGCAGAGTTTTTTGGTCGGCACCCCAATCAGTGCTGCCAACAACTTTTAGCAGATTAAGTGCTTTCTTGCATTTAATTTTTAGTTGTTTGATGTGAGACCTAAAACTTAGGTTCTCATCAAACAACAAGCCAAGGAATTTCACTTCCTTTACAACTTTAAGTGGAGTTCCATCTAAAAATAACTCCGAATCCAGGTGGTGTTTCCGGAGTTTACAGAAATGAACACAATTTGTTTTACTTTTTGAAAACTTGAAACCATTTTCAGTAGCCCAGCGCTGAACCTTGTTTAAGGATAGCTGAAGTTTGCGCTCAATAGCAGGCATTTTCTTGCCACTGTAGCAGATGAGGAAATCATCTACATACAATGAAGAATCAACATTTGTTTCAATAGCTGTCACAATGCTGTTGATTTTTATTGAAAAAAGAGTAACAGATAGAATACTACCCTGAGGTACTCCCAATTCCTGGTCGTGAGGGTCAGATAATGTTGACCCAAGACGAACCTGGAAATTGCGGTCCTTTTCAATAAAAAGTGGCATTCTGCCTCTCAACCCCATGTTGAAGAGGTCTTTTAAAATCCCATACGTCCACGTAGTGTCATATGCCTTCTCCAGATCAAAGAACACGGCGACCACGTGTTCTTTTCTGGCAAAGGCATTTCTGATAAACGTTTCAAGGCGGACCAGATGATCAACCGTGCTTCTCTGGTTTCTGAAGCCACATTGAACATCTGCCAGCAGATTGTTCGATTCCAGAAACCAAACAAGCCGATCGTTGATCATTCTTTCCATGGTTTTGCAAAGGCAACTAGTGAGTGCTATTGGTCTATAGTTGCTTGGATTGCTGTGGTCCTTATCAGGCTTGGGAATAGGAATGATTGTTGCTTTGCGCCAGGAAGATGGAAACTGGCCAGTCACCCATATATCATTAAAAATAGAAAGTAAAAGCTTGAGCGATGAATTTGGCAAATGTTTTAAAATCTGATAATGTATTTCATCAGGACCAGTTGCTGTATCTTTTGCTTTACTCAATGACGCTAGTAGCTCATCAATAGAAAATGGTTCATTATAATTTTCATCATTATCAGATTGGAATTTTAGTTTTTGTTTCTCCTGTTGCTTTTTAACAGGGATAAATTGCCGAGTGCAATTTTCAGAAGAGGAATTTTTGGAAAAGGTAGAAGCTAGGGTGTTCGAAATATCTTTTTTAGATGTTATTTTATTATTATTATGTTCGAGGTGCTGTACTGTAGATTTTGATTCTTTACCTTTAATTTTCTTGATCATTTTCCAGACCTTTTTGATGGGGGTATTTTGATTCAATCTTGAAACATAATTTTGCCAGGACGTTTTCTTCTTTTGTTTGATGAGCCGTCGGGCTTGTGCTCGACCAATACGTAATTTATCTAAATTATTCGTCGTTGGTGACTTATTAAAATCCCGTTCAGCCTTTTTGCGTTGATGAATAGCCTGTTTGCAATCCGTGTCGAACCATGGTTTATGGAAACGTTTTGGATTTGCCGAAGTTTTCGGAATGACCTTGTTTGCAATGTCAAGTAATGTGTTAGTGAATTCTTCCACAGGGTCAGTAATGGCGTCAAACGTATCCAGAGTGAGTCGCTCACAACAAAGCAATGAGAAAGTGTCCCAGTTTGCTTTTTTGAAGTTCCACTGGGGCACCCTCTCATCCTCAGCAGGAATGACACTCTCTAAAACTATTGGGAAGTGGTCACTTCCGCACAAGTCATCTTCCACTTTCCAAGAAAAATACAGGAAAAGTGAAGGGCTTGTAAGTGTGAGATCAATTGAAGTGTACGATCCTGATGCAGGATGCAAGTAGGTATGTGACCCATCATTAAACAAACACAAGTCATGTTTAGTAATGAACTCTTCAACTGTTTTACCCTTTACATCCTCCTTGCTGCAGGAATCACCCCAAAGAGGATTATGAGCATTAAAATCACCCATCAAAATATAGGGTGTGGGAAGCTGATTAATGAGGCGTTCCAGGTCGTGTAATAGTAGAGGTTTGTGTGGAGATATGTAAATTGAGCACACAGTGATTGTCTTGTCTAAAGTTAGGCGTACCGCAACAGCCTGTAAGTTGGTATGTAAAGTCACATGACTGTGGATAATATTGTTTCTATCTAAGACAGACGTTCCACGAACATGAAGATCAGCTTCATCTGCCCATGAGTTATACGCTGTATAACCCTTAAAAACACAGTAGTTTTGATTACTTGATCTGTGTAAAAGTGTTTCCTGCAGACAGAAAACAGCAGGTTGATATTGTTGACTTAACAGTCCGAGTTCATTAAAGTTTGCCCGAAACCCTCGGCAATTCCACTGTATTAGTTTGTGTGTAATTTTATTATCCATTTCTGGTTGGAGATTTTGACGGTGGACGTATGGGAGAAAATGATTTTTTTGTTGGAGATCTACGCCTCGGTGATGTAGGCAGTAGATGACTGAATGTTTGGTCTATGCAGTCTATTGCCATAGCTTCTTCTAGACCCTCAAACCTACTAATGGTAACAGGGTCTTGAAGAGCTTTAGGAGTCCTATTACTGTTTTGATTCTGTCTAGTTTCTTTTCTTCTCTGATTCTGACTAATATTCTGCTGTGATGTTTGCTTCTTTGGTTCAGATTTCTTAACTTCTTTACTTTTCTTAGTGTTTTCCTCTGTTTTTTTCTCAACTGATTTTTTATTGTTCTGTTTTCCTGGTTCCTGAGTAGATGGTATAGTCTGAGTAGATTTTGGTTCAGTGGCATCAGCATGATCAATTGTGAAAGGTCGCATTGATTTAGGAATGGATCCTTTCAACCAAGAGTATTCAGTCTGACATTCGACTGATTTAGATGGTACTATTTGTTTTAAGGCTGACGCATATGACATAGAGGAGCTCATACCTGGCATAGAGTTAACTAATTCCCTGGCTTCCTTAAAACTAATTTGGTTTTCACACTTTGCTTTTTGTATGGCCTTCTCCCGTTGCCAAACTGGGCAATCCTTCGAAGATGTTACATGATTGCCCTGACAATGATAACATTTAATGGGGTTGTTACAGGGCTCCTGGTGTTGTTGGCCGCACCTGAAACATACTGCCTGTCCTCTGCATGTATTTTGGCCGTGTCCATATTTTTGACATTTGAAACATCGAAGTGGAT
The DNA here is from genome assembly GCA_031216915.1 of Pictodentalium vernedei. NCBI lineage: Eukaryota > Metazoa > Mollusca > Scaphopoda > Dentaliida > Dentaliidae > Pictodentalium > Pictodentalium vernedei. The sequence continues at coordinate 373,926,819 of CM062291.1, forward strand.
TTGGGATATACAAATCCACTCCGATGTTCATATAACCAACTTTGATCGACTTGGGTGGTTTAGGTGAGCTAAAAGTTAAAAAATAGGTGTTAGTTTCTCGGAGGGTATCATCTCTTTTGATTTTTAGTCTCCTAACATCAGTCACACCTTGAGATTTCAATTCATTTTTAATTTCAATCTCATCTATGCCAGATAGTTCTCTAGTTCTTACTACTCCTTTACTGATATTTAGTGTTTTGTGCGGAGTAGCTTTCACTTTCATGTCTAGTATTTTTCCAAGTTTTAATAAATTAATGGCCTGGAATTCAGATCTGCACTCCACCAGTAAAGCTCCTGATCTTAATTTTTTACAGTCCTTCACTGAACCAGCAATTCCTTTTATCGTTTTTTCGACAGCAAAAGGGTTGATACTGGATGGACGTTTACCCTCTTCAACAGCAGTAATAAGAATAAATTTCGGCCAGTTGCTATTAATATTGATGTCTTTTTCTATGTCTGTGTCAGAATCTTCTGAAGATAAATTTTTAAATCGACCACGTTTTTGATTTTTTTTTTGGTTTTCCATGTTTTTTTTTTTTTTGTCAATTCACTATCCGTGGCTGACACCCTTACTTTGAGTCCAACACGGGGGCGCACATTGTCGCCGGATCTCCAGACGACGGCACCGCCAGTACACGAGTAGTATACTCGGCCAACGTTGATGCCGAAGCATAGCCGCTAACCGATTGACCCGTTAAGCTACGCTTTCCAATAGCGGTCGATCAACCAGCCAAACATGGCTAGTTCAGCGACCACTAAATGCCCCACGTAACGTCATTGGGCTCCCGATTGATCAAACCGAGTCGGAGAGACCAACATTCCCCGCCATAAAGTAGTGGCCGAACTGGTGTATTGGACTATACCGTCACCATTTGCACAGAGGTCGAATGACCTCAGTGAAAATACCAAGAGTTGCCCAAACCGGGGCTCTGAGTCCTCAACCAGCAGATCCCGTCCCCTATGGCGTCATGTACGCACCTCACGGGAGAACAAGGTGCCTCTTTTACCGGACTTTTACCGGAAGCAGAGGTACTGCGGGCAATTCTGATCCGGACACCGCACGGACTGTGACCTGTTAAGACATTAGAAAGTTGTAAATAAAGTAAGAGCTGTCAAGACATTATAAGGTTTTTTTTTAAAAAAAGATTGAAACGGAGAAAAAATTAATGGAAACTGAAAGAAGGATGGAAAAAAGAATATAATTTCTCTAAGCTGGCTACCTGGTCAAGTTGAAACCCACCATAGCTGTCCACGGCTGCTTATTTGTTATTCGCAGCAATCCTGCAAACAGACTGTTTGCAGGACTTTCCTCCATCCGCAACCCGGAGGACGCGCCTAGTAGGGCCATGGTGGCGAGCCCCCCTAGGAATGCACTAACATAAGTTAGCATTGGTTGAAGGCGTGTGCACCATCGGCGTGTCATACGTCTTAGCACACTTTGTCACCGTGTTCCCACATAAGCAATCCGGATTAAGTGTCTTGCTCAAAGACACAGGGTGAGTGACATGGACCCGGATCGAACTTTTGAACCATCGGTCTAAAGTTCGACAATATGGTCAATGTGCCACCGCGTTCTGCTTTACCACGTTGAAATGAATGAAGAAATTTTGAGTGAAGCAGCTGAACATTTTGGATGAACAACGTATTTTTAATTTTGTTTGAGTGTGTGTGCGGGTGGGGGGTAGGGGGGTGGTGGTTACGCGCAATGAAGGCGCACGTGGCCTTCTATATGGGGGCGAGCTTCTCCACTTACATCCAAAATTACATATATAATACTTTTCATGCAAAATCGTAAACCAAGACATGCGGGAACAAGAGAACTAGGAAGGCAGCCAAGACACAAAGAGCCACCCGCCCATGAGACGTAGAAAAAACAGGGAGACCACAATACTCATCCACCATTTGGAGTCACCGAAGCGAACCACAGGCGCCCTTTACTCGCGACTCGGGCTGCGGCGTCCAGACCTAGACCGCTCATGCGACATCACGCCGAGTGCTGAAGGGAATTGACATTGTCATCAGGGAAGTCGGCCACTAGACTTTTGTGTACTAATTCCGTTGATATTGAGCGTCTTGAATCATTGAGCCTGGTCGAGTGAGCCAGCAAACGCAGCTATCCCATCCCAAAATCTAGGATCGGGGCTACTCAACGGCACAGCCCTGCCGCTGGGCCCGAACAACGTCCTGAAACTCAGTTCCGCGGACAACGACAGTGCGCCCACTAAGACGTCGCCGGCGTCATACCTCTAACAGTTTCCCACTCTTGATATCTGTTTTTTTCGATTAACATACACCATGCATTAAGCATCCACACCAGCCAGCGATGCAAGCGGTGCGCACTGTACTAAGCCATGTAACTAGAGTTGGTCATTGAAACTACAGTTGTTGTTTTAGTGACAGGACATTGGGGTGCCGGGGTGCTGGAGGAGCGGTGATCCGGATGTGGGTGAGGATAAGTTGGTTACATAACATACCACTAGCGTGTCTGGCATGCAAGGGGGCAGCAGAATGAATAACTTTGGGCCGTAAGTCAGACACCTTAACGCTTCTGGCGACAACCAGAAGGGTGATTTTTAGTTTACAGTCGAGCCCGAAGCCCTAGGTGCACATGACACGCCCATTCCCAGACACCACTCCACCCGGGGTGGATTCTATCAAGCTTTTGCTACCCTTTTATGAGATCGTTCGCGATTAAAGGTAAAAGGGTCTTTTCCCCAAGGTTGGTGGGGCGCTCGTGGAGTGTTTCAAGACCGATTCTTCTTAGTTGAGTTGTGCGGGTGTGCCGAGCACCGATAGAGCCAGGTTGGGGGCTCGTACCCCGTTGACTTGGTGCGCTTTAGTCCGGCTAACACAATATGTGTGTGTGACTTTATCATCTTTAATGATCGTTGGGAGCGCGGTGTGAATGTGAGGGCAATGAGGTGTTGACTCAATGAGGCCTCTCCTCACAGCCCTCTCATCCTCATACAGGGATATAATCACCAATGGTCGCTAGTAACGATCACTAGAGACAGACATAAATGATCGCTAGGCATACCTGGTGATCGTCAATGGCGACCACCAATGATCATCTCCTCGTATGAGGATGTGGGGGGGGGGGGGGGGTGAGGAGAGGCCTCAGTGCAGCTAGTACTCACAGCCCTCTAACCCTTATCTTGCTCCCAACGATCACTAGAGATCATCACCATAGACGATCACTAGCCATTTATTGTCTTCGCCACTATACTGATCACCAGTGGACATCTCGACAAACAACACACATTGACAGCATTTGGTTAAGACATTCAGATACAATTTGTTATTAATAATTGTATAATACAATGAATTAATTTGACTGCTCTGCTTGAAAATATTTTATTACATTTTGCAACGTTTTTCCAGTCGATGTAATTGCAGTTTGTAACATTTATTACATTTTGCAACGTTTTTCCAGTCCATGCAGTTGCATTTTGTAATAATTATTACATATTGCAACGTTTTTCCAGTCCAAGTAGTTGCACTTTGTAATACAATTTCGGACATATACGAAATTCGCTCAATACATGTAGAAATGCGTATAGCATACCCAAAGTCAGTCGTAGAATCATAGAGACACAAATTCATTTTAATAATTGTATAGTAACACGAATTCGTTTTCGATTTCCCCTTTGAAAAAGTACCCCTTTGAAAAAAAAGTTTATTACAATTTGCAACGTTTTTCCCGTCCAAGTAGTTGCATTTTGTAATAATTATTACATTTTGCAACTTTTATTACAAAGTGGGTTGTAACAGTTGTTTTTTACTCATCTTTGTATTTTGTTTCTGCCATGTGTTTTTTTAACGTTTTCTAGCCACGTTATAATCTTAGCTGCTGATGTGGCGTTAATCACCAATAAATAATAATAACTAATGGGTTTAGTAATTTTATTTAATTGTTTATAATCCACGCAGAACCTCTCTGATCCATCGTTCTTTGCAACAAGTAAACATGGAAAACTCCATGGTGACCTAGATTTTTGAATAATACCTGCCTTTAACATAACCTCTATGGCAGCATCCATAATTTTTCTCTTCGTCAAAGGAACTCTATAGACTTTCAGTTTAATCGGTTCATGACCTTGTGTGTTTATTTTCATTTTCACTACATCAGTACGTCCCAATTGTGCATCTGTTTCAGCAAATAAATCTTTGTTATTCCTTAATAACTTTTCTAATTCACCTTTATCTGCAGGGGCGTTTATTTCATCATAATTCATTTTCCTAATAAATCTGACTCATACAGCCGTTTGCCACCTACTATTTTGATGTGCATACAGTACAGGTTTGAGGTTTAATTATTATCTGACTTTTGCTTCTTACTAGTGATGATATATGAATATCCGGCACTAATGGAATTAGGTTGTTTGTGAGTCAAAAACATTCTAGATCATAATAGATTCTAACTCCATCTTTAGCTAGCCAATCAATACCGAGTATCAGGTTTCGCACAATATCGACAACCCAAAACTCATGAGTTAACCAGATGTTATTAATCTGAAAGCTTAGCTTGACTACTACCTTGACACCAAGAAGAGCACCGCCAACCCCTTTTAGGGACAATGACTTCTTAACAAGCCTCGGTTTATCCTTCAAATTCTTGTACAGCTGATAACTAATTAAACTATATTGTGCACCGGTGTCCACTAAACCTCTTAATTTCTGTTTATGTGCTTTTAAAACCACGGAAGTTGGGATTGGTGTTCCACTCACATTTAATTCTTTTTCTTGTTTAGCTTTATCATCACTACAATTATTAATTACTACTAGTTTTACTTGAGAGAGGGTTGATACTTTGTTTACCAATGTTCTGCACACTTTCACCTATACTTTTATTTACATATACTCTGTTTTTCTTCATCTTAACCTGATCTACAATAACTCTTTTAACCCTTTTATTACTGTAGTTCCGCATTCCTGGTTTCAGCATGGAACGTCTTAGTTTTCCTGTTTCTTTCTTTCCTGTCTTGGTAATCTACAACTGTGCAGCATGTGTCCAAATTGTCTACAATTATAGCATTGTATTCTACTATGATCTGGCATTTGTTGGTTTATCACATGCACATTGCTTCGTGCTTTGAATGGCCTTCCATGGCCCCTTATAATGTTCAGTTTCATGGTCAAAACCACGCCCAAGATCATGTGGTCGCCGATAGTGGTCGACTTCCATGCATTCATGAGAGGGGGCCTTGATATATTTCACGAATATCACTGCCATATTGTATTTTATACCATTTTTAACATTTTCTTCCTTTGTAGTCCTACTGACTGCAGACTCTTAAGTCTCCTAAGCAATCGCATTCTAATTGCAGGCTCTTTTAAACTGTCGATAAAGAAGCTTACGAGTTGTTTTTGCACTGCGCGGTTGAACATCTCACTCTCAAATGCATCCTCTGCCAAATCCAATAACTTGGCATGATAAATTTGTACACTATCATCCGGGTGTTGTTTAATTGTCCATAGCACAGACCAAGGCATATTGTGGCTTGGTCACGTCACTAAATCGGATTTTCATTTCCCTCTTTAGATCCTCCCAAACAATGTCAGGGGTGATTGTAAGTTTTCTTTGAATATAGTCAGCTATGACTCCACCCGACCTGTGTAAAACCATAAATTTCAATTCATCTTCCTCATTTCCCATGGACCTAGCATGTCGTTCAATCTGCTTAATCCAGTCCTTAAATTTCTTAGCATCACCATCAAACGTGTCTACCATATTAGCCAAAGTTTGAGCACTTACTGTGGCTACCTGCTTTCTAGCTAAATCAGCTTGTGTGGCGACGCTCCCTGTTAAAATATTAATTTGCTGTTGCATTGCATCAACTTGGCTAAGTGGGTCATTTGGTGGGTCATTTGGTGGGTCAGAACCATGATTTAGTGGTTGTTGTGGTGGTGGTCCTATTTGTGGCGCTTGTTGTGCCTGCATTTCTGCTTGTTGAGCTTGTTTCGCTTGTTGGGCAAGTAATTGTTGTTGTTCATGATTTAGTTGTTGATGTTGTACATCTTGAATTTCATTAACCAGTTCACCATAGTCATCCATGTTAATTGTCTGTTTGGGCTAACCTTTCTCAAATTTCTTTAGTGGTGGTTCATCTAATGGTGGTTCGCTGTTTGGAATGGTGTATTTAGGGATATTTCGAATTAGGAAGTGGAAGCATTTGATCTGAAGTTTTTATGTGCATTAAGGTTTTCTTGCGATCTTCAATTCCTCCGTACGTGAATGGATATTTAAATTTCTGGGTTGTAGTACCAACGCCAATGATAGTTTTATTCTCCATGTTGTACACTGAATTTCTAGATCGAATCAGTAGACAACAGGGTGGGGTTTTACTGACTAATACAGTCTTTTTATTACATACCAAATTGGCTTGAAACTCTAAATATCCTAGGGGGCTCGCCACCATGGCCCTACTAGGCGCGTCCTCCGGGTTGCGGATGGAGGAAAGTCCTGCAAACAGTCTGTTTGCAGGATTGCTGCGAATAACAAATAAGCAGCCGTGGACAGCTATGGTGGGTTTCAACTTGACCAGGTAGCCAGCTTAGAGAAATTATATTCTTTTTTCCATCCTTCTTTCAGTTTCCATTAATTTTTTCTCCGTTTCAATCTTTTTTAAAAAAAAACCTTATAATGTCTTGACAGCTCTTACTTTATTTACAACTTTCTAATGTCTTAACAGGTCACAGTCCGTGCGGTGTCCGGATCAGAATTGCCCGCAGTACCTCTGCTTCCGGTAAAAGTCCGGTAAAAGAGGCACCTTGTTCTCCCGTGAGGTGCGTACATGACGTCATAGGGGACGGGATCTGCTGGTTGCGGACTTAGAGCCCCGGTTGGGCAGCTCTTGGTATTTTCACTGAGGTCAGTCGACCTCTGTGCAAGTATTGACGGTATAGTCTTATACATCAGTTCGGCCAATACTTTATGGCGTTGAATGTTGGTCTTTCGGCCCAGATTGATCAATCGGGAGCCCAGTGACGTTACGTGGGGCATTTAGTGGTCGCTGAACTAGCCACGTTTGGTTAGTTGATCGACCACTATTGGATAGCGTGGCTTAACGGGTCAATCAGTTAGCGGCTATGCTTCGGCATCAACGTTGGCTGAGTATACTACTTGGGTACTGGTGGTGCCGGTCGTGTGGATATCCGGCGACGATGTGCATCCCCTTGTTGGGCTCGAAGTCAGGGTGCCAGGCCCGAGTAGTGAACTATTAAAAAAAACAAAAACATGGAAAACCCCCAAAAAAATAATAAACGTGGTCGATTAGAAAATTCTAACCATTCGGATACAGAAGAACAAGATATGAACATAAATAGAAACTGGCCGAAATTCATTTTAATTACTGCTGTTGAGGAGGGTAAACACCCATCAAATTTAAACCCTTTTGCTGTAGAAAAAACCATCAAAGGAATAGCTGGTTCAGTAAAAGATTGCAAAAAATTAAGATCAGGGGCTTTATTAGTTGAGTGTAGTTCAGAATTTCAGGCAATTAACCTTTTGAAAATTGAAAAGATACTGGATATGAAAGTAAAAGCTACCCCTCATAAGACACTTAACACCAGTAAAGGGGTAGTCAGAACAAGAGAACTGTCTGGCATAGATGAAATGGATATTAAAAAAGAATTGAAATCTCAAGGTGTGACCGATGTTAGACGGCTTAAGATTAAAAGAGATGATACCATCATTGAGACAAGTACATATTTTATGACATTTGAGTCACCAAAACCACCTAAATCAATCAAGGTTGGTTACATGAACGTCCGGGTGGATTTATATATCCCAAATCCACTCCGGTGTTTTAAATGTCAAAGGTATGGACATGGCCCCTAGGGGGGTTTGATCGTCCCCTACTAGGCGGGTCCTCAGGTGGCGGATAGAGGACGGCCTGCTCAATTGGGCAGGTTTGCTCATTTCTAATTGGCAGGTTTGCTCAATTGAGTTGGTTCGCTGCGAAATACATAAATACGCAGCCCCGGACCAAAATGATCAATCCTGCTAATACCATCTGGCAGGCACCTTGTTCTCCCGTGAGGTGCGTTCCGAAGGCCCCAGAAGAAGGAATCCTGGCAGTTGAGGACTCGTGGCCCCGGTTAGGGCAGTCTCCGGGATGGAGCCCTGGTCTCCATTCCGGAGATAATCTTGTTCAACACACTGCTTTGGCCCCAATTTCGGGAGTAGAAGGATGGTCGGATGGTCCGTTCTGGCCAATCGGGAGCCCCCACCCCAAAAAGTACTGGGTGTCACGTCGGGGGGCATTTGGTGACCATTCAGTCAATCATTTCTTTTATTCACATAACATAATTGCCATTGTGTACTGTTTTTAAACACTTTATATTTTAATAGCCACTTAATTTTGCTGCACTGTCTGTTTCGGTTATGCATGGCAACCTTTTATTTCGGTGGTTTATACAGTGATTGATTGGATGGCCGCCATCTGAAGACCTGGCACTTCCACACACGGGCCAATCAGTCAGTGGCATACTTCGGTATCAACACTGGCTGAGTATACTGCCCCATACCAGGTATGTGGGAATACTGGCAACCCGGTGGGTTCACTGCAGGGCAGTAACCCTACCCCTTGTTGGACTCCATGGTGGGTGGGAGCCGGGGCAATGAACGACTTACAATAAAATATGGCAAACATACCAAACAAAAAACAAAAACGCGGGCGCGAACTTCGGTTCACTGATTCTGATTCTGACTCAGATCAAGACATAGGCAATACGTCAATTAACACTTGGCCCAAATTTATTATGATTTATGCTGCAGAGGATGGAAAATTGACATCAAATATTAACCCCTTTGCATTAGAAAAAGCAATCAAAGGAATAGCTGGGGAGGTCAAGAATGTTAAAAAGTTACGATCAGGTGGGATACTCATTGAATGCAAAAGAGAAATGCAGGCTATCAATTTGTTAAAAATGGAAAAACTGGTTGACATGGAGGTCCACGCCTTTGCACACAAAACACTAAATAGTTGCAAAGGTGTGCTACGAACAAAAGAACTGTCAGGCATTGATGTGCTAGAAATTCAGCAAGAACTAAAATCACAGGGGGTCACTGATGTTAAAAGAATAGAGATTAAACGAGATGGCATGATTATTCAAACAAACACTTATATTTTAACTTTTAACTCATCCCAACCACCAAGGTCATTAAAAGTAGGATACATGAACATCGGAGTGGATTTGTACATTCCAAATCCACTTCGATGTTTCAAATGTCAGAAGTATGGTCACGGCCAGAATAATTGTAGAGGGAGAAATATCTGTTTTAAGTGTGGTCAAGAACATCCAGACCCATGCACAAATACCATTAAGTGCTGTAACTGCCAAGGCAATCATGTAGCTGCCTCAAAAGATTGCCCAGTCTGGAAAAAAGAAAAAGAAATCCAAAAGATTAAATGTCAAAAACAGATCAGTTTTAAAGAGGCCAGGGAAATAGTATCATCAATGCCTGGCATGAATTTATCATCGTCGACATACGCTAAAAAATTAATCCAAAAATTACCAACAACGTCAGTGGAATGCCAAACTCAATATACATGGCTTAAAGGTACAATTCCATCTTTAGTACAGGGTTTCACATTAGACCAAACAGACACACAATCAACAAAAACAAATTCTACATCGCAAACAACAGAGCAATTAAAAGCCAACTTTGAACAGGAAAAAGAACAAAATCCCAAACCTGAACAAACAATTTCAAAAACACCAGAACAAAAACTAGGAAACAATTCGCCTAAACCCGTACAAAATAAGGATCATACTACGAATTCAGAGCAGAAAAAGGAACAAAACAAAACAAAGCCAAAATCACAACAAGAACAAAGATCACAACAACACACTCAGAGTCAGAATCAAATGAGAAAATTAGACAAAGAAGAAAAGAAAAAAGAAAAGATGAAACAAAAACAGTTATCGGACAGATTACCTAAGGTTCTTCAAAACCCTGTTGTTCGCAACAGGTTTGAAGGCTTTGAGGATATGGATGTAGGTGATTGTATCGATGATACATTCGAACAATTACGTCCGACTTCTTCAAAGAATAGATCCCCGAGGAAAAATTCACCAAAGAATATTACAGGGGCTATTTCGCCCATACGTCCACGCTCTAAATCTCCCTCGAAATATGGCTAATACAAACAAAAAAAACATCATACAGTGGAATTGCCGAGGTTTTAGAGCCAATTTTAATGAACTGGGCCTTCTCAGCCAAAAATATGAACCTGCTGCTTTTTGCCTGCAGGAAACTCTTTTAAAGAAACCAGATGGTCAAGGTCATTCAACCTTTAAGCATTATACACCGTATAATGCCTGGGCAGATGATCATGATCTTCATATTCGTGGAACGAGTGTCTTGGTTAGGAACGACGTCATTCACAGTTCTGTACCACTACAGACAAATTTACAGGCTGTGGCGGTACGCCTAACTTTGGACAAAACAGTTACACTTTGTTCTATTTACGTTTCACCAAGTAAAGCCTTACAACTGAATGACCTTGAGCTGCTGGTCCGACAACTCCCAACCCCATACATTTTGTTGGGCGATTTTAACGCACATAGCCCCCTTTGGGGTAATTCCTGCAGTCGAGAAGATGCAAAAGGTAAAACTGTAGAAGAGTTCATGACAAAATATGATTTGTGTTTGTTTAATGATGGTTCAGACACTTATCTGCACCCCGCATCTCGTTCGTATACATCGATTGATCTTTCAATTGCATGCCCTTCTACCTTCCTCGATTTTTCTTGGAAGGTAGAAGATGACTTCCTAGGGGGGTTTGATCATCCCCTACTAGGCGGGTCCTCAGGTGGCGGATAGAGGACGGCCTGCTCAATTGGGCAGGTTTGCTAATTTCAATTGGCAGGTTTGCTCAATTGAGTTGGTTCGCTGCGAAATACATAAATACGCAGCCCCGGACCAAAATGATCAATCCTGTTAATACCATCTGGCAGGCACCTTGTTCTCCCGTGAGGTGCGTTCCGAAGGCCCCGGAAGAAGGAATCCTGGCAGTTGAGAACTTGTGGCCCCGGTTAGGGCAGTCTCCGGGATGGAGCCCTGGTCTCCATTTCGGAGATAATCTTGTTCAACACACTGCTTTGGCCCCAATTTCGGGAGTAGAAGGATGGTCGGATGGTCCGTTCTGGCCAATCGGGAGCCCCCACCCCAAAAAGTACTGGGTGTCACGTCGGGGGGCATTTGGTGGCCATTCAATCAGTCATTTCTTTTAATCATTTATCATAATTGCCATTGTGTGCTGTTTTTAAACTCATTTTTTAACCAAATACTTAGTTTTGCTGCACTGTTTGTTTCAGTTTCACGTGGCAACCGTCATTACAGTGTTTTATAAAGTGATTGGTTGGATGGTCGCCATCTGAAGACCTGGCACTTCCACACACGGGCCAATCAGCCAGTGGCATACTTCGGCATCAACACTGGCTGAGTATACTGCCCCATACCAGGTATGTGGGAATACCGGCAACCCGGTGGGTTCACTGCAGGGCAGTAACCCTACCCCTTGTTGGACTCCGTGGTGGGTGGGAGCCGGGGCAGTGAATCATAAATTCTATACAATATGGCTACCAAAACCAAAATAAAACGACCTTTGGATACGACTAATGATAAATCGTCTGACTCTGATTCTGATACTGATTACCACACAGATGACTGGCCTAGATTCATATATATACGTCCAGCAGATGAAAACAAAAAAGTTAATTTTAACCCCTTCGCATTAGAGAAGGCAATAAAGGGGATCGCTGGCACTGTTAAAGATTTGAAAAAAATACGGTCAGGTGGCATATTGATTGAATGTGCTGGTAAAATCCAGTCATTCAATCTCTTGAAGACCCAGAAACTATTAGATGTTGAAGTAAAATCGGAAGCTCACAGAACCCTCAATACCAGCAGAGGCGTTGTTCGAACCCGTGAGCTTGCCGATATTGATGAATTAGAAATCGTTACGGAAATGAAAACACAGGGAGTAACAGGTGCAAAAAGAATAAAAATAAAGAAGAATGGCAATGAAATCAGTACAAACACCTATATATTTACTTTCAATACTCCCCAGCCACCAAAATCAGTCAAAATAGGTTACATGAACGTCGGAGTGGATCTATATATCCCAAATCCACTTCGATGTTTCAAATGTCAAAAATACGGACACAGTCAGAACTCTTGTAGAGGCCAGTCAATCTGCTACAAATGCGGCCAAAAACATGACGAGCCATGTACCACCAATATTTTTAAATGTGTAAATTGTCAGGGCAATCATATGTCATCATCAAAAGATTGCCCCATCTGGCAAAAAGAAAAAAACATACAAAAAATCAAATGTGAAAGACAGATAAGTTTCAAACAGGCCAGAGAAATTGTTTCTTCGCTTCCTGGCATACATACTACAACACCATCATACGCTACAGTAACAAAACAGAAAGTTTCAACAAAGTCGATAGAATGCCAGACACAATATACATGGCTCGTAGGTTCAATACCAACCTTACTACAGTCCTTTACAATACAGCACAGTGACCACCTTCTGCAACAGTCAACTCAAACACCACAAACTTCAAAAACAACACCAATTTCTCAAACACTACCAAAAGAAAACTTGAAAGGGGGTCAGAAAAAAGAACAAGCAAAACTTAAACCAGAGGATGATAAAGCACCAGAATCGAAACTAGGAAGGAAAAATGAACCTAACTCAAAGTCGAAAGCAGAACTTCAAAATCTTAGTCAGAGTCAGAAAAAAAATCAAGAAAAACTCAGAAAGAAATTAGATAAAGAAAAACAGAAACAGTTATCGGATAGAACACCTAAGGCCCTTCAAGACCCCGTTCCCCGTAACAGGTTTGAAGGGTTTGAATCTATGGAAATCGGTGAGTGCATCGATGAAACGTTCGGGCACTTATGCTCAAACTCTTCTCAAAATAAGTCCCCACGTAAAATATCACCCAAAAGAAACACGGGGGCAATTTCGCCCATACGTCCACCTTCCAAATCACCACTAAAACATGGATAACACACGCAAACAAAATATTATACAGTGGAATTGTCGAGGTTTTAGAGCGAATTTTGATGAACTCGGTCTATTAAGCCAAAAATATAAACCTGCGGCTTTTTGCCTGCAGGAAACGCTTTTAAGGAAACCCGAGGCTCAGGATCATTCAGCTTTTAAACATTATACTTCGTATAATGCCTGGGCTGACGATAATGATCTTCATGTTCGTGGAACGACTGTCTTAGTTAGGAACGACATCATTCACAGTTCTGTACCATTACAGACAAATTTACAGGCTGTGGCGGTACGCCTAACATTAGACAAAACAGTTACACTTTGTTCTATTTACGTTTCACCAGGTAAAGCCTTACAACTGAATGACCTTGAGCTGCTGGTCCGACAACTCCCAACTCCATACATTTTGTTGGGTGATTTTAACGCACATAGCCCCCTTTGGGGTAATTCCTGCAGTCAAGAAGATGCAAAAGGTAAAACTGTAGAAGAGTTCATTACAAAATATGACTTGTGCTTGTTCAATGATGGGTCAGATACTTACTTGCATCCCGCATCTGGTTCTTACACTTCAATTGACTTAACAATTGCATGCCCTTCTGTCTTCCTTGATTTTTCATGGAGGGCAGAAGATGACTTGTGCGGGAGTGACCACTTTCCGATTGTGTTGGAGAGTGTAGTTCCGGCGGACGATGAGAGGGTGCCCCAGTGGAACTTTAAAAAGGCTGACTGGGACACTTTCTCATCGCTTTGTTCTGAACGCCTCACACGGGAGAACTTTCAGGACAGTACTGACCAGATTGAACACTTCACCACAGAGTTGATTGACATTGCAAGCCAAGTCATTCCTAAAACCTCGGCAAATCCAAAACGTTTCCATAAACCATGGTTCGACACGGATTGCAAACAGGCTATTCATCAACGCAAAAAGGCTGAACGGGATTTTAATAAGTCACCAACGACGAATAATTTAGATAAATTACGTATTGGTCGAGCACAAGCCCGACGGCTCATCAAACAAAAGAAGAAAACGTCCTGGCAAAATTATGTTTCAAGATTGAATCAAAATACCCCCATCAAAAAGGTCTGGAAAATGATCAAGAAAATTAAAGGTAAAGAATCAAAATGTACAGTACAGCACCTCGAACATAATAATAATAAAATAACATCTAAAAAGGATATTTCGAACACCCTAGCTTCTACCTTTTCCAAAAATTCCTCTTCTGAAAATTGCACTCCGCAATTTATCCCTGTTAAAAAGCAACGAGAAACAAAAACTAAAATTCCAATCTGATAATGATGAAAATTATAATGAACCATTTTCTATTGATGAGCTACTAGCGTCATTGAGTAAAGCAAAAGATACAGCAACTGGTCCTGATGAAATACATTATCAGATTTTAAAACATTTGCCAAATTCATCGCTCAAGCTTTTACTTTCTATTTTTAATGATATATGGGTGACTGGCCAGTTTCCATCTTCCTGGCGCAAAGCAACAATCATTCCTATTCCCAAGCCTGATAAGGACCACAGCAATCCAAGCAACTATAGACCAATAGCACTCACTAGTTGCCTTTGCAAAACCATGGAAAGAATGATCAACGATCGGCTTGTTTGGTTTCTGGAATCGAACAATCTGCTGGCAGATGTTCAATGTGGCTTCAGAAACCAGAGAAGCACGGTTGATCATCTAGTCCGCCTTGAAACGTTTATCAGAAATGCCTTTGCCAGAAAAGAACACGTGGTCGCCGTGTTCTTTGATCTGGAGAAGGCATATGACACTACGTGGACGTATGGGATTTTAAAAGACCTCTTCAACATGGGGTTGAGAGGCAGAATGCCACTTTTTATTGAAAATTTTTTAAAGGACCGCAATTTCCAGGTTCGTCTTGGGTCAACATTATCTGACCCTCACGACCAGGAATTGGGAGTACCTCAGGGTAGTATTCTATCTGTTACTCTTTTTTCAATAAAAATCAACAGCATTGTGACAGCTATTGAAACAAATGTTGATTCTTCATTGTATGTAGATGATTTCCTCATCTGCTACAGTGGCAAGAAAATGCCTGCCATTGAGCGCAAACTTCAGCTATCCTTAAACAAGGTTCAGCGCTGGGCTACTGAAAATGGTTTCAAGTTTTCAAAAAGTAAAACAAATTGTGTTCATTTCTGTAAACTCCGGAAACACCACCTGGATCCGGAGTTATTTTTAGATGGAACTCCACTTAAAGTTGTAAAGGAAGTGAAATTCCTTGGCTTGTTGTTTGATGAGAAACTAAGTTTTAGGTCTCACATCAAACAACTAAAAATTAAATGCAAGAAAGCACTTAATCTGCTAAAAGTTGTTGGCAGCACTGATTGGGGTGCCGACCAAAAAACTCTGCTCCATCTGTATAGAGCTCTTGTACGGTCAAAGTTGGATTATGGTTGTGTGGTTTACGGTTCGGCTAGGAAATCCTATCTGAAACCTCTTGATGCCATCCATCATAGTGGTATCAGAATTAGCCTTGGTGCGTTTCGTACGTCACCTATAGATTCTCTTCTTATCGAAGCAGGCGAGCCTTCTCTTGAGAAGCGTCGAATTAAACTCTCTTTGCAATATGTCTCAAAATTATCTGCAAATCCATCAAATCCTGCTTACTGCTATGTTTTTAAACCTCTAAATAAAGTTTTTTTTGATAAAAATCCAAAACAGATTCCTCCACTGGGACTCAGAATCAAAACCCACATGGAGGCTACTGGTGTTGCTCCAGATTCTGTGGCAGAAAATCGTAAACCAAATATACCCCCTTGGCGTCTGTCAAAACCCAAGGTTATTTTAGATCTGGCCTCTTCTAAAAAGGCAAACACAAATTCTTTGCAATTTAAGCAAGCGTATGCCGAGATTAAGTCTCACTATAGAGCATACACTATGTTCTATACAGATGGATCCAAGGATAATGATAGAGTATCATCTGCTGTTGTTAGTGGTGATCAGACCACCTCAACCAGGATACCTGATACGAGTTCCATTTTTACAGCTGAGGTAAAAGCTATTGACCTTGCGCTCGATGAGATTGAGGCTGAAGAGGAATGGAAGTCCATTATCTTCTCCGATTCTCTTTCTTGTTTACAGGCTCTTCTCAACCCCAGGTTGAAGAACCCTCTAATCTTGTCACTTCGTGAACGACTTACTGTAATGAAGTCTGACCAATATGATATTGTGTTTTGCTGGTTACCTGGACACGTTGGTATTGCTGGTAACACCAGGGCAGACAGTGCAGCGAAAAAGGCTCTGAGTAAGCCAATCACTGATTTTCCAATTCCTTACAGTGATTACAAGCCACTTATTTCTAAATACATCCGGTCTTTGTGGCAGTCGGAATGGGATGGAGCTACCAATAACAAGCTCCACCGTTTCCGACCAACTGTGTCTGATTATTATCCTCTTTCTCATCTTTGTCGAAAAGATCACGTTATCCTTACAAGATGTCATATTGGTCATACCAGACTCACTCATAGTTTCTTATTAGAGGGCACTCTGCGACCTGAATGTGTTCCTTGTCAGCAGGGGCTGACAGTGGAACACATTCTTTTAGATTGTACAGATTTCGATCACGTTAGGCGGCGGTTTTTCACTGTGGAGTCTCTTAGAGACCTTTTTTACACTACCAGTCCGCGCAAGCTTTTGTCTTTTCTAAAAGAAATCAACCTTTTTAGCAAGTTTTAGAGCTTTGTCTTTTAATCTTCCCATCATGATTTGGTATCAATAGGTTGATTTGTATTACATTTGTTGTTCTTCTTTCATTATGAATATTCATTTTCACATTTTCATTGTATTATCGTTCATCTATCACAATTTTTTCTTTTTAAAAGCAGTCCTGACCATTACCTTTTAATTCATTTTCATGACTTTCTCGCCACGATATGACCTTTGTTGTCGATGTGGCGTTAAGCACCAATAAATAAATAGAAGATGACTTGTGCGGGAGTGACCACTTTCCAATTGTGTTGGAAAGCGTTGTTCCGGCAGATGATGAGAGGGTGCCCCAGTGGAACTTAAAAAAGGCTGACTGGGACACTTTCTCGTCGCTTTGTTCTGAACGCCTCACACGGGAGAAATTTCAGGACAGTACTGACCAGATTGAACACTTCACCACAGAGTTGATTGACAGTGCAAGCCAAGTCATTCCTAAAACCTCGGCAAATCCAAAACGTTTCATTAAACCATGGTTTGATACCGAGTGCAAACAGGCTATAAAAGATCGCAAGAAATTTGAGAGGGAATTTAATAAGTCACCAACTACACAAAATTTGGATAGATTACGTATAAATCGGGCAAAAACAAGACGACTTTTAAAACATAAAAAGAAAAGTTCATGGGAAACTTACGTTTCAAAACTGAATCAAAATACCCCCATCACTAAAATTTGGAAAATGATTAAAAAATTAAAGGAAAAGAAACAAAATCAGCTGTACAACACCTAAAAGATAACAACACACTCATAACATCAAAACAGGAAATTTCAAACAAGTTGGCCTCTACATTTTCTAAACATTCGTCGTCTGAAAATAGTAACCCAGAGTTCCTCAAACTTAAAAAACAACAAGAAAAACAAAAGATTAAATTTACATCCAATAACTTAGAGGACTACAACGAACCTTTCTCTATGGAAGAGTTAAGTAACTCTTTGCATAGAGCAAAGGATTCTGCCACTGGACCTGATCAAATACACTATCAACTTTTAAAACATCTGCCTCAAACTTCACTTGCACTTTTATTATCTATTTTTAATGACATTTGGGTGACTGGCCAGTTTCCACCTTCCTGGCGAAATGCTACTATAATTCCTATTCCTAAGCCTGATAAAGATCACAGCAACCCAAGCAATTACAGGCCTATTGCCTTAACCAGTTGTCTGTGTAAAACCATGGAGAGGATGATCAATGATCGACTTGTCTGGTTTCTGGAATCGAACAATCTGCTTGCAGATGTTCAGTGTGGTTTCCGAAACCAGAGAAGTACTGTGGATCATTTGGTCAGACTTGAAACGTTTATAAGAAATGCCTTTGCTAGAAAAGAACATGTGGTCGTCATCTTCTTTGATCTAGAAAAGGCATATGATACAACGTGGACGTATGGGATTTTAGAAGATCTTTTTAACATGGGGTTGAGAGGGCGTATGCCTCTTTTTATTGAAAACTTTTTGAGGGACCGCCAGTTTCAGGTTCGTGTTGGGTCAACGTTATCTGATCCTCACGGGCAGGAATTGGGGGTTCCTCAGGGTAGTATTTTATCCGTTACCCTGTTTTCGGTAAAAATTAACAGTATCATCGATGCAATTGAAAATATGGTAGACTCTTCATTGTATGTCGATGATTTTTTGATCTGTTATAGCAGTAAAAATATGAATGCTATCGAGCGCAAACTTCAGCTGTGTTTGAATAGGATTCAAAAATGGGCCACAGAAAATGGTTTTAAATTTTCAAAGTCAAAAACGAACTGTGTTCATTTTTGTAAACTTCGGAAACATCACCTCGATCCGGAGTTAAAAATCGATGGGAGTCCTATTAAAGTTGTTAAGGAAGTGAAATTCTTAGGTTTGTTGTTTGACAACAAACTGAATTTCACTTCCCACATAAAACAACTAAAAGTTAAATGTAAGAAAGCTCTGAACCTGCTGAAAGTTGTTGGTAGCGCCGATTGGGGTGCTGACCAAAAAACTTTGCTCCATCTGTATAGATCACTTGTTCGGTCAAAATTAGATTACGGTTGTGTAGTTTACGGTTCTGCAAGGAAATCATATCTGAAATCACTTGATGCAATTCATAATAGTGGTATTAGAATTAGTCTAGGGGCTTTTCGAACATCCCCAATAGACTCGATGCTTGTTGAAGCAGAGGAACCTTCTCTTGAGAAGCGTAGAATTAAATTGTCTCTTCAATATGTGTCTAAACTTTTGGCCAATCCTTCAAATCCTGCTTATAATTGTGTTACAGACCCTCAAAATGTTGATTTCTTTAACCGCCACCAGAAACATATTCCTCCATTGGGAATTAGAATTAAACCCCACATGGAGTCCACCAAAATTGAACCACACACAATAAAGGAAAATCGTAAAACACATATTCCTCCTTGGCATCTTAAAAAACCTACAGTCATTTTGGACCTTGCTTCTACCAAAAAATCTGATACCAATTCCTTACAGTTCAAACAAAAATATGCCGAAATAAAGTCCAAGTATAGTACATATACAAGGATCTATACGGATGGATCTAAGGATGGTGATAAAGTATCATCAGCTGCTGTTACTGGTGGTCATGTCACCTCAATCAGAATACCGAATCAGGGTTCTATTTTCACAGCTGAAGTTAAAGCTTTACAACTCGCTCTTGAACATATCGAGAATTTTCAGGAAAAGAAGTCGATTATTTTTTTCCGACTCTCTTTCCTCTTTACTTGCTTTACTCAACCCTAAGTTGAAGAACCCTCTAGTTTTGGAACTTCGTGAGAAGTTAACAACTCTCATGTCTGACCAATGTGATATCGTTTTTTGCTGGTTACCCGGACATGTAGGTATCGCTGGTAACACCAGGGCAGACAGTGCAGCAAAACAGGCTTTAACAAAGCCTCTTACTGATTTTAACATTCCATTCCTTTCAGTGATTTCAAACCACATATTAGTAGCTACATCAAATCTATGTGGCAGGCGGAATGGAATGGGGCAACTAATAACAAGCTTCATCGCTTCCGACCAACTGTTTTTGATCACTACCCATCTAGTAACCTTTGTAGGAAAGATCATGTTATTCTGACACGATGTCATATTGGTCATACAAGACTAACACATTCCTTTCTGTTAGAGGGTAATTTGCGACCAGAGTGTGTTCCATGTCAGCAGGTGTTGTCAGTGGAACACATTCTTTTACATTGCACTGATTTTAATCTTGTTAGAGGGCAGTACTTCACAGCTGGATCCCTTAGAGATCTATTTTATAATACGAGCCCACACAAAATTGTGTCATTTCTAAAAGTAATCAACCTTTTTACAAAATTTTAAAATTGTTTTTATTCTTTTAATCTCGAATCATCAAGTCTCAGTTCTATAGGTTGATTTATAATGTTTTTTCTCATCTCATTACTCTTTGCTTTTCTAATCATTTTTGTCTCTGAAATGATTTTTTTGGTTATTTTCATTTCATTCAATTTTTACTTCATTCTTGATAATGACTTTTTATATACCTCTGTTTTCACGCCACGATATAGCCCTAGCTGCTGATGTGGCGTTAAGCACCAATAAATAAATAAATAACTTGTACGCGAAAATGCACATTGACATTCTCAATCATTTGATAACAAATTTTTGTTAACCAGCCAACTCAGGCTCTCACAAATGTCTGTTAAACAGCCAACTCAAGCTCTCCCTGCAAAAGAAAAAATTACACTAACCTGTTTTGTACTGATACTTGGGTCCTCTGTGGTTTAAAACCTGGACCCTAGGGGGGTTTGATCATCCCCTACTAGGCGGGTCCTCAGGTGGCGGATAGAGGACGGCCTGCTCAATTGGGCAGGTTTGCTAATTTCTAATTGGCAGGTTTGCTCAATTGAGTTGGTTCGCTGCGAAATACATAAATACGCAGCCCCGGACCAAAATGATCAATCCTGCTAATATCATCTGGCAGGCACCTTGTTCTCCCGTGAGGTGCATTCCGAAGGCCCCTGAAGAAGGAATCCTGGCAGTTGAGGACTCGTGGCCCCGGTTAAGGCAGTCTCCGGGATGGAGCCCTGGTCTCCATTTCGGAGATAATCTTGTTCAACACACTGCTTTGGCCCCAATTTCGGGAGTAGAAGGATGGTCGGATGGTCCGTTCTGGCCAATCGGGAGCCCCCACCCCAAAAAGTACTGGGTGTCACGTCGGGGGGCATTTGGTGACCATTCATTCAATCATTTCTTTTATTCACATAACATAATTGCCATTGTGTACTGTTTTTAAACACTTTATATTTTAATAGCCACTTAGTTTTGCTGCGCTGTCTGTTTCGGTTATGCATGGCAACCTTTTATTACGGTGTTTTATACAGTGATTGATTGGATCCTAGGGGGGTTTGATCATCCCCTACTAGGCGGGTCCTCAGGTGGCGGATAGAGGACGGCCTGCTCAATTGGGCGGGTTTGCTAATTTCTAATTGGCAGGTTTGCTCAATTGAGTTGGTTCGCTGCGAAATACATAAATACGCAGCCCCGGACCAAAATGATCAATCCTGCTAATACCATCTGGCAGGCACCTTGTTCTCCCGTGAGGTGCATTCCGAAGGCCCCGGAAGAAGGAATCCTGGCAGTTGAGGACTCGTGGCCCCGGTTAGGGCAGTCTCCGGGATGGAGACCTGGTCTCCATTTCGGAGAAAATTTGTTCAACACACTGCTTTGGCCCCAATTTCGGGAGTAGAAGGATGGTCGGATGGTCCGTTCTGGCCAATCGGGAGCCCTCACCCCAAAAAGTACTGGGTGTCACGTCGGGGGGCATTTGGTGGCCATTCAATCAGTCATTTCTTTTAATCATTTATCATAATTGCCATTGTGTGATGTTTTTAAACTAATTTTTAACCAAATACTTATTTCTGCTGCACTGTTTGTTTCAGTTTCACGTGGCAACCGTAATTACAGTGTTTTATAAAGTGATTGGTTGGATGGTCGCCATCTGAAGACCTGGCACTTCCACACACGGGCCAATCAGCCAGTGGCATACTTCGGTATCAACACTGGCTGAGTATACTGCCCCATACCAGGTATGTGGGAATACCGGCAACCCGGTGGGTTCACTGCGTGGCAGTAACCCTACCCCTTGTTGGACTCCGCGGTGGGTGGGAGCCGGGGCAATGAACGATTTACTTCATTAACATGGATCACATACCAAATAAAAAAAAGAAACGAGGTCGAGAAATACAACTCACTTCATCAGACTCTGACTCGGATAAGGATACAGACAATCATAACATTTCAAAGAATTGGCCAAGGTTTGTAATCATATATGCGGAAGACGAAGATAAAAAGGCATCATCAGTTAACCCATTCGTGTTGGAAAAAACTATTAAAGGAATAGCAGGGACAGTGAAGGATGTTAAAAAATTAAGATCAGGGGGAATATTGGTTGAATGTAAAACAGAATTTCAGGCGGTAAATTTATTGAAAATTGAACAGATCATGGATATGAGAGTTGTGGCCTTTCCGCACAAAACCCTAAATTCCAGCAAGGGTGTGCTTAGAACAAGAGAACTTGCAGGCATGGATGTAATGGATATCAGGAAGGAACTAACATCACAAAACATCACTGATGTCAAAAGAATTGAGATTAAAAAAGATGGTAAACTGATACAGACCAACACATACATTTTAACTTTTGGCTCATCTCAACCGCCAAAATCGATTAAAGTGGGTTACATGAACATCAAAGTGGATTTGTATATACCAAATCCACTTCGATGCTTCAAATGTCAAAAATTTGGACATAGTCAAAACAACTGTAGAGGCCAAACAATATGCTTTAGATGCGGTCAACAACATGAAGAGCCATGTAACAACCCAATCAAGTGTGTAAACTGCCAGGGCAATCATATGTCATCCTCTAAAGATTGCCCTATCTGGCAAAAAGAAAAAAACATCCAAAAGGTGAAGTGTGAAAAACAAGTAAGCTTTCAGGAGGCCAGAGCAATTGTAACATCTATGCTTGGCTTCAATACATCAGCACCATCGTATGCCACAACAGTAAAACAAAAGGTACCCACAAAGTCAGTAGAATGCCAGACACAGTATACATGGCTCAACAGCACAATTCCTTCCTTATTACAGGCATTTACTATGGATCATCCTAATCAAACAGAAACACAATCAACACAAACCAAATCAACTGTTCCCTCAACAAACGACCAAATAACAAAAACAATTCACACGCAAGACCGCACAAACGATTTATCACAAAAAAATAAAAATTCTAATCCAAAACCGGAACAAAAGAATGAGTCAAATAAATTGAAATCAAATCAGCAACAAAGATCCCAGCAAGAAAATCTGAGTCAGAGTCAGAGGAGAAAACAACAAAAAGAGCAAAAAGAAAAGGATAAAAAGAAATTAGGACCAGACAGACTCCCAAAACGCCTTCAAAATGTTGTGACGAACAACATGTTTGATGGCATCGAGGCAATGTCAGTCGATGAGTGCATCGATGACACGTTCTCGTCTAAGCCACGCCTGTCTTCATCACAGGTTAAGTCCCCACGTAAGACTTCACCAAAAAAACCGGGGGCAATATCTCCCATACGTCCACCAGCAAAATCGCCACTCAAACATGGCCAACACACCTAAACACAATATAATACAGTGGAATTGTCGAGGTTTTAGAGCGAATTTTAATGAACTGGGCCTTCTAAGCCAAAAATATAAACCTGCTGCCTTTTGCCTGCAGGAAACTCTTCTAAAGAAACCCGAGGCTCAGGATCATTCAGCTTTCAAGCATTATACATTGTATAATGCCTGGGCAGATGACAATGATCTTCATATTCGTGGAACATCTGTTTTAGTTAGGAATGACATCATTCACAGTTCTGTTCCATTACAGACAAATTTACAGGCTGTGGCGGTACGCCTAACATTAAACAAAACAGTTACACTTTGTTCGATTTATGTTTCACCAAGTAAAGCCCTACAGCTGAATGATCTTGAGTTACTGGTCCAACAGCTCCCAACTCCATACATTTTGTTGGGTGATTTTAACGCACATAGCCCTCTTTGGGGTAATTCCTGCAGTCAAGAAGATGCAAAAGGTAAAACTGTAGAAGAGTTCATTACAAAATATGACTTGTGCTTGTTCAATGATGGGTCAGATACTTACCTGCACCCCGCATCTGGTTCTTACACTTCAATTGATTTAACAATTGCATGCCCTTCTGTCTTCCTTGATTTTTCATGGAAGGCAGAAGATGACTTGTGCGGGAGTGACCACTTTCCGATTGTGTTGGAGAGTGTAGTTCCGGCGGATGATGAGAGGGTGCCCCAGTGGAACTTTAAAAAGGCTGACTGGGACACTTTCTCATCGCTTTGTTCTGAACGCCTCACACGGGAGAAATTTCGGGACAGTACTGACCAGATTGAACACTTCACCACAGAGTTGATTGACATTGCAAGCCAAGTCATTCCTAAAACCTCGGCAAATCCAAAACGTTTCACTAAACCATGGTTTGATACTGAGTGCAAACAGGCTATAAAAGATCGCAAGAAATTTGAGAGGGAATTTAATAAGTCACCAACTACACAAAATTTGGATAGATTACGTATAAATCGGGCAAAAACAAGACGACTTTTAAAACATAAAAAGAAAAGTTCATGGGAAACTTACGTTTCGAAACTAAATCAAAACACCCCCATCACTAAAATTTGGAAAATGATTAAAAAAATTAAAGGAAAAGAAACAAAATCAGCTGTACAACACCTAAAAGATAACAACACACTCATAACATCAAAACAGGAAATTTCAAACAAGTTGGCCTCTACATTTTCTAAACATTCGTCGTCTGAAAATAGTAACCCAGAGTTCCTCAAACTTAAAAAACAACAAGAAAAACAAAAGATTAAATTTACATCAAATAACTTAGAGGACTACAACGAACCTTTCTCTATGGAAGAGTTAAGTAACTCTTTGCATAGAGCAAAGGATTCTGCCACTGGACCTGATCAAATACACTATCAACTTTTAAAGCATCTGACTCAAACTTCACTTGCACTTTTATTGTCTATTTTTAATGACATTTGGGTGACTGGCCAGTTTCCACCTTCCTGGCGAAACGCTACTATAATTCCTATTCCTAAGCCTGATAAAGATCACAGCAACCCAAGCAATTATAGGCCTATTGCCTTAACAAGTTGTCTGTGTAAAACCATGGAGAGGATGATCAATGATCGACTTGTCTGGTTTCTGGAATCGAACAATCTGCTTGCAGATGTTCAGTGTGGTTTCAGAAACCAGAGAAGTACTGTGGATCATTTGGTTAGATTAGAAACGTTTATAAGAAATGCCTTTGCCAGAAAAGAACATGTGGTCGCCATCTTCTTTGACCTGGAAAAGGCATATGACACAACGTGGACGTATGGGATTTTAAAAGATCTTTTTAACATGGGGTTGAGGGGTCGTATGCCTCTTTTTATTGAAAACTTTTTGAGGGACCGCCGATTTCAGGTTCGTGTTGGGTCAACGTTATCTGATCCTCACGGGCAGGAATTGGGGGTTCCTCAAGGAAGTATTTTATCTGTTACCCTTTTCTCAGTGAAAATCAATAGTATTATTGATGCAATTGAGAATATGGTTGATTCGTCATTGTATGTAGATGACTTTTTAATCTGCTATAGCAGCAAAAAAATTAATGCTATAGAGCGCAAACTTCAGCTGTGTTTGAACAGAATCCAGAAATGGGCTACAGAAAACGGCTTCAAATTCTCAAAAACGAAAACTAATTGTGTTCATTTCTGTAAGCTCCGGAAGCACCACCTTGATCCGGAATTGAAAATAGACGGGAGTCGTATTAATGTTGTTAAGGAAGTGAAATTCTTGGGTTTGTTGTTTGACAGCAAACTGAATTTCACTTCTCATATAAAACAACTAAAGGTGAAATGTAAAAGGGCACTGAACATTTTGAAGGTAGTTGGTAGCACTGATTGGGGTGCTGACCTAAAAACATTACTCCATCTGTATAGATCACTTGTCAGATCAAAATTAGATTACGGCTGTGTGGTTTACGGTTCTGCTAGAAAGTCATATCTCAAACCTCTTGATGCCATTCATAATAGTGGCATAAGAATCAGCCTTGGTGCTTTTAGAACTTCACCGGTAGATTCGATGCTTGTTGAGGCAGAGGAGCCTTCTCTTGAGAAGCGCAGAATTAAACTTTCACTTCAATATGTTTCAAAACTTCTTTCTAATCCGGCTAACCCCGCATACAATTGTGTCTCAGAACCTCAAAATACTGAATTTTTTAACCGTCATCAGAAACATATCCCTCCATTGGGAATTAGAATAAAACCTCATTTGGAGTCTGCCAAAATTGAACCAGTTGCAGTAAAAGAGAATCGTGAACCACAAACTCCTCCTTGGTATCTTAAAAAGCCAACAGTTATTTTGGACCTAGCATCTACTAAAAAGTCTGAAACAAATTCTCTGCAGTTTAAGCAGAAATATGCTGAAATTAAGTCAAAGTATAGTACATATACAAGGATCTATACGGATGGATCAAAAGATGGTGACAAAGTAGCATCAGCTATTGTCACTGATGATCATGTCACTTCAATCAGAATACCGAATCAAAGTTCTATTTTCACAGCTGAAGTTAAAGCTTTACAACTCGCCCTCGAACATATTGAAAATGTACAGGAAAAGAAGTCGATTATTTTTTCTGACTCTCTTTCCTCTTTGCTTGCTTTGCTCAACCCCAGGTTGAAGAACCCTCTCATTTTGGAACTTCGTGAGAAGTTATCAACTCTCATGTCTGACCAATATGACATCGTGTTTTGCTGGTTACCCGGACATGTAGGTATCGCTGGTAACACCAGGGCAGACAGTGCAGCAAAACAGGCTTTATCCAAGCCTCTCACTGATTTTAAGATTCCGTTCAGTGACTTCAAACCACATATCAGTAGTTACATCAAATCCATGTGGCAGGCGGAATGGGATGAAGCGACAAATAACAAGCTCCATCGCTTCCGACCCACTATTTCTGATCACTACCCACCCAGTAACCTTTGTAGAAAGGATCATGTTATTCTGACACGATGTCGTGTTGGTCATACACGACTTACACATTCCTTTTTGTTAGAGGGTAATATGCGACCAGAGTGTGTTCCCTGCCAGCAGGTGTTGACAGTGGAGCACATTCTTTTGCACTGTACAGATTTTAATCTTGTTAGACGACAGTATTTTAATGTTGCGTCTCTCAGAGACCTGTTTTACAAGACAAACTCTCATAAAGTTTTATCGTTCCTGAAGGAAATCAAACTTTTTAATAAATTTTAAATAGTCTGGTTTTATTATTTTAAATTCCCATCTATCATTTATATCTGTTTCACGGGTTGATTTTCACAGCTGTTTTGATGAACTGCACTCATTTTTTTTAATTCCATTGTTCGCTTGTCAGGTGTACTTTACGTTTTTCATGTGTTGTCATCTCTTTTTTAACTTCTGCGTTGAAAATAATGATCTTTCTTAACATTTCATACTTTCATCGCCACGATATAGCCTTAGTTGCTGATGTGGCGTAAAGCACCAATAAATAAATAAATAAATAAATTGATTGGATGGCCGCCATCTGAAGACCTGGCACTTCCACACACGGGCCAATCAGCCAGTGGCATACTTCGGTATCAACACTGGCTGAGTATACTGCCCCATACCAGGTATGTGGGAATACCGGCAACCCGGTGGGTTCACTGCATGGCAGTAACCCTACCCCTTGTTGGACTCCGTGGTGGGTGGGAGCCGGGGCAGTGAACGCCTTGAAAATCAAATATGGACTCCACAAATAAAAAACAAAAACGAGGTCGGGAATTACTTTCTACTGACTCGGATTCTGACTCAGATTTTGAACCTACGACACATACTTGGCCAAAATTCATTATAATGTATGCAGCTGACGAAAATAAAAGACTATCAGATATGAACCCATTTCTAATAGAAAAATCAATTAAAGGGATTGCTGGAACAGTTAAAGACGCCAAGAAATTAAGATCTGGCGCTTTACTGATAGAATGTCAAAGGGAAGTTCAAGCGACAAATTTACTTAAAACACAAAAACTAGCAGATATTGAGGTGAATACTTTTCCACATAAAATTTTAAACAGCAGCAGAGGTGTAATAAGAACCAGAGAATTAAATGGCATTGATATAATGGAAATAAAAAAGGAATTAGAACCCCAAGGAGTGACCGATGTTAAAAATATACAGATTAAAAAGGATAACACAATAATTAAAACAAATACTTACATTTTGACTTTCAATTCTACTCAACCGCCTAAAGCTATTAAAGTTGGATATATGAACGTCAAAGTGGATTTGTATATTCCAAATCCACTTCGATGCTTCAAATGTCAGAAATATGGACATGGACAGAACAATTGTAGAGGTCAACAAATATGTTTCCGATGTGGCCTGCAACATCAAGATCCATGCAGCAATCCCATCAAGTGTGTTAACTGTCAGGGCAATCACATGTCATCGTCCAAAGATTGCCCTGTCTGGAAACGGGAGAAAACTATTCAAAAAGTCAAATGTGAAAAACAAATAAGTTTTAAAGAAGCCAGGGAAATCGTGTCATCAATGTCAGGTATGTGTGCATCATCACCATCATATGCCACAAAATTATCCCAAAAATTACCAACTCAATCAGTAGCATGCCAAACACAATATACATGGCTCAAAGGTACAATACCATCTTCAGTACAGTCATTTACAATAGAACCTCCATCCACTCAAAAGAATACAGCTGCCCAAACAACAGAAAAAATAACAACAGACAAAAAGGAACACCACCCTAAAAATCCACCTCAAGCAGAACAAAATAAAGAACCAAAACACAAACCTGAAAAAAATAAGTCAATTAAACCAAACCAAGACATACAACATAGCTCTCAACAAAATCTGAGTCAGAGAAGGAAACAGTCACAACAAGATAAGAATAAAGAAAAGGAAAAACAGAAACTAGAATCCAACAGAATATCTAAACGTCTTCAAAATGTTGTCACAAGCAACATGTTTGAAGGCATTGAGGCAATGTCAGTTGATGAGTGCATCGATGACACGTTCTCAAACAAACCACCCCTGAGTTCGTCTCAGGGAAAATCCCCACGTAAACCATCACCTAGAAGAAACACTGGGGCAATTTCGCCCATACGTCCACCTTCTAATTCACCACTCAAACATGGATAATACATCCAAACAAAATATTATACAGTGGAATTGTCGAGGTTTTAGAGCGAATTTTAATGAACTGGGCCTTTTGAGCCAAAAGTATAAGCCTGCTGCTTTTTGCCTGCAGGAAACTCTTTTAAAGAAACCCGAGTCTCAAGATTATTCAGTCTTTAAGCATTATACTTCGTATAATGCCTGGGCAGATGAAACTGATCTTCATATTCGTGGAACATCCGTCTTAGTTAGAAACGACATTATTCACAGTTCTGTATCTTTGCAATCAAATTTACAGGCTGTAGCGGTACGCCTAACTTTAGACAAGACAATTACATTATGTTCTGTATACGTTTCACCAAGTAAACCCCTACAACTGAATGAGCTTGAGCTGCTAGTCCAACAGCTCCCAACCCCATACATTTTGTTGGGTGATTTTAATGCACATAGCCCCCTTTGGGGTAATTCCTGCAGTCAAGAGGATGCAAAAGGTAAAACTGTAGAAGAGTTCATGACAAAATATGATTTGTGTTTGTTTAATGATGGTTCAGACACTTATCTGCACCCCGCATCTGGTTCGTATACATCGATTGATCTTTCAATTGCATGCCCTTCTACCTTCCTCGATTTTTCTTGGAAGGTAGAAGATGACTTGTGCGGGAGTGACCACTTTCCAATTGTGTTGGAAAGCGTTGTTCCGGCAGATGATGAGAGGGTGCCCCAGTGGAACTTTAAAAAGGCTGACTGGGACACTTTCTCGTCGCTTTGTTCTGAACGCCTCACACGGGAGAAATTTCAGGACAGTACTGACCAGATTGAACACTTCACCACAGAGTTGATTGACATTGCAAGCCAAGTCATTCCTAAAACCTCGGCAAATCCAAAACGTTTCACTAAACCATGGTTTGATACCGAGTGCAAACAGGCTATAAAAGATCGCAAGAAATTTGAGAGGGAATTTAATAAGTCACCAACTACACAAAATTTGGATAGATTACGTATAAATCGGGCAAAAACAAGACGACTTTTAAAACATAAAAAGAAAAGTTCATGGGAAACTTACGTTTCGAAACTAAATCAAAACACCCCCACCACTAAAATTTGGAAAATGATTAAAAAAATTAAAGGAAAAGAAACAAAATCAGCTGTACAACACCTAAAAGATAACAACACACTCATAACATCAAAACAGGAAATTTCAAACAAGTTGGCCTCTACATTTTCTAAACATTCGTCGTCTGAAAATAGTAACCCAGAGTTCCTCAAACTTAATAAACAACAAGAAAAACAAAAGATTAAATTTACATCCAATAACTTAGATGACTACAACGAACCTTTCTCTATGGAAGAGTTAAGTAACTCTTTGCATAGAGCAAAGGATTCTGCCACTGGACCTGATCAAATACACTATCAACTTTTAAAACATCTGCCTCAAACTTCACTTGCACTTTTATTATCTATTTGTAATGGCATTTGGGTGACTGGCCAGTTTCCACCTTCCTGGCGAAACGCTACTATAATTCCTATTCCTAAGCCTGATAAAGATCACAGCAACCCAAGCAATTACAGGCCTATTGCCTTAACCAGTTGTCTGTGTAAAACCATGGAGAGGATGATCAATGATCGACTTGTCTGGTTTCTGGAATCGAACAATCTGCTTGAAGATGTTCAGTGTGGTTTCCGAAACCAGAGAAGTACTGTGGATCATTTGGTCAGACTTGAAACGTTTATAAGAAATGCCTTTGCTAGAAAAGAACATGTGGTCGCCATCTTCTTTGATCTAGAGAAGGCATATGATACAACGTGGACGTATGGGATTTTAAAAGATCTTTTTAACATGGGGTTCCTAGGGGGGTTTGATCGTCCCCTACTAGGCGGGTCCTCGGGTGGCGGATAGAGGACAGCCTGCTCAATTGGGCAGGTTTGCTAATTTTTGATTGGCAGGTTTGCTCAATTGAGCTGGTTCGCTGCGAAATACACGAATACGCAGCCCCGGACCAAAATGATCAACCCTGCTAATACCATCTGGCAGGCACCTTGTTCTCCCGTGAGGTGCGTTCTGAAGGCCCCGGAAGAAGGAATCCTGGTAGTTGAGGACTCGGGCCCCGGTTAGGGCAGTCTCCGGGATGGAGCCCTGGTCTCCATTTCGGAGATAATGTCCAACACACTGCTTTGGCCCCAATTTCGGGAGTAGACAGATGGTCGGATGGCCCGGTCTGACCAATCGGGAGCCCCCAACCCCAAAAATATCGGGTGTCACGTCGGGGGGCATTGGGTGGTCATTCAACCAGTCATTTCTTTTATTCGGATTTTAACACTACTACCCTATACAGACTTTTAATGATCTTAATACTTGTTTAACAACTTTCGTTTTGTTGCTCTGTCTGCGTTGATCATCAGTAGTAGTTCTTGATGTACTCGTTTTTATTGAAATGGTTGGTTGAATGGCTGCCACGACCTGGCACTTCCCATAAACATTCGACGGGTCAATCCTCCAGCGGTATGCATTAGCATCAACGCTGGGGGAGTATACTGTTCATGCACTCTTGGTGTTGTTCGCTGGAATACCGCGACGTAACCCCCAAGGTTGGGCTCGGAGTAAGGGTGAGAGCCATGAACAGAAGAATTCTTAAAACATACACATGGATAATCAACACAACAAAGTTCAAAAAAGGGGATATTCAGACTCTGACTCTGACTCAGAAGAAGTAGTCAAGGATCGTCATTCTTGGCCAAAATTTGTTATTGTATACTCTGACGAAGAAGGGAAACAGGCTACAAATATTAATCCGTTTGCTCTAGAAAAGGCTGTAAAAGGTATAGCAGGTACTGTCAGTAGTGTAAAGAAATTACGATCAGGAGGATTATTAATAGAGTGTAATAGAGAAAATCAGGCAAAAAATTTGTTACTAACAACAACGCTAGTTGATTTGAAGGTCAAAATCTTACCACACAGAACACTCAACAGCAGTAAAGGTGTAGTACGAACAAGAGAACTCTCTGGCGTAGATGAACTTGAAATTAAAGCAGAATTAAAATCACAGGGTGTAAGTGACGTGAAACGAATCGAAATACGAAAAGACGGCACCACAATAAAAACAAACACTTACATTTTTACATTCAACACTGTACAACCACCGAAATCTATCAAGGTTGGTTACATGAACATCAAAGTGGATTTATATATTCCAAATCCACTTCGATGCTTCAAATGTCAAAAATATGGACACGGACAAAATAGCTGTAGGGGAAAAGAAACGTGTTTTAAGTGTGGTCAACAACACCAGGACCCATGTAATAACGCCGTGAAATGCTGTAACTGCCAGGGCAATCATACTGCATCTTCCAAGGATTGCCCTGTGTGGAAAAAAGAAAAATATATTCAGAGAATTAAATGTGAAAAGCAGATAAGTTTTAAAGAAGCCAGAGAAATAGTTACAGCAATGCCTGGTATGAGTTCATCTACAACATATGCAACCAAAGTAGCTCAAAAAGTTTCCACTAAATCTGTTGCGTGCCAGACCCAACATACTTGGTTAAGCGACACTGTACTGCCAACCTTGATAGAGCCTTTTACTATTTCACTACCTCAAGAAACTGAACCAAAATCAACTCAGACTACAATCACTACTCCAATAACAGCAGAAAAATCAAAAACTGTTCCAAAAAAAGATCAAAATAAAACAAAAGTAAACGAGATTAAAGGAAAGGAAACAAAATTAGACCAGAAAACTGAACAACCTAAATCGAAACCAGAGCTGCAAAATCTAAGTCAGAGTCAGAGAAGAAAGTACAACAAAGAGCAAAAGAACAAAGAAAAAGAACAGCAAAAGTTAAACTCAAACCGAACGCCCAAATTTCATAAAAATGTTATTTCAAACATATTCGAAGGGTTGCAAGGAATGGATGTTGATGAGTGCATCAACTCCACCTTTTCCAACAAAATGTCCCTGAGTTTGTCTCAGGGAGGGTCTCCTAACAGAAAATCACCTAGGAAACCTTTTGGGGCAATTTCGCCCATACGTCCACCATCCAAATCACCAACTAAACATGGATAATACCAATAATACTAAAATTATACAATGGAATTGCCGAGGTTTTAGGGCAAATTTTAATGAACTGGGTCTCTTATGTCAAAAATATAAACCTGCTGCTTTTTGCTTGCAGGAAACACTCCTGAAGAAACCTGACACTCACGGTCATCCTGTTTTCAAGGGTTATACTTCATATAATGCTTGGGCAGATGAAAATGACCTTCATGTGCGTGGAACGTCTGTCTTGGTCAGAAACGACATTATTCACAGTTCTGTGTCTCTACATTCAAATTTACAGGCTGTTGCGGTACGCCTGACTTTGGACAAGACAGTCACCTTATGTTCAATTTATGTGTCTCCAAATAAATCACTTCAGCTGACTGATCTTGAACATCTGATTCATCAGCTCCCAACACCGTACATTTTGTTGGGTGATTTTAACGCTCATAGCCCCTTTTGGGGTGATTCCTGCAACAAAGAAGACCCGAAAGGCAAGACAATAGAAGAACTTGTTACTAAATATGACTTGTGTTTGTACAATGATGGGTCAGATACTTACCTGCACCCCGCATCCGGTTCATACACATCAATTGATCTTACAATTACATGCCCTTCCATCTTCCTTGATTTTTCTTGGAAGGTGGAAGATGACTTGTGCGGGAGTGATCACTTTCCAATTGTGTTGGAGAGTGTAGTTCCAGCAGATGATGAGAGAGTACCCCAGTGGAACTTGAAGAAGGCTGACTGGGAGACTTTCTCGTCGTTCTGTTCTGAACGCCTTACACGGGAGAAATTTGACGAAAGTGCTGACCAAATAGAACATTTCACCACAGAGTTGCTTGACATTGCAAGCAAGGTCATTCCAAAGACCTCGGCAAATCCGAAACGTTTCATCAAACCATGGTTTGATACTGATTGCAAACAGGCTATTAAAGATCGCAAAAAGACTGAACGGGAATTTAATAAGTCACCCACTGCACGTAACTTGGACAAACTTCGTATAAATCGGGCAAAAACAAGACGTGTGTTAACTGTCAGGGCAATCACATGTCATCGTCCAAAGATTGCCCTGTCTGGAAACGGGAGAAAACTATTCAAAAAGTCAAATGTGAAAAACAAATAAGTTTTAAAGAAGCCAGGGAAATCGTGTCATCAATGTCAGGTATGTGTGCATCATCACCATCATATGCCACAAAATTATCCCAAAAATTACCAACTCAATCAGTAGCATGCCAAACACAATATACATGGCTCAAAGGTACAATACCATCTTCAGTACAGTCATTTACAATAGAACCTCCATCCACTCAAAAGAATACAGCTGCCCAAACAACAGAAAAAATAACAACAGACAAAAAGGAACACCACCCTAAAAATCCACCTCAAGCAGAACAAAATAAAGAACCAAAACACAAACCTGAAAAAAATAAGTCAATTAAACCAAACCAAGACATACAACATAGCTCTCAACAAAATCTGAGTCAGAGAAGGAAACAGTCACAACAAGATAAGAATAAAGAAAAGGAAAAACAGAAACTAGAATCCAACAGAATATCTAAACGTCTTCAAAATGTTGTCACAAGCAACATGTTTGAAGGCATTGAGGCAATGTCAGTTGATGAGTGCATCGATGACACGTTCTCAAACAAACCACCCCTGAGTTCGTCTCAGGGAAAATCCCCACGTAAACCATCACCTAGAAGAAACACTGGGGCAATTTCGCCCATACGTCCACCTTCTAATTCACCACTCAAACATGGATAATACATCCAAACAAAATATTATACAGTGGAATTGTCGAGGTTTTAGAGCGAATTTTAATGAACTGGGCCTTTTGAGCCAAAAGTATAAGCCTGCTGCTTTTTGCCTGCAGGAAACTCTTTTAAAGAAACCCGAGTCTCAAGATTATTCAGTCTTTAAGCATTATACTTCGTATAATGCCTGGGCAGATGAAACTGATCTTCATATTCGTGGAACATCCGTCTTAGTTAGAAACGACATTATTCACAGTTCTGTATCTTTGCAATCAAATTTACAGGCTGTAGCGGTACGCCTAACTTTAGACAAGACAATTACATTATGTTCTGTATACGTTTCACCAAGTAAACCCCTACAACTGAATGAGCTTGAGCTGCTAGTCCAACAGCTCCCAACCCCATACATTTTGTTGGGTGATTTTAATGCACATAGCCCCCTTTGGGGTAATTCCTGCAGTCAAGAGGATGCAAAAGGTAAAACTGTAGAAGAGTTCATGACAAAATATGATTTGTGTTTGTTTAATGATGGTTCAGACACTTATCTGCACCCCGCATCTGGTTCGTATACATCGATTGATCTTTCAATTGCATGCCCTTCTACCTTCCTCGATTTTTCTTGGAAGGTAGAAGATGACTTGTGCGGGAGTGACCACTTTCCAATTGTGTTGGAAAGCGTTGTTCCGGCAGATGATGAGAGGGTGCCCCAGTGGAACTTTAAAAAGGCTGACTGGGACACTTTCTCGTCGCTTTGTTCTGAACGCCTCACACGGGAGAAATTTCAGGACAGTACTGACCAGATTGAACACTTCACCACAGAGTTGATTGACATTGCAAGCCAAGTCATTCCTAAAACCTCGGCAAATCCAAAACGTTTCACTAAACCATGGTTTGATACCGAGTGCAAACAGGCTATAAAAGATCGCAAGAAATTTGAGAGGGAATTTAATAAGTCACCAACTACACAAAATTTGGATAGATTACGTATAAATCGGGCAAAAACAAGACGACTTTTAAAACATAAAAAGAAAAGTTCATGGGAAACTTACGTTTCGAAACTAAATCAAAACACCCCCACCACTAAAATTTGGAAAATGATTAAAAAAATTAAAGGAAAAGAAACAAAATCAGCTGTACAACACCTAAAAGATAACAACACACTCATAACATCAAAACAGGAAATTTCAAACAAGTTGGCCTCTACATTTTCTAAACATTCGTCGTCTGAAAATAGTAACCCAGAGTTCCTCAAACTTAATAAACAACAAGAAAAACAAAAGATTAAATTTACATCCAATAACTTAGAGGACTACAACGAACCTTTCTCTATGGAAGAGTTAAGTAACTCTTTGCATAGAGCAAAGGATTCTGCCACTGGACCTGATCAAATACACTATCAACTTTTAAAACATCTGCCTCAAACTTCACTTGCACTTTTATTATCTATTTTTAATGGCATTTGGGTGACTGGCCAGTTTCCACCTTCCTGGCGAAACGCTACTATAATTCCTATTCCTAAGCCTGATAAAGATCACAGCAACCCAAGCAATTACAGGCCTATTGCCTTAACCAGTTGTCTGTGTAAAACCATGGAGAGGATGATCAATGATCGACTTGTCTGGTTTCTGGAATCGAACAATCTGCTTGAAGATGTTCAGTGTGGTTTCCGAAACCAGAGAAGTACTGTGGATCATTTGGTCAGACTTGAAACGTTTATAAGAAATGCCTTTGCTAGAAAAGAACATGTGGTCGCCATCTTCTTTGATCTAGAGAAGGCATATGATACAACGTGGACGTATGGGATTTTAAAAGATCTTTTTAACATGGGGTTCCTAGGGGGGTTTGATCGTCCCCTACTAGGCGGGTCCTCGGGTGGCGGATAGAGGACAGCCTGCTCAATTGGGCAGGTTTGCTAATTTTTGATTGGCAGGTTTGCTCAATTGAGCTGGTTCGCTGCGAAATACACGAATACGCAGCCCCGGACCAAAATGATCAACCCTGCTAATACCATCTGGCAGGCACCTTGTTCTCCCGTGAGGTGCGTTCTGAAGGCCCCGGAAGAAGGAATCCTGGTAGTTGAGGACTCGGGCCCCGGTTAGGGCAGTCTCCGGGATGGAGCCCTGGTCTCCATTTCGGAGATAATGTCCAACACACTGCTTTGGCCCCAATTTCGGGAGTAGACAGATGGTCGGATGGCCCGGTCTGACCAATCGGGAGCCCCCAACCCCAAAAATATCGGGTGTCACGTCGGGGGGCATTGGGTGGTCATTCAACCAGTCATTTCTTTTATTCGGATTTTAACACTACTACCCTATACAGACTTTTAATGATCTTAATACTTGTTTAACAACTTTCGTTTTGTTGCTCTGTCTGCGTTGATCATCAGTAGTAGTTCTTGATGTACTCGTTTTTATTGAAATGGTTGGTTGAATGGCTGCCACGACCTGGCACTTCCCATAAACATTCGACGGGTCAATCCTCCAGCGGTATGCATTAGCATCAACGCTGGGGGAGTATACTGTTCATGCACTCTTGGTGTTGTTCGCTGGAATACCGCGACGTAACCCCCAAGGTTGGGCTCGGAGTAAGGGTGAGAGCCATGAACAGAAGAATTCTTAAAACATACACATGGATAATCAACACAACAAAGTTCAAAAAAGGGGATATTCAGACTCTGACTCTGACTCAGAAGAAGTAGTCAAGGATCGTCATTCTTGGCCAAAATTTGTTATTGTATACTCTGACGAAGAAGGGAAACAGGCTACAAATATTAATCCGTTTGCTCTAGAAAAGGCTGTAAAAGGTATAGCAGGTACTGTCAGTAGTGTAAAGAAATTACGATCAGGAGGATTATTAATAGAGTGTAATAGAGAAAATCAGGCAAAAAATTTGTTACTAACAACAACGCTAGTTGATTTGAAGGTCAAAATCTTACCACACAGAACACTCAACAGCAGTAAAGGTGTAGTACGAACAAGAGAACTCTCTGGCGTAGATGAACTTGAAATTAAAGCAGAATTAAAATCACAGGGTGTAAGTGACGTGAAACGAATCGAAATACGAAAAGACGGCACCACAATAAAAACAAACACTTACATTTTTACATTCAACACTGTACAACCACCGAAATCTATCAAGGTTGGTTACATGAACATCAAAGTGGATTTATATATTCCAAATCCACTTCGATGCTTCAAATGTCAAAAATATGGACACGGACAAAATAGCTGTAGGGGAAAAGAAACGTGTTTTAAGTGTGGTCAACAACACCAGGACCCATGTAATAACGCCGTGAAATGCTGTAACTGCCAGGGCAATCATACTGCATCTTCCAAGGATTGCCCTGTGTGGAAAAAAGAAAAATATATTCAGAGAATTAAATGTGAAAAGCAGATAAGTTTTAAAGAAGCCAGAGAAATAGTTACAGCAATGCCTGGTATGAGTTCATCTACAACATATGCAACCAAAGTAGCTCAAAAAGTTTCCACTAAATCTGTTGCGTGCCAGACCCAACATACTTGGTTAAGCGACACTGTACTGCCAACCTTGATAGAGCCTTTTACTATTTCACTACCTCAAGAAACTGAACCAAAATCAACTCAGACTACAATCACTACTCCAATAACAGCAGAAAAATCAAAAACTGTTCCAAAAAAAGATCAAAATAAAACAAAAGTAAACGAGATTAAAGGAAAGGAAACAAAATTAGACCAGAAAACTGAACAACCTAAATCGAAACCAGAGCTGCAAAATCTAAGTCAGAGTCAGAGAAGAAAGTACAACAAAGAGCAAAAGAACAAAGAAAAAGAACAGCAAAAGTTAAACTCAAACCGAACGCCCAAATTTCATAAAAATGTTATTTCAAACATATTCGAAGGGTTGCAAGGAATGGATGTTGATGAGTGCATCAACTCCACCTTTTCCAACAAAATGTCCCTGAGTTTGTCTCAGGGAGGGTCTCCTAACAGAAAATCACCTAGGAAACCTTTTGGGGCAATTTCGCCCATACGTCCACCATCCAAATCACCAACTAAACATGGATAATACCAATAATACTAAAATTATACAATGGAATTGCCGAGGTTTTAGGGCAAATTTTAATGAACTGGGTCTCTTATGTCAAAAATATAAACCTGCTGCTTTTTGCTTGCAGGAAACACTCCTGAAGAAACCTGACACTCACGGTCATCCTGTTTTCAAGGGTTATACTTCATATAATGCTTGGGCAGATGAAAATGACCTTCATGTGCGTGGAACGTCTGTCTTGGTCAGAAACGACATTATTCACAGTTCTGTGTCTCTACATTCAAATTTACAGGCTGTTGCGGTACGCCTGACTTTGGACAAGACAGTCACCTTATGTTCAATTTATGTGTCTCCAAATAAATCACTTCAGCTGACTGATCTTGAACATCTGATTCATCAGCTCCCAACACCGTACATTTTGTTGGGTGATTTTAACGCTCATAGCCCCTTTTGGGGTGATTCCTGCAACAAAGAAGACCCGAAAGGCAAGACAATAGAAGAACTTGTTACTAAATATGACTTGTGTTTGTACAATGATGGGTCAGATACTTACCTGCACCCCGCATCCGGTTCATACACATCAATTGATCTTACAATTACATGCCCTTCCATCTTCCTTGATTTTTCTTGGAAGGTGGAAGATGACTTGTGCGGGAGTGATCACTTTCCAATTGTGTTGGAGAGTGTAGTTCCAGCAGATGATGAGAGAGTACCCCAGTGGAACTTGAAGAAGGCTGACTGGGAGACTTTCTCGTCGTTCTGTTCTGAACGCCTTACACGGGAGAAATTTGACGAAAGTGCTGACCAAATAGAACATTTCACCACAGAGTTGCTTGACATTGCAAGCAAGGTCATTCCAAAGACCTCGGCAAATCCGAAACGTTTCATCAAACCATGGTTTGATACTGATTGCAAACAGGCTATTAAAGATCGCAAAAAGACTGAACGGGAATTTAATAAGTCACCCACTGCACGTAACTTGGACAAACTTCGTATAAATCGGGCAAAAACAAGACGACTGATTAAACAAAAAAAGAAAAGTTCTTGGAAAACATATGTTTCGAAACTTAATCAAAACACCCCCATCAATAAAATTTGGAAAATGATAAGGAAAATTAACGGAAAAGTCACAAAATCAACGGTTCAACATCTGAAGGAGAACAACACACTAATAACATCAAAAAAAGAAATTTCAAACAAATTGGCCTCCACATTTTCGAAACATTCGTCGCCTGAAAATTGTAATCCTGAATTTCTCAAAATTAAAAAACAACAAGAAAAACAAAAGCTCAAATTTACCTCCAATAATTTAGAGGATTACAACGAACCTTTCTCTATGGAAGAGTTAAACAACTCTTTACATAGAGCAAAGGATACTGCTACTGGACCCGATGAAATACATTATCAAATTTTAAAACATCTGCCGCAATCATCTCTTGCACTTTTACTGTCTATTTTTAATGACATTTGGGTGACTGGCCAGTTTCCACCATCATGGCGCAAAGCAATAGTCATTCCCATTCCTAAGCCTGATAAGGATCACAGCAACCCTAGTAATTATAGGCCAATTGCCTTAACAAGTTGTCTGTGCAAAACCATGGAGAGGATGATCAATGATCGGCTTGTCTGGTTTCTGGAATCGAACAATCTGCTTGCAGATGTTCAGTGTGGTTTCAGAGACCAGAGAAGTACTGTGGATCATTTGGTCCGACTCGAAACGTTCATTAGAAATGCCTTCGCCAGAAAAGAACATGTGGTCGCCATCTTCTTTGATCTGGAGAAGGCATATGATACAACGTGGACGTATGGGATTTTAAAGGATCTTTTTAACATGGGGTTGAGAGGGCGTATGCCCCTTTTTATTGAAAACTTCTTGAGGGACCGCCGGTTTCAGGTTCGTGTGGGGTCAACGTTATCTGATCCTCACGAGCAGGAATTGGGGGTCCCTCAAGGTAGTATTTTATCCGTTACCCTCTTTTCAATTAAGATTAATAGTATCATCGACGCAATTGAGAATATGGTAGATTCGTCATTGTATGTCGATGACTTTTTGATCTGCTATAGCAGCAAAAAGATGAATGCTATAGAGCGCAAACTTCAGCTGTGTTTAAATAGGATTCAAAAATGGGCTATCGAAAATGGTTTTAAATTTTCAAAGACAAAAACGAATTGTGTTCATTTTTGCAAACTTCGGAAACATCACCTTGATCCGGAGTTGAAAATCGATGGTAGTCCTATTAAAGTTGTCAAGGAAGTGAAATTCTTAGGTTTGTTGTTTGACAGCAAAATGAATTTCACTTCCCACATAAAACAACTCAAAGTTAAATGTAAGAGAGCACTGAACCTACTGAAGGTTGTTGGTAGCACTGATTGGGGTGCTGACCAAAAAACGTTGCTCCATCTGTATAGATCACTTGTTCGATCAAAGTTAGATTATGGCTGTACAGTTTATGGTTCTGCAAGGAAATCATATCTCAAACCACTTGATGCAATTCATAATAGTGGTATTAGAATTAGTCTAGGGGCTTTTCGAACATCCCCAATAGACTCGATGCTTGTTGAAGCAGAGGAGCCTTCTCTTGAGAAGCGTAGAATTAAATTATCTCTACAGTATGTGTCTAAACTTTTGGCCAATCCTTCAAATCCTGCTTATAATTGTGTTTCAGACCCTCAAAATGTTGAATTTTATAACCGCCACCAGAAACATATTCCTCCATTGGGAATTAGAATCAAACCCCACATGGAGTCTGCCAAAATTGAGATTGATTCTATAAAAGAAAACCGTAAACCACATATTCCTCCTTGGCATCTTAAAAAACCTACAATTATTTTGGACCTTGCTTCTACTAAAAAATCTGATACCAATTCCTTGCAGTTCAAACAAAAATATGCCGAAATAAAGTCCAGGTATAGTGCATATACAAGGATCTATACAGATGGATCTAAGGATGGTGACAAAGTATCATCAGCTGCTGTTACTGGTGATCATATCACCTCAATCAGAATACCGAATCAGAGTTCTATTTTCACAGCTGAAGTTAAAGCTATTCAACTCGCACTTGAGCACATCCAGAATGCACAGGAAAGAAGGTCGATCATCTTCTGCGACTCTCTTTCCTCTTTACTTGCCTTACTCAACCCCAAGTTGAAGAACCCTCTCATTTTGGAGCTTCGTGAGAAGTTAACAACTCTCATGTCTGGCCAATATGATATCGTGTTTTGCTGGTTACCCGGACATGTAGGTATCGCTGGTAACACCAAAGCAGACAGTGCAGCAAAACAGGCTTTAACAAAGCCTCTCACTGATTTTAACATCCCTTTCAGTGATTTTAAGCCTCATATTAGTAGTTACATCAAATCTATGTGGCAGGAGGAATGGGATGGGGCGACAAATAACAAGCTTCATCGCTTCCGACCAACTATTTCAGATCCCTACCCATCTCGTAACCTTTGTAGAAAGGATCTTGCAGTTTTGACGCGATGTCATATTGGTCATACAAGACTAACACATTCCTTTTTGTTGGAGGGTACTGTGCGACCAGAGTGTGTTCCCTGCCAGCAGGTGTTGTCAGTGGAACACATTCTTTTGCATTGTGCTGATTTTAATCATGTCAGAGGGCAGTATTTTTCTGTAGGATCTCTGAGAGATCTTTTTTATCGTACGAGCCCGAATATGATTCTCGCATTTTTTAAATCAATCAACCTTTTTAATAAATTTTAAAATTGTTTTTATTATCTTAAACTAGAGTCTTTCAGACTTACATTCACCAGGTTGATTTGTGAGCTATTCATATTTCTTGTTTATTCACGCATCACTGTTCATACTACATTATCTTTATCATTTTTATTGTAGTTGTTTTTACTCATCTTTGTATTTCATTCTTGTCATGTTTCCCTTTTATCGTTTTCTCGCCACGATATAGCCTTAGCTGCTGATGTGGCGTTAAGCACCAATAAATAAATAAATAAATAAATTTAACATGGGGTTGAGAGGGCGTATGCCTCTTTTTATTGAAAACTTTTTGAGGGACCGCCAGTTTCAGGTTCGTGTTGGGTCAACGTTATCTGATCCTCACGGGCAGGAATTGGGGGTTCCTCAGGGTAGTATTTTATCCGTTACCCTGTTTTCGGTAAAAATTAACAGTATCATCGATGCAATTGAAAATATGGTAGACTCTTCATTGTATGTCGATGATTTTTTAATCTGTTATAGCAGTAAAAATATGAATGCTATCGAGCGCAAACTTCAGCTGTGTTTGAATAGGATTCAAAAATGGGCCACAGAAAATGGTTTTAAATTTTCAAAGTCAAAAACGAACTGTGTTCATTTTTGTAAACTTCGGAAACATCACCTCGATCCGGAGTTAAAAATCGATGGGAGTCCTATTAAAGTTGTTAAGGAAGTGAAATTCTTAGGTTTGTTGTTTGACAACAAACTGAATTACACTTCCCACATAAAACAACTAAAAGTTAAATGTAAGAAAGCTCTGAACCTGCTGAAAGTTGTTGGTAGCGCCGATTGGGGTGCTGACCAAAAAACTTTGCTCCATCTGTATAGATCACTTGTTCGGTCAAAATTAGATTACGGTTGTGTAGTTTACGGTTCTGCAAGGAAATCATATCTGAAATCACTTGATGCAATTCATAATAGTGGTATTAGAATTAGTCTAGGGGCTTTTCGAACATCCCCAATAGACTCGATGCTTGTTGAAGCAGAGGAACCTTCTCTTGAGAAGCGTAGAATTAAATTGTCTCTTCAATATGTGTCTAAACTTTTGGCCAATCCTTCAAATCCTGCTTATAATTGTGTTACAGACCCTCAAAATGTTGATTTCTTTAACCGCCACCAGAAACATATTCCTCCATTGGGAATTAGAATTAAACCCCACATGGAGTCCGCCAAAATTGAACCACACACAATAAAGGAAAATCGTAAAACACATATTCCTCCTTGGCATCTTAAAAAACCTACAGTCATTTTGGACCTTGCTTCTACCAAAAAATCTGATACCAATTCCTTACAGTTCAAACAAAAATATGCCGAAATAAAGTCCAAGTATAGTACATATACAAGGATCTATACGGATGGATCTAAGGATGGTGATAAAGTATCATCAGCTGCTGTTACTGGTGGTCATGTCACCTCAATCAGAATACCGAATCAGGGTTCTATTTTCACAGCTGAAGTTAAAGCTTTACAACTCGCTCTTGAACATATCGAGAATTTTCAGGAAAAGAAGTCGATTATTTTTTCCGACTCTCTTTCCTCTTTACTTGCTTTACTCAACCCTAAGTTGAAGAACCCTCTAGTTTTGGAACTTCGTGAGAAGTTAACAACTCTCATGTCTGACCAATGTGATATCGTGTTTTGCTGGTTACCCGGACATGTAGGTATCGCTGGTAACACCAGGGCAGACAGTGCAGCAAAACAGGCTTTAACAAAGCCTCTTACTGATTTTAACATCCCTTTCAGTGATTTCAAACCACATATTAGTAGCTACATCAAATCTATGTGGCAGGCGGAATGGAATGGGGCAACTAATAACAAGCTTCATCGCTTCCGACCAACTGTTTTTGATCACTACCCATCTAGTAACCTTTGTAGGAAAGATCATGTTATTCTGACACGATGTCATATTGGTCATACAAGACTAACACATTCCTTTCTGTTAGAGGGTAATTTGCGACCAGAGTGTGTTCCATGTCAGCAGGTGTTGTCAGTGGAACACATTCTTTTA
Organism: Pictodentalium vernedei; assembly: GCA_031216915.1. NCBI lineage: Eukaryota > Metazoa > Mollusca > Scaphopoda > Dentaliida > Dentaliidae > Pictodentalium > Pictodentalium vernedei. The sequence continues at coordinate 373,971,351 of CM062291.1, forward strand.
CATTGCACTGATTTTAATCTTGTTAGAGGGCAGTACTTCACAGCTGGATCCCTTAGAGATCTATTTTATAATACGAGCCCACACAAAATTGTGTCATTTCTAAAAGTAATCAACCTTTTTACAAAATTTTAAAATTGTTTTTATTCTTTTAATCTCGAATCATCAAGTCTCAGTTCTATAGGTTGATTTATAATGTTTTTTCTCATCTCATTACTCTTTGCTTTTCTAATCATTTTTGTCTCTGAAATGATTTTTTTGGTTATTTTCATTTCATTCAATTTTTACTTCATTCTTGATAATGACTTTTTATATACCTCTGTTTTCTCGCCACGATATAGCCCTAGCTGCTGATGTGGCGTTAAGCACCAATAAATAAATAAATAAATAAAACCTGGACTGAATCCTGGGCTAAGGCACCTTCAAAAACGTGGTGTGACACTATGGAATGTGATGTCACCTTCAAATGGACAGCTGGTCTGGCCGTTGTGACAGACAACTGGATATGCCGGGTTAATGCTATATGTAAAAACTCCTTTGATAGGGCCGTGACTCCCCACCAAAGTAGTAACGGTTTCTTTTTGTGATCGTCTGGGACTGTGAAGGCACATTCTGCTGTCCGCCGATCTCGACTCCAAGTGCTGCACGTCGCCTAGGGTTTCTGCAGGTTCTTTTTTAACTTCAGTCAAAACAACTCAGTATGTGGCTGGATATAGTATATTTTAATAAGTCTAACAATAATGGGTTCTAGTGCGCTCTCTCCCAATCTCTCATCACGCTTAAGCCTAGGGGGGTTTGATCGTCCCCTACTAGGCGGGTCCTCAGGTGGCGGATAGAGGACGGCCTGCTCAATTGGGCAGGTTTTCTAATTTCTAATTGGCAGGTTTGCTCAATTGAGTTGGTTCGCTGCGAAATACACAAATACGCAGCCCCGGACCAAAATGATCAACCCTGCTAATACCATCTGGCAGGCACCTTGTTCTCCCGTGAGGTGCGTTCCGAAGGCCCCGGAAGAAGGAATCCTGGCAGTTGAGGACTCGGGCCCCGGTTAGGGCAGTCTCTAAGGATGGGGGTCAGGTCGTAAACTCTGTTTGGCCCTGGTCTCCATTTTTTCAGATAATGTCCAAGACACTGCTTTGGCCCCAATTTCGGGAGTAGAAGGATGGTCGGATGGTCCGTTCTGGCCAATCGGGAGCCCCCACCCCAAAAAGTACTGGGTGTCACGTCGGGGGGCATTTGGTGGTCATTCAATCAGTCATTTCTTTTAATCAAACATCATAATTGCCATTGTGTACTGTTTTTAAACATATTTTACCAAATACTTAGTTTTGCTGCACTACTGTTCGATTCAGTTCTACGTGGCAGCTTTAATTACAAGGTTTTATAGAGTGATTGGTTGGATGATCGCCATCTGAAGACATGGCACTTCCACACACGGGCCAATCAGCCAGTGGCATACTTCGGTATCAACACTGGCTGAGTATATTGCTCCATACCAGGTATGTGGGAATACCGGCAGCCCGGTGGGTTCACTGCATAGCAGTAACTCTACCCCTTGTTGGACTCCATGGTGGGTGGGAGCCGGAGCAATGAACGATTAATACTAAAACATGGAAAAAATACCACCAAAAAAACAAAAACGAGGTAATGAAGTGAAATTAACTCTATCAGACTCTGACTCAGATCAAGAAAGCACCACCATTGAAAAGAAATGGCCAAAATTTATCATTATTTATGCGGAAGAAGAAGGTAAAAATGTATCAACGATCAATCCCTTTGCTATTGAGAAAACTATAAAAGGAATTGCAGGCTCAGTAAAGGAAGTTAAAAAAATGAGATCGGGCGGGTTATTAGTAGAATGTAGGACGGAATTTCAGGCAATAAATTTATTAAAAATTGATAAGATTTTAGACATGAAGGTTGTGGCATTTCCACATAAGACTTTGAACACCAGTAAAGGCGTAATGAGAACTAGAGAACTTTCTGGCATGGATGTATTGGAAATAAAGGAAGAACTTAAATCTCAGAATATCACTGATGTAAAAAGAATAGAAATTAAAAAGGATGGTAACACAGTGAAAACCAATACATATATTTTAACTTTTGGCTCCTCGCGACCACCAAAGTCAATTAAAGTAGGTTACATGAACATTGGAGTGGACTTGTATATTCCGAATCCACTCCGATGCTTCAAATGTCAGAAGTATGGTCACGGGCAAAATAACTGTAGAGGACAGGAAATATGTTTCAAATGCGGCCAACAACACCAAGGGCCCTGTAATAATACCATAAAGTGCTGTAACTGTCAGGGCAATCATGTAGCTTCATCCAAAGATTGCCCTGTCTGGAAACGGGAGAAAGAAATTCAGAAAGTCAAATGTGAAAGACAGATTTCATTTAAAGAAGCCAGAGAGATAGTAATTTCAAGGCCTGGAATGAATTTTTCATCACCATCGTATGCAACAACGTTGAAACAAATACAAACCAAATCAGTAGAATGTCAAACACCATGGACATGGCTTAACAACAACACAATTCCGTCCTTAATTCAAGCGTTTACAATTGAGCAAATCACAGAAACTGAACCAAAGTCAACTCAAACACAACAGTATACTACAGAACCATTGAAAGACAAAACAGATCACACTCAGAGAAAAGATACATCTAAACCTGAAAAGAAATCCGAACAAAAAGCGGCAACTAATAAGAAAAATGATCAAAACAAACCACACCCTAAAGCACAGCAAGAACAAAGATCTCAACAATCAAATCTGAGTCAGAGTCAGAGAAAGAAACAAGATAGACAAAAGCAATTATCTGAAAGAACGCCAAAATTTTTACAAGATCCTGTTACACGTAACAGGTTCGAGGGATTAGAAGACATGGAAGTCGGTGAGTGTATTGAAGAAACATTCTGGCAACTACGCCCCAACTCCTCTCAGAATAAGTCGCCGAGGAAGAAATCACCCAAGAAAACAACTGGGTCTATTTCTCCTATACGTCCACCCTCTCAGTCGTAAACCAAATATGGCTAACACAAACAAAAATAACATAATACAGTGGAATTGTCGAGGTTTTAGAGCCAATTTTAATGAACTTGGTCTACTCAGCCAAAAATATAAACCTGCTGCTTTTTGCCTGCAGGAAACTCTTTTAAAGAAACCCGAGGCTCAAGATCATTCAGCATTTAGGCATTATACTTCGTATAATGCCTGGGCTGATGATACAGACCTTCACATTCGTGGAACATCTGTTTTGGTTAGAGACGATATCATTCACAGTTCTGTACCTTTGAATACAAATTTACAGGCTGTGGCGGTACGCCTAACTTTAGACAAAACAGTCACACTTTGTTCGATTTATGTTTCACCCAGTAAGGCACTACATCTCAATGATCTTGAGCAACTCGTCCAACAGCTCCCAACTCCATACATTTTGTTGGGTGATTTTAACGCTCATAACCCACTTTGGGGTAATTCCTGCAGTCAAGAAGATGTGAAAGGGAAAACTGTAGAAGAGTTTATTACAAAATATGACTTGTGCTTGTTCAATGATGGGTCAGATACTTATCTGCACCCCGCATCTGGTTCTTACACCTCAATTGATCTTTCAGTTGCAAGCCCTTCCCTCTTTCTTGAATATTCTTGGAAGGTGGAAGGTGACTTGTGCGGCAGTGACCACTTTCCGGTCGTGTTGGAGAGTGTAATTCCGGCAGACGATCTGAGGGTGCCCCAGTGGAGCTTTAAAAAGGCTGACTGGGGCGCCTTCATCTTGCTCTGTTCTGAACGCCTCACTCTGGAGAAATTTAGTGAAAGTACTGACCAGATTGAACATTTTACAACAGAGTTACTTGACATTGCAAGCCAAGTCATTCCTAAAACCTCGACAAATCCAAAACGTTTCACCAAACCATGGTTTGATAACGAATGTAAACAGGCTATAAAGGATCGGAAGAAAACTGAACGGGAATTCAACAAGTCACCATCCACAAATAATTTAGATAAATTACGTATGAGTCGGGCAAAAACAAGACGACTAATAAAACAAAAAAAGAAAAGTTCTTGGGAAACTTATGTTTCAAAGCTTAACCAAAACACCCCCATCAACAAAATTTGGAAAATGATAAGAAAAATTAAAGGAAAAGACACAAAATCAACGGTACAACATCTGAAAGATAACAACACACTAATCACATCAAAAAACGAAATTTCAAATAAATTGGCCTCTACATTTTCAAAACATTCGTCGTCTGAAAATTGTAATCCTCCTAGGGGGGTTTGACCATCCCCTACTAGGCGGGTCCTCAGGTGGCGGATAGAGGACGGCCTGCTCAATTGGGCAGGTTTGCTGGTTAGTTAATAATTAGCAGGTTTGCTCAATTGGGCTGGTTCGCTGCGGAATATACGAATACGCAGCCCCGGACCAAAATGGTTAACCCTGCTAATGCCATCTTGCAGGCACCTTGTTCTCCCGTGAGGTGCATTCCGAAGGCCCCGGAAGAAGGAATCCTGGCAGTTGAGGACTCGGGCCCCGTTTAGGGCAATCTCCGGGATGGAGCCCTAGTCTCCATTTCGGAGATAATGTCCAACACACTGCTTTGGCCCCAATTTCGGGAGTAGAAGGATGGTCGGATGGTCCGTTCTGGCCAATCGGGAGCCCCCACCCCAAAAGTACTGGGTGTCACGTCGGGGGGCATTTGGTGGCCATACAATCAGTCATTTCGTTTAATCATTTATCATAATTGCCATTGTGTGCTGTTTTTAAACACATTTTTTAACCAAATACTTAGTTTTGCTGCACTGTTTGTTTCAGTTTCATGTGGCAACCGTAATTACCGTGTTTTATAGAGTGACTGGTTGGATGGTCGCCATCTGAAGACCTGGCACTTCCACACACGGGCCAATCAGTCGGTGGTATGCCTCGGCATCAACACTGGCTGAGTATATTGCCCTAGTATAAGTATGTGGGAATACTGGCAGCCTGATGGGTTCACTGCTTGGCAGTAACTCAACCCCTTGTTGGACTCCGCGGTGGGTGGGAGCCGGGGCAAATGAAAAACTAAACAATAAACCATGGATTCAAACACCAAAAAATTTAAACGAGGGCGAGACTCACTTTCTGATATCTTTGATTCTGATTCAGATACAAATGATTCACCTACATTGCCTAATTGGCCAAAATTTATAATTATATATGCAGCAGTAGAAGGTAAGAAGGCAAGTGACATTAACCCCTTTGCCTTAGAAAAAGCTGTTAAGGGAATTGCTGGCAGTGTTAAGCATGTTAAAAAACTAAGAAGTGGAGCAATATTAATAGAGTGTAGTAAGGAAGTCCAGGCAAAAAACTTAATGAAAATTGATAAATTGGCAGATATGGAGGTGAATGTGTTTCCACATACCTCATTAAACAGCAGCAGAGGAGTAATTAGAACAAGAGAATTGGCAGGAATTGATGTACTCGAAATACAGAAAGAGCTGGAATCACAAGGTGTAACTGCAGTTAAAAATATAGAAATTAAGAAAGGGGGTTCAGTAATAAAAACAAATACATATATTTTATCTTTTAATTCTTCTCAGCCACCAAAATCAATCAAAGTTGGCTATATGAACATCAAAGTGGATTTGTACATTCCAAATCCACTTCGATGTTTCAGATGCCAGAAATATGGCCACGGGCAAAACAACTGCAGGGGTCAAACGACATGTTACAAATGCGGCCAACAACACCAAGAGCCATGCACCAATTCCATTAAATGTGTAAACTGTCAGGGCAATCATATGTCATCATCCAAAGATTGCCCTGTCTGGAAAAAAGAAAAGGCTATACAGAAAATAAAATGCGAAAAGCAAATTAGTTTTAAGGAGGCCAGAGATATTGTATCATCAATGCCTGGTATGAGTACATCCTCACCTTCATATGCTGCAAAATTATCACTAAAATTACCTTCAGTGGCAGTAGGCTGCCAAACTCAATATACCTGGATCAAGGGCACATTACCATCTTTAGTGGAAGCTTTTACAATGGAACAGTCAAACGAAACAGAACCAAAATCCACACAAACACCATCAACTACTCACAGAACAATCGAAAACAAATCAACGCCAAATCCGAAAAAAGAAAAGGAACAACTAAAACCAGATGAAAAAAAAATAAAGGAAGCAAGATCAGAACAAAAGAAAGCCCAAACAAAACCGAAGCCACAAAATCAAATTCAGAATCAGAGAAGGAATCAAGCCAAAAAGAATACAGAAACGCAGAAACAGTCAGAAAGAATCCCCAAGGCCCTTAAAGACCCTGTTACACGTAATAGGTTTGAGGGCCTTCAATCGATGGAAGTCGTTGACTGCATCGATGAAACGTTCGGGCCCTTACGCCCGAACACCTCTCTGAATATGTCCCCAAGACACAAATCGCCTAAGAAAGCTATTGGGACAATTTCACCCATTCGTCCACCAGATAAATCTCCAACCAAATATGGATAAAACACACAACAATAATATAATACAGTGGAATTGCCGAGGTTTTCGAGCCAATTTTAATGAACTGGGTCTTCTGAGCCAAAAGTATAAACCTGCCGCTTTTTGTCTGCAGGAAACTCTTTTAAAGAAACCTGACTCGCAGGATCATTCAGCTTTTAAGCATTATACTTCGTATAATGCCTGGGCAGATGATAATGACCTTCACGTCCGTGGAACATCTGTTTTAGTTAGAGACGATATCATTCACAGATCTGTACCTTTGAATACAAATTTACAGGCTGTGGCGGTACGCCTAACATTAGACAAAACAATTACACTATGTTCGATTTATGTTTCACCAAGTAAGACCCTACAACTGAATGATCTCGAGATGCTGGTCCATCAACTCCCAACTCCATACATTTTGTTGGGTGATTTTAATGCACATAGTCCCACTTGGGGTAATTCCTGCAGTCAGGAAGACGTAAAAGGTAAAACTGTGGAAGAATTTATTTTAAAATACGACTTGTGTTTGTTTAATGATGGTTCAGACACTTACCTACACCCCGCATCTGGTTCGTATACATCAATTGATCTTACAATTGCTTGCCCTTCTATCTTGCTCGATTTTTCTTGGAAGGTAGAAGATGACTTGTGCGGGAGTGACCACTTTCCAATTGTGTTGGAGAGTGTAGTTCCGGCAGACGATGAGAGGGTGCCCCAGTGGAACTTTAAAAAGGCTGATTGGGACACTTTCTCATCGCTGTGTTCTGAACGACTCACACGGGAGAAATTTCAGGATAGTGCTGATCAAATAGAACGTTTTACAAATGAGTTACTTGACATTGCAAACACAGTCATCCCTAAGACCTCGGCAAATCCAAAACGTTTCACTAAACCATGGTTTGATAATGAATGTAAACAGGCTATAAAGGTGCGCAAGAAAACTGAACGGGAATTTAACAAGTCACCAACCACACATAATTTAGATAAACTACGTATCAATCGGGCAAAAACAAGACGACTTATAAAACAAAAAAAGAAAACTTCTTGGGAAACTTATGTTTCCAAACTTAACCAAAACACTCCTATCAACAAAATTTGGAAAATGATAAGAAAAATTAAAGGAAACGAAACAAAATCAACTGTACAACACCTGGAAGATAACAACTCATTACTTACATCTAAAAAAGAAATTTCAAACAAATTGGCTTCCACATTTTCGAAACATTCGTCGTCTGTAAATTGTAATCCAGAATTTATCAAAATTAAAAAACAGCAAGAAAAACAAAAGATCAAATTTTCCTCCAACAATCTTGAGGATTACAATGAACCTTTCTCTATGGAAGAGTTACGTAACTCTTTGCATAGAGCAAGGGATACTGCTACTGGCCTAGGGGGGTTTGATCATCCCCTACTAGGCGGGTCCTCAGGTGGCGGATAGAGGACGGCCTGTTCAATTGAGCAGGTTTGCTAATTTCTAATTGGCGGGTTTGCTCAACTGAGCTGGTTCGCTGCGGAATATACGAATACGCAGCCCCGGACCAAAATGATCAACCCTGCTAATACCATCTGGCAGGCACCTTGTTCTCCCGTGAGGTGCGTTCTGAAGGCCCCGGAAGAAGGAATCCTGGTAGTTGAGGACTCGGGCCCCGGTTAGGGCAGTCTCCGGGATGGAGCCCTGGTCTCCATTTCGAAGATAATGTCCAACACACTGCTTTGGCCCCAATTTCGGGAGTAGACAGATGGTCGGATGGCCCGATCTGACCAATCGGGAGCCCCCAACCCCAAAAATATCGGGTGTCACGTCGGGGGGCATTGGGTGGTCATTCAGCCAGTCATTTCTTTTATTTAGATTTTATCACAACTACCCTGTACCGATTTTTAATGATCTTAATACTTGTTTAACAGCTTTCGTTTTGTTGCGCTGTCTGCGTTGATCATCAATCAGTAGTAGTTCTTGATGTACTCGTTTTTAATGAAATGGTTGGTTGAATGGCTGCCACGACCTGGCACTTCCCATAAACATTCGACGGGTCAATCCTCCAGCGGTATGCACTAGCATCAACGCTGGGGGAGTATGCTTTCCGTGTACTCTTGGTGCTGTTTGCTGGATATCCGCAACGTAACCCCCTAAGTTGGGCTCAGAGTAAGGGTGGGAGTCATGGAATGATGAATAACTTTAAAAATAAATATGGATTCTTCCAAAAACAAAAAGCAGAAACGTGATAGAGAATTTTCTTCAGGCTCTGATTCTGACTCAGAACAAGATATTCAAAAACCTAAAAACTGGCCAAATTTCATAATTATTTATGCAGCTGATGAGAACAAGAAGGCTTCCAACATCAATCCATTTTTGTTGGAAAAGGCTATCAAAGGTATCGCTGGCACTGTTACAGATGTTAAAAAGCTTAGATCTGGCGCTTTACTTGTGGAATGTAAAAAGGAATCACAGGCACTAAATTTATTAAATACTACAAAACTGGCAGATATGGATGTTAATACATTTCCACACAGAACACTGAATAACAGCAAGGGTGTAGTAAGAACAAAAGAATTAGTTGGCATTGATGTTTTAGAAATAAAGAAAGAACTGCAGTCACAAGGTGTTAGCGATGTCAAACGAATACAAATTAAAAAAGATGACTCAATAATACAAACAAATACATACATTTTAACCTTTGAATCTTCTCGGCCGCCCAAATCTATCAAAGTTGGTTATATGAACATCAGAGTGGATCTGTATATTCCAAATCCACTCCGATGCTTCAGTTGTCAAAAATATGGTCATAGTCAAACCAATTGCAGAGGACAAACGATATGCTTCAGATGTGGCCAGCAACATCAAGAGCCATGTAATAATCCAATCAAGTGTGTGAACTGTCAGGGCAATCATATGTCATCTTCAAAGGATTGCCCTGTATGGAAAAAAGAAAAAACGATACAAAAAATTAAATGTGAAAAAAACATTAGTTTCAAAGAGGCCAGAGAAATTGTGACATCAATGCCTGGCATGAATGCATCAATTCCATCATATGCAACAATAATAAATAAGACAATATCAACAAAATCTGCAGAATGCCAGACACAATACACGTGGCTCAAAGGCACAATACCATCTTTACTACAGGCCTTCACTATAGACCACAATAGTCCACCAGAAGTTAAGTCAACTCAGACACCGCCAGTCACTCAAACAACTACAGAACATTTTAAAACAAATCAGAAGAAAAACCCAGTGAAACCTAAACCAGAAGAGAAAAAAGCGACAGAAGCAAAATCAGAACAGAAAAATAACCAAAATAAACCGAAATCAAAACAAGAAACCCAACCTCTAAGTCAGAATCAAAGAAGAAACCAAGAAAAAGCAAAAACGAAATTAGAAAAAACAAAACAGCTCTCAGACAGAACTCCAAAGGCTCTTCAAGACCCTGTGACCCGAAACAGGTTTGAAGGCCTTGAAGACATGGAAGTCGGTGATTGCATTGATGAGACGTTCGAGCTCTTACGCTCGAAACCTTCTCAGAGTAAGTCTCCAAAGAACAAATCACCGAAGAAACATACTGGGGCTATATCGCCCATACGTCCACCATCCCAATCTCCAAACAAATATGGATAAAACACAGAAAAATAATATAATCCAGTGGAATTGTCGAGGTTTTAGAGCTAATTTTAATGAACTGGGTCTTCTTAGCCAAAAATACAAACCTGCTGCTTTTTGCCTGCAGGAAACACTTTTAAAGAAACCCGAGGCTCGGGATCATTCAGTCTTTAGGCATTATACACCGTATAATGCCTGGGCAGATGATAATGATCTTCATATTCGTGGAACGAGTGTCTTGGTTAGGAACGACATCATTCACAGTTCTGTACCACTACTGACAAATTTACAGGCTGTGGCGGTACGCCTTACTTTAGACAAAACAGTTACACTTTGTTCAATTTACGTTTCACCAAGTAAAGTCTTACAACTGAATGATCTTGAGCTACTGGTCCAACAGCTCCCAACTCCATACATTTTGTTGGGTGATTTTAATGCACATAGCCCTCTTTGGGGTGATTCCTGCAGTCAAGAAGATGTAAAAGGCAAAACTGTAGAAGAGTTCGTTACTAAATATGATCTGTGTTTGTTTAATGATGGTTCAGACACTTATCTGCACCCCGCATCTGGTTCGTATACATCGATTGATCTTTCAATTGCATGCCCTTCTATCTTCCTCGACTTTTCGTGGAAGGTAGAAGATGACTTGTGCGGGAGTGATCACTTTCCAATTGTGTTGGAGAGTGTAGTTCCGGCGGATGATGAGAGAGTGCCCCAGTGGAACTTTAAAAAAGCTGACTGGGACACTTTTTCATCGCTTTGTTCTGAACGACTCACACGGGAGAAATTTCAGGATAGTGCTGACCAAATCGAACATTTTACAAACGAGCTGCTTGACATTGCAAACACAGTCATCCCTAAAACCTCGACAAATCCAAAACGTTTCAACAAACCATGGTTTGATGATGAATGCAAAAAGGCTATAAAGGAACGTAAGAAAGCTGAAAGGGAATTTAACAAGTCACCAACCACATATAATTTAAACAAACTTCGTATAAATCGGGCAAAAACAAGACGACATATAAAACAAAAAAAGAAAAGTTCTTGGGAATCTTACATTTCGAAGATTAACCAAAACACCCCTATCACTAAAATTTGGAAAATGATTAAAAAGATTAAAGGAAAAGAAACAAAATCAACTGTACAACACCTGAAGGAAAACAACACCTTAATTACCTCTAAAACAGAAATTTCAAATACTTTGGCCTCTACATTTTCGAAACATTCGTCATCTGAAAATTGTAATCCAGAATTTATCAAAATTAAAAAACAGCAAGAAAAGCAAAAGATCAAATTTACTTCCAACAATTTAGAGGATTACAATGAACCTTTCTCTATGGAGGAGTTATGTAACTCCTTGCATAGAGCAAAGGATACTGCCCTGGTCCCGATGAAATTCACTACCAAATTTTAAAGCATCTGCCTCAATCTTCACTAGAACTTTTATTATCAATTTTTAATGGCATTTGGGTGACTGGCCAGTTTCCACCATCCTGGCGTAAAGCAACAATAATTCCAATTCCTAAGCCTGATAAAGATCACAGCAACCCAAGCAATTACAGGCCTATTGCCTTAACCAGTTGTCTGTGCAAAACCATGGAGAGGATGATCAATGATCGACTTGTCTGGTTTCTGGAATCGAACAATCTGCTTGCGGATGTTCAGTGTGGTTTCAGAAACCAGAGGAGTACTGTGGATCATTTGGTCAGACTTGAAACGTTTATAAGAAATGCCTTTGCTAGAAGAGAACATGTGGTCGCCATCTTCTTTGATCTAGAGAAGGCATATGATACAACGTGGACGTATGGGATTTTAAAAGATCTTTTTAACATGGGGTTGAGAGGGCGTATGCCTCTTTTTATTGAAAACTTTTTGAGGGACCGCCAGTTTCAGGTTCGTGTTGGGTCAACGTTATCTGATCCTCACGAGCAGGAATTGGGGGTTCCTCAGGGTAGTATTTTATCCGTTACCCTGTTTTCGATTAAAATTAACAGTATCATCGATGCAATTGAAAATATGGTAGACTCTTCATTGTATGTCGATGATTTTTTAATCTGTTATAGCAGCAAGAAAATGAATGCTATAGAGCGCAAACTTCAGCTGTGCCTAAACAAAATTCAAAAATGGGCCACAGAAAACGGTTTCAAATTTTCAAAGATGAAAACAAATTGTGTTCATTTTTGTAAGCTTCGGAAACATCACCTCGATCCGGAGTTAAAACTTGATGGGAGTCCTATTAAAGTTGTTAAGGAAGTGAAATTCTTAGGTTTGTTGTTTGACAGCAAACTGAATTTCACTTCCCACATAAAACAACTAAAAGTTAAATGTAAGAGAGCTCTGAACCTACTGAAGGTCGTTGGTAGCACTGATTGGGGTGCTGACCAAAAAACTTTGCTCCATCTGTATAGGTCACTTGTTCGATCAAAATTAGATTACGGTTCTATAGTTTACGGTTCTGCAAGGAAGTCATACCTAAAACAACTTGATGCTATTCACAATAGTGGTATTAGAATTAGTCTAGGGGCTTTTCGAACATCCCCAATAGACTCGATGCTTGTTGAAGCAGAGGAGCCCTCTCTCGAGAAGCGCAGAATTAAATTGTCTCTCCAATATGTGTCTAAACTTTTGGCCAATCCTTCAAATCCTGCTTTTAATTGTATTTCAGAACCTCAAAATGTTGACTTTTTTAACCGACATCCGAAACATATTCCTCCATTGGGAATTAGAATTCAACCCCACATGGAGTCTGCAAAAATTGATTCTGAATCTATAAAAGAAAACCGTAAATCACACATTCCTCCTTGGCATCTTAAAAAACCTACAGTTATTTTGGACCTTGCTTCTACCAAAAAATCTGATACCAATTCCTTGCAGTTCAAACAAAAATATGCCGAAATAAAGTCCAAGTATAGTGCATATACAAGGATCTATACAGATGGATCTAAAGATGGTGACAAAGTATCATCAGCTGCTGTTACTGGTGATGGTATCACCTCAATCAGAATACCGAATCAGAGTTCTATTTTCACAGCTGAAGTTAAAGCTCTACAACTTGCACTTGAACATATCGAAAATGTACAGGAAAAGAAGACGATTATTTTTTCTGACTCTCTTTCCTCTTTGCTTGCTTTGCTCAACCCCAGGTTGAAGAACCCTCTCATTTTGGAACTTCGTGAGAAGTTAACAACTCTCGTGTCTGACCAATATGATATCGTGTTTTGCTGGTTACCTGGACATGTAGGTATCGCTGGTAACACCAGAGCAGACAGTGCGGCAAAACAGGCTTTAACAAAGCCTCTCACTGATTTTAAGATCCCTTTCAGTGATTTTAAGCCTCATATTAGTTGTTACATCAAATCTATGTGGCAGGCGGAATGGGATGGGGCGACAAATAACAAGCTCCATCGCTTCCGACCAAACATATTTGATCACTACCCATCCAGTAACCTCTGTAGAAAAGATCATGTTATTCTGACACGATGTCATATTGGTCACACACGACTTACACATTCCTTTCTGTTGGAGGGTAATATGCGACCAGAATGTGTTCCATGTCAGCAGGTGTTGTCAGTGGAGCACATTCTCTTCAATTGTACTGATTTTAATCTTGTTAGAGGGCAGTACTTCACAGTTGGATCCCTTAGAGATCTATTTTACAATACGAGCCCACACAAAATTGTATCATTTTTGAAAGTAATCAACCTTTTTAACAAATTTTAAAATTGTTTTTATTCTTTTAATCTAGACTCATCAAGCTCAGTTCATCAGGTTGATTTAAAAGTAGACATCTTTCACTTATCTCATTGCTCATTGTTATTTAAATTATTCTTGTCTTTGACATGTCTATTGTGATTATCCTTTGTTTTTATTCAATCTTTTACTTCATAATATTGACTTTTTACTTTTCTCTGATTTCTCGCCACGATATAGCCTTAGCTGCTGATGTGGCGTTAAGCACCAATAAATAATAAATAATACTGCTACTGGTCCCGATGAAATTCACTACAAACTTTTAAAGCATCTACCACAAACATCACTACAACTTTTATTATCAATTTTTAATGGCATTTGGGTGACTGGTCAGTTTCCACCATCCTGGCGTAAAGCAACAATAATTCCTATTCCTAAGCCTGATAAAGATCACAGCAACCCAAGCAATTACAGGCCTATTGCCTTAACCAGTTGTCTGTGTAAAACCATGGAGAGGATGATCAATGACCGACTTGTCTGGTTTCTGGAATCGAACAATCTGCTTGCGGATGTTCAATGTGGTTTCAGAAAGCAGAGAAGTACTGTAGATCATTTGGTCAGACTGGAAACGTTTATTAGAAATGCCTTTGCCAGAAAAGAACATGTGGTCGCCATCTTCTTTGATTTGGAAAAGGCATATGATACAACGTGGACGTATGGGATTTTAAAAGATCTTTTTAACATGGGGTTGAGAGGGCGTATGCCTCTTTTTATTGAAAACTTTTTAAAGGACCGCCAATTTCAGGTTCGTGTGGGGTCAACGTTATCAGATCCCCACGAGCAGGAATTGGGGGTTCCTCAGGGTAGTATTTTATCTGTTACCCTCTTCTCAGTGAAAATCAATAGTATTATTGATGCAATTGAGAATATGGTTGACTCGTCATTGTATGTAGATGACTTTTTAATCTGCTATAGCAGCAAAAAAATGAATGCTATAGAGCGCAAACTTCAGCTGTGTTTGAATAGAATCCAGAAATGGGCTACAGAAAACGGCTTCAAATTCTCTAAGACGAAAACTAATTGTGTACATTTCTGTAAGCTCCGTAAGCACCACCTTGATCCGGAATTGAAAATAGACGGGAGTCGTATTAATGTTGTTAAGGAAGTGAAATTCTTAGGTTTGTTGTTTGACAACAAACTGAAGTTCACTTCTCACATAAAACAACTAAAGATAAAATGTAAAAGGGCACTGAACCTCTTGAAGGTAGTTGGTAGCACTGATTGGGGTGCTGACCAAAAAACATTGATCCATCTGTATAGATCACTTGTCAGATCTAAATTAGATTATGGCTGCGTGGTTTATGGTTCTGCAAGAAAATCATATCTGAAACCACTTGATGCAATTCATAATAGTGGTATTCGAATTAGCTTGGGTGCATTTAGAACTTCACCAATAGAATCGGTGCTTGTTGAGGCGGAGGAGCCTTCTCTTGAGAAGCGCAGAATTAAACTCTCCCTTCAATATGTCTCTAAACTTCATTCTAATCCATCAAATCCTGCTTATACCTGTGTTGCAGAACCTCGAAATATCGAATTTTTTAACCGCCACCAGAAACATATTCCTCCATTGGGAATTAGAATTAAGCCCCATATGGAATCTGCCAAAATTGAACCAGATGCCATTAAAGAAAACCGTATATCACAGAATCCTCCCTGGCATCTTAAAAAACCGACGGTTATTTTAGATCTTGCTTCTACCAAAAAGTCTGAAACAAATTCTCTGCAATTTAAGCAGAAGTATGCTGAAATTAAGTCAAAGTATAGTGCATATACAAGGATCTATACAGATGGATCAAAAGATGGTGACAAAGTATCATCAGCTGCTGTTACTGGTGATCATATCACCTCAATCAGAATACCGAATCAAAGTTCTATTTTCACAGCTGAAGTTAAAGCTTTACAACTCGCTCTTGAACATATTGAAAATGATCACGAAAGGAAGTCGATTGTTTTTTCCGACTCTCTTTCCTCTTTACTAGCTTTACTCAACCCCAGGTTGAAGAACCCTCTCATTTTGGATCTTCGTGAGAAGTTGACCACTCTGATGTCTGGCCAATATGATATCGTGTTTTGCTGGTTACCCGGACATGTAGGTATCACTGGTAACACCAAAGCGGACAGTGCAGCAAAACAGGCTTTAACCAAGCCTCTCACTGATTTTAACATCCCTTCTAGTGATTTCAAACCACATATTAATAACTACATCAAATCTCTGTGGCAGACGGGATGGGATGGAGCGACAAATAACAAGCTCCATCGCTTCCGACCAAACATATTTGATCACTACCCATCCAGTAACCTTTGTAGAAAAGACCATGTTATTCTGACTCGATGTCATATTGGTCATACACGACTTACACATTCCTTTTTGTTGGAGGGTAATTTGCGACCAGAATGTGTTCCCTGCCAGCAGGTGTTGTCAGTGGAACACATTCTTTTGAATTGTACTGATTTTAATCATTTTAGAGGGCAGTATTTTACAGTTGGATCTTTGAGAGATTTATTTTATCATACGAGCCCGCAAAAAGTCATCTCATTCTTGAAAGTAATCAACCTTTTTAATAAATTTTAAATTGTTTTTACCATTTTAATTTTCATCTATCTATATTTATTTCACAGGTTGATTTACATTTTTTGTACTACTGGTCTCATTTTCTCATTATGTTTCACACTCATCTTTTTTTAAACCTCTTATTAAATTTCTTTCATCTTTTAATGCATGGTCTTTTTTAAATATACACTTTCATCGCCACGATATAGCCTAAGCTGCTGATGTGGCGTAAAGCACCAATAAATAAATACTGTTAGAGGGTAATATGCGACCAGAGTGTGTTCCCTGCCAGCAGGTGTTGTCAGTGGAGCACATTCTTTTACATTGTACTGATTTTGATCTTGTTAGACGACAGTATTTTAATGTTGTGTCTCTTCGAGACCTATTTTATCATACAAATTCACATAAAGTTTTGCTGTTCCTGAAGGAAATCAACCTTTTTAATAAATTTTAAATTGTTTGTTTTTATTATTTCACATTCTCATTCATTCAGGGCTGATTTACGCAGCATTTTCTGAACACTTGATTTCACTTTCACCTTACTGTGTTCTTTGATTAATTTTATTCCTCATACTTCATATTTCGTTGATTGGTTTTTAACTACCTCATGGCAAATGGTGATCTATTTTAAAATGCATACCTTTCATCGCCACGATATAGCCTTAGCTGCTGATGTGGCGAAAAGCAACAATAAATAATAATAATAAATAATTGTAATCCTGAATTTCTGAAAATTAAAAAACAACAAGAAAAGCAAAAGTTTAGATTTACATCCAATAATTCAGAGGATTACAACGAACCTTTTTCTATGCAGGAGTTAAACAACTCTTTGCATAGAGCAAAGGATACCGCCACTGGGCCCGATGAAATACATTATCAAATTTAAAAACATCTGCCGCAATCATCTCTAAAGCTCTTACTATCTATTTTTAATGACATTTGGAGGACGGGCCAGTTCCCACCATCTTGGCGCAAAGCGATAGTAATTCCCATTCCTAAGCCTGATAAAGATCACAGCAACCCAAGCAATTACAGGCCTATTGCCTTAACCAGTTGTCTGTGCAAAACCATGGAGAGGATGATCAATGATCGACTTGTCTGGTTTCTGGAATCGAACAATCTGCTTGCGGATGTTCAGTGTGGTTTCAGAAGCCAGAGAAGTACTGTCGATCATTTGGTCAGACTTGAAACGTTTATCAGAAATGCCTTCGCCAGAAAAGAACATGTGGTCGCCATCTTCTTTGACTTGGAAAAGGCATATGACACGACGTGGACGTATGGGATTTTAAAGGATCTTTTTAACATGGGGTTGAGAGGGCGAATGCCTCTTTTTATTGAGAATTTTTTAAGGGACCGCCAATTTCAGGTTCGTGTTGGATCAACGTTATCCGATTCGCACGAGCAGGAATTGGGGGTTCCTCAGGGTAGTATCTTATCTGTTACCCTTTTTTCAGTAAAAATTAATAGTATTGTCGAAACAATAGGAAATATGGTAGATTCTTCGTTGTATGTAGATGATTTTTTAATCTGCTACAGCAGCAAGAAAATGAATGCCATAGAGCGCAAACTTCAGCTGTGTTTAAACAGAATTCAAAAATGGGCCACAGAAAACGGGTTTAAATTTTCAAAGATGAAAACAAATTGTGTTCATTTTTGTAAGCTTCGGAAATATCACCTCGATCCGGAGTTAAAAATTGATGGTAGTCCTATTAAAGTTGTTAAGGAAGTGAAATTCTTAGGTTTGTTGTTTGACAACAAACTGAATTTCACTTCCCACATAAAACAACTAAAAGTTAAGTGTAAAAGGGCACTGAACCTCTTGAAGGTAGTTGGTAGCACTGATTGGGGTGCTGACCAAAAAACTTTACTTCATCTGTATAGATCACTTGTCAGATCAAAATTAGATTATGGCTGCGTGGTTTACGGTTCTGCAAGAAAGTCATATCTCAAACCTCTTAATGCCATTCATAATAGTGGCATTAGAATCAGCCTTGGTGCTTTTAGAACTTCACCGGTAGATTCAATGCTTGTTGAAGCAGAGGAGCCTTCTCTTGAGAAGCGTCGAATTAAACTATCTCTCCAATATGTATTTATTTATTTATTTATTGGTGCTTAACGCCACATCAGCAGCTAAGGCTATATCGTGGCGAGAAAACATTAAAAGAAAAACATGGCAGAAACGAAATTCAAAGATGAGTAAAAACCAACTATAATAAAAATGATACTCAATGTAATATGAACAGTGGCGCATGAAGAAACAAGAAATATGAATAATTCACAAATCAACCTGGTGAATTTAAGTCTTAAAGACTTTAGTTTAAGATGATAAAAACAATTTTAAAATTTACTAAAAAGGTTGATTGTTTTCAAAAATGAGAGAATTTTATTTGGGCTCGTACAATAAAACAGATCTCTCAGAGATCCTACAGAAAAGTACTGCCCTCTGACATGATTAAAATCTGTACAATGTAAAAGAATATGTTCCACTGACAACACCTGCTGGCAGGGAACACACTCTGGTCGCACAGAACCCTCCAACAAAAAGGAATGTGTTAGTCGTGTATGACCAATATGACACCGCGTCAGAATAACATGATCTTTTCTACAAAGGTTACTGGATGGGTAGTGATCAGAAATAGTTGGTCGGAAGCAATGGAGCTTGTTATTTGTCGCCCCATCCCATTCCGCCTGCCACATAGATTTGATGTAACTACTAATATGAGGCTTAAAATCACTGTAAGGGATGTTAAAATCAGTGAGAGGTTTGGATAAAGCCTGTTTTGCTGCACTGTCTGCTTTTGGTGTTACCAGCGATACCTACATGTCCGGGTAACCAGCAAAACACGATATCATATTGGTCAGACATGAGAGTTGTTAACTTCTCACGAAGTTCCAAAATGAGAGGGTTCTTCAACTTGGGGTTGAGCAAAGCAAGCAAAGAGGAAAGAGAGTCAGAAAAAATAATCGACTTCTTTTCCTGTACATTTTCAATATGTTCGAGTGCGAGTTGCAAAGCTTTAACTTCAGCTGTGAAGATAGAACTTTGATTCGGTATTCTGATTGAAGTGACATGATCATCAGTGACAACAGCTGATGCTACTTTGTCACCATCTTTTGATCCGTCTGTATAGATCCTTGTATATGTACTGTACTTGGACTTAATTTCAGCATATTTCTGCTTAAACTGCAGAGAATTTGTTTCAGACTTTTTAGTAGATGCTAAGTCCAAAATAACTGTTGGCTTTTTAAGATGCCAAGGAGGAGTTTGTGGTTCACGGTTCTCTTTTATTGTAACTGGTTCAATATTGGCAGACTCCATATGAGGTTTTATTCTAATTCCCAATGGAGGGATATGTTTCTGATGACGTTTAAAAAATTCAGTATTTTGAGGTTCTGAGACACAATTGTTTGCAGGGTTGGACGGATTAGAAAGAAGTTTTGAAACATATTGGAGTGAAAGTTTTATTCTGCGCTTCTCGAGAGAAGGCTCCTCTGCCTCAACAAGCATCGAATCTACCGGTGATGTTCTAAAAGCTCCAAGGCTGATTCTTATGCCACTATTATGAATGGCATCAAGAGGTTTGAGATATGACTTTCTTGCTGAACCGTAAACCACAGAGCCGTAATCTAATTTTGATCTTACAAGTGATCTATACAGATGGAGTAATGTTTTTTGGTCAGCACCCCAATCAGTGCTACCAACTACCTTCAAAAGGTTCAGTGCCCTTTTACACTTTACTTTTAGTTGTTTTATATGAGAAGTGAAATTCAGTTTGCTGTCGAACAACAAACCCAAGAATTTCACTTCCTTAACAACATTAATACGACTCCCGTCTATTTTCAATTCCGGATCAAGGTGGTGCTTCCGGAGCTTACAGAAATGAACACAATTAGTTTTCGTTTTTGAGAATTTGAAGCCGTTTTCTGTAGCCCATTTCTGGATTCTATTCAAACACAACTGAAGTTTGCGCTCTATAGCATTCATTTTTTTGCTGCTATAGCAGATTAAAAAGTCATCTACATACAATGACGAGTCAACCATATTTTCAATTGCATCAATAATACTATTGATTTTCACTGAAAAAAGGGTAACAGATAAAATACTTCCCTGAGGAACCCCCAATTCCTGCCCGTGAGGATCAGATAACGTTGACCCAACACGGACCTGAAATTGGCGGTCCCTCAAAAAGTTTTCAATAAAAAGAGGCATACGCCCCCTCAACCCCATGTTAAAAAGATCTTTTAAAATCCCATACGTCCACGTTGTGTCATATGCCTTTTCCAGGTCAAAGAAGATGGCGACCACATGTTCTTTTCTAGCAAAGACATTTCTTATAAACGTTTCTAATCTAACCAAATGATCCACAGTACTTCTCTGGTTTCTGAAACCACACTGAACATCTGCAAGCAGATTGTTCGATTCCAGAAACCAGACAAGTCGATCATTGATCATCCTCTCCATGGTTTTACACAGACAACTTGTTAAGGCAATAGGCCTGTAATTGCTTCGGTTGCTGTGATCTTTATCAGGCTTAGGAATAGGAATTATAGTAGCGTTTCGCCAGGAAGGTGGAAACTGGCCAGTCACCCAAATATCATTAAAAATAGATAATAAAAGTGCAAGTGAAGTTTGAGGTAGATGTTTTAAAAGTTGATAGTGTATTTGATCAGGTCCAGGGGCAGAATCCTTTGCTCTATGCAAAGAGTTACTTAACTCTTCCATAGAGAAAGGGTCGTTGTAGTCCTCTAAGTTATTGGATGTAAATTTAATCTTTTGTTTTTCTTGTTGTTTTTTAAGTTTGAGGAACTCTGGGTTACTATTTTCAGACGACGAATGTTTAGAAAATGTAGAGGCCAACTTGTTTGAAATTTCCTGTTTTGATGTTATGAGTGTGTTGTTATCTTTTAGGTGTTGTACAGCTGATTGTGTTTCTTTTCCTTTAATTTTTTTAATCATTTTCCAAATTTTAGTGATGGGGGTGTTTTGATTTAGTTTCGAAACGTAAGTTTCCCATGAACTTTTCTTTTTATGTTTTAAAAGTCGTCTTGTTTTTGCCCGATTTATACGTAATCTATCCAAATTTTGTGTAGTTGGTGACTTATTAAATTCCCTCTCAAATTTCTTGCGATCTTTTATAGCCTGTTTGCACTCAGTATCAAACCATGGTTTAGTGAAACGTTTTGGATTTGCCGAGGTTTTAGGTATGACTTGGCTTGCAATGTCAATCAACTCTGTGGTGAAGTGTTCAATCTGGTCAGTACTGTCCTGAAATTTCTCCCGTGTGAGGCGTTCAGAACAAAGCGATGAGAAAGTGTCCCAGTCAGCCTTTTTAAAGTTCCACTGGGGCACCCTCTCATCATCCGCCGGAACTACACTCTCCAACACAATCGGAAAGTGGTCACTCCCGCACAAGTCATCTTCTGCCTTCCATGAAAAATCAAGGAAGACAGAAGGGCATGCAATTGTTAAATCAATTGAAGTGTAAGAACCAGATGCGGGGTGCAGGTAAGTATCTGAACCATCATTGAACAAGCACAAGTCATATTTTGTAATGAACTCTTCTACAGTTTTACCTTTTGCATCTTCTTGACTGCAGGAATTACCCCAAAGGGGGCTATGTGCGTTAAAATCGCCCAACAAAATGTATGGGGTTGGGAGTTGTCGGACCAGCAGCTCAAGGTCATTCAGTTGTAAGGGTTTACTTGGTGAAACGTAAATAGAACAAAGTGTAACTGTTTTGTCCAAAGTTAGGCGTACCGCCACAGCCTGTAAATTTGTCTGTAGTGGTACAGAACTGTGAATGATGTCGTTCCTAACCAAGACACTCGTTCCACGAATATGAAGATCATTATCATCTGCCCAGGCATTATACGGTGTATAATGCTTAAAGGTTGAATGACCTTGACCATCTGGTTTCTTTAAAAGAGTTTCCTGCAGGCAAAAAGCAGCAGGTTTATATTTTTGACTGAGAAGGCCCAGTTCATTAAAATTGGCTCTAAAACCTCGGCAATTCCACTGTATTATGTTATTTTTGTTTGTATTAGCCATATTTCGAGGGAGATTTAGAGGGTGGACGTATGGGCGAAATAGCCCCTGTAATATTCTTTGGTGAATTTTTCCTCGGGGATCTATTCTTTGAAGAAGTCGGACGTAATTGTTCGAATGTATCATCGATACAATCACCTACATCCATATCCTCAAAGCCTTCAAACCTGTTGCGAACAACAGGGTTTTGAAGAACCTTAGGTAATCTGTCCGATAACTGTTTTTGTTTCATCTTTTCTTTTTTCTTTTCTTCTTTGTCTAATTTTCTCATTTGATTCTGACTCAGAGTGTGTTGTTGTGATCTTTGTTCTTGTTGTGATTTTGGCTTTGTTTTGTTTTGTTCCTTTTTCTGCTCTGAATTCGTAGTATGATCCTTATTTTGTACGGGTTTAGGCGAATTGTTTCCTAGTTTTTGTTCTGGTTTATCCTCTGTTGTTTTTGAAATTGTTTGTCCAGGTTTGGGATTTTGTTCTTTTTTCTGTTCAAAGTTGGCTTTTAATTGCTCTGTTGTTTGCGATGTAGAATTTGTTTTTGTTGATTGTGTGTCTGTTTGGTCTAATGTGAAACCCTGTACTAAAGATGGAATTGTACCTCTAAGCCATGTATATTGAGTTTGGCATTCCAATGACGTTGTTGGTAATTTTTGGATTAATTTTTTAGCGTATGTCGGCGATGATAAATTCATGCCAGGCATTGATGATACTATTTCCCTGGCCTCTTTAAAACTGATCTGTTTTTGACATTTAATTTTTTGGATTTCTTTTTCTTTTTTCCAGACTGGGCAATCTTTTGAGGCAGCTACATGATTGCCTTGGCAGTTACAGCACTTAATGGTATTTGTGCATGGGTCTGGATGTTCTTGGCCACATTTAAAACAAATACTTCTCCCTCTACAATTATTCTGGCCGTGACCATACTTCTGACATTTGAAACATCGAAGTGGATTTGGAATGTACAAATCCACTCCGATGTTCATGTATCCTACTTTTAATGACCTTGGTGGTTGGGATGAGTTAAAAGTTAAAATATAAGTGTTTGTTTGAATAATATTGCCATCTCGTTTAATCTCTATTCTTTTAACATCAGTGACCCCCTGTGATTTTAGTTCTTGCTGAATTTCTAGCACATCAATGCCTGACAGTTCTTTTGTTCGTAGCACACCTTTGCAACTATTTAGTGTTTTGTGTGCAAAGGCGTGGACCTCCATGTCAACCAGTTTTTCCATTTTTAACAAATTGATAGCCTGCATTTCTCTTTTGCATTCAATGAGTATCCCACCTGATCGTAACTTTTTAACATTCTTGACCTCCCCAGCTATTCCTTTGATTGCTTTTTCTAATGCAAAGGGGTTAATATTTGATGCCAATTTTCCATCCTCTGCAGCATAAATCATAATAAATTTGGGCCAAGTGTTAATTGACGTATTGCCTATGTCTTGATCTGAGTCAGAATCAGAATCAGTGAACCGAAGTTCGCGCCCGCGTTTTTGTTTTTTGTTTGGTATATTTGCCATATTTTATTGTAAGTCGTTCATTGCCCCGGCTCTCACCCACCACGGAGTCCAACAAGGGGCAGAGTTACTGCTGAGCAGTGAACCCTTCGAGCTGCCAGTATTCCCACATACTTATACTAGGGCAGTATACTCAGCCAGTGTTGATGCCGAAGCATGCCACTGACTGATTGGCCCGTGTGTGGAAGTGCCAGGTCTTCAGATGGCGGCCATCCAATCAATCACTGTATAAACCACCGAAATAAAAGGTTGCCATGCATAACCGAAACAGACAGTGCAGCAAAATTAAGTGACTATTAAAATATAAAGTGTTTAAAAACAGTACACAATGGCAATTATGTTATGTGAATAAAAGAAATGATTGACTGAATGGCCACCAAATGCCCCCGACGTGACACCCAGTACTTTTTGGGGTGGGGGCTCCCGATTGGCCAGAACGGACCATCCGACCATCCTTCTACTCCCGAAATTGGGGCCAAAGCAGTGTGTTGAACAACATTATCTCCGAAATGGAGACCAGGGCTCCATCCCGGAGACTGCCCTAACCGGGGCTACGAGTCCTCAACTGCCAGGATTCCTTCTTCCGGGGCCTTCGGAACGCACCTCACGGGAGAACAAGGTGCCTGCCAGATGGTATTAGCAGGATTGATCATTTTGGTCCGGGGCTGCGTATTTATGTATTTCGCAGCGAACCAACTCAATTGAGCAAACCTGCCAATTAGAAATTAGCAAACCTGCCCAATTGAGCAGGCCGTCCTCTATCCGCCACCTGAGGACCCGCCTAGTAGGGGATGATCAAACCCCCCTAGGCTCCAATATGTAACTAAACTTTTAGCTAATAAATCAAATCCGGCTTTTAATTGTGTTTCAGAACCACAAAATGTTGAATTTTTTAATCGCCACCAGAAACATATTCCTCCATTGGGAATTAGAATTAAACCCCACATGGAGTCCACCATAATTGAACCACATACAATAAAAGAAAATCGTAAAACACATATTCCTCCTTGGCATCTTAAAAAACCTACAGTTATTTTGGACCTTGCTTCTACCAAAAAATCTGATACCAATTCCTTGCAGTTCAAACAAAAATATGCCGAAATAAAGTCCAAGTATACTACATATACAAGGATCTATACGGATGGATCTAAGGATGGTGACAAAATATCATCAGCTGCTGTTACTGGTGATTGTAAGCTTCGGAAACATCACCTCGATCCGGAGTTAAAACTTGATGGGAGTCCTATTAAAGTTGTTAAGGAAGTGAAATTCTTAGGTTTGTTGTTTGACAGCAAACTGAATTTCACTTCCCACATAAAACAACTAAAAGTTAAATGTAAGAGAGCTCTGAACCTACTGAAGGTCGTTGGTAGCACTGATTGGGGTGCTGACCAAAAAACTTTGCTCCATCTGTATAGGTCACTTGTTCGATCAAAATTAGATTACGGTTCTATAGTTTACGGTTCTGCAAGGAAGTCATACCTAAAACCACTTGATGCTATTCACAATAGTGGTATTATAATTAGTCTAGGGGCTTTTCGAACATCCCCAATAGAGTCGATGCTTGTTGAAGCAGAGGAGCCCTCTCTCGAGAAGCGCAGAATTAAATTGCCTCTCCAATATGTGTCTAAACTTTTGGCCAATCCTTCAAATCCTGCTTTTAAGAACCTCAAAATGTTGACTTTTTAACCGACATACGAAACATATTCCTCCATTGGGAATTAGAGTTAAACCCCACATGGAGTCTGCAAAAATTGATTCTGAATCTATAAAAGAAAACCGTAAATCACATATTCCTCCTTGGCATCTTAAAAAACCTACAGTTATTTTAGACCTTGCTTCTACCAAAAAATCTGATACAAATTCTTTGCAATTTAAACAAAAATATGCCGAAATAAAGTCCAGGTTTAGTACATATACAAGGATCTATACAGATGGATCTAAAGATGGTGACAAAGTATCATCAGCTGCTGTTACTGGTGATCATATTACCTCAATAAGAATACCGAATCAGAGTTCTATTTTCACAGCTGAAGTTAAAGCTATACAACTTGCACTTGAACACATCGAGAATGTACAGGAAAGGAAGTCAATTATTTTCTCAGACTCTCTTTCCACATTACTTGCTTTACTCAACCCCAAGTTGAAGAACCCTCTCATTTTGGAACTTCGTGAGAAGTTGACAACTCTCATGTCTGACCAATATGATATCGTGTTTTGCTGGTTACCCGGACATGTAGGTATCGCTGGTAACACCAGGGCAGACAGTGCAGCAAAACAGGCTTTATCCAAGCCTCTCACTGATTTTAACATCCCTTCCAGTGATTTGAAACCACATATCAATAAGTACATCAAATCTGTGTGGCAGGCGGATTGGGATGGAGCGACAAATAACAAGCTCCATCGATTCCGACCAGATATCTGTGATCACTACCCGTCTAGTAACCTTTCTAGAAAGGATCTTGCAGTATTGACGCGATGTCATATTGGTCATACAAGACTTACACATTCCTTTTTGTTGGAGGGTACTGTGCGACCAGAATGTGTTCCCTGCCAGCAGGTGTTGTCAGTGGAGCACATTCTTTTACATTGTACAGATTTTAATCATGTCAGAGGGCAGTTTTTCTCTGTAGGATCTCTGAGAGATCTTTTTTATCGTACTAGCCCGAATATGATTCTCTCATTTTTGAAATCAATCAACCTTTTTAATAAATTTTAAAACTGTTTTTATTATCTTAACTAGAGTCTTTAAGACTTAAATTCATCAGGTTGATTTGTGAATTATTCATCTTTCTTGTTTCTCACGCATCACTGTTCATATTACATTGAGTATCATTTTTACTATAATTGTTTTTTACTCATCTTTGAATATCGTTTCTGCCATGGTTTTTTTTAATGTTTTCTCGCCACGATATGGCCTTAGCTGCTGATGTGGCGTTAAGCACCAATAAATAAATAAATAAATAATCACGCTTAAGTGCTACTGCAAGTGTTTGGAATCAGAGATACACTTGGGTGCCTGGTACTCCCGAAACTGTGGATAACATCGACTTATATCACAAACAACCAGACCACACCCACTGTGGACTTTGTCTATGACGTCAATCATGCACGACAGCGTGGGTTGAGAGTTTCTGAAATGTTCTCTACAGAAACTACCAAACCACAGGAACATCATGTGGGTGTTTAAATGACGTTACCTTACTTCTGTGTTGAGCTGTACCAACTGCCCACACAGTACTTCACAATAATATTTCATCTGTTACTGTGAATGATGTACATGACATGAAACGTGTCTTATCAGCCAACATCGGATGTTGACTGTTGTATCAGTCACTCTCTTTCCTCTTTACTTGCTTTACTCAACCCTAAGTTGAAGAACCCTCTAGTTTTGGAACTTCGTGAGAAGTTAACAACTCTCATGTCTGACCAATGTGATATCGTGTTTTGCTGGTTACCCGGACATGTAGGTATCGCTGGTAACACCAGGGCAGACAGTGCAGCAAAACAGGCTTTAACAAAGCCTCTTACTGATTTTAACATCCCTTTCAGTGATTTCAAACCACATATTAGTAGCTACATCAAATCTATGTGGCAGGCGGAATGGGATGGGGCGACAAATAACAAGCTCCATCGCTTCCGACCAACTGTTTTTGATCACTACCCATCTAGTAACCTTTGTAGGAAAGATCATGTTATTCTGACACGATGTCATATTGGTCATACAAGACTAACACATTCCTTTCTGTTAGAGGGTAATTTGCGACCAGAGTGTGTTCCATGTCAGCAGGTGTTGTCAGTGGAACACATTCTTTTACATTGCACTGATTTTAATCTTGTTAGAGGGCAGTACTTCACAGCTGGATCCCTTAGAGATCTATTTTATAATACGAGCCCACACAAAATTGTGTCATTTCTAAAAGTAATCAACCTTTTTACAAAATTTTAAAATTGTTTTTATTCTTTTTATCTCGAATCATCAAGTCTCAGTTCTATAGGTTGATTTATAATGTATTTTCTCATCTCATTACTCTTTGCTTTTCTAATCATTTTTGTCTCTGAAATGATTTTTTGGTTATTTTCATTTCATTCAATTTTTACTTCATTCTGGATAATGACTTTTTATATACCTCTGTTTTCTCGCCACGATATAGCCCTAGCTGCTGATGTGGCGTTAAGCACCAATAAATAAATAAATAAATAAATGTTGTATCAGTCCCCTGAAGATAGCACGACACGTGGTCTCGATTATCGTAATCGTTTAAAGAGGATGCAGGCGTCCGTTTACAGACGTCAAACAGTATTGGCACTTCCGAATTTCATCAGCTTTGTTTAAATACTTCTTTGTTCATGTGAAACATATATCAACATCACAAATTATAGATAAGCCCTCCCTGCCATAAGCAGTGTAAACTTTTTAGTTTTTAATAGCTTTCCCATTTGTGGTTTTACACTTACAGGCGCTGCTTCTAAAATAAAATATATGCAGTTAAGCAAAACTCACTTAATCCTTCCAAATGGCTCAGTCCACGTTGACTCTGTTACACGGATTCGTAGACACGAAACCGCGACGGAGGCAGAAAAGAATCAGATCGTAAAAAGAAAGAACGAATTTTGGCGTCCAGGCCCTGGAGGGACTCAACAACCTGAGCCGATTGCAGAGGGCGCAAAACCCCAGAGCTAGAAGGCTCAACAGGGTTGCGGCGCTCCCCAGATGACAGCGGCCGGAAGGTCACTTATGGCTGGTCTGAAGGCTGAAGCCAAAGTCAAAATCTAAAGTCTGCCCCAAGACTGACGATGAGGGCCTGTCGCCTTCAACAAAATCGTCATCCTCTGTGGCAGAAGAGACGTAGCCCAACTGGCCAGCGGAAACCTCCTGTGAATACTGAACAGCATCCAAAGGGCCAGGCGAGGAATTTCTGCGACCGACCAAAGGAGGTTGTGCCTCAGTAGGCACAGGAAAGCCAACTTGAGGGTTGCTAGAAAGCCACTGGTTGAGCGCCAGAATGGCCTGCCTCAGCTCACCCTGAGAATCCGTCGTAGCAGCCGCGCTCGGCGCAGTGTCTTCCTAATGGACCATTCTAGAAGAAGAAACCCAAATCCTCAGAAGGACCGACGACGAACGTCGATTGGCAGGCAGAGCAGGGAGACGGTGAGAAGACACCGGAGGACAGTCCTAAGAATGACACCCAGGGGCAATCACTGGCAAAACAGAAGGCCCTGCCTACAAATCCTCTAGAGAGACGGAGATACCAGAGGATTCTCCCAGGAACCTGCCATTGGCCTCTGCGCGACAGAAGGCCCCAACTGCCCATCCTGTGAGGCCGACGACAAGCATCGATCGACAGCCAGACTTGGAACACAGAGAAATCACCGGAAGAAGGTCCCAGGAGTGACAGCTAACAGGAGCCGTCACTGGCCTTTGCCGAACAGCAGACCCTGGATGTGCCAATGTTCCCGCCCCATCCTGCTAGTCGGCTCACCAGCAGGGGAAGGCGGAACAACAAACAATTCGCTCGAGGGACTGTTACGCGGCCCTAAGGATCGTCTAAGTGGTAGGACTCGAATGGCGTCTTCCAAAGGTGGCTCCTTTGTTCTACAACAAGGGCAGTGCAATGTGTTGTGTATGTGGCAAACTATGGTTACTTGAAATGGTTGCCACTACCGATTAACTGGAGAGTCAATAAATACAACTGGAACTCATCGACACAGTTTCTACTAATGTTTATTCATTCTAACAACAAATTCAACAAGCGCTTGGAGCTGGAACATCACCACTCAGTCTTCAGCTTCTCTGCCCATGCACCAGGTCTTCTACCTAACCTAACAAATAGCCTAACCGCGACGCGACTATACTAATAAATTATAAGTGGCCTTTTCACTCAAAGCTCATGCTCTGAAGTTCGAGCTCTTAACTGTCGGTTGGTAGATCAGGCGGCGACTGACTGCTTCAGTCGAGTTAGAGGATTATATACTTCCACAGTCAGCGTGATTCAGAGCTACGTGACTTGGAAGTCGTAAACAACTCGTGATGAGTTTCATCCTAACCCCTACACGTCATCTTGTATCAGCCGAAACCCGCGGCGGGTCTACTGAAGTGACTAATAGAGTAATCACCCTCTCTTAACGATTAGCAGTTAATGAGTGAAATACGGTGAGGCCGTCGACCTTTATTATTTTAACTTGCTGATCAAGTGTGTCACTCTACGAGCTGGTCCCAAGTCAAGTTATCCCAGATGTTGTTTGAGAGATTAATGACTCGGTAATTGGCCTGCAGAGATCTCCCCACTTGAGGACTACTTCAACAATCCGAATATAAATTTACATACTTAGAACTACCGGGTGTTGTCTCTGTTGACTCTTAAGACCCTCTTATCGTACTGTGTTGGTCAGCTGTTCATTAACTCGTAAGTAGATATCAAGTGTTTTGTTTATTCTTCTCCCCACTATGTAATACTTATCACACAGTGATTTATAAGTTCTAAGTCCTAAATCAATTCTCACGGAGTTGCCAGATGTGTACTTAATTAATATTGTAATTTGCACTCGCCTTCGCAGTGCAACTTATAGCAAGAATTTCTGTTCAATAATGGTAGATTCGAGATTTTAGAAATAACTGAATTCTAACAACTTTCAAGTAAATGTATTTTCTACTTCTCCATCCCTTCTTTCTCAATCACTCCCATGGAACAGAGACAAGTCCCCTCGTATGACCTCGGGCCGCGAGGCTGGTTAACCCCTTCGTCGGCCTCGGTCGCAGGGACTGTTAACCCTCTCGTAGGCTACATTTCGCTACATAAACCTCCCCCATCTAAGATCAAAACCCAGCGGGAGTTTGATCTTGACAAAAGATTCAATAGCCGAAATGGACCGTACAGGAGGTATGGATTCCTAATAATTTATGATGAATTACTGTGGTTGCCTGGTGCATGGCTGCTTGTCTGGAACGCTAAAATAAAGAAACACACCGTTCCCCAAAATATATATACAAATAGGATCACATTAGCATGGCACGGCCCTCCTTTATCAGTCACACCTCCCCTGGTGGTGGAAACCGGAAAGAGGTATGCGGACTGCGAAAACCACAACGGACACAAGCAGCTGGTTGCCAATGAATAGCTTGGCGGCAAGGTGGACAAAGCCGGTGTTCGTTCATCCACCGCAGACCACACGCTTCGTGAACACAATGCTTGCACCTTGGACACTGAAGCGCCACCTCCGGTTGTATCGCAACGACCTCTAGACAGATGCAACAATTCTCCCCAGTTCCTGTAAAAAGTCGTGGGGGATGTCAATTGTCTTTGTTGCTGCTCCTTATGGCGACAAAGTGCTGTCATGACCAAATGGTACATTGACGTTTGTTTTTCGCGACGATGAGTTTCTCGTACATCGTCGCCGCAGAAGGTGATCTTCAACTTAAAAGGATCAATAACCTCTTCTACGTACTCTCCTTCATGGAATGGCCTCACTAATCCAGGTTTCGGTAACTGGTCAGCCGCTCGTTCTCCCATCGCCCATGTGTAGGCCGAGTGATTAAAGTATCTACCGTCCCAACGGTAGTCACTCCAATACCTGACCATACTTTCAGTTGTAACACGTTGGGTGATCTGTGCTGCCCGGGGTGGACTAACACATTCAACCACCCTTGGAAGGAGGAGTCGTCCCTCTTGGGTAATACCATAACAATAGTATACCTCATGTAATATGTATTCATTTTGGTTGGTCTCTACATTATAACGTAGGACCTCCCAATAACGAACCCGGAGCTGGGAACGTCGCACGCCCTCCATATTAAACGAAAAAGAACGACTGTCATGAGCTTGTACGAGAAAATCCACCCTGTTCATCATGCGCAACAGCCAGGCTGCTCGCCCTGCCCGTTCAACCTGATGACTGTACTTCTGTTGTTCTTCTACATACTCATCAAATTCTGGTAAATACGCCGATGCCATGTCTTCAATTTCAAATTACTATGCAAAAACAAAAGGAAATTGTATATTTAAATATATCTACACTGCCCTGAGACACATCCTAAATCCCCGCTCCCCTGGGTATATGTGCTTCTAATACCGCTCTTGGCAGTCAAGCTACACCCGTACTAGTTTTCCCAATTGTCCTGTATTGTTGGGTATCTGGTGAGTACTTATCTAAACCCTGCCAGATCCCTCACTTGAATCGTCTCAATTTTAAACGTCAATTTTCGTAGCAAATCGAATGGAAGATATAACCAAATAAGACACGTGACCCGTACCCTCTCAACATCGCCCCTCATCTCCACTCTTTAATACAATCTCAAGTAAAGAGCAGTAGCAAAATTGACAGAGTATTTGATGGAGCCCTATATCTTGGAGATTTACTCATCAGGTGGCACGCCCGCTAAATTATAAATTCCCAGACTTGAGTAAAACTGAAAATGAAGTCCATCATAACCCGGGTGACGTCGATGGTACATCAAATATCTCACGTCAGGTTTAACCCTGCGTTGGACACGAAGAATTCTTCTCCATAGGGTGACAGAGGATCTGCGTGGTACTCTCCACTGTCGACGGAGGAGGTTCACTAGAGAAATCTGATGGCTTTGTTCATCCACATCCGGGTCAGCCATGGGTACACACTCATAGCCAACAGGTGCATCCGAACATTCTCTGACCTCTACTTCAAATCCGCACGCGCTTGGGTGCTCCCGGCACCGATAACTGATTAAATCTGGACCGTTTCGGATTTCAATAAAATTTGAACGCTTCTCAAAGACAACCCAACCTGCACTTACTGTTAAAACCATATACCGTTCTATTTCTATAAACATGCGATTATGCATGAAATCGGTAAACATACATCCAAATGTGGTCTCCCTATCTAACGGATCAACATCATAAACCCTACAAAAATCTAACTGATAGGTATTTGGTTGCACTATATAATAGTGTCTCCTCCTAGGTTCACAGTGAACAGTACAATGTTCGCAACAAATATATTGACAGGCATACTGTCGAGTTGTTTCATCCACATATGGAAATAATTATCTACGCAGGTGTCGTAAATGACCCCCATAACCAGCTTGATAAGCATCGTCATTGTTCATATCTAGATCAGAATCAGAGTTTGTTTCAGCCGCAGCCATTGTTTTTCTTACTACTTTATTTACACAATCACTCTAGAATATATATTGCCTTTGTCTTTATTGTCACTTACACAGAAGAGGTAACCTCTTCTAATTCATCATTATTGAGTTCCTTTTTACCCATTGTTGCACTCACAGTATCCATTTCAGCGTCATAGTGTACCTTAGGATACAGTCGTTTTCGCAACACGGGTGACTTCTTCATTGCTCGTTGAAGAGTTTGTCGCATTAGTTCTACTATCTCTTTTGGTGGAGATCTAGTTCCAACTGGTACTTCTTCTGGTGGAGCCGATGGTTCTGAAGATAAAACTGTCGTTTGGTTAGTTGAATGCATAGGCACATGAACATGAGTCGAAAGTTCTTTCTTTCGTCCACCAAGCACAACATCATTCAACACTTCACACTCGCTTTCCGAAAAGTCATGTCTAGCTCTGCGCGTCTTAAGTTTTGTTTGCAAGACCCAATTTAGCATTCGAATATGGCCACGTTTTCGAATACACTTCACAGGTACGTAAAGCATCAAAACAATGACTACTATCCCGATGAAATATGCCCACTTAGGTACAGTGAACGGTTCTTCGGGTACTAGCTGCGTTGCATCAAGTTCACGCACCAATTCATTCATGAGTAGATTATTGAGATGACTTAACATTTTCGGCATGGTGAAAGTGGTTAAATTTACTCGTTCAATGACAGGCTTCCAGACCTGTCGCTGATGAAATGAAAAATTAGGTAACACAGTCCTAGACATTAATTGGTAGGTGGTATTGTCACGGCCATGAAAATAACTATGCAGTAACAATTGTCCACTTGTTGCCATACACAAAGGTTTTAATTCAAATCCTAGGGGGGTTTGATCATCCCCTACTAGGCGGGTCCTCAGGTGGCGGATAGAGGACGGCCTGCTCGATTGGGCAGGTTTGCTAATTTCTAATTGGCAGGTTTGCTCAATTGAGTTGGTTCGCTGCGAAATACATAAATACGCAGCCCCGGACCAAAATGATCAATCCTGCTAATACCATCTGGCAGGCACCTTGCTCTCCCGTGAGGTGCGTTCCGAAGGCCCCGGAAGAAGGAATCCTGGCAGTTGAGGACTCGTGGCCCCGGTTAGGGCAGTCTCCGGGATGGAGCCCTGGTCTCCATTTCGGAGATAATCTTGTTCAACACACTGCTTTGGCCCCAATTTCGGGAGTAGAAGGATGGCCGGATGGTCCGTTCTGGCCAATCGGGAGCCCCCACCCCAAAAAGTACTGGGTGTCACGTCGGGGGGCATTTGGTGGTCATTCAATCAGTCATTTCTTTTTCTCACACATCACATAATTGCCAATATGTACTGTTTTAAACGTTCTATTTTATGAAATACCTAGTTTTGCTGCGCTGTCTGTTTAATTTATACATGGCAACTGTAATTATAGTGTTTCGTGTAGTGATTGATTGGATGATCGCCATCTGAAGACCTGGCACTTCCACGCACGGGCCAATCAGTCAGTGGTATGCCTTGGCATCAACACTGACTGAGTATACTGCCCCATACCAGGTATGTGGGAATACCGGCAACCCGGTGGGTTCACTGCAAAGCAGTAACCCTACCCCTTGTTGGACTCCGCGGTGGGTGGGAGCCGGGGCACTGAACTTTTAAAAAAATAAACATGGCTAAAATACCACAAAAAAAAACAAAAACGAGGGTACGAATTTCTATTTTCAGACAATGACTCCGACTCAGATCAAGACAAAGAACAAACCATTTTGAAAAGCTGGCCAAAATTTATCATTATATATGCTAACGATGAGAATAAAAAAGCATCTGATATTAATCCATTTGCTTTAGAAAAAGCCATAACAGGAATAGCTGGTGATGTTAAAAATGTTAGAAAGTTAAGATCAGGGACAATTCTACTTGAATGTAAACGAGAAATGCAGGCTTTGAATTTACTTAAGATAGATAAACTCGTTGATATGGAGGTCAATACCTTTGCTCATAAAACATTAAACAGCTGCAAAGGTGTTGTACGTACTAAGGAACTGTCAGGCATTGACGTATTGGAAATTCAAAAAGAACTAGAATCACAGGGGGTTACTAACGTTAAAAGGATTGAAATTAAAAAAGAAGGAAAGCCTATACAAACAAATACATACATACTGACATTTAACTCTTCTCAGCCACCAAAATCATTAAAAGTAGGATACATGAACATCGGAGTGGATTTATTCATTCCAAATCCACTTCGATGTTTCAAATGTCAGAAATATGGTCACGGACAAAATAATTGTAGAGGAAGAAATATCTGTTTTAAATGTGGCGAAGAACATCCGGACCCTTGCACAAATACCATCAAGTGTTGTAACTGCCAGGGCAATCATGTGGCTGCATCAAAGGATTGCCCTGTATGGAAAAGAGAAAAAGAAATTCAAAAAGTTAAATGCGAAAGACAAATCAGTTTTAAGGAGGCGAGAACAATAGTGACATCAATGCCTGGCATGAACCTATCATCACCAACTTATGCAAAAAAATTAACACAAAAATTACCAACAACTTCAGTGGAATGTCAAACGCAATACACGTGGCTTAAAGGGACGATTCCCTCTTTAGTACAGGGTTTCACAATAGAACAAACAGAGATACAGTCAACACAAACAAATTCCACAACACAAACAACAGAAAAATTAAAAGCAGGACAAACACATGGGGGAACCAAAGAGTTAACAAAATCAGACCAGAAAAAAGAACAAAATCCCAAACCAACAGATGATAAAACAGAACGGAAAGTAGGAAAGGATACGCCCAAACCTGTACAAACTAAGGAACATAACACTTATTCAGAAAAGAAAAATGAACAAAACCAAACAAAGTCTAAACCAGAACAAAGATCACAACAGCACAATCTGAGTCAGAGTCAAATTAAAAAATTAGAAAAAGAGGAAAAGAAAAAAGAAAAAATGAAACAAAAACAATTATCGGACAGATTACCTAAGGTTCTTCAAAATCCTGTTGTTCGCAACAGGTTTGAAGGTCTTGAGGATATGGATGTGGGTGATTGTATCGATGAAACATTCGAACAATTACGTCCGATTTCTTCACAGAATAGATCCCCGAGGAAAAATTCACCGAAGAAAACTACAGGGGCCATTTCGCCCATACGTCCACCCTCTAAATCTCCATTGAAATATGGCTAATACAAACAAAAATAACATAATACAGTGGAATTGTCGAGGTTTTAGAGCAAATTTTAATGAACTGGGTCTTCTCAGCCAACAATATAAACCTGTTGCTTTTTGCCTGCAGGAAACTCTTTTAAAGAAACCTGAGGCTCACGATCATTCAGCTTTTAAGCATTATACTTCGTATAATGCCTGGGCAGATGATACTGACCTTCACATTCGTGGAACATCTGTTTTGGTTAGAGACGATATCATTCACAGATCTGTACCTTTGAATACAAATTTACAGGCTGTGGCGGTACGCCTAACTTTAGACAAGACAATTACATTATGTTCTTTATACGTTTCACCAAGTAAATCCCTACAACTGAATGATCTTGAGCTGCTGGTACAACAGCTCCCAACCCCATACATTTTGTTGGGTGATTTTAACGCACATAGCCCCCTTTGGGGTAATTCCTGCAGTCAAGAGGATGCAAAAGGTAAAACTGTAGAAGAGTTCATTACAAAATATGACTTGTGTTTGTTTAATGATGGTTCAGATACTTATCTGCACCCCGCATCTGGTTCGTATACATCGATTGATCTTTCAATTGCATGCCCTTCTATCTTTCTCGATTTTTTGTGGAAGATAGAAGATGACTTGTGCGGGAGTGATCACTTTCCAATTGTGTTGGAGAGTGTAGTTCCGGCGGACGATGAGAGGGTGCCCCAGTGGAACTTTAAAAAGGCTGACTGGGACACATTTTCATCGCTTTGTTCTGGGCGCCTCTCACGGGAGAAATTTCAAGATAGTGCTGACCAAATAGAACATTTTACAAACGAGTTGCTTGACATTGCAAACACAGTCATCCCTAAAACCTCGGCAAATCCAAAACGTTTCACCAAACCATGGTTTGATAATGAATGTAAACAGGCTATAAAGGATCGTAAGAAAGCTGAAAGGGAATTTAACAAGTCACCAACTACATATAATTTAAACAAACTTCGTATAAATCGGGCAAAAACAAGACGACATATAAAACAAAAAAAGAAAAGTTCTTGGGAATCTTACATTTCTAAGATTAACCAAAACACCCCTATCACTAAAATTTGGAAAATGATTAAAAAGATTAAAGGAAAAGAAACAAAATCAACTGTACAACACCTGAAGGAAAACAACACCTTAATTACCTCTAAAACAGAAATTTCAAATACTTTGGCCTCTACATTTTCGAAACATTCGTCGTCTGAACATTGTAATCCAGAATTTATCAAAATTAAAAAACAGCAAGAAAAGCAAAAGATCAAATTTACCTCCAACAATTTAGAGGATTACAATGAACCTTTCTCTATGGAGCAGTTATGTAACTCCTTGCATAGAGCAAAGGATACCGCCACTGGTCCCGATGAAATTCACTACCAAATTTTAAAGCATCTGCCTCAGTCTTCACTAGAACTTTTATTATCAATTTTTAATGGCATTTGGGTGACTGGCCAGTTTCCACCATCCTGGCGTAAAGCAACAATAATTCCAATTCCTAAGCCTGATAAAGATCACAGCAACCCAAGCAATTACAGGCCTATTGCCTTAACCAGTTGTCTGTGCAAAACCATGGAGAGGATGATCAATGATCGACTTGTCTGGTTTCTGGAATCGAACAATCTGCTTGCGGATGTTCAGTGTGGTTTCAGAAACCAGAGAAGTACTGTGGATCATTTGGTCAGACTTGAAACGTTTATAAGAAATGCCTTTGCTAGAAGAGAACATGTGGTCGCCATCTTCTTTGATCTGGAGAAGGCATATGATACAACGTGGACGTATGGGATTTTAAAAGATCTTTTTAACATGGGGTTGAGAGGGCGTATGCCTCTTTTTATTGAAAACTTTTTGAGGAACCGCCAGTTTCAGGTTCGTGTTGGGTCAACGTTATCTGATCCTCACGAGCAGGAATTGGGGGTTCCTCAGGGTAGTATTTTATCCGTTACCCTGTTTTCGGTTAAAATTAACAGTATCATCGATGCAATTGAAAATACGGTAGACTCTTCATTGTATGTCGATGATTTTTTAATCTGTTACAGCAGTAAAAATATGAATGCTATCGAGCGCAAACTTCAGCTGTGTTTGAATAGGATTCAAAAATGGGCCACAGAAAATGGTTTTAAATTTTCAGTCAAAAACGAACTGTGTTCATTTTTGTAAACTTCGGAAACATCACCTTGGTCCGGAGTTAAAAATCGATGGGAGTCCTATTAAAGTTGTTAAGGAAGTGAAATTCTTAGGTTTGTTGTTTGACAACAAACTGAATTTCACTTCCCACATAAAACAACTAAAAGTTAAATGTAAGAAAGCTCTGAACCTGCTGAAAGTTGTTGGTAGCGCCGATTGGGGTGCTGACCAAAAAACTTTGCTCCATCTGTATAGATCACTTGTTCGGTCAAAATTAGATTACGGTTGTGTAGTTTACGGTTCTGCAAGGAAATCATATCTCAAACCACTTGATGCAATTCATAATAGTGGTATTAGAATTAGTCTGGGTGCTTTTCGAACATCCCCTATAGACTCGATGCTTGTTGAAGCAGAGGAACCTTCTCTTGAGAAGCGCAGAATTAAATTATCTCTCCAATATGTGTCTAAACTTTTGGCCAATCCTTCAAATCCTGCTTATAATTGTGTTACAGACCCTCAAAATGTTGATTTCTTTAACCGCCACCAGAAACATATTCCTCCATTGGGAATTAGAATTAAACCCCACATGGAGTCCACCATAATTGAACCACATACAATAAAAGAAAATCGTAAAACACATATTCCTCCTTGGCATCTTAAAAAACCTACAGTTATTTTGGACCTTGCTTCTACCAAAAAATCTGATACCAATTCCTTGCAGTTCAAACAAAAATATGCCGAAATAAAGTCCAAGTATACTACATATACAAGGATCTATACGGATGGATCTAAGGATGGTGACAAAATATCATCAGCTGCTGTTACTGGTGATCATGTCACCTCAATCAGAATACCGAATCAGAGTTCTATTTTCACAGCTGAAGTTAAAGCTATTCAACTCGCACTTGAGCGCATCGAGAATGCACAGGAAAAAGAGTCGATCATCTTCTCCGACTCTCTTTCCTCTTTACTTGCTTTACTCAACCCCAGGTTGAAGAACCCTCTAGTTTTGGAACTTCGTGAGAAGTTAACAACTCTCATGTCTGACCAATATGATATCGTGTTTTGCTGGTTACCCGGACATGTAGGTATCGCTGGTAACACCAAAGCAGACAGTGCAGCAAAACAGGCTTTAACAAAGCCTCTCACTGATTTTAACATCCCTTTCAGTGATTTTAAACCTCATATTAGTAGTTACATCAAATCTATGTGGCAGGCGGAATGGGATGGAGCGACAAATAACAAGCTTCATCGCTTCCGACCAACTATTTTCGATCACTACCCGTCTAGTAACCTTTGTAGAAAGGATCTTGCAGTTTTGACGCGGTGTCATATTGGTCATACAAGACTAACACATTCCTTTTTGTTGGAGGGTAATTTGCGACCAGAATGTGTTCCCTGCCAGCAGGTGTTGTCAGTGGAGCACATTCTTTTGAATTGTACTGATTTTAATCATGTTAGAGGGCAGTATTTTACAGTCGGATCTTTGAGAGATTTATTTTATCATACGAGCCCGCAAAAAGTCATCTCATTCTTGAAAGTAATCAACCTTTTTAATAAATTTTAAATTGTTTTTACCATTTCAATTTTCATCTATCTATATTTATTTCACAGGTTGATTTACGTTTTTGTACTACTGGTCTCACTTTCTCATTATGTTTCACAC
The DNA here is from genome assembly GCA_031216915.1 of Pictodentalium vernedei. Taxonomy (NCBI): domain Eukaryota; kingdom Metazoa; phylum Mollusca; class Scaphopoda; order Dentaliida; family Dentaliidae; genus Pictodentalium; species Pictodentalium vernedei. The sequence continues at coordinate 374,011,359 of CM062291.1, forward strand.
TCATCTTTTTTATACCTCTTATTCAATTTGTTTCATATTTTAATCCATGGTCTTTTTTAAATATACACTTTTATCGCCACGATATAGCCTAAGCTGCTGATGTGGCGTAAAGCACCAATAAATAATAATAATAATAATAATTTAATTCAAATAACCCTATAGGTGGCATTATTCTACGTGGTTTAGGATTCCTGCATTTTGAACAAGTTATCAAGAACCGCAATGGTACATCCGTTGTAACATACCATAACCCTTCCTCGATGCGTGTTGCAAAAGGCAAATCAATGTGTAACTGAATTTCAGCTGTACATAGCTTGTCAATCTCTTCTCTCATATTTAAAAATAAAGATAACATACAACTCGATGTTGTGTGTATGGTTCGTATAGCTCCCACCAGTGGACAAAAGAGTTTCTTATCCACACGCTTATCATGCCCTATTTTGGGTATGTATCAAATTCTCTGTTTGTCTACTATTAACGTATCTGCTTTTAATTGATATATTGCGACTAACTTACTCGCGTCAGTCGATACATTGGCGGTGGTATTTTTCAAGGGCACAGGCAATGCCTTCAAACGAAAGATCTCAAATTGAAAATTCGTGTTTACCAAAGGTACCTTCACTATGATGACAAATTTATCTTGAGTAAAAATGGTTGCCGTGGTTAACAGATGATAGTACTGCAATAATTCTTTCTCCATATCTAAAGGTAATTGTGTACGGTCGTCAAGCTTCCCCTGTATACTGCGTAACACAGTTGTTAACAAGATCGGGGTGACGATCCACGGGGATAGTTTTTCATCCGCCAATATATCCATCTGCTCATGCGCGTCATGCATATAAGTCTTGGCAGTTGTAATCATAAGTTTCATTTGAGTCACCACTATTTCTAGCTGGTGATAGGCATGTGTAAAATGTTCGATTAAGGCAAGATGATTCTCTACATCTTGTAGCTGTCGGGTAACTTCGACCCGAAAATCGGCTACTATTCTAGACAAGTTCAATAGGAATTCCCTATTCTCTTGTACTGCTGCGTAGGTCAATCTGATCATAGTTAAACTTTGCCTTTGCACATGGTGCATTAGCTCTTGATTCGTTGACAATCGGTCCAAGTTTCTCGTAATTCCTCTCAGATCTGATTCAGTAACAGTGCCAAATAGGAAACTCAACCCTGCGCCAATAAAATTAAATAGTCCACGCTTCTTATGCAACGTTGAGGGTGTATGACCACTTAATTTGCGGTAATCGTTCAGGTCCTGTTTTACTCGTTCATAGCGATCATTAATGAACCTTATCTCTTGGTATGTATCCGTTATCATCGATCGTAATGTAATATTAAGTGTGTCATTCGCACTGCCATACGTTTCACAGACTTGCTCAAAATTTTCATCTATTGCTTCATAATAACTATTTGTGTTTGACACTTGGACACCCAAGTGTTCCATAAACTGAATAAAAGGTTGTACTTCTTGTACATAAACGGTTGACCAATCACTATTAACCATGTAAACTTCCTTCACTTTTGTGAATATCACATTGTTTCTAATTATTACTCCAGTAGTAGTCCCTTTTCCAGTAGTAGTCCCTTTTACAGCTACCAATAATAAACTTCCAATAAAACACCAGTGCAACATCATGCTCCTACAATGAGAAGGAAAGCATGGGTTAACATGGTGGGTGATTCTCATACCACGACAATTAATTACTCCATAATTCACCGTGCACCCGTGAACGTCTGGAAGTATTCTAAACCCAGCGAAACCGCTTCATTGGTTCACGACGCCAATAGCGGCCTAGCTGGAGTTTCAATTTCTGCCAAATCATAAGTCAATACAATTTTGTCACCCAAACTCGCAACCCCGTTTCCCTCCATGCAGAGCTATGTTGTACTTTAATCATTGGTACTCCAGGGAACAGCTTCAGTGACCTCTGTACCACAAGCCGTTTCATCCCTACCGTTATTATGTAAGACATTTCTAATATTACTAACTAATTTCCCAATTTCTGTACTTTTGCTCTCGTTTTCTGTTTTACATTGCATATTTACCTCCATCGGTGCATCCGATAGAAGTGCCTGCGTGGCTTTCTTATGTTCTCTGTAATGTCGCAGCTGATGCCTTAACTCTTCAAGAGGTACACTCTCTTCTTCAGACGAGGAGTGTTCTCTTACCTGTCTCTTATTTCAAATCAGAGGACCTAATGGATTCCCTGGTTCATTTTCCTCTTCACTCTCACTACTGCCTTCACTGGCAGTAGCAGTCTGGACTGGTGGCGCTACTTATCTTTTGTTCTGCACCACCTATCAGGTGCTGGGGCTTCCCACTCTTGTGGAGCTAAACTTAGATTTTCCCCATGACACTTTATAACTCGTCCTGTCAACTGATCTTTTATTCTATAACTCACTGGGCCCGTTTTCTCTAGAACTCGGAAAGGATATTCCCACTTTTTCTCCAACTTACCTTTTGATCTCCCGTCTCGATACATAACGGGGCCACCTACTTCAAACTGAATGTCTTTTGCTTTCTCGTTCCCTAAGCATTGTTGTTTTGCGACACGTTTTAGTTGTCGTGCTTGCTGTTAGCCCAAGAACATTAGGTTTCACTAGGGAAAAAAATCGGAGAAAGCTGATTTTTTCAGGGAATGTCGAGTACATGTCACTGAACGATTAGACAAAAGTCCCCTAAAATCCCAGTTGAGCTTTTTTTCTACAGCCTTTTTTCGAAAACGCGTTTGAAAAAAATCAAAAAAAATCGCACGAACTTTGTAACCTCGAATTGATCCATCTGTATTTTTTGTTCGAGCTACATAATGTCTAATATACATTTACCTAGAGGAAAATGTGCATTCTGTGACAATTTCTGCGAAAAATTATTGAAAATTCACAAAAAAGTATCGGATTTACGCACAAAATGACGATTTTCCTAACGGATTTGCCCAAAGGGTCGTAGTACAGAACGGGATGTTAGTTGGACAGACGATAAAAAATCCACCACCGTTTGAAGACTTTTATCATTGCTTACAAAATAGACATTATGGAAGACCCCCTCTGCTTCTGGCCGAGTTCCCCTTTTGGTATAAAATTCGTCAGCATGAGAATTCAACTATTTTCGGGCTTGGGACCGAACAGACACGTCTGTGTCCGGCAGCATTAGATCAATAAATAATATTTACAGAATGTACAAAAATCAGTAAATAATATTTACAGAATGTACAAATCAATCAACATGGATTAAATTACATTGACTATTATCAACGCTATATACAGAAATGACATGACCTATATACATATTATTCATCGAACTCAGAAATTTCCGACAGGACAGTGTTTCTGTGGTTGTTACAAGAATCCGAACTGCAATTACACAAACCTGAGCAAGAGAGTCCTGCCTTCTTACACCCACACCTTTTTGTACAAGCACTCTTGCAACCACAACTGATCAGATTCAGTAGGTTATCGGGGGCACATGGCTTTGTGGCTGCAGTCGGTACAAGAAGTCCATTGTCTAGCGACCGCCCCCAATCCGTCGGAGGAAGCGAAGTGCCCAGCCATTGTTGGACCTGGAGATAACATCTGTAGACATGTTGTTGTGCAGCATCGCTGCTTGGTGGGAGTGAGGCTAGGTCGATGGGTTTATTCAGTTTAGATTTTGCTACATAACGCTTGTAAGTGACATATCTATATTGGTCGAGAGACGAAACAGTTTTCCTCCCGTATAAGATAAGGAGAAGTTGTTCCCCGGCAGCGGCTACTGCACTTGGTGTACTGTCATCCGCCAAAATTGTGTTGACATACTGTTGTGAGTCGCTAGTAACATCGGAGACAATTGTACTGAATACTTTCTTCTTACCAACTCGAAAGAGTGCAGAAGTAGTGTCACAACCACTTATAGAATGTGCTACAAGGAGGTTGCTTCTATGGTCACCCATTTTGGTTGCTATTTCACTAACTGAAACTAGTAAGTTTGGGGTAATGGAATACATCATGTGAATATTACATCCTGGTTGAACTCGAGAGGTAAGGATGACTAACAAGTCTGTGTCTGTTCCCACAACGACAACATTGTTGTCATCTTGAGCGATGTCAAGTGCAGTTTCGGCTATCAGTACATCAGCATCAGCCTCGGCCTGCTTGGACTGAATATTGATAGCAGATAGCTCCTGCATTAGAAGATCGATCAGTTGGGTTTTGTTCTTGGCATTTGCAAGGAAATCGGATTGGGGTGTGGTGGCTGGTAACTCGGGTGAGATATTGATATCAATGGAATACCTGTCTTTAGATCTACGGGCTTGTTCCATGCCCTTTGTCGACATTGTACAAGCATAACCATAAAAAACAACCACGACGTTCGCCCCAAAATGTCTCACTAGATAATTGGAATATGATGTACATATGTCCTTATATGACGACTGTTTCGGCCATACAACTGCCCTCAATAAAAATCCACCATCTACAACAAACAGAGAATGTTCTGGGATTTTAGTTTGCTCGGAACCGTATGTTTTGAGGATCTTACCGAGTGTGCTTTTCTGTGTCTTTCTCATTCCAGCAGAATCAAACAATGCTGGTGGTTTCGGGGCGAGTTCATATTTGAGATACTCGTCCATCTCTGCTTGTGACTGAATAACACATGTGATGCGGTTGAACAGAATTGTGGGGTCAATCACTACCTTACTTCCACGGACTTTGATGCTATTTGCCATCGATGCGAAAGACTTCACAGTGTCAACACGTCGTAGTTTGATGCTGTTGAACGTTTTGCTTACAACATTCGATACGCAACATTCACCAATTTTGCGAACTTGGTCACAGTTCACAGTTTCGTCGGCCACAAGCCCAGTCGCTATAGAGACTAATTGTAGTGGATCTCTATTCTGAAAGGGGGAATGCACTCTGAGCCAGTTCAATAATTTGGTGATATCATTGGCATCAGTCAATTTTGAACTTTGACGGAGATCCCGATGTTGTTCGCCATGACCAGTGTGAACATGAAAAAAATTTTCGAGAGCATTACATATCGGAAGGCAAAGAGGTAGTCCATGTACCCATTTCACAACAGTGCTATCGGTTATTCCCCTGCCATGTGTGAGACCACCAGGGAGCTTGAACATTCTCATTAAACACTGCTCTATGGTCTGATCAGAATATATCCCGTCCCAGAATTTATCTGAGCACCTTATGGTAAAGTAACATTTCTCAGTGAGCAACTTCAAATCATCCTGTTGCATTATTTCTGTTTCATTTATTTCTACAACAGCAGAGGTGTAATTCGAACAAGGGAACTATTTGGCATCGATGTAATGGAAATAAGAAAGGAACTAGAACCGCAAGGTGTCAGCGATGTCAAAAGAATAGACATTAAAAAAGATGGGGAAATTATAAAAACAAATACTTATATTTTAACTTTCGATTCTTCTCAGCCGCCTAAATCTATTAAAGTTGGTTATATGAACATCAAAGTGGATTTGTATATTCCAAATCCACTTCGATGTTTCAAATGTCAAAAGTTTGGTCACGGTCAGAATAATTGTAGAGGAAAAACTATATGTTTCAAGTGCGGTCAGGAACATCAAGACCCTTGTACTAACACTGTCAAATGTTGTAATTGTCAGGGCAGCCATGTAGCTGCATCAAAGGACTGCCCTGTTTGGCAAAAAGAAAAACAAATACAAAAGGTCAAATGTGAAAAACAGTTGAGTTTTAAGGAGGCCAGAGAATTGGTGACATCGATGCCTGGCATGAACACATCAAAACCATCATATGCAGCCAAATTATCTCAAAAACTACCATCATCATCAGTGGGTTGTCAAACAAATTATACTTGGATCAATGGCACATTACCAACTTTAGTGCAGGCCTTTACAATAGAGCAGGCAAATGATACTGAACAAAAATCCACCCAAACACCTTCAACTTCTCAGAATACATTAGACAAAAAATCAGAAACAAATCAGAAGAAAGATCAGGAAAAACTAAAACTAGACAGGATAAAAGTAAAAGAAGGAAGATCAGAACAGAAAAAAGACCAAACAAAACCAAAATCACACAATCAAAATCTTAGTCAGAATCAGAGGAAGAGTCAGGTAAAAAACAACCAAAAGAATACAGAAACACAAAAAAAGTCAGATCGAACTCCCAAGGCTCTTCAAGATCCTGTTACTCGTAATAGGTTTGAAGGTCTTGAAGCGATGGAAGTCGGTGAGTGCATCGATGAAACGTTTGGGTCGTTACGCCCGAGCGCCTCTCAGAATAGGTCCCCAAGACAGAAATCGCCTAAAAAAGCTATTGGGGCTATTTCACCCATTCGTCCACCAGATAAATCTCCAACCAAATATGGATAGAACTAATAATAATAACATAATACATTGGAATTGCAGAGGTTTTAGAGCAAATTTTAATGAACTGGGCCTTTTAAGCCAAAAATATAAACCTGCTGCTTTTTGCCTGCAGGAAACTCTTTTAAAGAAACCCGAGGCTCAGGATCATTCAGCCTTTAAGCATTATACATCGTATAATGACTGGGCAGATGAAACTGATCTTCATATTCGTGGAACGTCCGTTTTAGTTAGAAACGACATTATCCACAGTCCTGTATCTTTGCAGTCAAATTTACAGGCTGTGGCGGTACGCCTAACTTTAGACAAGACAATTACATTATGTTCTTTATACGTTTCACCAAGTATATCCCTACAACTGAATGATCTTGAGCTGCTGGTACAACAGCTCCCAACCCCATACATTTTGTTGGGTGATTTTAACGCACATAGCCCCCTTTGGGGTAATTCCTGCAGTCAAGAGGATGCAAAAGGTAAAACTGTAGAAGAGTTCATTACAAAATATGACTTGTGTTTGTTTAATGATGGTTCAGATACTTATCTGCACCCCGCATCTGGTTCGTATACATCGATTGATCTTTCAATTGCATGCCCTTCTATCTTTCTCGATTTTTTGTGGAAGGTAGAAGATGACTTGTGCGGGAGTGATCACTTTCCAATTGTGTTGGAGAGTGTAGTTCCGGCGGACGATGAGAGGGTGCCCCAGTGGAACTTTAAAAAGGCTGACTGGGACACATTTTCATCGCTTTGTTCTGGGCGCCTCTCACGGGAGAAATTTCAAGATAGTGCTGACCAAATAGAACATTTTACAAACGAGTTGCTTGACATTGCAAACACAGTCATCCCTAAAACCTCGGCAAATCCAAAACGTTTCACCAAACCATGGTTTGATAATGAATGTAAACAGGCTATAAAGGATCGTAAGAAAGCTGAAAGGGAATTTAACAAGTCACCAACTACATATAATTTAAACAAACTTCGTATAAATCGGGCAAAAACAAGACGACATATAAAACAAAAAAAGAAAAGTTCTTGGGAATCTTACATTTCTAAGATTAACCAAAACACCCCTATCACTAAAATTTGGAAAATGATTAAAAAGATTAAAGGAAAAGAAACAAAATCAACTGTACAACACCTGAAGGAAAACAACACCTTAATTACCTCTAAAACAGAAATTTCAAATACTTTGGCCTCTACATTTTCGAAACATTCGTCGTCTGAACATTGTAATCCAGAATTTATCAAAATTAAAAAACAGCAAGAAAAGCAAAAGATCAAATTTACCTCCAACAATTTAGAGGATTACAATGAACCGTTCTCTATGGAGGAGTTATGTAACTCCTTGCATAGAGCAAAGGATACCGCCACTGGTCCCGATGAAATTCACTACCAAATTTTAAAGCATCTGCCTCAATCTTCACTAGAACTTTTATTATCAATTTTCAATGGCATTTGGGTGACTGGCCAGTTTCCACCATCCTGGCGTAAAGCAACAATAATTCCAATTCCTAAGCCTGATAAAGATCACAGCAACCCAAGCAATTACAGGCCTATTGCCTTAACCAGTTGTCTGTGCAAAACCATGGAGAGGATGATCAATGATCGACTTGTCTGGTTTCTGGAATCGAACAATCTGCTTGCGGATGTTCAGTGTGGTTTCAGAAACCAGAGAAGTACTGTGGATCATTTGGTCAGACTTGAAACGTTTATAAGAAATGCCTTTGCTAGAAGAGAACATGTGGTCGCCATCTTCTTTGATCTGGAGAAGGCATATGATACAACGTGGACGTATGGGATTTTAAAAGATCTTTTTAACATGGGGTTGAGAGGGCGTATGCCTCTTTTTATTGAAAACTTTTTGAGGAACCGCCAGTTTCAGGTTCGTGTTGGGTCAACGTTATCTGATCCTCACGAGCAGGAATTGGGGGTTCCTCAGGGTAGTATTTTATCCGTTACCCTGTTTTCGGTTAAAATTAACAGTATCATCGATGCAATTGAAAATACGGTAGACTCTTCATTGTATGTCGATGATTTTTTAATCTGTTACAGCAGTAAAAATATGAATGCTATCGAGCGCAAACTTCAGCTGTGTTTGAATAGGATTCAAAAATGGGCCACAGAAAATGGTTTTAAATTTTCAAAGTCAAAAACGAACTGTGTTCATTTTTGTAAACTTCGGAAACATCACCTTGATCCGGAGTTAAAAATCGATGGGAGTCCTATTAAAGTTGTTAAGGAAGTGAAATTCTTAGGTTTGTTGTTTGACAACAAACTGAATTTCACTTCCCACATAAAACAACTAAAAGTTAAATGTAAGAAAGCTCTGAACCTGCTGAAAGTTGTTGGTAGCGCCGATTGGGGTGCTGACCAAAAAACTTTGCTCCATCTGTATAGATCACTTGTTCGGTCAAAATTAGATTACGGTTGTGTAGTTTACGGTTCTGCAAGGAAATCATATCTCAAACCACTTGATGCAATTCATAATAGTGGTATTAGAATTAGTCTGGGTGCTTTTCGAACATCCCCTATAGACTCGATGCTTGTTGAAGCAGAGGAACCTTCTCTTGAGAAGCGCAGAATTAAATTATCTCTCCAATATGTGTCTAAACTTTTGGCCAATCCTTCAAATCCTGCTTATAATTGTGTTACAGACCCTCAAAATGTTGATTTCTTTAACCGCCACCAGAAACATATTCCTCCATTGGGAATTAGAATTAAACCCCACATGGAGTCCACCATAATTGAACCACATACAATAAAAGAAAATCGTAAAACACATATTCCTCCTTGGCATCTTAAAAAACCTACAGTTATTTTGGACCTTGCTTCTACCAAAAAATCTGATACCAATTCCTTGCAGTTCAAACAAAAATATGCCGAAATAAAGTCCAAGTATACTACATATACATGGATCTATACGGATGGATCTAAGGATGGTGACAAAGTATCATCAGCTGCTGTTACTGGTGATCATGTCACCTCAATCAGAATACCGAATCAGAGTTCTATTTTCACAGCTGAAGTTAAAGCTATTCAACTCGCACTTGAGCGCATCGAGAATGCACAGGAAAAAGAGTCGATCATCTTCTCCGACTCTCTTTCCTCTTTACTTGCTTTACTCAACCCCAGGTTGAAGAACCCTCTAGTTTTGGAACTTCGTGAGAAGTTAACAACTCTCATGTCTGACCAATATGATATCGTGTTTTGCTGGTTACCCGGACATGTAGGTATCGCTGGTAACACCAAAGCAGACAGTGCAGCAAAACAGGCTTTAACAAAGCCTCTCACTGATTTTAACATCCCTTTCAGTGATTTTAAACCTCATATTAGTAGTTACATCAAATCTATGTGGCAGGCGGAATGGGATGGAGCGACAAATAACAAGCTTCATCGCTTCCGACCAACTATTTTCGATCACTACCCGTCTAGTAACCTTTGTAGAAAGGATCTTGCAGTTTTGACGCGGTGTCATATTGGTCATACAAGACTAACACATTCCTTTTTGTTGGAGGGTAATTTGCGACCAGAATGTGTTCCCTGCCAGCAGGTGTTGTCAGTGGAGCACATTCTTTTGAATTGTACTGATTTTAATCATGTTAGAGGGCAGTATTTTACAGTCGGATCTTTGAGAGATTTATTTTATCATACGAGCCCGCAAAAAGTCATCTCATTCTTGAAAGTAATCAACCTTTTTAATAAATTTTAAATTGTTTTTACCATTTCAATTTTCATCTATCTATATTTATTTCACAGGTTGATTTACGTTTTTGTACTACTGGTCTCATTTTCTCATTATGTTTCACACTCATCTTTTTTATACCTCTTATTCAATTTGTTTCATATTTTAATCCATGGTCTTTTTTAAATATACACTTTTATCGCCACGATATAGCCTAAGCTGCTGATGTGGCGTAAAGCACCAATAAACAACAACAACAGCATTATTTCTGTTAGCTCATTCATCTGCTGCAAATAGAGATGAGAACTTTTTGCATATGCAAAATGACCACCTGCGTGAAATACTGGAATCATATTGCGAACACAATATGTGTGGAGTTCCCAGTCGCCTGTGCGCTCTGCTCTCAAGAACAACTGGAGAAGACCTATTTGCTCGTAGTATTGTACCCAAAGCTTTCCTGTGCATCCTACGGACGCATTCTGGAGCAGTTCGTGCACACATTACATGCCAATGCATCTTGAGTGTAGGCGAACACCACATTATGTGATTTAATCGAACATGGAAATTGAAACAATGATGCTATAATACGGTATTTGAATGAGAAAAGTCGATGCCGTTTGAATTTGAGTTTAGGGGGTATGGTTAATATTTCACACGTTTCACCAGTTCATTATGGAATAAATGACTATTGTTATATATCATTATAAAGCCACTACTTTTCTGCAATTTTTGATATATAATTTAACTCCCAAAGTAGTCGTAGATTTGATTTAATGGACGTTGTGTACCGTTGTGTGTATGAAAACAATAAATTTTTTTTCGTAATTTTGTACATTTTCGTGAATATTTCACCATTGAGTGTGAGGATTGGTACAAAGTTGGCATTTTCTGTTGGGGATATGTATTCTCAATATAATTCAGCACGATATTTATGATTCTCACCCTACTAAGGCGAATAAGAATGAGATAATATGGAGCTGGGTCGAATTTTTTAAAAAAAAATTTTTTTCATCAAAAAAACGCTATAACTAAAAAAAGCTCAACTCGGATTCACGGGGACTTTTCACACTTTATCCGCAATGTGTGTCCCGGAAACATATAAAAAAATCAGCTTTCTCCGATTTTTTTCCTTACTTTCTCATTTTTATGTCTAATGTGCCTGGACTATGTTGGGAAAATGCCTTATGCTATTCTTGGATAGCAATTTTATGGGGTTCCTCTCCCATATATTTCTGTCTGGGTTTCAAAATAGTGTCCAATGGTAAAACCACATCCCTTGCGTACAGCAGATAATAGGGAGAGAATCCAAAGGATTCGCTCCCATTAAATCTGATGGCCGCAAGAGCTTGGTTAATGAACAGATCCCAAACTTCAAGATTTTTCTGTGACATTTTCGCCAAGACGTCATTCAGGGTCCGATGCAAACGTTCAACCTTACCATTAGATGAGGGTGGTAATATGAAGTGGTCACATGGTGAATTTTCAAATGTTCAGTCAAATATTTCCTTGCAATTTTTGGATCCATTGTCCGTCAACAATTCCAATGGACAGCCGCCTAGGGGGGTTTGATCATCCCCTACTAGGCGGGTCCTCAGGTGGCGGATAGAGGACGGCCTGCTCAATTGAGCAGGTTTGCTAATTTCTAATTGGCAGGTTTGCTCAATTGAGCTGGTTCGCTGCGAAATACACGAATACGCAGCCCCGGACCAAAATGATCAACCCTGCTAATACCATCTGGCAGGCACCTTGTTCTCCCGTGAGGTGCGTTCTGAAGGCCCCGGAAGAAGGAATCCTGGTAGTTGAGGACTCGGGCCCCGGTTAGGGCAGTCTCCGGGATGGAGCCCTGGTCTCCATTTCGGAGATAATGTCCAACACACTGCTTTGGCCCCAATTTCGGGAGTAGACAGATGGTCGGATGGCCCGTTCTGACCAATCGGGAGCCCCCAACCCCAAACATATCGAGTGTCACGTCGGGGGGCATTGGGTGGTTATTCAATCGGTCATTTCTTTTAGTTTTGTTTTACCATTGCTACCCAAACTGACTTTTAATGATTTTTATGTCTTTTTGACATCTTCCGTTTTGTTGCACTGTCTGCGTCGGTTGTCAGAAGTAGTGTTTATTGTACTGTTTTTTACTGAAATGATTGGTTGAATGGCTGCCACGGCCTGGCACTTCCCATAGACATTCAACGGGTCAATCCTCCAGCGGTATGCATTAGCATCAACGCTGGGGGAGTATGCTTTCCGTGTACTCTTGGTGCTGTTTGCTGGATATCCGCAACGCAACCCCCTAAGTTGGGCTCAGAGTAAGGGTGGGAGTCATGGAATGATGAATAACTTTAAAAATAAATATGGATTCTTCCAAAAACAAAAAGCAGAAACGTGATAGAGAATTTTCTTCAGGCTCTGATTCTGACTCAGAACAAGATATTCAAAAACCTAAAAACTGGCCAAAATTCATAATTATTTATGCAGCTGATGAGAACAAGAAGGCTTCCAACATCAATCCATTTTTGTTGGAAAAGGCTATCAAAGGTATCGCTGGCACTGTTACAGATGTTAAAAAGCTTAGATCTGGCGCTTTACTTGTGGAATGTAAAAAGGAATCACAGGCACTAAATTTATTAAATACTACAAAACTGGCAGATATGGATGTTAATACATTTCCACACAGAACACTGAATAACAGCAAGGGTGTAGTAAGAACAAAAGAATTAGTTGGCATTGATGTTTTAGAAATAAAGAAAGAACTGCAGTCACAAGGTGTTAGCGATGTCAAACGAATACAAATTAAAAAAGATGACTCAATAATACAAACAAATACATACATTTTAACCTTTGAATCTTCTCGGCCGACTAAATCTATCAAAGTTGGTTATATGAACATCAGAGTGGATCTGTATATTCCAAATCCACTCCGATGCTTCAGTTGTCAAAAATATGGTCATAGTCAAACCAATTGCAGAGGACAAACGATATGCTTCAGATGTGGCCAGCAACATCAAGAGCCATGTAATAATCCAATCAAGTGTGTGAACTGTCAGGGCAATCATATGTCATCTTCAAAGGATTGCCCTGTATGGAAAAAAGAAAAAACGATACAAAAAATTAAATGTGAAAAAAACATTAGTTTCAAAGAGGCCAGAGAAATTGTGCAATCAATGCCTGGCATGAATGCATCAATTCCATCATATGCAACAATAATAAATAAGACAATATCCTAGGGGGGTTTGATCGTCCCCTACTAGGCGGGTCCTCAGGTGGCGGATAGAGGACGGCCTGCTCAATTGGGGAGGTTTGCTAATTTCTAATTGGCAGGTTTGCTCAATTGAGTTGGTTCGCTGCGAAATACATAAATACGCAGCCCCGGACCAAAATGATCAATCCTGCTAATACCGTCTGGCAGACACCTTGTTCTCCCGTGAGGTGCGTTCCGAAGGCCCCGGAAGAAGGAATCCTGGCAGTTGAGGACTCGTGGCCCCGGTTAGGGCAGTCTCCGGGATGGAGCCCTGGTCTCCATTTCGGAGATACTGTTGTTCAACACACTGCTTTGGCCCCAATTTCGGGAGTAGACGGATGGTCGGTTGGCCCGGTCTGACCAATCGGGAGCCCCCAACCCCAAAAATATCGGGTGTCACGTCGGGGGGCATTGGGTGGTCATTCAATCAGTCATTTCTTTTAATTCAGTTTTATCATTGATATGGAGTGTTGATTTTCAATGTCATTTTTAACCTTTTTAACATCCACTGTTTTGTTGCGCTGTCTGCTTCAATTCTTCGTAGCCATTGTCATAGATCAAGTTACACAATGATTGGTTGAATGGCCACCACGACCTGGCACTTCTCAAACATTCTACGGGTCAATCCCCTGGCGGTATGCATTAGCATCAACGTCGGGGGAGTATGCTCTTCATGTACTTCTGGTTTTGTCACCACCTCTTGTTAGGCTGGGGCATACCCCCTAAGTTGGGCCCGAAGTAAGGGTGGGAGGCATGAAGTGAAGAAATAATAAATAACTACAACATGGAAATACCACACAAAAAATCAAAACGAGGTTTCGATATACTGGAAAAGGACTCTGACAAAGATACTGATAACGATTCGACAAATGTTAAAAGGAACTGGCCAAAATTTATAATAATTTATGCAGCAGATGAAGGGAAAAAAGTTTCAAATATTAACCCGTTTGCACTGGAAAAAACAATCAAAGGAATAGCTGGAACGGTAAAAGATGTAAAAAAATTAAGATCAGGAGCATTGCTCGTTGAGTGTAACTCGGAATTCCAGGCCATAAATCTTCTAAAACTCAACAAAATTCTTGATATGGAAGTTAATGCCTCTCCTCATCAGAGGTTAAATAGCAGTAAAGGGGTCGTAAGAACGAGGGAGATTTCTGGCATTGATGTACTTGAAATACGAAATGAACTATCATCACAGGGTGTCACTGATGTTAAAAGGTTAGAAATTAAAAAAGACGGTACAACTATACAAACAAACACATACTTTATTACATTTAATTCGCCTCAACCACCCAAGTCAATCAAAGTAGGATTCATGAACATCAAAGTGGATTTGTACATTCCAAATCCACTTCGATGCTTCAAATGCCAAAAATATGGTCATGGGCAATCGAATCGAATTGTAGAGGTCAGTCAATTTGTTACAGGTGTGGTCAGCAACATCCAGAACCATGTACCAATGATATCAAATGTGCAAATTGTAAGGGCAGTCACATTTCATCATCAAAGGATTGCTCTATTTGGAAAAAAGAGAAAATGATTCAGAAAGTTAAATGTGAAAAACAAATAAGTTTTCAAGATGCAAGGGAAATTGTTACATCGATGCCAGGAATGGATACATCAATACCATCATACGCTTCACAGGTTAAATCAAAATTACAAGTAAAATCAGTGGAATGCCAGACTCCATGGACTTGGCTCAATGACAACACCATTCCATCTTTATTACAAGCCTTCACGATAGCACACTCTGATGAAGTAGAAACGAAAGAAACTCAAACACCAACAACCTCACAAACAACAGAGAAATTAAAAGCCGGGCAAACACAGGGCCGAACCAAAGATTTAACTAAATTTGAACAGAATAAAGAGCAAAATCCCAAACCAGAGCCATCATTTTTAAAAACAACTGAGAATAAAACAGAACAGAAACTAGGAAAAGATACGCCTAAACCGGTACAAAATAAGGAACATTTCACTAATTCACAGCAAAAAAATGAACAAAACCAAGCAAAGCCTAAGCCACAGCGAGAGCAGGGATCACAGCAGTGTTCCCTTAGTCAGAGTCAAATGAGAAAATTGGAAAAGGAAGAAAAGAAAAAAGAAAAATTTAAACAAAAACAATTATCGGACAGATTACCTAAGGTCCTTCAAAACCCCGTTGTTCGCAACAGATTTGAAGGCCTTGAGGATATGGAGATCGGAGATTGTATCGATGAAACATTTGAACAATTACGCCCGACTTCATCACGGAATAAATCCCCGAGGAAAAATTCACCGAAGAAAACTTCCGGGGCCATTTCACCCATACGTCCACCCTCTAATTCTCCATCCAATTATGGCTAATACACACTTAACTAATATAATACAGTGGAATTGTCGAGGTTTTAGAGCTAATTTTAATGAACTGGGTCTTCTAAGCCAAAAATATAAACCTGTAGCTTTTTGTCTGCAGGAAACTCTTTTAAAGAAACCCAAGGCTCAGGATCATTCGGCTTTCAAGCATTATACTTCGTATAATGCTTGGGCAAACGAAACTGATCTTCATGTCTGTCTTGGTTAGAAACGACATTATTCACAGTCCTGTATCTTTGCAATCAAATTTACAGGCTGTAGCGGTACGCCTAACTTTAGACAAGACAATTACTTTATGTTCTATATACGTTTCCCCAAGTAAAACCCTACAGCTGAATGATCTTGAGCTGCTAGTACAACAGCTCCCAACCCCATACATTTTGTTGGGTGATTTTAATGCACATAGCCCCCTTTGGGGTAATTCCTGCGGTCAAGAGGATGCAAAAGGTAAAACTGTAGAAGAGTTCATTACAAAATATGACTTGTGTTTGTTTAATGATGGTTCAGACACTTATCTGCACCCCGCATCTGGTTCGTATACATCAATTGATCTTTCAATTGCATGCCCTTCTATCTTCCTCGATTTTTCTTGGAAGGTAGAAGATGACTTGTGCGGGAGTGATCACTTTCCAATTGTGTTGGAGAGTGTAATTCCGGCGGACGATGAGAGGGTGCCCCAGTGGAACTTTAAAAAGGCTGACTGGGACACCTTTTCATCGCTTTGTTCTGAACGTCTCACACGGGAGAAATTTCAGGATAGTGCTGACCAAATCGAACATTTTACACACGAGCTGCTTGACATTGCAAACACAGTCATCCCTAAAACCTTGACAAATCCAAAACGTTTCACCAAACCATGGTTTGATGATGAATGCAAAAAGGCTATAAAGGACCGTAAGAAAGCTGAAAGGGAATTTAACAAGTCACCAACTACATATAATTTAGACAAACTTCGAATAAATCGGGCCAAAACAAGACGACATATAAAACAAAAAAAGAAAAGTTCTTGGGAATCTTACATTTCCAAGATTAACCAAAACACCCCTATCACTAAAATTTGGAAAATGATTAAAAAGATTAAAGGAAAAGAAACAAAATCAACTGTACAACACCTGAAGGAAAACGACACCTTACTTACATCTAAAACAGAAATTTCAAACACTTTGGCCTCCACATTTTCGAAACATTCGTCGTCTAAAATTGTAATCCAGAATTTATTAAAATTAAAAAACAGCAAGAAAAACAAAAGATCAAATTTAACTCCAACAATCTAGAGGATTACAATGAACCTTTCTCTTTGGAAGAGTTACGTAACTCTTTGCATAGAGCAAAGGATACTGCCACTGGTCCCGATGACATACATTACAATCTTTTAAAGAATCTGCCACAAACATCATTAGAACTTTTATTATCAATTTTTAATGGCATTTGGGTGACTGGCCAGTTTCCACCATCCTGGCGTAAAGCAACTATAATTCCCATTCCTAAGCCTGATAAGGATCACAGCAACCCTAGTAATTATAGGCCTATTGCCTTAACAAGTTGTCTGTGCAAAACCATGGAGAGGATGATCAATGATCGGCTTGTCTGGTTTCTGGAATCGAACAATCTGCTTGCTGATGTTCAGTGTGGTTTCAGAAACCAGAGAAGTACTGTGGATCATTTGGTCAGACTTGAAACGTTTATTCGAAATGCCTTTGCTAGAAAAGAACATGTGGTCGACATCTTCTTTGATCTAGAGAAGGCATATGATACAACGTGGACGTATGGGATTTTAAAAGATCTTTTTAACATGGGGTTGAGAGGGCGTATGCCTCTTTTCATTGAAAACTTTTTAAAGGACCGCCAGTTTCAGGTTCGTGTTGGGTCAACGTTATCTGATCCTCACGAGCAGGAATTGGGGGTTCCTCAGGGTAGTATTCTGTCTGTTACCCTGTTCTCGATAAAGATCAATAGTATCATCGATGCAATTGAGAATATGGTAGATTCTTCATTGTACGTTGATGATTTTTTGATCTGCTATAGCAGCAAAAAAATGAATGCTATAGAGCGGAAACTTCAGCTGTGTTTAAACAGAATCCAGAAATGGGCTACAGAAAACGGTTTTAAGTTTTCAGAGACCAAAACTAATTGTGTTCATTTTTGTAAGCTCCGGAAGCACCATCTTGATCCAGAGTTGAAAATGGATGGAAACACCATTAAAGTTGTAAAGGAAGTGAAATTCTTAGGTTTGTTGTTTGACAGCAAACTGAATTTCACTTCCCACATAAAACAACTAAAAGTTAAATGTAAAAGAGCACTGAACCTACTGAAGGTTGTTGGTAGCACTGATTGGGGTGCTGACCAAAAAACTTTGCCCCATCTGTATAGATCACTTGTACGATCAAAATTAGATTACGGTTCTATAGTTTACGGTTCTGCAAGGAAATCATATCTCAAACCACTTGATGCAATTCATAATAGTGGTATTAGAATTAGTCTAGGGGCTTTTCGAACATCCCCAATAGATTCAATGCTTGTTGAAGCAGAGGAGCCTTCTCTTGAGAAGCGCAGAATTAAATTGTCTCTACAATATGTGTCTAAACTTTTGGCCAATCCTTCAAATCCTGCTTTTAATTGTATTTCAGAACCTCAAAATGTTGAATTTTTTAACCGACATCAGAAACATATTCCTCCATTGGGAATTAGAATTAAACCCCACATGGAGTCTTCAAAAATTCATTCTGAATCTATAAAAGAAAACCGTAAATCACACATTCCTCCTTGGCATCTTAAGAAACCTACTGTTATTTTGAACCTTGCTTCTACCAGAAAATCTGATACCAATTCCTTGCAGTTCAAACAAAAATATGCCGAAATAAAGTCCAGGTTTAGTACATATACAAGGATCTATACGGATGGATCCAAAGATGGTGACAAAGTATCATCAGCTGCTGTTACTGGTGATCATATCACCTCAGTCAGAATACCAAATCAGAGTTCTATTTTCACAGCTGAAGTTAAAGCTATTCAACTCGCACTTGAGCACATCGAGAATGCACAGGATAGAAGATCGATCATCTTCTCCGACTCTCTTTCCTCTTTACTTGCCTTACTCAGCCCCAAGTTGATGAACCCTCTCATTTTGGAGCTTCGTGAGAAGTTAACAACTCTCATGTCTGACCAATATGATATCGTGTTTTGCTGGTTACCCGGACATGTAGGTATCGCTGGTAACACCAAGGCAGACAGTGCAGCAAAACAGGCTTTAACAAAGCCTCTCACTGATTTTAAGATTCCGTTCAGTGACTTCAAACCACATATCAGTAGTTACATCAAATCCATGTGGCAGGCGGAATGGGATGGAGCGACAAATAACAAGCTTCATCGCTTCCGACCAACTATTTCAGATCCCTACCCGTCTAGTTACCTTTGTAGAATTGATCTTGCAGTTTTGACGCTTTGTCATATTGGTCATACACGACTAACACATTCCTTTTTGTTGGAGGGTACTGTGCGACCAGAGTGTGTTCCCTGCCAGCAGGTGTTGTCTGTGGAACACATTCTTTTATATTGTACTGATTTTAATCATGTCAGAGGGCAGTATTTTTCTGTAGGATCTCTGAGAGATCTTTTTTATCGTACGAGCCCGAATATGATTCTCGCATTTTTGAAATCAATCAACCTTTTTAATAAATTTTAAAATTGTTTTTATTATCTTAAACTAGAGTCTTTAAGACTTACATTCACCTGGTTGATTTGTGAGCTATTCATATTTCTTGTTTCTTCACGCATCACTGTTCATACTACATTGTCTTTATCATTTTAATTATAGTTGTTTTTACTCATCTTTGTATTTCATTAGTGTCATGTTTCCCTTTTATCGTTTTCTCGCCACGATATAGCCTTAGCTGCTGGTGTGGCGTTAAGCACCAATAAATAAATAAATACGACAATATCAACAAAATCTGCAGAATGCCAGACACAATACACGTGGCTCAAAGGCACAATACCATCTTTACTACAGGCCTTCACTATAGAACACAATAGTCCACCAGAAGTTAAGTCAACTCAGACACCGCCAGTCACTCAAACAACTACAGAAGAACATTTTAAAACAAATCAGAAGAAAAACCCAGTGAAACCTAAACCAGAAGAGAAAAAAGCGACAGAAGCAAAATCAGAACAGAAAAATAACCAAAATAAACCGAAATCAAAACAAGAAACCCAACCTCTAAGTCAGAATCAAAGAAGAAACCAAGAAAAAGCAAAAACGAAATTAGAAAAAACAAAACAGCTCTCAGACAGAACTCCAAAGGCTCTTCAAGACCCTGTGACCCGAAACAGGTTTGAAGGCCTTGAAGACATGGAAGTCGGTGATTGCACTGATGAGACGTTCGAGCTCTTACGCTCGAAACCTTCTCGGAGTAAGTCTCCAAAGAACAAATCACCGAAGAAACATACTGGGGCTATATCGCCCATACGTCCACCATCCCAATCTCCAAACAAATATGGATAAAACACAGAAAAATAATATAATCCAGTGGAATTGTCGAGGTTTTAGAGCTAATTTTAATGAACTGGGTCTTCTTAGCCAAAAATACAAACCCGCTGCTTTTTGCCTGCAGGAAACACTTTTAAAAAAACCCGAGGCTCAGGATCATTCAGTCTTTAGGCATTATACACCGTATAATGCCTGGGTAGATGATAATGATCTTCATATTCGTGGAACGAGTGTCTTGGTTAGGAACGACATCATTCACAGTTCTGTACCACTTCTGACAAATTTACAGGCTGTGGCGGTACGCCTAACTTTGGACAAAACTGTTACACTTTGTTCTATTTACGTTTCACCGAGTAAAGCCTTACAACTGAATGACCTCGAGCTGCTGGTCCGACAACTCCCAACTCCATACATTTTGTTGGGTGCTTTTAACGCACATAGCCCTTTTTGGGGTAATTCCTGCAGTCAAGAAGACGTAAAAGGTAAAACTCTAGAGGAGTTCATTACAAAATATGACTTGTGTTTGTTCAATGATGGTTCAGACACTTATCTCCACCCCGCATCTGGTTCGTATACATCAATTGATCTTACAGTTGCATGCCCTTCTATCTTCCTCGATTTTTCCTGGAAGGTAGAAGATGACTTGTGCGGGAGTGATCACTTTCCAATAGTGTTGGAGAGTGTAGTTCCGGCGGATGAGAGAGTGCCCCAGTGGAACTTTAAAAAGGCCGATTGGGACACTTTCTCATCGCTTTGTTCTGAACGCCTCACACGGGAGAAATTTCAAGATAGTGCTGACCAAATACAACATTTTACAAACGAGCTGCTTGACATTGCAAACACAGTCATCCCAAAAACCTCGGCAAATCCAAAACGTTTCACCAAACCATGGTTTGATAGTGAGTGTAAACAGGCTATAAAAGATCGGAAAAAAATTGAAAGGGAATTTAACAAGTCACCTACAACACATAATTTGGATAAACTGCGTATTAATCGGGCAAAAACAAGACGACTTATAAAACCAAAAAAGAAAAATTCTTGGGAAACTTATGTTTCTAAAATTAACTAAAACACACCAATCACAAAAATTTGGAAAATGATTAAAAAGATTAAAGGAAAAGAAACAAAATCAACTGTACAACACCTGAAGGATAACAACACATTAATCACATCCAAAACAGAAATTTCAAACAAACTCGCTTCCACATTCTCTAAACATTCGTCGTCAGAAAATTGTAATCCAGAATTCATCAAAATTAAAAAACAGCAAGAAAAGCAAAAGATCAAATTTACCTCCAACAATTTAGAGGATTACAATGAACCTTTCTCTATGGAGGAGTTATGTAACTCCTTGCATAGAGCAAAGGATACTGCCACTGGTCCCGATGAAATTCACTACCAAATTTTAAAGCATCTGCCTCAATCTTCACTAGAACTTTTATTATCAATTTTTAACGGCATTTGGGTGACTGGCCAGTTTCCACCATCTTGGCGTAAAGCAACAATAATTCCAATTCCTAAGCCTGATAAAGACCACAGCAACCCAAGCTATTACAGGCCTATTGCCTTAACCAGTTGTCTGTGCAAAACCATGGAGAGGATGATCAATGATCGACTTGTCTGGTTTCTGGAATCGAACGATCTGCTTGCGGATGTTCAGTGTGGTTTCAGAAGCCAGAGGAGTACTCTGGATCATTTGGTCAGACTTGAAACGTTTATAAGAAATGCCTTTGCTAGAAGAGAACATGCGGTCGCCATCTTCTTTGATCTAGAGAAGGCATATGATACAACGTGGACGTATGGGATTTTAAAAGATCTTTTTAACATGGGGTTGAGAGGGCGTATGCCTCTTTTTATTGAAAACTTTTTGAGGGACCGCCAGTTTCAGGTTCGTGTTGGGTCAACGTTATCTGATCCTCACGAGCAGGAATTGGGGGTTCCTCAGGGTAGTATTTTATCCGTTACCCTGTTTTCGGTTAAAATTAACAGTATCATCGATGCAATTGAAAATATGGTAGACTCTTCATTGTATGTCGATGATTTTTTAATCTGTTATAGCAGTAAAAATATGAATGCTATCGAGCGCAAACTTCAGCTTTTGAATAGGATTCAAAAATGGGCCACAGAAAATGGTTTTAAATTTTCAAAGTCAAAAACGAACTGTGTTCATTTTTGTAAACTTCGGAAACATCACCTCGATCCGGAGTTAAAAATCGATGGGAGTCCTATTAAAGTTGTTAAGGAAGTGAAATTCTTAGGTTTGTTGTTTGACAACAAACTGAATTTCACTTCCCACATAAAACAATTAAAAGTTAAATGTAAGAAAGCTCTGAACCTGCTGAAAGTTGTTGGTAGCACCGATTGGGGTGCTGTCCAAAAAACTTTGCTCCATCTGTATAGATCACTTGTTCGATCAAAATTAGATTACGGTTCTATAGTTTACGGTTCTGCAAGGAAATCATACCTAAAACCACTTGATGCTATTCACAATAGTGGTATTAGAATTAGTCTAGGGGCATTTCGAACATCCCCAATAGACTCGATGCTTGTTGAAGCAGAGGAGCCTTCTCTCGAGAAGCGCAGAATTAAATTGTCTCTCCAATATGTGTCTAAACTTTTGGCCAATCCTTCAAATCCTGCATTTAAATGTATTTCAGAACCTCAAAATGTTGACTTTTTTAATCGACATCAGAAACATATTCCTCCATTGGGAATTAGAGTTAAACCCCACATGGAGTCTGCCAAAATTGATTCTGAATCTATAAAAGAAAACCGTAAATCACACATTCCTCCTTGGCATCTTAAAAAACCTACAATTATTTTGGACCTTGCTTCTACCAAAAAATCTGATACCAATTCCTTGCAGTTCAAACAAAAATTTGCCGAAATAAAGTCCAAATATAGTACTTATACAAGGATCTATTCAGATGGATCTAAAGATGGTGACAAAGTATCATCAGCTGCTGTTACTGGTCATCATATCACCTCAATCAGAATACCGAATCAGAGTTCTATTTTCACAGCTGAAGTTAAAGCTATTCAACTCGCACTTGAGCACATCGAGAATGCACAGGAAAGAGAGTCGATCATCTTCTCCGACTCTCTTTCCTCTTTACTTGCTTTACTCAACCCCAAGTTGAAGAACCCTCACATTTTGGAGCTTCGTGAGAAGTTAACAACTCTCATGTCTGACCAATATGATATCGTGTTTTGCTGGTTACCCGGACATGTAGGTATCGCTGGTAACACCAAAGCAGACAGTGCAGCAAAACAGGCTTTAACAAAGCCTCTCACTGATTTTAAGATTCCGTTCAGTGACTTCAAACCACATATCAGTAGTTACATCAAATCCTTGTGGCAGGCGGAATGGGATGGAGCGACAAATAACAAGCTTCATCGCTTTCGACCAACTATTTCAGATCACTACCCGTCTAGTAACCTTTGTAGAAAGGATCTTGCAGTTTTGACGCGGTGTCATATTGGTCATACAAGACTAACACATTCCTTTTTGTTGGAGGGTAATTTGCGACCAGAATGTGTTCCCTGCCAGCAGGTGGAACACATTCTTTTGAATTGTACTGATTTTAATCATGTTAGAGGGCAGTATTTTACAGTCGGATCTTTGAGAGATTTATTTTATCATACGAGCCCGCAAAAAGTCATCTCATTCTTGAAAGTAATCAACCTTTTTAATAAATTTTAAATTGTTTTTAGCATTTTAATTTTCATCTATCTATATTTATTTCACAGGTTGATTTACATTTTTGTACTACTGGTCTCACTTTCTCATTATGTTTCACTCTCATCTTTTTTAAACCTCTTATTCAATTTGTTTCATATTTTAATCCATGGTCTTTTTTAAATATACACTTTCATCGCCACGGTATAGCCTAAGCTGCTGATGTGGCGTAAAGCACCAATAAATAAATAAATAAATGGACAGCCGAACCTTGGGAATATTTGGTCTATTAATAAATTTGCAACTGTTTCCGCTTTCTTGTCTGGTACTGGAAATGCTTCAGGCCATCCAGAATTCATGTCAATAAAAGTGACTATGAATCTGTTCCCAGAGAGGGTAGTTGAGAATGGACCACTCATATCCAATGCTAATTTTACAAAGGGATATGGCAGTCTATCAGCCTCTTGCATGGGTAAGTGGACTTTCCTTGTATTCCGAGCTCGACAGGTAAGACATTTCTCAACATATTGATAACCGTCATGAGCTCTTGAAAAATTCCCTTCA